>JAVUPR010000479.1:7007500-7712354 GCA_036785695.1 Gentiana straminea
GCAGACTTCTTTGTGAGATGCAGGTTTCATTGTCTTCCCCGCCTACTATTTGGTGTGATAATATTGGCGGCGCCGCCACCTACCTTGCACACAATCCGGTGTTTCACGCCCGTACGAAGCACATAGAGGTCGACTTCCACCATGTTCGCGAGTTAGTTGCCGCTCGCAAGATCGGCATCTCTTTTATCTCCTCGAAGGATCAGTTAGCCGATCACCAAACCGTTGGCTCAGCCTCATTTTGTCAGTTTAAAGTCCAATCTCTGTGTTCAACCACTTCCCACGTGATTGCTGGGGCATGTCGAGGATTTATTAGAGTAAGTTCAAATAATTAGATTATTGTATTTGATATTTAATACTTATCTTGTAGTGGCTTGTTGGCTAAGCAATCAAGCATATATATTTGTACTCTCATTACTCTATTGAATCAATGAAATACAATACACTTTGAACTATGATAGCCCCGAGTAGTCATTCACAAGGAAATAAGTGGAGTGAAACTCAAATTAAATTATTGGAGAGACAATAAAACGAACTATATGATATAATGTTGAAACTATATATAGTTTACATTCGACTTATTGAACAAGAATATAAAACGAACTAGACTTAATCAAACCGAGTCGTGCTTAGTATGACTCGAAGAAGTGCTTGCGCTAACAATCATGATTACTAGTCGGAGAGCATACAAATGAAGCTTTGATCTCAACTCGAGTCGATAATTATTATCACTCAAACAAGAATTTGCTACAAAAGTTTGGTTTTAAAACTCTACTCATATATACTCAATGAAAAGAAATCTTCCTCTCAAATATAAATTCATTTAACTTTTTGGTTGTTGTCCATAAAGATAAATCAACTTAAAATACCAATGTGGTATTACATTTTTCTTCCTTCTACCCCTAATTTATTATATATTCACTCATTTTTCACAACTTCACAACTATTGCATTGATTACATTCGCACGGTATTATAGATTTTTATCATTATATTAATGTCACTGAAAAACTTTCTTAAACTTTGTGAAAATTTAAAATGGACATATATTTTGAGACGAAGGAGTACTATCATAACGATTGTGTCATGACGAGTGACACAACTTTTACATCGTTGAGATCATTATGTAGAACTCATTCATCATGACGTAGGTCCATTATAATAGTCCAAATAATGTTTAGTGTCACTTATTATGTTAAAACTGTTGTGTTCGTAGCATCACTAATATGATAGCCCAAAACTAATTTTGCTGATACGTCACTTACTAGTCAAGTGGCACATGGAATCCGTCATATATCATTTTGAATGAAGGATAATATATTGGTTCTATTTTAAATACTTATGTAATGCATCAAGTCTAGGATGAGAGTCACCGGCTCAGTGGCAGGTCTTGGTGCCGGCTAGCCAACAACTCTAAAACAAAGTTCAGAGTCTTTTGAAGTTCTTCTAATCCAAAGTAATGGTGGGTGCACAGGTACAGTGGTGCGCGAATAGATTTGGTGTGGTGCAAATAATTGTTGGAACTTTATGGTATTTTAGCTTCGAAATGAGTTTAAGTGTAAGCCACGAACAATCAACTTCAGGCCTGGATTTTAATGATTTACAGAATGAATTTTCGTAAGCTAAAAACGGTTTGGAAACTACTAAGATAGTAGTTGATGTTAGGCTTTTGAATCACTCGATTCCGATATCGGGTGAATGAGAAATTAATGCCTAAAGCTAGAGTGATATATGTGAGCCGAAACAGACATCAGTTCAGATCGAACTTGTTGAATCAATGCAATTGTTCGAATTATGTTCGTGAACAGAATGGCATCCATTCAAAATTCGGTAATTTTCAACGAATAACTTCCTCTTTTCTGAAAAGTTGCTTCTTCTACGAAAGGCTGCTTCTTCTGCCTATAAATAAACATCATCCCTGAATGAAAATACATAGTTTTTTTTCCATACTGAAACTCTGCGAAAATAGAAGCATGCATGAAAATTCCGCATTCTGAAAATTTGCAAGAGCAAATAGAAATGTTTTCAACATAAACTCATTTGCATAGTCAGAGATATCGAAGCCGGATCAGTTCGCCGCTTGTTCGCAATGAAGTGCCGCAACCAAAACAAAGAAAAGATTGATGTATCTTGGGAGACTTCTTGCCATAACCGTGGGCATTTAATCGGGGCAATAAAGTCTTAAGGAAAGCGTTCTACGCGCCTCAATCTAAACAATAAGTTTTTGAATTTACGTATGCTTTGTGTCGTTCAATTTGTTGTGCATATTGTTGTGTTGTTGTGTGTATAAATGTTAAATACATGTTCAGAAAATTGTTTCTTCATCTCTGTTGTTCGACATTTCTTTTTCTATTTGGAAAGTTTCTATAAACGAAATAAAAAATAGATTACTATAAACGAAATCAGACGACTAATTTTTCCTACAATCTTAAGACTTTATTTTGCTTCCTGTGTTAATAATTTGATTCATGTGTAATCTGTTTGATGTGCATAAACTTTTGTAAAACTTTGAACACTAATTGTATATGCAATTCTGGAAAAATAACATAGGGAAAAGTTGTAGTATTACAAACAATTTTTACACATTTTTCAGAAAAATGGCACGACTAGCTACATTGTTTTCAAGGCTAAAATACTTTGTAATTACTACGTATTTTCTGAAAACTCGAAGAATAAAAGTTGTTTCTAAGATGTTATAGATTACATATCCGTTTGTATTATTTGTTAAAAGTGTCCGTGAATTTTTAAAACAACTTTTGTAAAAGTTGAAGTAGAAAATTCATGTTTAACCGGATGCTTATTAGTTAAATGTGGTAAACAGCATGCTTATGTGCGAATCTTTTGATAAATTTATTTTACATGATGTGTGCCATCTTAAACATCTTCTAAAATATGTTGGTATCAATTCTGGAGATGTGAAAAGACTATTAAAAATTTGCAACAAAAAATTTCCGAAAAATAGGATGCTTTTGTGTAAAAATGCACTTGTTCCTTGTATACCTTTTGAAAATTTTTGTTAACAACATGATTTTCGTTTAATATTATTCAACAAGTATGTGAGTATAGTTTATGTTGGAACTATTTATGTCGATTCGTTTTGAATTCTGATGAACAATCAAATTGAATGAACGGAAAGAACAAAACACAGGAATCAAACAAACACAATTTTATTCATTGACAGAAAGCATAAGTAAAACGAAAACTTATTCAGATTGAGGCGAGTTAAGAACTCTGTCCTTAAGACATTAATGCCCCGATTATGTGCACACGGTGTATGGCATATGTCTCCCAAGATACAACAATCTACCTTTCCGGATTCTTGCACTTGAATGAGGAAAGACCGGTGAACTGATAAGATCTTGTTATCTCGACTTATGAATGCTGAAAATATGTGCAGATTTTCTGTATAATGCTAGGGAGAATTCGTGTGTATTTTTCATTCAGTAATGAGGAATATATAGGTAGATTATGGGAGGCAATTATCGGAAGTATCTGTTGAAATTCGCAGCAAAAGAAAGGGGTACAACTGTTCAGAATTGGAAGTTGAAGCAGTTTTCTGTTCATCAACAGACATATGCACTTAGTTCGAACTGGTGCCTTCCAATTTCGCTGATGCTTGCTTCTATTGGCATTTCTCAGAATTATTTTCGTTGAGTTGGTCCATAAAATTAATATTGGGCCAAGCCAAGCCACAAGCCCGAGCCCGACGGATGGCGGTGGCGGCGCGCGCGTGTGAACCAACAAGCATCTATGTCCTCCCTCCTTCACAAAATTCTCTTGCCCCTTGGGGCTTGCCTCCTAATGAAAATCTCCCACTTATATAGTGAGTATCTTTGATTTCCATTATCTGTGTGGGACAAATGGAACACACTTCCATTACAACACCCACATAAATTACTCTACCTTTAAGCATTGATTTCTCATTCACCTGATATCGGAATCGAGTGATACCATAACCCATTCGGAATCGAGCTACAAGTGGACTGTTCGCCACATGTACAAAATCTCATATATAGCTAAAAACTCCAACAATCCCCCACATGAATGAAAAACAATGCATATGCTATGCTGACTCAGTTGAGATAACAAACGAAGATCTATTGCATCGGGCTAGGTGGTTTGCTGCCTTGAACCTTCCCTAGTAGAATACCATCGGACATACTCGGCTAAGCAGTGAACTAGGTCTTGAACTGCTCAGGCTTTGGTGCATCCCTAGACAATGATATCAACACAACAGACCCTCTGACCGTCTCTATTGGTTGCGTCCATTTTGGCCCTGGAACACCTTGGTTTCAGAAAGTGTGTTAGACAATTCAGCCTCAAAATTCTCATAGAAGCGGGCCCACTTCCACTTACAAAGGTGACCTCCCGTAAAGAGTACTTTGCAATACCCCACTTGGCTTTACCAAGATATAGGAATCATTAAAAGCTTTTTAGCTTAACCTATCAATCATAGACATCACTTTTATTTTAACAGAATGGTTAAGTGCTAACTGTCCCTCTTTAAATAGTTGTCTCTTTTGAACCATGATCTTGGGATCTCAAGTCAGCATGGTTGGGTTGCCATTATAAGGGAGTCATGCGTAGGCTATCCCATTATGTTTGTCAGAATTGACACTCGATCTCTAGCTAAACTTTTGTTTAAACGGATCCGTAAGATTCTCCTTCGACTTTATAAAATCGAGGAAATCAACCATTAGAGATCATTATTCAATGGTATTGTGTCTACGACGTATGAATCGTAACTTACCATTGTTTACTATATTATGTGTGTATTCTATCACTTATTGATTAATTCATCCAATAACAGTGATAGACTATTACGTCACACAAAATATTATTCCAAGGAATTCGAAATGAATCAAATTCCATTGCATGTCTTTCTTTCGTTGTTTGATTTATTTAGGTAAATTCTCTTTTACCAATTACCCCCCCCACATATCCAAGAATATGATAAAGTTTTAGTCAAGAAGACATTCTTCTTCCCCCACAGCTTTGGTTAAAGCTTAAGTTAATCATCATTCGTACAATTTGGTACCGAAACAAGATTCATTGAACCTTGAACTACACTGTCCACCTTGATCGCCATGAATCGATTAATGAACTTATCATTTCGATTGAAGCGTACATCATACACATATTCAACTTTATCTCTATGTCATGAAATGTATATCAAAATACCGAAAGAAACATCTATAATTGATATGAATATAACAATAACATATATACATATATATATATATATATATATATATATATATATATATATATATATATATATATATATATATATATATATATATATATATATATATATATATATATTCATAATCGCAACTTTGTTACACCACCAAATACAAAGTTTAAGGTGTGTTTCAACACCGTCATACAAATTTACAATATACAATTATTATACACATATAATAAAGTATAATTTAATTTGTTTATTACATACCACAAATTTGAGTCTCAAATTCAACAACTTCAAGTTCATTCAACAAACTCTCGAAATCTCAAGCGGATAGATTCAACTCATCCATAGTCTCCGTGACTATTTCCGCCACATTTGATTGTTCGACTTTCCGAGGCTTACGGCATTCATTAGACGGTGTCCTTTCTTCCCGCAATTATAGCAATTACCATTGAATTGCTTGCCCTCTCGTTTGCCTTTAGAACTTGAAGAACCCACTGAATTGGACTTTCTCTTCTTTCCTTTGTTTGCATTTGAATTGGATTCCACCATATGTGCCTTGGAATATCCAATGTGCCCTCCTTTGTCAAGTTGACGGTTGTTCTCTTCAACGCGCAACCTTACCACTAACTTGTTAATTGTTATCTCTTTATTCTTATGCTTCAGATAATTCTTGAAATTTTTCCACAACGGTGGAAGTTTCCCAATTATAGCAGCCACTTGGAAAGGTTCATTGAAAATTATACCTTCTTCGTGACATTCCAAGATAATCACTTGTAACTCTTCCATTTGACTAACCACTGTTTTGGATTCTTCCATCTTGTACTCCATAAACCTATCCACAATGTACTTCCGTTTTCCAGCATCTTCTGTCTTGTACTTCATCTCAAGTGCTTGCCATAATTATTTTGCACTTTTGCACATACTATATACGGTGTATAAAGTATTTTCAAGACAGTTCAAAATGTAATTCATGCATAGGAAATCAGAATGTTTCCAAGCATCTAATGCCGTTACAAAAGCTTTGTGATTTTCTCCCTCTTCTACCACAGGAGGGTCATCAGTTAGCCAACGAGCCAGGCTCAATGTTGTTAAGTAAAATAGCATTTTATGATGCCATCTCTTAAAGTTCTGTCCGTTGAACTTTTCCGGTTTCTCATGGTGTGAGGAGGCACCTCCTTGTACCGTGACATGGGGCAATGCAAAGACATTCACATCTTCAGATGTACCTTCCATTTATGTTTTACACAGAAGATCAACAATCAAATTAATATACAAAAAAAAAATATCTGCACTTTTTTTTTTCTGAACTTTTTTCACAATGGTTTTCCCAATTTTTAAAAAATCAGGAGCACTTTAACAAAAAAAGTAAAAACACAATTTTATAGTATACTGCCAAACGAACAACTTTCGTCTTTTGTGTTTTTAGAAACGAGCAAGTAATTACAAAGATATATGGCCTACAACCAAGGTATGCAGTTTTTCCAATTTTCTGAAAAAGTCGTGACTCTAAATATATTTTTTTGGCACAACAACTTTTTCAACCAAATTGCAGATTTTTGTTACAAGTAACTATAATCCCATACTTGTAGAACCATATTAACAAAGAAATCATGTTGCAAACATAATTTTTCCAAAGGTATACAAGACAACATTTTGCATTTTTACACAAAAATATGCAATTTTTCTACATTTTATGTTGCAGATTTTTAATGGTCGTTTCACATCTCCAGAATTAGTACCAACACAATTTGGAAGATGTTTAAGATCTCACATATCATGTAAAATAAATTTACAGAAAGAATCGCACATAAACATGCTGTTGTATCATATTTAACAAATAAACATTCGACTAAACATGAATTTTATGTTTCAACTTTTGCTAACGTTTATCCTTATTCTTCTTCAGAAAACTTAAACCAGTACATAGATGAACCCGTTTTTGCAGGCATAATTGCCATAATGGTAAGAATCATTAATTCTGAACATTCTAATTCTGAAAAGGAAAGTATGACTTCTTTTGTTTATATAACACAGAAACAGAATTTAAAACGAACCACAACGGAAAGCACAATTAATGTCTTAAGATTGTTGGAACTATTTACGTCGATTCGTTTTGAATTCTGATGAACAATCAAATTGAATGAACAGAAAGAACAAAACATAGGAATCAAACAAACACAATTTTATTCATTGACAGAAAGTATAAGTAAAACGAAAACTTATTCAGATTGAGGCGAGTTAAGAACTCTGTCCTTAAGACATTAATATCCCGATTATGTGCACACGGTGTGTGGCATATGTCTCCCAAGATACAACAATCTACCTTTCCGGATTCCTGCACTTGAATGAGGAAAGACCGGCGAACTGATAAGATCTTGTTATCTCGACTTATGAATGCTGAAAAATATGTGCAGATTTTTGTATAATGCTAGGGAGAATTCGTGTGTATTTTTCATTCAGTAATGAGGAATATATAGGCAGAGTATGGGAGGCAATTAACGGAAGCATCTGTTGAAATTCGCAGCGAAAGAAAGGGGTACAACTGTTCAGAATTGGAAGTTCAAGCAGTTTTCTGTTCATCAACAGACATATGCACTCAGTTCGAACTGGTGCCTTCCAATTTCGTTGATGCTTGCTTCTATTGGCATTTCTCAGAATTATTTTCATTGAGCTGGTCCAAGAAATTAATATTGGTCCAAGCCAAGCCACAAGCCCGAGCCCGAGCCCGGCGGACGGCTGCGGCGGCGCGCGCGTGTGAACCAACAAGCATCTATGTCCTCCATCCTTCACAAAATTCTCTTGCCCCTTGGAGCTTGCCTCGTAATGAAAATCTCCCACTTATATAGTGAGTATCTTTGATTTCCATTATCTGTGTAGGACAAATGGAACACACTTCCATTACAACACCCACATAAATTACTGTACCTTTAGGCATTGATTTCTCATTCACCTGATATCGGAATCGAGTGATTCAAAAGTCTAAAATCAACTACTAACTTAGTAGTTTCCAAAACTGTTTTTAGCTTCCGGTAATTCATACCGTAACCCATTCGGAATCGAGCAACAAGTAGACTGTTTGCCACATGTATAAAATCTCATATATAGCTAAAAACTCCAACAGTTTACTTGTAACAAAAATCTGCAATTTGGTTGAAAAAATTGTTGTGCCGAAAAATATAGGTTTTTGTCTAGAAGGACAAACTAATGTTTTTATTAGGCTACAAGGAATGGATTATTAATTAGGACAAAACCTAATTAAACTTACCAAAATACCATTTTTTTTTCTAATTAAACCTAATTAACCTAATTAATCTTTCCCTCATCCAGACGCCGCATCTCAAAAATGCATCATCGTTCAAAAATTAGTTTCCGTTCAAAAACAAAATTGATGGCCACCGGAAGTTGCAGACAAAATGGATGGCCGCCTCCAATCCCTGCACATCGACATTGACGGCTAGAAGTTTACCGATCAAACAAGAACGCCGATAACCTGCCTCGTTGTCCGCCCCATTGATGGCCGCCGAAAGTTGCAGACAAAATTGATGGCCTCCTCCAATCCCTGCACATCGACATTCACGGCAAGAAGTTTACCGATCAAACAAGAACGCCGATAACCTGCCTCGTTGTCCGCCCCTATGATTATGACTGCTCCAACCGAGTCCAATTTCCGGCCAAGAAGATCGGATTTGTATCACCCGAATCAGATTGAACGATTTAGGGATTAGGATTTGAACGATCGGATTTGAACGCCGGTGCTGAACGCCGGAGACGCAGGTTGTAGTTTTTTTTTTTTTAAATAGTTTAGGGTTTAGGGTTGTTACTATTAATTTTTTAACGGCACTAC
Source organism: Gentiana straminea (assembly GCA_036785695.1). NCBI lineage: Eukaryota > Viridiplantae > Streptophyta > Magnoliopsida > Gentianales > Gentianaceae > Gentiana > Gentiana straminea. Next base: position 7,016,534 of record JAVUPR010000479.1, read on the forward strand.
ATTTTTTGATGTAACTTTATCTATTTTATAGGTTGTTACTACTTGTTTATTGGCCGTTACTACATTTTACGGACTGTTACTACTTGTTTTTAGGCTGTTACTACCTTTTCATTGGATGTTACGACATTTTACGGGGCTGTTACTACTTGTTTTTAGGTTGTTACTACATGGTGATTGAACAACGCACAAACAATAATCCACCGATCCCGCAACCCTCTATTTTTTTGAGTCAACTAAAATTGTGGTTCACCTCTCAAAGGTATGAATTTCTACTCTCGTAGATAATTCGTTACTACTTGTTTATTGGATCTCTCAATCTAGCAACCTAGATATTCAACCTTACTACTTTTTCATTGGATGTTACGATATTTTATGGGATACAACTTTAATCAAATTCACAAAACAAATCTAGATTGAAAATAAAGAACTCCGTGAAACGGATTACTACTTGTTTCTTGGCCTAGGGTTTTCTCCTAATGATTATGTATCAATAGGTCTCGTTACTATTTGTTTTTTTGGCGGTTACTACACTTTATCTAGCGTTACTACGTGTTTAATGTGTAAAAGGGTATTTTTGTCTATTTATTATGAATTTGTCTTTTTTAATTACATAAAATGTAGTAACGTCCTTCTGGACCCATTTATGATTTTTTTTGTCCTTCTGGCCCCTTCCCCCCCCCCCCCCCCCCCCGAAAAATATAAATATAGTCACGACTTTTTGAAAAATTGAAAAAATTGTCTACCTTGTGTTGTATTCCAAAATATTTTGTAAATACTCGTTCATTTCTGAAAAGTTAAAAAACGAAAGTTGTTTATTTGGTTTTGTAGATTACAAAACTGTTCATGTTATGTGTTTAAAATGTTTGTGGATTTTTAAAATTGCGATATACCAATATCAAGAAATGTGTGCATAACAGAAGTCTGTTTTGCAACTTTGATTGTTGATCTTCTGTTTATGAACATAAATGGAAGGAACATTGGAATCAACTCCTTTGTTGTTTGTGCAACCTGTTGTTGTGCGAGAAACGAGTTTGTCTCACCACGAAAAACCGGAGAAGTTCAACGGGCAGAACTTCAAGAGATGGCATTAGAAAATGCTATTCTATTTGACAACTTTGAGTTTGGCAAAATGGCTAACTGATGATCCTCCAGCGGTGCAAGAGGGTGAAAATATATTGTTGACCGGTTTATGGAATACTATATGGTGGAATCCAAAACCGTTGTTAGCCAAATGGAAGAGTTGCAGATAATTATCTCCGAGTGTCTCGAGGAGGTTTGGTTATTAATGATTCATTCCAAGTTGCAGCAATAATTGGGAACATTCCACCTTTGTGGAGAGATTTCAAAAATTATTTGAAGCAAAAAAACAAGGAGAGAACCATGAATAAGTTGGTGGTGAAATAAGGGTTGAAGAGAACAACCGGCAACTTGACAGAGGAGGAAACTTTGGACAATCCAAGGCAAATTTGGTGGAATCCAGTTCCAGTAAAAATAATGGCAAATGCCAGAAAATAAAGTTGAAGGGTGAAAGTTCTAAGGTCAATCAAGAGGCTAAGTCATTTAATGGTAAATACTTTAACTGCGGGAAACAAGGACACCGCAGGAATGAATGCCGAAAGTCTCGGAAGATTGACAATCAAATGTGGCAGAAATAGTCACCAAGACTATGGATGAATTGAATTTGTCCGCTTGTTGATTGCAATGAACCTGATGATTGAACTTCTTTTGTTACTTTGAATCTAATTCATGGTTTGTAATAAATAATTTAATTTGTACATTATAATATATGTGTAATAACTTGTACAAATGTGTATGTAGGTGTTTATGTAAACACCTTAATATAATTTTGAAGGGATATTGTTTCCGGAAATGAATAAGGCACCGGTGACGTGCACATTTTGATTACTTAACCTTTATCATGACCACCCATTGTGATTAAAAAAAAATTTAAAACATGCAGCCTGGTGATGAGCTTCAGTGATTGTTTCGGTGATTACCATAAGTGCTTCCATCCCTATTCTATTGTTTCTTTTACCCGAGATGTCCATTGAATGGTCGAGATATGCTCAATTAATTTTGAGACTGAATAAGATTTGACTGATGCTTGAGAAGTTTGTACATGCAGGGTGTGTAACCAGTGTCGGACCCAGGTTTTTGGGTTTTGAGCAAATGACCATAAGGACAAGAATAATGCATCTAAGAAATTGAACTAAATGGATAATTACATTAGGATATGTCTGAAATAATATACATACATAGTCATTTATATTATTAGAGGAGTATTTTCGTAACTTCACACGAAAATTTGAGTGGGGGTCATGCCCCCTCAACCACGTGGGTCCGCCCCTACGTGTAACACCCCTGATTTTTTGAGTGAGGTAAAAGGGGTAGTTTTGCGGATTTATATACCCTAATTATTATTTCTCGATATTTTAATGTTTTTGGGAAAATATTTAAATGGATTATAATTTATATATTGAGAATTAAAAGATAATTGTGGATTTATGGTGATTATTATTTATTATAAAAGAAACCCCTCCCTTATTCCTCCCCAGCATCACACCACTTAAAAAAATAAAAGAAAAGGGAGAATGTACCCTATGGAGAAAATATTGGGTAGAAAAGATTTAACGGAATCTTCAATCATGAGACTAATATGTTCATCTTTACAACATGCCATAGTAGAAAAAAGTGATTACCGCGACGCGATGAATCTTTCACAACATCTCCCTGGTTCGTAAGTATTCGTTTTTAGCCATAGTTTAGAATCATAATCATTTTTTTATGAATTCTTGGGTTTTGGGTATCCTAGATTGTTGTGGATGATCTAGTAACAAAATTATATGCTTTTGGTTTTAGAAAATTCCTGGAGGAAGGGAAAAGATTGCAGTTTCTTGGTGTTTTTTTTTGGGATCTATTTCTGACGGATTAAAACGTAAGGAGGTGTTCTTAATCGGTGTTTAATGTGCGTATAGTATCTTTTATATATGTGAAATTGCAGGTTCCTTGATTTTTTGGCACTATAAAGGTGCCAGATTGTGGTTGGATTTGTAATGGGATCCGTACAAGGTGAGGAACATGTGAAATATTGGTAAAATGGACCCGGGTAGAGCACACGTCCACCTGACACCTTTTTGACACAGTAGGCATGGATACAGAGAGGTAGGGTGTTCCCCCACCTTTACCAGGCATGCGCCGGACCCTTTTTTCATAGAGAATGAGGATGGACAGTGACATTGGGCATGCGCCCAGACCACCTTGGCATGCGCCTGCTCATTTTCTTTATTCTATTGGTATTTTATGTGTACTACATAATGTTGTGTGGAATGCTTGTCCTTTTAGGGAAATAAATGGAACTTGGCAATGTTTAACACTGACTTCTGGTAGCCTCGGCTCAGCACCACAACTGAGACCTTATGCGGGAAGAAAGTGGGAGCACCGAAAGGCGGTTGTTTAGGTCTTGCGGGATATTGACTAAGTCAATGGTCTTTTTACTACGTGCTAAGTAATTTAATTAGATTGTCTAGGACAAGATTTCCTTGGGAAACCTTTTATATGAATGAACCACGTGGATAGGTTAACTTTATAATAAACATATGTGATGTATCTAAAATCTAAAACACGATCATCATTGGTGAGGCACATTTCCTCTTCGCAGCTTGGAACCATTACACCTCTACTTGGTCTGATGTCAAACGGACTAGTGTAATCTTCCACATGGACAAGTCCGTGCCATATGAGTTGCTGAATCTGTTGTGGGGCAGTGTTCACCATATGTAGTGTTTCTTGATTGCAGTGTAGCAAACCTTTATTTGGTCATATTTTTGCTAGTGGAGTTAGTAGAGGGAGAGTGAGTCGTTATCACGTACGTGGTAGCGATTGTAGTTCTTAAATGCTTATACTACGTGACTGTTAAATATATATCTTGTTAGTAACGATTCTTCTTCCTTTTACTAAGTACGTATGTACTTACCCTTTCTTTATTTTCCCCACCCCGAGAGGTGGTGTATTGTATGTTGTATTCGAGGCCATTGATGAGTGACCACGTGGATGTTGCAGCTGGAGTTTAGCATTCGTGTATCCTGTTGTAATTTGGGTATAGACTCTCATGTCTTTGGTGTTAGGAAATCAATGCGGGAACGCAGCGGAATTCAAAATTTTATTTCCATTTAATCAGGATCGACTTCGTTTAAGCAATAAACAAATAAGCTAGTAGACGGTGGTTACCTTGGTTGATCTAAAAGATCGACGCTTTGACCGTCTAAGGAGAGTAGTGATGCACGGAGGCACACAACTGACCCAAGCGTTCGGCCTCTACCGCCAGTCCACGTGAACAACCCGCCGGAATCCACCATTGGATTGCTACTAGAAAAACTCGGTTGCTAGACCGACATTTTCTCTCTCACAAATCCCTCTGTAAGAAGCTCTCTATTTTTTACAAGACACTATTAATCTCTTGGAATTGTGATATTCAAAAGAGCTAGTCAACCCCTTTCTTATATAGGGAGAGTGGCGCCCCTAATGTCCCTAATCTGATTAGGAGAAGCTTCCTAGAAGATAGATGAAAGAGAAAAACATTTTCTAATAAAATAAGGAAAATCTATTTGATTGATTAATCTCATTAATATTCAATATCTTATATTAAATATTTTTCCAATATATATATTGACAATATCTTATATTGAATACATCTTTATCTTATTACCATAAATCCAATTTTTGCAAAATCAATTAATATCTAATATTTATATATGGTAATCTTATTAATTAAATTGCACAATCCAAATGTATCCAATACACTTTAAACTTGTGCCCCATATTTCCAATTATTGGCTTCCGGAATATTTTTTAATAAATATAATACTATGATTAATTAATTTGCAAACTACGTGTGTATCATATACACATAACAATTTCGACATACACATACATTATGTGTATATTTAATTAATCAACATAATTAATATCTTGTATTATATTTATTCATAATAAATAAATACCACCATATTAATTTACCACTATAACACTTTATAGTCGAGATAAACTTTCCTTATTTGGTTATCACTATAACCGCATTTTAATCCGGCTAGATGTTCTTATGTGTGACCCGATAGGCTTCCGAATATGTTGGCCGTAGACACAAAGTGCAAATTACAAAAATGCCCTTCATACGTAACGATCACGGGATAGCGTCTAGCAACACACCGTGATCCCCAATCATCGGAAGAGTCAAATGCAATGACTACTACCGTTCATGTGAAACGGTTACCGTGTAAATAGAATCATATCACTGTAATAATATCCATACGGTCGTACGTTGAGTGTCAAACATCAAGGACCGTATCTTATAATCTGGATATCCTATTCTCTCGAAGTAACTCATTTACTTCCACTTTGCAAAGATTCACGAGAGTAAGACATTCCTTATAAGAAGTCCCTTTCGGATATTCACTCCTACTGATAGGGTACGCGATTTCTCGACGACCAAACATGTATACTCCGTATGCTTCAGTATCATACCCAATCACTACCACATGATCGCCCCATGGCTAGGGGTAACCTCAGTAGTGTCAAAGCATGACAATCCACACCGTGATGCCATGTAAACTCCGGTCCTAAGGATAATTACACAAGCTGTCACATAGTGTGACACTTAATAGTGTAAGTGGGTCGATCCCTAACGTACGCATTCTCTAATACACGTCCACGTACAGTCCAAGTGTCTCTACACTTCGATAGACGAGATCTATCCATGCCCTTAAAGACAGAAGACATCTAATACGTGCTAGCCTGTTTGTACTATCAATGCCCTATTTAATAGTACATAAGCCTAAAGACATTTAAGTATCAAACTTATTAAAGTGATTAGAGATCTCATCAACCATAATCGTCTATCATGGTTTCTCTACCACAGTTTAATACTAAGGACGTTATCATATAACAATTCATAATTGGCTCTTTAAAAGAAAAATATATATGACAACAGAAAAAGCCATTTAATATATGTATAAACATAAAGAAATAGTAAAAATGATCCGACCCGGTCGGATCCGGTCCAACCCTATTGGGTTTAGGACACTATTTCAACATTTGGAACTCCACAGCAAAATGGTCGGGTGGAAAGAAAGCACATGAATATTTTGAATGTTTCCCGATCTCTTTGATTTGACGGCCATCTACGCTTGTGTTTTGGGGGGGAATGTGTCATGGTTGCATGTTATTTGGTAAATCAAACTCCTTCGAGTGTTTTGAATTATAAAACAACTTACAAGTGTTTGTTTGGGAAACCTCTAGATCTGAAACCGATTCATGTGTATGGTGATTGTATTACGCTCATAATCAACAACATAAAGGTGAGAAATTTGAGAGTCGTAGCCGTCGGTGTGTTTTTCTAGGCTATTTGTATGCTAAAAAGGGTTGGACATTATTTGATTTGGAAACTAAAGAGATATTTGGGTCCATGGATGTAAAGATTTATTGAACATATATTTCCTATGGCGGAGACACCGGCTTCTCTTCGTGAGACCTCTTCGGAATTGGTTCCAAGGAAATATTTTCCGGATGAGGAAGTTGATTTTGGTACGTCGGGACAACATGAGCCTTTACTGCCTCCTCCCACAAGTGAAGTGGTCCCAGTTGAGGTGGTTTGGGTGAAGTTGTTGTGGCTGTGGGGGGAGATTGAGATGGGAATAAAACGCATTGGTTGGAGGTGGAGGATGTGAAGGGGGAAGGAGTGGAGATGGGGAAATGGGAGAGGCAGAAAATTCCTAATTCTTGGTATTGAGAATTTGTGACACACAATCATGGAAAAAGGCGGAAAATTCCTAGTCCCTCTGAGCACTTGTCCGCTTCTTCATCTTCCTCAGGTACACATTATCCTCTTTCACTTTTTGTCATTTATCAGCGGTTTTCTAATAAGCATCGACACTGCATATAAACTATTTTTTCAAGGAACCCTGATAGCAAAATACTTAACCGCTAACTTTCACCGACAGAGTATCGGGTCAACGGGAGTATAGTGGTCACAAGGTCGAATCCACAGGGAGTAATGGCTAAGTACCAAAGCTGACGTGTAACTTAGTTCAGGTCAATCAAAGGTTGAAAGGTACAATACTAATGCAGAAATAAAGTTTATACTACCGGTCTTACTTCTAAATATTAAAGGGTATAGCCGAAGTATGATCCCATGAGCTACTTTTACCCCTAAGGAAGAACTTGACAGGGAGCGTGTCTTAACTGACCTACCTATCCTATGTAGTTTAACGACATCCATGGGTGCCAACTCCTAATTCTAGTGATTAACTGAACAACTCGATCTAACCACCCTATGTGAAGCTAACCGACTCTCCCTTTAGAAAACCGATTATCCTAACATGATTAAGGTCTAGAGTTGCTCGAACAACGATGACAAACCTCTATATTGGAAACGATCCTAACAACTAGGCCGAATCTACGCAACGATCCCAAAACCCCTTCGATGTGTGTGATAGTGAACTAGGTGATCAATCTAATTCAACGATGTTATAATAAGTTTTAGAACGTGGATTAATCATTAAAACATTAAATTGCGCACTACACAACTCCCAATCTCGTCCCCTTAGGGTTTTCACTCGTTTTCACATAATTCGGCTACACAACGAATTAGCTACTCATGATTATGCTAGAAACGGAATTAAAAGCAGAAATTAACTAAAGACAATAAATAAAAGAGAAGTCATTACCATATAAATTTCTGAAAAACTGATCCACAAAATATGGAAGAAATAATTACACCGAAAAGCCAAATCTTTGATCTTGAAACGTTAATCTAAGCTATGGAAAGTATGTAGAATCGAAGGATGTTATCTATGGAATCAAAGGAAGATCAACCTACACTAAAACCGCACCAAAATCGCCCTAGAAGTGTCTAAAGACGGCAGTCTCTGTCAAAGCGCTGAATGAGCTGCGTATTTATAGTGTAGGGTTGAAATATGCTGCTGTCGGTGGCGGAGGAGCGTTTGCTCCAAGGTGGATGCTCATCTGCCTGGAAATCTGATGATGATTAGGGTTTATTCTTCAGTGAACCAGTGTTTGGCTCCACCTAAACGCTAGTTCATGGATCATGCCTTGAGGGCAAACACCCGTTTGGATTTTCTGAACGCCCGTTGGATTATTTGAGCTTTCTTGATTCGGGCTGAGCCCATCCAAACGTGCGTTCGGGGGTGATTTGGACGCTCGTCCGTCTGAAAATCTAACTTTATGTATCAAATGCTACTTCTGTGAACGACCGTTTGGATTGGACAAACGCCAGTCTGGCATGATGATATATTCCTCAACCTTAACCTTGACTCAAACGCCAGTTTGGGTAGAGCAAACGCCAGTTTGCCTTGATTTCGCTCCAAACTTGATTTTTCTCCACTTTCATGCCTACTTTCGTGCCACGAACATGTTTCTCATTCCAAAACATCGCTTTCCGGGTTCTCGAGTCACCTAATTCCTGCAATAACATATATGAACAAACACCACGCGTAATTCCGTAAGACAAAAGTGCTCGGAAAAGAGATAAATATCGCTAAAAAGGTGGAGTTTACTATCGATATGACAGTTTAACTCCCCGTGCGTATAACTCTCGATATTACTCTTAATTAGGTCTAGAACTACCCAAAACATGTCAATAAAGTGATAAACGGGGTTAAACTGCACACCAAATACAGTAAAGTTGACTCCCATCAACCACCCCACACTTAGCCTTTGCTCGTCCTCGAGTAAATTAGGCGCTTTAAAACAGACCAAGGGATCAACTTTACGAAACATGCATAGTACTCACGACATCAAGGTGAACGTAAAGTAGACACTGAATGCAAACCACTTGACTCTATCTTACCATGAAAACGAAGTGTGTGTGATAAAAACCGAGGGCTACACTCAAAATGATTACCGGCTTCGAATACCGGCCAAATGACTACTTACATCTCATACCGGGCTAGAATCTCCACTAATCGAGGCAACCGAGGCTAAATACGGTCAAGTAGGACTTGAAGGGTTATAATGTTAAGCTCGGGACGGGGTTAACCGAAAGGAAAATTTTGGGACTGGAGAAAAGAAAATACGAGTGAACCTAATCATCTTACGTACCTCCTCTTCGAAAACATACCAAACCACACCAAACTCCTTCGATCTTTCTATACTCATTAATAAACAATTCCAACCTCAACATCATACTCTTATTCATTCAAACATCCTTCTTTGGCTTCTTTTCTTTTTTTTCCAAACTCTATTCAAGCTTTCTTTTTTTCTTTTGACATTTTTCTTTTCAACTTTTTCTTCTTTTTTTCAAATTTCTTTGCAAAATTTTTCTAATTCTCCCGAACCAACAAGCCTCACAATAGATTTCTCGAACTCCTCCCCTTCATTATATTAGCTCGTACTAACCAACTCCTCTCGAAATAGCACCATCTCCCACCCCACACTTGATTCAGAAAGTGTGTCTAAAGTAACAATTACGTCCACTCGTAAGGTGATCAAAAGAAACGTGACCAATAATATAGCTCAGGGTTAGGGTAATACATGCTAAGTAACCAAAACGGCTCATTCTCGGGCGGTGGTCAGACCGTCCTATCAAGGCTTAGAGGGGGTACGAGGATAAAATGTTGGGATTTTGGCTTATTTGGCTCTGGTCGGGTCAAAGAAGCGCACGGACTCTCATCCCGTATCCGGCCTAAGTAAATCTCTCTATTTCGCCTCGAAACTAGTGGTATAAGTGTGTATAGCAACCAAGCTAAGTATAACCACGGTTCCACGTGCACTAAAAAGGGTTCATATCGTGATAAAATAAAATCGCCATGCACACATTACTCGACTACTAAGACATTTACCAACTCCATCGTGAGAAACATGCATATAAGGTGGTGTCAAACCGTGAAAAGTTTTAAAATTTTAAGCCATGGACTGACTCGAAAACGGACATTAACTAAGCATATCACAATTACCGGCATATTTATCAATCGAAACAATACCAAGCTAAGTCGTATCCACCCCCCACTTCGAATGAAGCAATGTCCTCAGTGCGTGAATGAGATAGAAAAGAAAGACTTAGCTTTAGACCCGGCAAAAAGGCGCTATCGAATCCCGTAACAGCCGCGTGTAAGCATGACCCGAATCCCTATATCAAAGTAGACGAAACAACGCAAAGTATGCACGGGACATGGTCCGCATGCCAAAATAGATAATAGGGGTATGGGGGTATAACAGTAATAAGGCCTGTCACGTCAGAAAACTCGAAACGCAATGTGGAACGCACAAAATGGATTGCTATAGATGGATAAATAACCCAAACGGGTAAAGCACAGAACATCTAAGCATAATAGAAAACCCACAGAGGCACAAAATCATATAAAACATCAATGTGCGTAGGCATACATCATCAAAGGCGAGTACAGGTAGCGCATACTAAAAAAAACCCTAGATCACTTTTTATTCCAAACAGTCTTATTATGGCGGGGTTGCCTCCCCTAAGCGCCTTTGTTTTACATCGTTGGCTCGACAGGGTGACTCTTAGCAGACTCCAATCAAGACAAACTTAAACAACTCTAACAAACAGGCATCACCTAGCACTTAAGCAAGTAATCAACTCAGCCAAATTCCGTACTCATCAGTTTAAGCATGCTCACAGATACACCAAGTACAAACATCAACATAGTAGAGCTAATGAACGGCATACCTCGTTTAGCTCATGATGCTGCCTCGGGCCATCCCGCAACATCTTTCTTATCAACATGCACTTCCCCCAGCATTGGGATCAACGGTAAGACGGGCGATCCCGATTCATTCTCTGTCTCGATCTTTCTCTCATCGACGACATCACGTGAAATCACCGCCTTCCCTTTCAATGGGATCTTGCTTTCCTGCATGTTAGTACGAGCCACAACACAAGAAAATATAGACTCGGCATACAAGCATTCATCATGTGTAACTTTACGACCTCTGTCCTTGTAAACATTTAGTTTCTCTCTCTCGCCTCCCACGCCAAATGAAATATCTCCTTCCTTCACCCTAATGTGAGCATCGCTCATGGTCAAAAAGGACCGACCAAGCAGGACAGATGTTCTAGAGTAAATTTCCATGTCGAGGATCACAAAATCTACTGGGAAAACAAACTTGCCTACTTGCACCAGGACATCTTCTGCTACCCCCATAGGTGTCCTCACTGAACTATCGGCCATCGAAGGGTCATTCCCGTAGGCTCTAGTTCTCCCAACCCTAACTTCTCATATAAGGCTCTAGGCATCAAGCTCACAGAAGCTCCTAGATCGTATAAGACATTCTCGATCACAGTATTGCCTATGGTGATAGGGATGGTAAAACTGCCACGATCTCTCATTTTCGGGGTATCTTACTACCATACACCGCCGAACACTCCTCCCTCAGCTTTACTACTTGATTCATTTTCTCTCGACTCGATAACGCCCCTTTCAAACACTTATAGTACACCGGTACACTCGCGACCGCCTCTAGCAAAGGAACGTTAATCTCTACCTTCCTAAGAATGTCTAGGAACTTATTTTGACTATCAGTGAGAAAGTTCTTCCTAGGACCCTTAGGTGGATAAGGCAGCGTACTCTCATCAAAATCAGGAGGGGGATGAGGCATAAAATCATTCTTACCTCGAGCTTTTGGCCTCAACGGTACGGCTGTAGCCTCTTTCCTGGCAGGGGGGCTCGACCCTTCCTCTTTAATATCTATCACTATGAAATCCCGCTTCTTCGCTGACTCTTCCTTATTTCTCTGAGTCTCTAGCTCTTTCTCCATTTCCATCTCTCTCTCTTTCTTTGCAATTGCTAGATCTCTCTTGACTGCCGCCAACACTCTTCTCATTGCCTCTAACTCAGTTTCGACCCTATCTCTTCCAAATCCTTAGCCTCATCTTCTTCATTCAGATAATTCTCTGCTTCGGTGACTTTATCTTTCTTTGACCAATCAACCCCCCGATCTCTGCTACTTCCTAGTAAATACTGCATTCACTTCCCTCAGATTCTATTCGGTATTGCTTGGGAGGCCACCACTCAAATTTTTCTTCAATGTATTCATGATTTGACCCACTTGGGTTTCTAAGTTCCGGATAGCGGAATGGGTGTCTACCTTTTGCTCCACAGCATTCTTGTTCAGCTCAAATACGCTCATATCCAACTTTTCTAGGAGCATTTCTAGTGGAAGTCTTTTGAGCACCAGAGTTATTCGATTGCTGATTATTTTGGTTGTTCTGGTGGAGATGAGCATTCGGATGCTGATAGGTGCTATAATTATTGTTTCTCGGCGGCTGGCTTGTTTGCTGATTATTATTGTTCTGCTGGCCCTGATTCTGACTCCATCCTTGATTCTTGCCCCAATTCTGACCTTGTTGTTGTTGTTGGCCTTGTGATTGAGATTGTTGGTTCTGGTTACTATGATAGTTGTCTTGGTTCTGATTCTGGTATGAATTCTGATTCTGGGGATTCTGGTTCCAAGGTCGGTTGTATGGGATTTGGTTTTGCCTAAAACCTTGGTTTAGATTATTGTTACGATTCCAGTTTTGATTCTGCCCCTGATTCCAACCTTGACCTTGCTGATTCTGATTCCACTGTCCCCACTACCTTGTCCAACATAGCTCACATCATACTGTTGTGAATCATCACCCATACCATACTCCATTGGCGGCCCTTATTGATTTTCGAAATTCTGATACTTTCTGCTGACCAAACTCTTGCTGATTCATATTCATCTGCCCCATCGCATACACATTCATCTTCTGTTGTTCATTCTGATTTCCAAACTGTTGATGTACTGGGGTAGATGTCAACTATTGTGGGTAAGTGAACTTTTCGGATGATGAACACTTCAATGCTGAGTGTCCACCCCCACAAAGTTGGCATTGCTGTGCCTTCTTTCTAGCCAACTATATTTGGTCCATCTTCAGTACCATTTCTTACATCTTGTCATGCATGGCTATCTCTCTATCCAACTCTTCTTTCAGAGATTTCACACTTTCCATTGGAGCCTTCTTATTCTTCCTAGATGACCCCCATTGCCCTTCTCCATCTGCCATATTCTCAATCTGTCTTATAGCTTGATCCGGTGGAAGATTCATATTATCTCCACCGCTTGCGGCGTTCAGCTTGTTCTGGTCCATTGGCTCTAAGGCCCTAAACAATATGATTACCTGCTCAACCGTGGAAAAACCGTGTGGAGGGCATCTCTTCAGCAGACCCCTAAACCTCTCATATGTCTCCCTCAGTGTCTCTCCCTCGAGACCATCAAACGAAGAGATTTCTTCTTTCAAATCCAAAATCTTAGCCGGAGGAAAGTACTTCCTCAAAAACACTCTAACCACATCCGCCCACGTATGTAACGAATCATTAGGCAATGAATCGTACCAATCCTTAGCAGCTCCTCTAAGTGCAAACGGAAAACTATCAGCTTTATCGCCTCGTCACTTACCCCATTATACTTCATTGTTCCACAGATTTGGAGAAAATGATCCAAGAAGCTATTCGGGTTCTCAGTTGACTTCCCGTGGAACAAGGCGTGTTCCCCCAACATATTCAAGATATTTTGCTTTATGTCCATGTTATTGGCATTGATAGGAGGCACTCTAATTGGATTGTGTCCTGTAACTTCCTGTGGGGTAGTCACATAATCGCGACAGACTCTCGGTCCCTGTACCTGCTGAGCCCTCTGTGGCTGATAATTCTAATGTGGTTGCTATTGATTAAACTGCTGCATAGGTGGTTGCTGAATATTTTGGTTCTGGAACACCTGTTGGTTCCCCTGATTCCTAAGCATTTTCAGTACTCGGTTTACAGTAGCTTGGTCGAGTTCTGGTTCGAGGTTATGGGCATTCTGTCCTCCCATGTTCTGTCCAATCCATGTTCTCTGATTAAATTGCGGGGTGATCAACTGCTGTAACACTGTATCGTCTCCCACTAACTGCTCTACACGAGGGTCTCTCGGTGGAGTTTGCAACGGCAGTGTTGCATTGCCACCAGTAGTGTTCGAGGTTTGCCCCTGTGCATTATGTTCATTGAAGGGATTTTTGCCATCTCTACGAGTCGGTATATCATCCATTTCTTCAGAGGAATCTAAGTCAGAGCTTTCTACTATCCTTCTTCTTCAAACAGAGGGTTCGGACTAGCAATCAGGATCTCTCCTCGGCGTTGACTATTTTATGTGACGTGCAAAAGCTTCAATCTCTTCAATTGGATCGATAAGAGGTTCTTTTGAACTTTGGGTCATTCATTATGAAACAAGAAACAACAAGAAAATGAAATAAAAATGACCTAAGCCAAGCTTTCGGTCAACTTAAAAGATATTAGACGTTACTCCCCGGCAACGGCGCCAAAATTCTTGATAGCAAAATACTTAACCGCTAACTTTCACCGACAGAGTATCGGGTCAACGGGAGTATAGTGGTCACAAGGTCGAATCCACAGGGAGTAATGGCTAAGTACCAAAGCTGACGTGTAACTTAGTTCAGGTCAATCAAAGGTTGAAAGGTACTATGCTAATGCAGAAATAAAGTTTATACTACCGGTCTTACTTCTAAATATTAAAGGGTATAGCCGAACTATGATCCCACGAGCTACTTTTACCCCTAAGGAAGAACTTGACAGGGAGCGTGTCTTAACCGACCTACCTATCCTATGTAGTTTAACGACATCCACGGGTGCCAACTCCTAATTCTAGTGATTAGACTGAACAACTCGATCTAACCACCCTATGTGAAGCTAACCGACTCTCCCTTTAGAAAACCGATTATCCTAACATGATTAAGGTCTAGAGTTGCTCGAACAACGATGACAAACCTCTGTATTGGAAACGATCCTAACAACTAGGCCGAATCTACGCAACGATCCCAAAACCCTTTTCCCACATCTCACCGCAAAATGCATCTATAAGTTCGATGTGTGTGACAGTGAACTAGGTGATCAATCTAATTCAACGATGTTTTTAATAAGTTTTAGAACGTGGATTAATCATTAAAACATTAAATTGCGCACTACACAACTCCCAATCTCGTCCCCCTTAGGGTTTTCACTCGTTTTCACATAATTCGGCTACACAACGGATTAGCTACTCATGATTATGCTAGAAACGGAATTAAAAGCAGAAATTAAACTAAAGACAATAAATAAAAGAGAAGTCATTACCATATAAATTGCTGAAAAACTGATCCACAAAATATGGAAGAAATAATTGCACCGAAAAGCCAAATCTTTGATCTTGAAACGTTAATCTAAGCTATGGAAAGTATGTAGAATCGAAGGATGTTATCTATGGAATCAAATCAAAGGATGATCAACCTACACTAAAACCGCACCAAAATCGCCCTAGAAGTGTCTAAAGTCGGCAGTCTCTGTCAAAATGCTGAATGAGCTGCATATTTATAGTGTAGGGTTGAAATTTGCTGCTGTCGGTGGCGGACGAGCGTTTGCTCTAAGGTGGACGCTCGTCTGCTTGGAAATCTGATGATGATTAGGGTTTATTTTTCAGTGAACCAACGTTTGGCTCCTCCTAAACGCTAGTTCATGGATCATGGCTTGAGGGCAAACGCCCGTCTGGATTGTCTGAACGCCCGTTGGATTATATGATTTTTCTTGATTCGGGCTGAGCCCAACCAAACGTGCGTTCGGGGGTGATTTGGACGCTCGTCCTTCTGAAAATCTAACTTTCAGTATCAAATGCTACTTCTGTGAACGACCGTTTGGACTGGACAAACGCCAATCTGGCATGATGATATATTCCTCAACCTTAACCTTGACACAAACGCCAGTTTGGGTAGAGCAAATGCCAGTTTGCCTTGATTCCGCTCCAAACTTGATTTTTCTCCACTTTCATGCTACTATCGTACCATGAACATGTTTCTCATTCCAAAACATCACTTTCCGGGTTCTCGAGTCACCTAAGTCCTGCAATAACATATATGAACAAACACCACGCGTAATTCCGCGAGACAAAAATGCTCGGAAAAGAGATAAATATCGCTAAAAAGGTGGAGTTTACTATCGATATGATAGTTTAACTCCCCGTGCGTATAACTCTCGATATTACTCTTAATTAGGTCTAGAACTACCCGAAACATGTCAATAAAGTGATAAACGGGGGTTAAACTGCACACCAAAATACAATAAAGTTGACTCCCATCAAACCCCTCGGAGTTTTAAAGAAGCAATGAAGTGTGAGGGATGTCAAAAGGCTATGGCTTAAGAGACGCGTGCTTTGGAGGGACGTGGGAGTTGTGATAGTTACCTCCTAGGAAGAAAGCTCTTGGTACTAAGTGGGTGTATATCGGGGAATTTGATGAAAATGGTAACTTGCAACATATAAAGGTAGGGCTGGTGATTTTTGGCCATCATCAAGTTGAAGGTGTTGAGTATACCGAAACGTGTTTCTGGTGTCAAAAATGGTAATTGTTTGTACCTTTCTGGCAGCAGCTGCTATTAAAAACTGGGACATACATCAGATGGATGTTCATAATGTGTTTTTGCATGGAGAATAGATGAGGAGATTTATATGAAAATTCCCACAAGATTTGAACATAAGAAGTTGAACTTGGTTTATCGCATGCGGGAATCATAGTATGGTTTGAAGAATGCATGTCGCTCATGGTTTTCAAAACTAGCAAAGGTGCTGAAATATTATGGGTTTAAGTAGACATAATCCGATTATTATCTTTTTACGCTGCTTAAAAGTGATATTGTCTTGTTATCCTTTTTTATGTTGACAACATCATTATCGCTGGCAATGAACTTACTGCTTTAAAGATCTTCAAGGAGTATATAGGTCGTTTTATTAAATGAATGATTTCGGTGTGCTGAAATACTTCCTTGGTTTGGAAGTTGCACGAAATAAGCAGGGAATTCTTTTGTGCAAGCAAATACGCATTGGACAATATTACTGAGACAAGGTTGCTGGGTGCAAAAACAGCGGAGTTCCCGATGGAATAGAATCATAAATTGGCATCTGCGAATGGAAAATTATTGGCCTATCCGGAAAAGTATCGGTGATTAGTGGGCCGTCTTATTTATCTGGGGTCACACGCCCAATTATAGCCAACTCCTTCCATATTTTATCTCAGTTCATACAGAAACCACGCGACCATTGGGACGCCGTGTTGCATGTGGTGCGTTATTTGAAGAAGAATCTGGGTCATAGTATTTTGTTGTGTGCGAATACTACCTTGTGTTTGAATGGGTGGTGTGACTCGGATTGGACAGGTTCTCCTCTTACTTGTCGATCCTTGAGTGTTTGAGTTTGTGTTGCTTGGTTACTCCTCGGTGTCCTCGAAGACTAAGAAGCATCTTACCGTTTCTCGGACTTGTGCTGAGGCGGAATATAGGTCCATGACAGCAATTACTTGTGAGTTTCCTTGGAGACATTGGTGTTTGGTGTGAGAAAGAAATAAGTCTTCATTGCGATAGTCAGCCGGATCTGCATATAGCTTAGAATCCAGTGTTTCATGAGCGGACGAAACACATAGAGGCTTATTGCCATTTTGTTCATGTGCGATTGTGGATGGCCTTATTGCTCCTTCGTATGTTCCTTCAATGGTGCAGTTGGTAGATATTTTCACTAAGGCATTGAGAAAATAGAAGTTTGCATTTTAATTGCGCAGGGCGTTTGTGATCTTCACGCTCTATCTTGAGGGGTATTACGTTATAGAGAACATAGATTATATGAATTTTGTGTATAATTACTGTGTAGGGACATTTTTGGGAATTAACGAGTACTACTTGCATGTATATGTACTACCTCCGTCCCAAAACATAAGTCATCCTACATTTTTTTAATTTGTCCCACAATATAAGTTATTCTAAATCAACAATGCAACATTTATTAACTTTTCTCTATTATACTCCTGATTTATTATCAGTCCAATCAATTTCGTTACTTCAGAACTATTGCATTAATCATAGTTAATGGGTATCATGGACATTTAACATTCAAATTTGTGACATTCAACCACCTTCTTAATCTGTGAAAATCTGTATGATGACTTATAATTTTAACCGTAGGTGTATAAATTATATTGAGGTCATGAATGAAATCATACAATTTTCCTGCAGTCGATTTTACAAAAATGGACATGCAAATACAATATATATATATATATATATATATATATATATATATATATATATATATATATATATATATATATGTTTCGGAAAGGCAAATACGCACACCAAAAAAGAGATGATTGATCAATCAGATTATCCAAACATCAAGAGGTTCTAAGTTCTTACAGGACATTTTATTGGTATAATAAAGAAATACGCATAAATTCGTGAAGGTCGCATCGCATGAAATCAACATCGTCTTTGAAGCTCAGTGACTAAGTGATTATCTTATCATAATGTATCATCCTCAGCGTAGGAAATTGGATCCGCTCACCAGAATGTACATCTGTCATCAATACAGGCACATTCAGGATCGCAGTAAGGTGGGTTCGCATTACACGATGGCTTTATACAAGATTCATTGCTCAATTCCCTGGAGATTGAAGGAAAGAACTCCCTCTAGAATGAATTTCTCTCTGTGCTCCCAGTAACTTCACGGTTGTCATCCGCTTTACTTGCAACAACTGCATGCAAATCAAAACATCAGCTAACAATGGTCGTCTCTATATCATTACTCTAACTTGTTAACACGAGATTTATTGTACAAATAAAGACGTAAATAAAAACGGATTTTTGACCATAGAAATTGATTGATTAATGTCTCTATTACTTACATTTTGGTAGCTTCATGCATCTGTTAAATCATGCTTCCCTGGTTTTATGGTGTTAGATGAGCATTTTTTGTGTTATGTATTGATTAGACCCACTTGTCACTAGTTTGTTATAGTTTTTAATGATAAATTCTCTTTGGTGAAGTATTTATGTGTGTAAGTTGGTTAAATACTGATGAATTTATTCTAGTTTGTACACTTTGTTGGTATCAGACTGAGCGGCCAAAGCCACGACGAGTGCACCTCCTTTCTTCGCAATGGATGTATGTAGTGGATCTAGCACCACTCCGCCCATTCAAGTTCCACCCTCTCAGTCTTCACCAATCACTCCGACTGCTACTCTGGGAACTTTGATCTCTACTCCAGGACTCATTTCATCTGTTCCAACTACTTATGGCAATGGCATCGGAACCCTGGCATTCCTTACAACCATATTGAAGGCTAGACTAATTCCTCACTTCCAACCTCCATGTTCGCTCCAAATTTTAGCTCCTCTATTCCCAATTTTGGCACTACTGCGCTCACACAGTGTTTCTCTAGCTTAGCTTTGACCTACTTTGCTCCAATCACTGTAGGTAATGCACTATTTACTGGGCATTTGCCCAAACCTGTTCAGTTAAGCTTGATCTTAATAATTATTTGTCATTGAGGTATACGATTCTACCACATATCAGTGGCCACAAACCGGAAGATCAGTTGACTAGAAATCGGACTAGAACCACCACACTAGGTGGTCTCTCACTCTCTCAGAACCCTACCGAAGATGCATGGAATACCATTGATCAATTGCTTGTAGGATGGATACTTAGATCAATGACAAAGCGAGCGCTTTTTGAAGTTGTAGGTTATGCTACTGCTCATGAGATTCGGAAAACTCTTGAGACCCTCTTCAATAGAAAAGAAGAAGCAAGACTCTGGAATATAAGGATGCTTTACGAAGGCTTCAAAAGGCAATTTGTCTATGGAAGGCTATTTGTGTTACGGAATAAAAAGCTGATGGGAATGCTGAGTGCACTTTGTAGATCATATGAAGATACCAAAGCAGCTTGTTGACAGCATGAACACCAGCAGCCTGCTAATAGTACAAAGACTCAGCAGCCTACTAATAGTTTAACATAGTATAATGTAGAAAACGGTTATTCTGTTGTAATCTTCTATAACCGTTTAACTTACTTCTAGCTGATTCATGAGGAATATGAAGCTATAAATACCCCATGATCAGATGCATTGTAATCCAACTTGTAACTTTCAGTTGCATCGATAATAATTCAACATTTTACATTCGGCTTATAGTTCTATAAACTTCATCATGGTATCATAGCAGAAATTTGAGAATTTTTAAATACTTTCCTGCGTTTTCTCTCCAATCTTTGAAGAATCTTGAGAGTGTTCTTCATCTTTTCTAAGATTTTGTTTCTTGAGAGTAAACTGCCATCACCTTCTTGAGTTTTTTTTATCATTTCTTGATCGATTATTCTGTATTTTCACTTTCATTGTTGATTTGTGATCAATTCTGGAGTTCTTGATAGCCATGGCAGCTAAGAAACAAGAAATAAGTCCCTCCAGTCCGTTTTATGTTCATCCAAATGAGAATCCATCATTGTTTCTTGTTCAACCATTGATGAATGGAAACAACTATAATCCATGGAAAATGTTTATGAAGATGGTGTTAATCACCAAGAATAAAATTGGCTTCGGAGACGGCACAATCAAAAGGCCAGAAGCAGATTCAGTAGATTTCCATGCATGGAGACAGTGTGATACAATGGTGAGATCATGGATCTTAAATTCTGTTGAAAACACCATTGCACAAAGTTTGATGTATTTCAAGAATGCACATGCAGTTTGGAAGAATCTTGTAGCAAGATTTTCAAATGTGGATGCCTTAAGACTTTAGGTCTTCTTGAAGAAATGCATCTGCTGAAGAAAAGCACAGATTCTGTCAATCAGTATTTCACAAAGGTAATAATTCTTTGGGAAGAAAGAAAGACCATTAGGCCTATAACAGTCTGTTCTTGTGATCCTCAATGTCATTGTAATGCAATTAGAAATCTGATGGATCACATGGAGGCTGAACATGTCATGAAATTCCTTAAAGGTTTGAGGGATGAATTTGAGCCAATGATCCCACTGGCAATGCTGATGGTGCCCTTTCCATAAATTCATGATGCCTTTGCAATGGCAATCAAATTTGAAAGACATAAGTTGTATGTGGCTAACAAGGCCAAGAATCAAGATTCCATGGTTCTCTTGTGACAAAAGAATGGAAGGGACAAAATCAGATTGTCATCAGGCCTAACTCTGCTGTAAATCCCAGACCTAAAAATCCTAAGAAAATGCAATAAAGTTTTTGTGGATTCAATGGTCATACTGAGGAGACTTGCTACAAGAAGCATGGCTTTCCTCCTGCTTTCAAGTCAAAAAGAGCCAATATGGTAGAAGAGGAACAATCAACAGAAGAAGATCATGCACAAAGCAGGTCTGTTGGACTAAGGTCTGTTGGACCGGGGTTTCCCAATCTTACTGCACAGCAACTTGACAAGTTGATGGCTCTGCTGAATGATCCTCCTAGACATGCAGGATTTGCTGTTGGTCAGCCTGTTGATATTGTCACCTACTACTCACCTGCTATAGGAACATGTGATCTAAATTTAGTAAGATCAATACAATGGATCTTGGACTCTGGTGCCACAGATCACATTGTAGGATCATTAGATCTATTAAGCAATCCCAAACCTTCATCTTGTATAAAAATGGGATTGCCTAATGGAAATAATGTCTCTATCACTCATATAGGACAAGTAAGGGTGAACCCTCAATTGATCCTACATGATGTGTTTTGCATCCCTGGTTTTAAATATAACCTTTTATCCTTACCATCTTTTATTAATCATACAAAAGGTGCTACTATCTTTCCTGCTAACAAGTGTGTTTTGTAGGACAAGAACAAGAAAATGATTGGTTCAGCTGAGTTACACAGAGGACTTTATGTCATGGATCAAACAATAAGACTTTATGTTACCAATGTTGTACAAAATCACACATTATCTGATAGATTAGATGATGCACTTTTATGGCATTAAAGACTTGGGCACTTGCCAGATAAAAGACTACAACCCATTAGTTCACAATTTGCCGATGTCAAGTTTTGTAGGCATGATCTTTGTTATGTCTGCCTTATGGCTAAACTGAAGAAAAATCATTTTCCTTTAAGTACTACTGTTGTAAATGCTATTTTTGACCTTGTTCATATGGATATTTGGGGTCCTTTGAGACAACATACTGTAAATGGACAACAATATTTTCTTACCGTTGTAGATGATTTTTCTAGTTTTACTTGGGTTTTTTTGTTATAAGGCACAAATCTGAAGCCTCCGACTTTGTTAGATCTTTTGTTAAGTTTATTTCTACTCAGTTTCATAAGATTATCAAAGTAATTAGATCTGACAATGGTGCATAATTTCAACTAACTGATTTCTATGCTCAATAGGGTATCATACATCAGACATCCTATGTAAGTACACCTGAGCAAAATGGCATTGTTGAAAGGAAACATCAGCATCTGCTGAATGTTGCAAGAGGTTTGAGGTTCCAAAGTAATCTACCTATTGAATATTGAGGTTTCTGTCTATTACATAATGTCAAGTTGATTAATGCTACACTTACACCACTGCTGAAGGAAAGCACTCCACATGAAGTGCTTTATGGCACCAAACCAGACTATTCTCTGTTTAAAGTTTTTTGTTGCTTAGTCTTTTCTTGCACACTTCAGTAGTATAGGACAAAATTTGACTCAAGATGTAGGACTTGTGTCTATCTTGGGAATCCAAATTTACCTAAAGGTGCTATTCTCTTAGACATTACCAACAAAGATTTCTTTGTTGCTAGAAATACTCAATTTCATGAGACTTATTTTCCTTTATTTCAACAGGTGTTAGGAAAGGCTAGATACCTTGCTAACATGCACGTTCATTTACCAGTAATGGACACTTTTGATGATCTGCTAAATGAATTAGTAGACCAGCCAATTATAGGATCAACTGCAGCTGAGGCATCTAATGAAGAGCATGCATCAGTAAACTAGGCACCTGAACCTACACAACTTAGAAGATCCACCAGAACAAGAAAATCACCAACCTTTTATAAAGGGGGTGCTCACATTTTTCAGCAGACTTCACACCTGTTGAGTGCAGTCATGAGTCTGGACAATCTCTCAACAGACTATGCCAAATTCATTAATGCCATTGATGTTGTTTAAGAGCCTAAGACCTACAATCAAACCATCAAGCATGATGAATGGAAGCAAGCAATGCAACAAGAGATTGAAGCTCTACAAAATACTCATACATAGGAAATAGTTGATCTCCCCTATGCAAGAAACCCATTGGGTGCAAATGGGTGTACAAAATCAAATACAAACCTGATGGTTCAGTAGAAAGATACAAAGCTAAACTAGTAGCAAAAGGCTAAACTCAAACATATGCCATTGATTATCAAGAAACATTTTCCCCTGTTGTCAAAATCACAACAGTTAGAACCCTACTTGCAGCAGCAGCAGCCAATAATTGGCATCTACATCAAATGGATGTCAAAACTGCCTTTCTACATGAAGATTTACATAAAGAAGTATATATGTAGTTACCCCCAGGTTGTGCAGCAACCAAACCAAATCAAGTTTGCAGACTCACTAAGTCATTATATGGCCTCAAACAAGCCAGCAGACAATGGAACTGTGCAAGTTAACTGAATATTTGGAGGCTCAAGGATTCATTCAATCCAAAAATGATCACAGCCTTTTCACAAAAGGATCAGGACAATCTTTCATTGCCTTATTGGTATATGTGGATGACAACATAACTGCTAGTCCTAGTGAAAAGTTGATTCAGCAAGTAAATGATGCTCTACATCAACAGTTCACCATCAAAGATCTAGGAAAATTGAGATATTTCCTAGGAATTGAGGCTGCTAGATGTCTAAAATGTATATCCATTTCACAAAGTAAATACACCATTAACCTCCTAAAAGAATGTGAATTTTTGGGAGCCAAACCTGGTAAGACACCTATGGAGTCTAAGAAAACTTTACAACATGGGTATTCACCACTTCTAGAAGACAACACTGCATACAGATCACTAGTGGGCAAACTGATTTACCTCAATTTATCAGACCAGATATTGCTTTTATAGTACATCAACTAAGTCAATTTCTGGATACTCCTACTGAAAATCATATGAAGGTAGCTTACAGACTGCTAAGGTATTTGAAGACCAACCCTGGTCAAGGAATCATTTTTCTAGCAGACAACAACCATGTACTCAAAGGTTTTACAGACAGTGATTGGGCCGTTTGCCTTGAAACAAGAAGATCAGTATCAGGTTATATGATGTTTCGAGGAGATGCTCCAATCTTTTGGAAAGCCAGGAAACAAACAACTATAGCTAGAACCTCATATGAGGCTGAATATAGGGCTATGGAAATACAATTTGTGAACTTCAGTGGCTGATTTATATACACCAAGATTTGCATGTTCCAGTTCAGTTGCATGTTATGTTATTTTGTGACCATGCCAGTGCAATTCACATTGCTCATAATCCAGTATTTCATGAAAGAACAAAACAAATTGAAATTGACTGCCATGTTGTGAGAGACAAAGTCAAAGCAGGACTTGTCAAACTCCTTCCGGTCAACACAAAAGAACAAGTAGCAGACATTTTTACCAAGGCCTTGAATGCACCCATGTTTTCCCATCTACTGGACAAATTAGGAATTTCAAACATATTTCAGAATTCAAGTAGTTGATGGAATGCTGCATGCAAGCTGTTCATTTACCACTTCCAGCATGAGGGGGTGTTACAGTATAAAAGGCTGATGGGAATGCGGTGTGCTCTTTGCTGATCATATGAATGTACCGGCGGCTACCGTGACAAGACGGTACAAAGACTCAAAGAAACCTTCGATTAGTTTAATATAATATAATGTAGAAAACGGTTATTCTGTTGTAATCATCTATAACCATTTGTAACTTATTTATAACTGATTCATGAGGAGTATGAAGCTATAAATACCCCATGATCAGCTGCA
This sequence comes from Gentiana straminea, assembly GCA_036785695.1. Taxonomy (NCBI): domain Eukaryota; kingdom Viridiplantae; phylum Streptophyta; class Magnoliopsida; order Gentianales; family Gentianaceae; genus Gentiana; species Gentiana straminea. The sequence continues at coordinate 7,041,357 of JAVUPR010000479.1, forward strand.
TTGTAATGCAACTCGTAACTTTCAGTTCATTAATAATAATTCCGCATTTTACATTCAGTTTATAATTCTATAAACTTCATCAATTTGGTTCAAATGAATGGATACTTTGACAAACTTGCAACATCAGTGTTAGTGTAGTGCCCTAAACCAAAGTGGGTTGGACCGGATCCAACCGGGTCGGATAATTTATACTATGCTTTTATGTTTATACATATAACAAACGGTTTTTCTGATATTATATATTTGTTCGTTTAATGAACCAAATATGATATTGCATATTTAATAATGTCCCTAGTATTAAACTGTGATAGAAAAACCATGATAGTGATATGGTTGATAAGATCTTGACTCACTTTAAATGGTTTGATACTTAAATATCTCTAGTCGTATGTATTATTAAACGAGACATTAATATTATGGTTAGACTAGCACGTATTAGATGTCTTCAATCTTGTGAAGATAGTGACATATCTCATCTGTCAAAATGTTGAGACAGTTAGACTGTACGTGGACGTGTATTAAAGAATGCAAACGTTAGATGACCCATTTACTTTAATAAGTGTCGCATTATGTGGCGGTTGTATAACTATCCTCATATCAAAGTCTTCATAACATCACAGTGTGGATTGACATGTTTTGACACTATTTAGCTTTTCCCTAATCACGGGGCGATCATGCAGTAGTGATTGGGTGTGCTATTGAAATATGTGTAGGATTTATGCCGCTCGTCCGAAAATCATGTTTCCTAATAGTAAGAGTAAATATCTTAAAGTTCCTTTTTATAAGGAATATCTTATTCTCGAATGTCTTTACAAAGTTCCTTTTTATAAGGAATATCTTACTCTCTTTGCAATGCTGAAGTAATGTGTTACTTCGAGAGAGTAGGATATCCAGATTATAAGATACGGTCGTTAATGTTTTGACACTAGAGCTACGACTGTATGAATATTATATCAGCGATAGGGTCCTATTTACACGGTAACCATTTCACATGAAATGTAGTAGTCAATGCACTTGACTTTTGCGATTATTGATGGTCATGACGTGTTGCTAGACGCTAATCACGATCGTTAAGTGAAAGAGGTATTTTTGTAAATACACTTTGCACTTTATGGCCAACATATTCGGGAGCCTATCGAGTCACACAAATATGGACCACGAGCCGGAATTAAATTGTGGTTATGATGATAGCCAAATAAGAATTTATTTATCCTGACTATAAAATGTTACGGTGGTAAATAATATGTAGTATTATTTATTATGAATAAATAATACAATTTATTAATTATAATATTATATTATTATGTATTAATATAGGATATTGATATATATAAATATATGTATATGTATATATATGATATATACACGTGTGTAATTGATATATATATATATATATATATATATATATATATATATATATATATACATATATATATATATATATATATACATATATATATATGTATATATATATACACATATATACATATATATATATATGTATATATATATACATATATATATATGTATATATATATATACATATAAATATATATATGGTATATAATAAAGATATATTTTATATTAGATATTAACAATATATCTTGGATATACTTAACATAAGATGTTAGGTATTAATGAGATAAATCAATTCAATGGATATTTCCTTAAATCTTTATTTTATTTTGAATTAGTTTTCTTAATCCATACCCCAAGCATGAAGCTTCCCTCTATGGTTTTTGAGGAGGCAATGTGGTGCCACCTACTCTATAAAAGTAGAGGGGTGTCGATCTCTTTTTTATCACAACTTACAAAGTCTTATTTTTACTAGAAAAATAAAAGTGTACTTGAGAGTTTTGGGAGAAAAGAAAAAGGCGGTCTAGCTGCCGAATTTTTCCTTTAACAATTCCAAGGGAGGATTCCGGCACTTGTTCGTGTGGATCAACGGAAGAGGATGAACGCGTGGGTAGCTTCGTGCACAACTACCACCGTAGATAAAGTGACGATCTATTCTTAGATCATTCTGGTATCAATTATGTCGACTTTTTAGTGTTTATTGTTTAAACGAAATCGATACTGGTTAAAAAATAAATCAAAATTTTAATTTCGGTTGCTTCTCTGCGTTGATTTCCATACAGCGGTATCAGAGAGAAATTCTATTAAAGCAATAACCATAAATTTATTCGTAGTATGTTTCCATCATTATCATCACATCTAGAATATACATAATATATGAATTTCCAAAACGATGTAATCGATGAAACAAAAAATAAAAAGGCATGACCGGCCTCCCTATCGGCGGGAGCGGCGGCGGGGGCCACCAACCTGGAGGTGGTAGTGGTGGCCCCTCTTTGTTTTGTTTTGTGTGTTTCACTACTACAAAATATGATATAGGTCACACTTAAAAAATAATTATATGATATTTATGTCACAGTTATTGAAAATCCGAGATAAATTATATCAATCAATCTCATTGTTAAAATGTGACTAATTGATATGATATTTCTATCACGGTTATTGAAAACCCGAGATAAATTATATCAATCAATCTTACTTCTAAACAGTGATTGAATTGATATGATATTTTTATCACGGTTATTGAAAAGCGAGATAAATTATATCAATCAATATCACGTTTAAACTGTGACTGAATTGATATGATATTTTTGTCACAGTTATTGAAAAGCGAGATAAATTATATCAATCAATCTCATTTTTAAAGTATGACTGAATTCAAATGATATTTTTGTCACAGTTATAGAAAAAGTGAGACAAATTATATTCACTAACACAAAAAGAGACATAGATCACAATTAAAGAATGATAAGAATAACACTTTTAAAAGAACTAAGACAAAAAAATGTATATATCACACTTAAAATTTTTATCATAGTTATTGAATAAATCGAGATGTATTGTATCAATAAATCTCAGTTTTTAACTGTGATTAAAATGATTAGATATTTTATATTTATGTTTCAGTTTTTAGGTGTGATTGATTTTATTTCACTATTACAAAAGGAAAATATCACATTTCAAAATGATAAAAATCTCTGTGTTAAAAAACCGAGACAAATAAAATAAAACGAACACATTAACTTTTTATTATCACAGTTTCTAGGAAAACTGAGAAAAAATATCAATCAATCATAGTTTTTAAATGTGATTAAAATAATATGATATTTTATAATGAGATCTCAGTTTAGTGTGGTCGAAAACGATAAGAAAGAAGGCATCGACCAAGTGGTAATTAGTGTGGCTCCTTAATCCGTAGTATCCGGGTTCGAGTCCCACTGGAGAGAAAAATGTGTGTGTATATTTCGTTTTCGATAAAAAGAATGATCACACTTTTGTAGGTGTGATGGAAATTATAATAGATCTCGTTATTTAAATGTGATACCAACTAAAATTTATCACAGTTTTTAAATGTGTTAAAATTATATTAGATCTCGATTTTTAAATGTGATAACAACTATAATAGATCACAGTTTATAAATGTGATTGAATTAAAATACTTTATATCACATCTCAATATGCTACACTTTGAAAACCATGACTAATTTGAATATATCACACTTAAAAATTATGATATTTATGCTTTTTTGTAGTGTTGTGATTTCTTATGATTCATGTTGGTTGATGTTGATTCTAGTTGATTTTTTATTTTTTTTTTTGTGTTTTTGTCTTAGCCATATCTTAGCCATATGGCTCAAAATGTTTGAGCAATGTGGCATACCATATGGCCTATCCAGTGGTTTAAAATTTGAACCAATGGATTAACCTCTACATTCAAACTTTTTTGAATCAAAAGGTTATACATGTGGTCAAAAAATTTGGACAGTAGGTTAACAGTGGCTATTCAAATTTTTTGTTGGCTAAGTTGGATGCCTTATGGTCCTAGTTGGGACCACAAGACACACCTTTGATTAAAGAATCAAACCAGAAGAAACATATGAATTAATTTTGACTTTTATTTTAGAACCGTTTAATTATAAAATCAAAATAAAATATTGATTTTAAAATTAATAGTTAATTTTATTATAAGTTTAAAATAAAATATTTATTAATTATTTAAGTGTTAGTTAATTATTGGATGTAAAAGATGCTAATACTTTTTTTTACCAAAACAAAATTACTTGACTTTTGAAATTTTATTCTTTCATTATAATATGATTGTATGGATTGAATATATGGTATAATATGATTATACGCGAGGACCCCGATTAATCATGATCAAATCAATATGATGGGTGTTGTGTTTATTTTATTTTCTTTTGGATAAAAATTGTCCTAGGCCGTATGTAAAACGAGCATAGTTATTTTTTGTATTTATCTCATCTCTGTTAGCTCCACTCCCTCAGTGTGCGGCGGGTGTATATATTTTTTTAGATAAAATTTTGTGTAAAAAGATGGAGGCCAAAAGAAACGATCAAAGAGATCCATTGGAGGTTGTTGCTACCCTTGGTTTGTGACCTTGTGGTTTCGTTAGTTTATATTCGAAACCCCGCATAGCAAAAGTCCATGATCATACCGGTTATCTTATGTATTTATTTGATTTTGTGCGTGGGCATATGTATTTATTTTATACGATACGATGAATGCATAATTAGGCACGATGTGAATAAATAGAATAATGTGTATAATGTATGTCTATATAGATAGATATGTAATGATGAGACCAATTAAAATTAATTAAATACTCACACATCAAAAATTAAGTCGGTATATTGTATCCCAATATAATAACGCTGAAGAGACTTTGTTTGGATCCAACTGATCATCCCTCGTGAGGATTTTTGACCAACCTCGTGTATATCGCTAATATGATTGTATGAGATCTCGTGAAATATGTTTGACCATCGATGATGTTTGACCCATGTGATTATGAATCATGTGGGTAATACGTATCTTATCTAAAGATGGCTGAAATACCCTTTTATGAAAATGTCATAAAGTCTGGAAAATTGTCTAAAGCCTGAACATACTGATGTTTGTCGGCTTATGACAATTAATGCCACAAATAAAAATTATTGTTTATTACTCTCTTTCACTAATTTTAGAAATAATCGCATGTTTTTAGTGATGTACAAAATTTGGAAATTTTGAATAGTTCAAACAAGTACGAATATGAGATTAATAAACAACTTAAAATTAATCTTCAACTGGATTGAAGTTTATGCCTGAAGGGTGTTTCAGAGTTGTCTGAAAATGAAATGGATTCTCCATTAAAGGATACCATTTTTGTATATGCGATCAGATCTTGTTTTTAAAATGGAAATAGCACTTTATATGATAAAGATGCAGGCAAGCCATGGAAGTATCCCTTAATTGTTTTGGGATAATGTCCTTATTCATACATATGCTTAACCAAGTTCTAAAGTGTTAGGTTGAATGAATTACATATCACATTTGGAAGGGGATGATATCAAATCAATCTTAACCAATGATTTATGGTTGTCGTGCTTCTTCGGAAAGCATGCCATGTCAGAAAGGCTTGTAGCCTAGTATGACATATGCAACTTTAATATGCAAAAGTGTTTGTCTCCAAATATGTTAACTAGAGGAAGTGTTTTCTTTGAAAGGAAACAGTGAAAGTAAAATAAGATATCAAAAGAGTTTGAGAACCACAACGAGATATTCAACCAATGGAACATGAGCAGGCACCACAAAGGATGAGGTCTAGGACACTACTTAGTGTACACAAGTATCGTACGAGCTTAGTGATCACCACAAGCCTGTAAAGGTTCCACTAGTGTGTTCTCATTTAAGAATGAGTATCTGATGACTCATGTGGGAATGCTTGAAAGGCAAGATTAGGAGATATGACTTGGAGCCATAATATTTAAAGTAGATTTCATGTGTGACAACCAGGTTATGAACCTAGTATGTCTAACCCAAAAGGAATGTCGTTGAAATGTGTAATGAGACATTGCGAGAGGCTGACATGGACATAACACGATTACTAGTTAAGCTGAGTTGATGGCTAAAGGTTTCATAGTGAAAACCTTTTAAATACTTTCATGCTACCGGTTATGCTTAAGTTTGTTCAGATTATTCTTGTAATAGTTCCGTATCATGACTATATGATAATACAGAGGATATTGGGCCAAAGTCTTGATTTGTGTATACACTGATGATATGTGAGCTTATGATATCCATTTATGGACTCAAACAAGTTTCTCTATACAAGTTTTGTTGAAATAGTGTCTGTTGGATGCATTTAGTCCCATACTCAAGTTTTGATGATGTTATATAAATCAGTTGTTATAGAAATCAGTAGAATGATAAATAGATTCTTGTATAGGCTTTACATAAAGTCTGAATCTTGTATAGGTTTGTTTAGACAAGTTTTGTAATAGATTATGTATGATCAAGGTTCAGCTGACACCCACAACTTCAGCAGAGGCACTTCAATGGTGTTCAGCAGACTCAAGATACTAGTAGACTATAGGGCAAGGTTTCAGAGTTGATGGTTTGAAGATCTATGGACAAACAACTTTAGTTAAGTCTTGTGATGGACAAAAGTATGCTTAAGTTGTGATTTTATATATCAAAATTAAAGGGTGTCCTCTGATCTAACTATTTGTGATCAGAAGTAAAACAGCAAGATAAAAAACAGCAGGACTGAATCAGCAGAGCAGGTTCAGTGGAGGCAATATCAGCAGACTCACTTCAGCATTACAGTCACTTGTTGAAGATCATTTAGACATGTTTTGCATGTGGGAAATTCATTTAGAGTTGTATTAATGATGGAGATATTCAAGGGATTATATCATACAAGGAAAGATTTATGCCAGCTCCAGAAATCAGTAGACAGGTGATTTCAGCAGACTCCAAATACACTCAATGGTCAAATTCTACATTTGGAAGGCATAAAATCAGGGATTTGAATCAAGGAGCAATCAAAGCAAATTATCAAGGTTTGAATTCAAATCTCAACGGGCAAAAAGCATTGGAACTCAACTATAAATAGAGCTCAATGCAGAAGGCAGAAAATACCAAAGATTATTACAAGTATTGCAAGCATTATCAAGCAATCAAAAGCCTTCACTCTGTTCTAAACTTAAAAGCAATATCAAGGATCTTTTTCTGCAATCTCAGAATTCAAAGTTATACTCAAGTAGATCAAGATCATCTTTGAATCGAAGGATTCAACCTTTTGTTTCAAACAAAGAAGGAACAGCAATTGAAGCAGTTGGACTGTGAAGGAGTTGCATCGAAAGTTGTGATAGTTGAAGAAGGAGATCTGGTAGATCTTTGAAGGATCAACATGAGGATTTGGTTTGTGAAATTGCTGGGAAGGCAGTGAAGGACAGACAATCTAGATAAAGAAGCTGAAATGGAGTTTCAGTGAAATATTATATTTTGTATCTTAGTTGTAGGAACAACTATAGTGGATTCCCCTTACATCACAAAGGGAAGCGGTCAGTAGGAGATTACACCACTCCGAAGATCGATAACATCTATGTCTCTCTTTATTTTCATTTACATTTTAATTTCTACAATTCATATTTACATAGAACTTTATCCATTTGCATTTTCACAAAAAAACAGCAAACTGCCCTCGGTTGAAATCAAGTATTATCCTCAGCTGAAGTAATTCAACCGGGTGAAACTCCACTTTTGTGAAAAGATTTAAAAAGTTTTAAAACTTATCTAAGTTTATTCAACCCCCCCCCCCCTCTAAACTTAGAATCACCATTTCAAAGGACCAATTGTGTCCTAAACCCAATCGGATTGGACCGGATCTGACCGGGTCGGGTCAATTGCAGTCTATTTAGTTCATGTAATGTTATTATTATGAATAATAAAATCACTTTTGTTAATATATATATTATTGTTTATTTATTTGACCCGGTATTTTGCGCCGGTAAGGATTGTATAGCCTAGAAAACGTCTGTCAGCTTTTTGGCGCCGTTGCCGGGGAAACGACGCTAATTCATTGTGTTCGAATGGTTTCTACTTGTATTAGCTCAAAATTCTCGAGGATAAGTCAACACTCTTCTTATCACATTTCTTTTTTTATTTTCCGTTGGTACCTACCTTCTTTTAGTTACCAATTTTCTTCTACAAAATTCGAGCATTTTCTATTTTAGATAGTTGATGACCGAAGTGGTAAGGCCCACTCACTCCTTATAAGCCTCGACATAAACACTTACGAAAGGCGAGTTAAGAGCGAGATAGTAAACGAGGTCATATCGATCGGGGAAATCGACCAAGGATCATCTTCAAATCGAAATAAGAAAATGGACGAGAGTAAGGATGAGGAATGGGTCAAGGTTCCTAAAATGTTGAAAAATCCAAGAATGGGTAGGACCTTGTTCAATGAGCGAGGTTAAAAGGAATCAAGTTTGAAAGGGCCAATTCAAACCGAACCTTATCCGACTCAACCCAAATTCACCTCGGTTCAATCGATAGGGTAGCACCATATCCGGTGCATATTTTGAAGAAGAAGTGCGAATGATGACACACGCTATGTCCACAACATGCACAAACATTCAAGGAAGCTTTACCATCTTCGTCTAACGATAAGGGTAAGGGAGGTATACATTCTAACCCTGCTTTAATTGATCTTGAATTACTTCCTTATTCCCCGAAAAAAGAAATCAAAAAGATGAAGTTGGATAAGAAGTATGCACGTTTTCTTGACACTTTTCGGCACTTAACTATTAATATCTCTTTCATCGATGTTTGTAAGGGAGAGCTTAGTTTGGCAGTGAATAATGAGCGCGTTGTCTTCAACATTTACAATTCATTGAAATATCCATGCACTACACTAGAATCTAGTTCTTGTGTGAACACTTTGTGTCCCCTTGTTGTGGATTGTACTAACACGCAGGTAGTTGAAGAATATGACTCTATCAATAATATGAAGGCTCACAAACCGAAAGCTCGAAAATCAAAGGAAAAGGTCAAGAACCGTTGGATTCGACGTCATTCATCTAACATATGTTGGAGACCAGTATTGACAAAAAAGACGGATGTGGTGTGTGAGGATGACCCACCACTAGTGCATTAAAAACCGAAGCAAGATAAAGTCTAGCTATAGACTATAAATTTAGTAAATCACGGATACTATCCTTCCTATTTACTCATTAAGCATTTATTTCTAGTTGGTTCGTGTGCTTAATTGAACTTTTGCCAATACTTCGGATTGATTTTCATTTTGTTTCACCAAGTCTCGGGATGAATGTTTGAATGTCATTAAAACGGGAACAATTAGGTGGTTATCCGAAAATCCCGAGAGAAAGCAAAGAGAAAATTCAAATGCATCATTTCTTGGACTAAGGTTGATAGAACGATTTGAAATAACCCTTGAGGGTCGGGTCAATTACATTTTAAATTTCAAATAATGTGTGACATGTATTAGTTCAACTACTATGGAATATTGTGTGTTTTAAACCAATAAAAGTTTATGTGGTGTGTTTATCTACCTATTTAAGACCCACCCACCCACCTTTTTTTATTCATGTAATGTTATTATTATGAATAATAAAATCACGTAAGTGCATTTTAACCCCAAATTTATTTGTGTAACATTTGTTAATATATATAGTGCGGTAGGGAAGTTATTATGAGGCTTAAAAACTCCCGACTGCTGATGATAGTAGTCCGGCTAGGGTGTTATGTTTAAAAATTGGCAAATGACAATGTGGAAATGAACCAATTTGTTATTGTTTATATGATAACGTCCTTATTATTAAATTGTGGTAAAGAAACCATGATGTGATTATGGTTGATGAGATCTCGATTCACTTTAACTAGTTTGATACTTAAATGTGCCTAGTTGTATGTACTATTAAACAGGACATTAGTATTACTGTTAGACTAGCTCATATTGGATGTCTTCTATCTTATGAAGATAGTGATAGTTCTCGGCTAGCGAAGTGTATGGATACTTGGACTGTACATGGGCGTGTATTAGAGAATGCGTACACTATACTGACCCACTTACTTTATTAAGTGCACATTATGTGGCGGTTGTTTAATTATCCTGAGACCGGAGTGTTCATTACATCATGGTGTGGATTGTCATACTTTGACGCTATTGAGGTTTTCCCTATCCATGGGGCGATCATGCGTATTGCTTGGGTGTGATATTGAAGCATGCGTAGGATTCATGTTTCTCGTCCGGAAATCGCGTATTCTAGTGGTAGAAGTAAATTTCCGAAAGAGCTTTCTTATAAGGAATGTCTATCTCTCATAAATCTTTGCAAAGTGGAAATAATGAGTTACTTTGAGAGAGAATGATATCTAGATTATAATATACGGTCTTTTATGTATTGACACTCAAGATACGACCGTATGGATATTATAACAATGATAGGATTCCATTTACACGGTAACGTATGGATATTATAACAGCTCTCATAAATCTTTGCGATAGGATTCCATTTACACGGTAACCGATTCACATGGAATATAGTAGTCGATGTACCTGACTCTTCCAATGATTGGGGGTCATGACGTGTTGTCAAACGCTATTCATGATCGCTATGTATGGAGGACATTTTACTAAATGTGCTTTGTGCTTACATCCAACATTTTTAGAAATTCTATCGAGTCACACACATAAGAATATCTAGCCGGATTAAAATGCGGCTATAATGATTGTCAAATAAGAAAAATTTTATCTCAACTATAAAGTGTTATAGTGATAAATTAATATTGTGGTATTTATTTATTATGAATAAATAATAAAAGATATTAGTTATGTTGATTAATTAAATATACATATTTTTTATGTATGTAGTGCATATATGTGCATATGAGATACACGTGGATTTTACAATTTAATTAACAGATTATTTAATATAAGATATTAAATTAAAAAAGATAAATCATGAAAAGACATTTTCCTTATTTTATTAAGAAAATATTTTCTTTCTCCCTACTTCAAGGAGGTAGCTTTTCTCAATGGGATTTGGACATATGGGGCACATGTCACAACTATATAAGTAGTGGGTGTCAAGCTCTTTTGAATCATAGTTACAAGAGTTCTATTTTACTAAAAATAGGACAGCTTCCTAGAGCGAGTTTTCGAGAGAGAGGAAATGTCGGCCTAGCAACCGAGTTTTTGTAGTGGCAATCCAAGGCGGGATTCCGACGGGAAGTTTGTGTGGATTAACGGTAGGGGCCGAACTCTTGGGCGGCTCCGTGCACTACTATTGCTTCGTGGACAAAAGTTTCGATCTTTTAGATCAGATCTGGTATGTTTCTTGTATACTTTTTTATGCTTTTTGTTTGAACGAAGTCGATCTTGGAAAAGAGAATTCAAAATTTTAAATTCTGCTGCGTAAACGTCTTGATTTTCTAAAAAGGGTGTATTAGAGAGGTCTTCGAATTAAGCAATAAGCATTATTAAAATTTGTGTAGTAGTTAATAAGATTCATGATATCGAGACACAAAACGAAACATGAAAAAGAAAAAAATTATTAATGCGGCGGCTTGGGGTGCTCGGCCGATCGGCACGGCACCCCCACCGAGAAATCTCCGGCGGCGTCGGCGGCCTCCAGGCTGTCGGCGTCGGTTGGTGGTGTTCTTGGTGGAACCCCAATTTTTTTTATGTGTTTTGTGATTCTTTATGGTACATAGAAAATCTCTCTTGTTTAATTGATGCTTATGACTAACAATAGCTCAAATAGTTTGAACCATTGTGATACCTAATGGCATCCCAAAAGGTTCAAATTATTTGAACTTATTTCCTGTGGCTTTGTTGAACCATTGAGGCTAACCCATGGTCCACAACTATGCACCTAAGGTCAACTTAGGCCTTTTTGGAATATCCTAGGTTGATGCCTTTTGGTTTTGTTTGGACTAAACCAAAGGCATCCATTTTGGTTAGGAAACCTAAAGGAAAGAAACATAAGAGACATTTTTTTATTTTAATTTTATTTTAGAATGGTTCTAAATAATAAAATTAAAATTAAAATTGATTTAAATTAATCGTTAATTTTAATTTCAGTTAATAATTATTCAATTGATTAAATGTTAATTAATTAATTAAATTTATGAATAAAGACGCAAGTTGGTAACTATAGATTTTATCTTTTTCATAAGATCTTATTATATGAATTAGATGTTGTGATTGATATAATATGATTATATGGACCTCGATTGATCATGGACTCGACCAATAAGATATATTTTGAATTATTTAATTTTTCGTTGGTTTAAAATTTGTCCTAGGCCATTATGAAGAACGAGACTAGTTTATTTTCTGCATTTATCTCATTGCCGTTAGCTACCCTCCGTGTGCGGCGGGTGTAAATTTTACTAGATAAATTTTATGTAACAAGATGGAGCAGAAAATATAAGCCAAAGAAAGACGACATAGAGAACTTGTTGATGGTTGTAGCTACCCTTAGATTTGTGACCCGTGGTTTCATCAGTTTGCATTCGAAGCCGTATATAGGAAAAGTCAATGATCATACCAGTTATTTTGCGGAATGGTGTATGCTTTACTTAATGTTTATAACGTAGAAATATGTACGTTGTATTATGAGACCGTTATTAATTAAAATTAATTAAGTAAATTAATATATATCATTATTTTTTAGATATAATCGTTATGAGATCTCACGAATCTTGAGTTATGAATTGACTAAAATTTTGCGGTGATTTAACCACGTTAGGACTGTCTAATTTTAGAGACAAAGGGTTGACTATTACATAGAGATGTGATGTGTCAAAGAGTTCACTAGTCATTCACTGTGAGTCGTATAGGATGCGACCGGAAGGCATACCCACCTTTCGAAATTGACATGGTTGATCAGCCCACATCGGGAATCAAGCCAACTAGATTGGATCCCAGGCACTAAAGAATAATTAAATTCTTGAAACCTAAAATAATTTTAAAGTGCAATTTTGTGGATTTGTACGCATGAACTAGTACTTACACAACCTTTAATTTATTGTTGTAGAAATTTCAAACAAACTAAACCTACGTTTTATCATGGAAAATAAATTTGACGAATCAAACTTTCTCGACTAGGAAAGAAATCTCGGAATCGTTCTGAGGCACGAAAAGATTGGCTATGTTTTGGAAACACTTTTAATTGAAGAGCCTGAAGATGTTGGGAATGAGGAATCGGTTAAGAAGCATAAGAAGCATTATTCTGACAGTGTTGAGGCATGCTTGCTTCCATGACGCCGGAACTTCAGAAACAACATGAGTCTATGGATGCTTATACCATCATTGGTCACCTAAGAGAACTCTATGCTTCTTAGTCTCGCAATGAAAGGTGTGAGGTCTCAAAGGCCTTCTTTGGTTGCAAAATGCTTCAGGAACTTCGGTTTGGTCGCATGTTCTTAAAATGATTGGGTACATAGAGAGGCTTGAGAAGCTGGGCCACAAGTTGGAGCGTGAGTTAAGTGTTGACTTGATTCTGCAATCTCTACCTGACTCCTATTCGTAGTTTGTGATGAACTATCACATGAACAAGATTGATTTCTCCTATACGGAGTTATTGAACATGCTTAAGACTGTTGAGGGCATTGTGGATAAGGGTAAGCAACTATTTCTTGTAAGTTCTTCTAAGGGCAAGAAAAAATCCCATAAGAAGACCAATATGGCTCACAAGCCGAAGATAGAGGAGAAACTGCAAGGCCTTCATGAGTACCAAAAAGAACAAGCATAGGGATGCTTCGAGTTCAGGTATGTTTATGATAGAGATCAATATTGCTTCTTCTAAGTCTAACCACTGGGTATTAGATACTGGATGTGGTTATCATATTTGTACGTATATGTAGGGACTAAAAAGGACTAGAGAACTGAGGAAATGAGAAGTGGACCTGCATGTGGGGAATGAAGAAAAGGTTGTTGCCCTAGCCGTAGGAGTTTATTTTCTTTCGTTGCCCAGTGGGCTAGTACTTGAATTAAATAACTATTATTTTGTTCATGTTCTTACGAAGAGCATTATTTCTATTTCTTCTTTAGTTGTAGAAGAATTTTCTTTTACGTTTAAGAATAAATGTTGTTCTTCTTCATGTAATGGAATCATTTGTGGTACTGGAAAACTAGACAATGGTCTCCACATATTAGATATGAATGTAGATATACTCAGTATAAACAACAAGAACACATAAACAAGTGACATGAATGAATCCAACTTGTGGCATTGTCGACTTTGTCATATAAATAAGAAACGTATTTCCATACTCCATAAAGATGGATTATTGGATAATTTTGATTATGAATCATTCGATACATGCGTGGCTTGTTTACTTAGCAATTGACAAAGTCACCATTTAGTGGCAAAGGGATAAGATCCAATGAATTGCTAGAGCTCGTACATACTGATGTATGCAGCCCAATGTCGATTCAAGCCAAAAGAGGATACTCATACTTTATCACATTCACTAACGACCATTCATGTTATGTTTATGTATACTTAATGAAGTACAAGTGTGAAGCCTATGAAAAGTTCAATAAATTCATAAGTGAAGTTGAGAAATAACTAGGTAATGAAATCAAAACACTTCGATCCGATCGGGGTTAAGAATACCTAGATGGTGAGTTTCAAGACTACTTAAAGGAGAATGGGGTTCTACATGGATGGACCCATTATGGAATGCCACAAATGAATGGCGTGTCTGAGAGGAGGAACCTCACCCTGTTGGACTTGGTGTGATCTATGATGAGCTACGCAGTTCTACCAAAGTCGTTTTAGGGTATTCTCTCGAGACAACATCCTATAAACTTAACCGAGTTCCATAAAAGACGGTGGATTCAGAACTCAGAACTATTTCTTAAAAACTTTCTTTTGTTTTTGTTTTGTTTGAATAAAGTAGCATGAGACTGTTAAGGTTTTTTTCATCTCGCCATGTTCCGATTCTAAGTTCGGAATAAACGAGGTTTTTTCCTTGATAGCCGACATGTGAGTTTTGTAGTTTTAACTCTTTGGTTTTCCGTGTCATTGGTTGTATGAAATAAAGTGGGTTAAATCGTTTTTGGATATTCTATATCTAATTACTGCCACACTATTTTATAAATTCCATTGACACGTTGTTAACGATTTCGTGGAGTTTCTGTTTGGTTAGCATAAACAGGTTTTTGATTGCTTCTCCACGACGTGCTTGGTCTACAACTCCATTCTGCATCTACTTGAGAGCCGTTTCCAGAGCTAAGTCTTTTTCTTAAAATCTCATTTTTCTTTGTCATTGGGGACAATGCCAAGTTTAAGTGGGGGGTAGGAGACTTAGCCATGATGTGTTATAATTGAAAGTGAAAAAAATTGAATGAAACGGTGAAAAATGTGAAAAATGAAAAATGATAAATGAAAATTTTTGAACAAATGCCAAATTTATTATCTCGTACCCTTAGAATTGTGAGTTCTTAAACATAGGATTGATAAGGAAGTGAACCAAGTTTCTTGATTACGTGATCTTTTTATACTTATGTGAATGTAAATTTAAGGATATTCATGCCAACTAGTGCAAGTAGTTATTTATTATTTGCTTACTCAATCGAATCGACGAATTCCGCACAAATTATAATAACTAAGAAGAATTATGTGTACATTGCGTAGATGATTGGTTATGCGGACCTAGAGTCGATATTTATCCGCGATGTATTATTATCTTCTAGCCATCAAAGCGGAGTAATAAGCTTGAGATTTATCTGTGTTTTAACGAAATGTTAGACACTGGGCTTGTAGTAACATTACCAAAGTAGCTTCGCGCTTGTGGTAATATTCAATGCTTCCACTAATCCGTGAGAGAGGGGTTCTTGCAATGCATACTTTATTTTTAAAAGCAAGTTTCTTTCTTGAGAAGTGGTCAAGCTTGAAATTACGGAAATGCGAAAAAAAATTCAAATTTTTAAGAGGCTTGAGTATTTTTCTCGGTCTCCAAGTCCAAAAACCTTATGGATGACGCTCTTGCTTATTGCACCATGTCTTTACCCATTGTGAGGCTTAAGAAGTGGGAATGCTGATGTTGGTAGGTTAAGACTGCAAAGTTAGCATAAACTTTTATCTTGCCACGAATAGATAAAACTAAATGCACATGCACACATCACTTCGATTCATGGCGAGTAGTGAATAATGGGTACCTTATGAGCATAAGTAGTATGAGTTGACTCGAGTTTCTTGTATAAGTATGATTTGACCACGGGAAATGTTATCTTGGGGAATGACTTATTGATGCTTTGTTCGGGACGATCAAAGTCTAAGTGGGGGGTAGTTGATGACGGTCAAATTATACCCGTAAAAGTCATCAACATTGTCCTTAAATCGGGATTAATAATATATATTTTATGATAAATCACCTGTTTATATGGATTATTTAATGTTATGTGATTTATATTATATAATTTGGTATTTATCCATTTATAAGATATAATTTGATATTTATCCGTTTATATTGTATATTTTGGTATTTATCCATTTTTATTTAAATATGATTTATTTTGGGATAAATATTTATTTTGCAGAATTTGGATAATTATGGAGGATAAATACAAAAAGAAGAATTTAATCTCAAGATAAATTCAAGATGCATTGAAGATAAATATCGGATAAGCACCAGAAGAGGAGTAAAGCATGACAAAAGCCGGCAAACCAATCCATGATGGCACCGACTTTTGAACACGCCAATTAGGGGGGCGCATGACATTATTTTGAGATCGGCCGGGAGTTATCTCTTATTTGTTTGATATTTTGAAGTATATCTCTTAATTAGCTTGAACACCTATAAATAAAGGGGTGTAGTACACGCCATATGTACACCATAAAAATACATTATTTTTAATAATTTTATCAATATAGTTCGTTGTTTTCTTTATTTTATTTTATGTTCGTTCATTACGGAGTCGTTAGAATCTCCGTTTAGAGATCGTATCGAGGAGTGGGAATCACGCTCGTCTTCGAGGGTAATGTCTACTCTATTATGCAATCTTTATTCGTAGATCTAATTTATTTCATTATGGAGTAGTCTTTTTGTGTATTGATTTCGTTATGTAGTTAATTTACGAACCCATGTTTACGTAGATCTGAGACGTAAAAGACGTTTCACGAGCAAATCGGTTTAGATACGAGATTGTTGGCGCGCGAGCTTATGTCTCGTTGGTAGCAAGATCTGTGATGTTCTTGATTTGTACGTGAACGGCTTCGACTACGTCGGGTTCTCGCTTGTAATTCAAACGAGTAATTAAACTTGATCAACTTAATTATTTGTCATCGTAATTTAACATGAGACCCAAAAAGTGATTGTTATTTAGGACGAGAGATTGAATCGGTGTCTAAGAAGTACCTAATCATAGGAATGTTACTTAGATGAGGTTACGGTTTATACCGGCATCCCTAGTTTCGTAATTGTGTCAGAAGTTATATGAGATGGAGACTAAAAATGTGAAGTCACGTAATGGAGACACGATGATCTAGATGGCCTAACCGGAGCTAGATCTATTTTAGGGGATGACTCCCGTAGTCAGAATAATTAATCTTAAATGTCTTGTTTTGTCTCGTCATCAATCTACATAGCATGGGGGAGTAATTACTACTAGCGTTATCAATACCGTTTGTCAATTATTTATAAAATCTATAAAAATAAGTGTCTTAGTGTCGTTGTGTCTTTGTTGGTTTTGTGTTTCTATTGTGTCAATTTTATTTCTGCGTTATTTGTTGGTCGTAGACCGCCTTTAATTTGCTTTTTAGTTTAATAAGTCATATTTCGTTTAAGCCGAGTCTCTGTGGGATCGACCTCGACTCTATCTAACTATACTACGATTGAACCTAGTTCTCTTGCTAGTGTGTTATTTAGGTATCGAGTATTTTATTTTACTTGACCCGACATCAAGTTTTTGGCGCCGTTGCCGGGGACTCGTGTCATTAAATTAAGTGTAGATTATTTTATTAAAAGTAAATTCGTAAATATTGTGAATAGAATCTGTTTTAGTATTTAGTCTAGTTAAAGGCCTAGCCTTTTAAGTTTTTTATTGTTTTATTGTTTTTTGTTATTTTATAGTACGCTACTCGGAAATCGAAGGAACCGCTTGAGCCATATAATCCTGAAATAGAGAAATTTGCAAGGCGAAATAGGAAGTTAGCTAAAGAACTGGCTAAGCAAGGAGAAGAGGATCCAAATCTTGAGGAAAGCGAGCACGAATCAGAAAAAGGACATACAACCGATCATTCTGAACATTCTGAATCTGAAGCAGAAATGGAAGGCATTCCGGTCAATCCGAACCAGGTAATTAATCCTGAAGTTGTTAATAATGCCAATAATGTTAATAATGCGAACAATCTTAATGCTAATAATGGAAACCAAGCTGCGAGGCGCACTTTTCAAAGTTATGCAACGCCTACTATTGAGCAATTCATTCCCGCTATCGTAGCACCGCAAGATGCTGCGGAAGTCTATCACCCTAGGCCTAATGTAATTCAAATGGTGACCAACTATTCCACTTTTCATGGAGTCCAAAACGAGGATCCTGGTGTTCATGTGACAAATTTCTTGGAAATCGTTAGCACTGTGAAACCAGAATTAATCCCGGAAGGGAACATTCGTCTTAAACTTTTCCCTTTCACTTTGAAAGATAAAGCTAAACAATGGCTTCTCTCTCTAGAGTCTGGATCTATCACTACTTGGGAACAATTGTTGCAAAAGTTCATGAATAAGTATTTTCCCTTAGGAAAAACCTTTAAGTTACGCCAAGACATCTTAGGATTTAAGCAACAACCTAGGGAGAGTTTTGATCAAGCTTGGGAACGTTTTAAGGAAGCTATGAGAAAGTGTCATCATCATGATATCTCTCTTTGGCTTTTAATGCAAACTTTTTACCATGGGTTGAGAGAGACTGAGAAAATTAGAGTAGACGCCTCTAGCAATGGAGCGTTTGTTCTTTTATCTCCTGAGGAGGCACAAGGAAAAATGGAGCAAATAGCGATGAATAGTCAATGGGGAGGCAATGACATAGCTACTGTGAAGATGGCTGCTGACATATTTGAGGATAGTGCATCTACCAAAATCTTAGAACAACTGTCTGTTATCAACAATAAGATAGATGGAATGCAAGAGAGGATGGCAAGAGTAGAGAAAGGGACTGGAATCGAAGTGATACCTCAAAGTGAGAATGTTGGTACTGAAGAAGCCAATTATATCGGGGGAGGATATAAGCCTAATCATAACCATCCTGGATTCCGATATAGTGACCCTAATGCAGGAGAAAGGCCTAAACCGCCTACTACTTATGTACCACATCAAACTAAAACTTTTGGTTGGGAAGCTGCGATAGAAAAACTGAGTAATGTCGTCACTGACAATATGGGACAACTTTCAAAATCGATGGCTGATTTAGCCACTAACTTTAGCCAATATTGTCAGAAGACCGATGCTAAGGTGACCAATCAAGAAGCCATAGTCCAGAATCTCACTCACCAAATAGGACAATTAGCTGAGCAAGTCTCGACTAGACCTCCTGGAGGATTGCCAAGCACCACTGATAAGAATCCTAAGGATTTGAATGCGATCATGACTAGAAGTGGGAAAGAAGTAACTCCACCATCTTTGAAAGAGAAAGAGAAATCCTTAGAAAGCAAGGATGGTGAGCCAAGCAAGGAAGCAAGTACTTCTGGAACCTTGCCTGAGCAAGAAACCTATAAGGAACCTGCTGGCCCTAGAGTTGAACTTTACAATAACAAGTATCCTATTTTCACTGATGTCGATCCTTCAACCTTACCTTATCCTCCACGCAAACCTAAGCCTAAGGTTGATGACAAGAGGTATAAGAAGTTCATTGATATCTTTAGAAAACTACACATCAATATACCTCTAGTTGAAGCACTTGCTGAGATGCCTGAGTACACAAAGTTCTTGAAAGAAGCTGTCTCCACTAAGAGGAAACTCCTAGATTTGGAGACCATCTGTTTAAATGATGAGTGCTAAGCCATTCTTCAACATAAGTTACCTGCTAAGTGCAAGGATCCGGGAAGTTTCTCATTCCCTGCACCATAGGTAACGTATGTTTGAACAAAGCTTTGTGCGATCTAGGAGCGAGTGTAAATCTGATGCCTCTATCCATTTTTCAAAATCTAGGTATGAAAGACCTTAAAAAGACTTCAATTACTTTGCAATTAGCTGATCGTTCAGTTAAGGAACCTTGTGGAGTGGTTGAAGATGTGCTAGTAAGAGTTGAGAAATTTGTGTTTCCTGTCAACTTTGTTGTGCTAGATATGGAAGCTAACTACGAAGTGCCCCTAATCTTAGGAAGACCTTTTATGGCCACTAGTAGGACGCTTATCGATGTTTACAAAGGAGATTTAGTGTTGAGAGTTAATGGAGATGAAATAGCATTCAACGTGCTTGACACTATGAAGACACCTGATGATGAAGAGGATGCATGTTTCATGTTGGATTCTATCGACAAGCTTGTCAATGACTTCCAACAATATGAGGATATTAAGGATTTCCTCGAGGCTACCCTAGAGTTAGAGGATGAAGTGCCATATGAAAAGAGCGAGGAAGAAAAAGTGATATGGCCTGGATGTAGTAGAGGAACCCCTAGACATGTCGAGGAGATGAAGTCTACCGAGGTTGAGAAATTCTACCATAGACCGACATGGCATAAGTTCTTTGAACTGAAGCTAACCGGACAAAAGTTAAAGACCTCGTTAGAAGAACCTCCTACTAATCTGACACTAAAGCCTCTGCCTGCACATTTGAAGTATGTATTTCTTCAAAATGAGACCTTGCCGCTTATTATTTCTTCTGCTTTGACTGAAGTACAAGAAGAAAAGCTGATGAGAGTGTTGAGAGAGTATCGCGGTGCATTTGGATGGACTATAGCTGACATCAAAGGCATTAGCCCTAGTGTTTGCATGCATAAAATCTCCGTCGATCCTGCAAAGAAAGCGGTTGTACAACCCCAAAGAAGGTTGACTCCACAATTAAAGGACGTGGTTAGGGATGAAATCATTAAGATGTTAGAAATGGGAATCATCTTCCCTATTTCTGATAGTGAATGGGTTAGCCCGATCCACGTAGTTCCAAAGAAGGGAGGTTTTACTGTACAAGCCAATGAGTTAAATGAGTTAATTCCTGTTAGGCTCATTACTGGTCATAGAGTATGCATTGACTTTAGGAAGCTGAATGATGCTACTCGTAAGGATCACTTCCCTCTTCCCTTCATTGATCAAATGCTCGAGGCGAGCGGACATGCGTTTTATTGTTTCCTCGACGGTTACTCGGGATATTATCAAATTCATATCTCACCCGAGGATCGTGAGAAGACCACTTTTACATGTCCATATGGAACCTTTGCTTATAATAGAATGCCCTTTGGTTTGTGCAACGCACCAGCAACGTTTCAAAGATGCATGATTTCTCTCCGTTTCCGATATGGTTGAAGATTTCCTAGAGATCTTTATGGATGATTTCTCCGTATTTGGAGATGATTTCGATTCATGTCTCACGTATCTAGCAAGAGTATTGAAGAGATGCGAGGAGACGAATCTGGTGCTTAATGATGGAGGTCAAGTTAAAATATTAACTCGATGCCTACTAACACACTAGCAAGAGAACTAGGTTCAATTGTAGTACAGCTAGATAGAGTCGAGGTCGATCCCACAGAGACTCGGCACAAATAAAACACAACTTTATCCTATTAAAACTGAATTGAAAGGGCGGTCTATGACCAACTAAATGCAGTAAATAAAATAGTGACAACCACAAGACACAAAATCCCACAAAGTCAGACTAAAGACTACTAAAACACGGATAATACGGTTGATATTATCTAAACAAATGGTATTGATTACGCTAGTAGATTATAACTCCCCCATGTGAATTAGGATGATAACGAGATAAAACAAACGTTAAAGATTAATTATTATGACTACGGGAGTCATCCCCTAAGGTAGATTTAGCTCCGGTTAGGCCATCTAAATCATCGTGCCTCCATTACGTGACTTCGCTTTTTAATGCCTCCATCTCATATAACTTCTGACACAATTACGAAACTAGGGATGCCGGTATAAACCGTAACCTCATCTAAGCAACATTCCTAGGGTAAGGCGTACTTCTTAGATGCCGATTCAATCTATATCCTAAGTAACAATCACTTTTTGGGTTTCATGTTAAATTATGATGACAAATAATTAAGTTGATCAGGTTTAATTACTCGTTTTAATTCCAATTCAGAGAATCTGACGTAGTCGAAGCCGATCATAATATTGCCCTACACATTACCACAATCGGTCAACCGAATGACAGCACTCGGGCGACCGAATGACATGTCTCGGTCGACCGAACACAGTTCTGTGTTGGTACAAATCATGATTACTTCTTAACGTTTCTAACCTAAACACATGGGTTCGTAAATTAATCTACATCACGCAATCAATACAAGAAAAACTACTCCATAATAAAATACATCAGATCTACGAATAAAGATTGCATAATTGAATAGTCATATATACCCTCGAAGACGAGAGTGACTCCCACTCTTTAATGCGCTCCCCAACCGGAGAATCCGATGAATCCACAATGTACGAACATAAAGAAAAGAAAACTAAACTTAAAAACTCAATTTGTATAAATTGTCTTGTGTTGTAATGGTGTGTCTTTCTCAGCATCGTGGCTGCTGTTTATATAGGAGTTGTAGCCGACATAGGGAGAATCCAGAAGATTGACATGCATTTATCAAATTAGGCTCGGGTGACCGAACCTACACGCTCGGTCGACCGAATGGCTAGGCTCGGTCGACCGAGCCTTCCCTTGTTACGCGTTTTCACTCCGCTTTATCGACTTGTTCCCCACTCCATGCTTTTGAATTGATCGATTAATCTTTTCTTCAATGCTCCGCTTTTCTTCTCTTTTATCTTGAGATTTCTCGATTGCGTGATAATTATCTTCCCGATTTGTTATGATCTGCAAAATCAGTATTTATCACACAATTAATTGCTCTTTTATAATAAAAATAGCTAAATACCAATTATCACATTAATAATCACTTATCATTAAATAATAAATATAAACACGTGATTTAATATGAAATATATATAATTAACTCCGATTTAAGGTTATAATTGATGACATAAATAGGTACATTTTAACCGTCATCACTTAACTGGGAGAAATGTCATCTTATGGTTACTGAAGGTATAGTACTTGGCCACCGAATTTCAAGGAACGGTATAGAGGTGGATAGAGCAAA
The DNA here is from genome assembly GCA_036785695.1 of Gentiana straminea. NCBI lineage: Eukaryota > Viridiplantae > Streptophyta > Magnoliopsida > Gentianales > Gentianaceae > Gentiana > Gentiana straminea. The sequence goes on from JAVUPR010000479.1 coordinate 7,064,512, forward strand.
AGTGGAGGTGATTGAAAAACTGCCTCCACCAACCAATCTTAAGACATTGCGAGGTTTTCTTGGCCACGCAGGATTCTATCGCCGGTTTGTGAAGGACTTTTCCTTAATCTCTCGACCTCTTACCGAATTATTGGCCAAGGATGTGCCATTTGTGTTTACTAGTGAGTGCATGAAAGCTTTCAATAAGTTAAAGAACATGCTTATTACTGCACCCGTTCTGATTGCGCCTGATTGGAATCTACCTTTTGAGTTGATGTGCGATGCAAGCGACACTGCCGTAGGTGCTGCCTTAGGACAAAGAAAAGACAAGATCTTTAGGCCCATCTACTACGCGAGTCGAACTTTAAATTCAACTCAAAGGAACTATGCAACTACTGAGAAAGAGCTTCTAGCTGTCATCTTTGCGTTTGACAAGTTTAGATCTTATCTAGTAGGATCTAAAGTCACTGTTTGGATGACCATGCGGCCACGAAGTATCTTTTAGCCAAACAAGATTCCAAGCCAAGGTTATTGAGATGGATTCTACCGTTGCAAGAGTTTGATGTAGAAATCCGTGATAAGAAAGGATCCGAGAATGCGGTTGCGGATCATCTTTCCCGTCTACAAATAGAGGATAATGAACCAATAACCGAGATTGGAGAAACATTTCCTGATGAACAACTATTCTCCATCACGGCCATACATGGAAAGGATGATTGCGCTGCAGTATCTCCGCGTATTGAGGTTGTGAATGAGAAGAAACAACCATGGTTTAAAGACTTTGTGAATTATCTATCCGCGAAATACTTGCCACCAAATCTCAACCCCCAAGAAAGAAAGAAATTCTTCAAGGATATTAGGCACTATTATTGGGAAGAGCCCTATTTGTTTAAGCTAGGATCCGACAATGTCTTTAGGAGATGTGTGCCGGAAGAAGAAATGTATGATATCCTTAGACATTGCCATGCTTATGAGGCCGGAGGACATTATGGAGGAGACAAGACTGCTGCGAAAGTTCTCCAATGTGGTTTTTACTGGCCGACCTTGTTCAAAGATGCGCATCAATATGCTTGATCTTGTCATTCTTGCCAAATGACGGGAAATATCTCGAGAAGAAATGAAATGCCACTGAAGAATATCCTAGAGGTGGAACTCTTTGATGTTTGGGGTATTGACTTTGTGGGACCCTTTACTTCGTCTTTGTCCAACTGCTATATCTTAGTGGCAGTCGACTACGTATCCAAATGGGTAGAGGCCATTGCTTCACCTACTAACGATGCGAAGGTTGTACTGAAGTTCTTAAAGAAAAATATCTTTACGCGGTTTGTAACCCCTCGTGCCATTATTAGTGATAATGGAAGCCATTTTTGTAATAGGCCGTTTGAAAAGTTGATGATTAAGTACGGGGTTAAACACAAGTTAGCTACTGCTTATCACCCTCAAACAAGTGGACAAGTTGAGGTTACAAATCGAGAAATAAAGCGCATTTTGGAGAAAACTGTGAATACGACTAGGAAGGATTGGTCGTTGCGATTAGATGATGCTTTATGGGCTTATAGAACTCGCTTATAAGACGACTATTGGTATGTCCCCTTATAAGATTGTTTTTGGTAAAGCATGTCATCTACCGGTTGAACGGAACACCGTACCATGTGGGCTACGCGTATGCTTTGAATTTTGATGAGAGTTTAGCGGAGAAAGAAGGTTGTTAGAGTTGACTCGCCTTGAGGAGTTTCGTCTGGAAGCTTATGAGAATGCTAAAATATTTAAGGAGCGCACAAAGAGATTTCATGATAAGAAGATATTGGACCGCACTTTTAAGGAAGGCGATCTGGTTCTTCTTTACAATTCGCGCTTGAGACTCTTTCCTGGCAAGTTAAAATCACGATGGTATGGCCCTTATAGAGTGAGTAAGGTTTTCCCTTCTGGAGCTGTTGAATTGTTGAACCTTAAAGACCAATCCACTTTTGTGGTCAATGGACACCGTGTGAAACATTACATGGGTCTTGGTCAAGGTAAGGAGGAGGAAGTCTTCACTCTTGAAGATCCCACCTATACTTAAACCATCGTTGAGTTGAGTCGAGCTGGCGACTATAAACTCAGAACTATTTCTTAAAAACTTTCTTTTGTTTTTGTTTTGTTTGAATAAAGTAGCATGAGACTGTTAAGGTTTTTTTTATCTCGCCATGTTCCGATTCTAAGTTCGGAATAAACGAGGTTTTTCCTTGATAGCCGACATGTGAGTTTTGTAGTTTTAACTCTTTGGTTTTCCGTGTCATTGGTTGTATGAAATAAAGTGGCTTAAATCGTTTTTGGATATTCTATATCTAATTACCGCCACACTATTTTATAAATTCCATTGACACGTTGTTAACACTACAAGAAAATTGAGTTTTAATGAGGGGAAATCCGGTCATTAAAAGCCACTTTCCCGTCATGAATGACTTTTAATGATGGGAAATTTACTCTCGTCGCCCTCATTACTGCTTCTCTATGTAAAGGTCAATAATGAGAGTAAAACGATCCCGTGGCTATTGCTATTTCTCATTAGTGATGGGTATTTTACTCTCATTAAAAACTATCAATCATGACGGGACCGTTTACTCTCATTCTTTACCTTTACATAGAGAAGGAATAACGAGGGGGCGATGAGAGTAAATTTCCCGTCATTAAAAGTCTTCATGACATGAAAATGACTTTTAATGACCGGATTTCCCCTCGTCAAATATTTGAAACGGTAGTATATACCCTCATTGTACGTAAACCAAACTCTCACTAAATCGTGATTCAATGATGACTCATCTTATCACCATCAAGCAAAATAAAACACATTACTAAATGAAAAATAAGTTGTCAAATATTGAAAAACAATCCATATGCAGAAATAACAAAACTCTTGAATCACTAGAACAAAAATGAGAAAAAAACTAATTTTATACAAGAAAACATCATAAATACGTGTCTTAAGTCCCACCATATATATCCATGTTAGCATATGATATCTTCTGTTATTTTCCATCCATTATTCTAGAATAAAACACTAATACTATTTTCCATCATGGTCACAAAACTCACCTGAAGAAAGCTCAATCAACTTTAGTTGCAACAACCTTGGCTAGATATGACTTTCATGTTGCAGGTGAATCATATAAAATGAAAGCTCTCCATGGCCTTCTTTTACCTAAGAGCATCAAAGTATAAATTATAAGACAAATTATGTGGTGATTCCAAAAAGTATCTGGTGCTAAGCATAAAGTAAACCCAAAAGAAACCACACATCATTCTTCTTATGCATGCTAAAGTGATGTACATGATTCTTACGTGTATTTCTGTAAACATTATAGCCATTATTTTTAATTGAATGAAATCTTACTAATTCATGATAGATATGCTAGAACACTTTTTAGATGCATGTTTAAGAGGTGTAAATGAGATACCTCTTCACAAATCAAGCTTATTTATCAACCTTTTTGGGAAAAACAACAATGCATAAAGAGAAGATATAACCATTGATAAATTATAAACTAATTCAGACACCCAATTCCTACACTCAAATATTTATGAACTATGACTTATGTTTAAGAAAGACTTACATAATTTGTAGAATAATCGAAGTAATTGTCACAACAATCTAAGCAAACAAAGATAATTAGGTAATAAGAATTAGTTCATTATTTGGGCATTAAATTAGGTAAAAGAAACCACACATGCCCAAAGCATGAACTAATCACCGCATGTCATCATATATCATATTGCATTTATGGAGCATGCATAACAGGTCTTAGCACATCCTTGGACACTAGGCTAGACATGCCTTGGAAAAATCTAGACATGTCCTGGACGAGTCCGGACATGTCCCGGACGCGTCCGGACATGTCCCTGGACGAGTCCGGACATGTCCCGGACGAGTCCCGACATGAACTAATTATCGCCATTAAATTAGGTAATAGAAACCACACATGCCCAAAGCATGAACTAATCACCACATGTCATCATATATCATATTGCATTCATGGAGCATGCATAGCGGGTCTTAGGACATCTTTGGACACTAGGCTAGACATGCCTTTGAAATATCGGGTCCGTCCGGACATATCCCGGACGAGTCCGGACATATCCCGGACGAGTCCGGACATGTCTTGGATGAGTCCCGACATGTCTGGATAGACTCAGGACAACCCTGAGCATGGATCAAGACATGGTCAGACATCAACAACAGAGCTTGAACATGAAATAAAAGCAGATGCAAGACCAAGACATTATTCACAAGACAATGATTGAAGTAGATAACTAAGACTCGAGATAGAATAGACTTGATGCAACTGAATCTACTGATCAAAACCACACAAAGATGGATGCGAGAGACTCAAAATAATACAGAATTCTGTTGGACTTGGCAGATGCAACCTCAAGTTTCATGAGACAAGGACCTGGCCTCAAGGACGACATTAGCTAAGCTTGAAGACATGAACCAAAAACCAGATGCAATACATACACATTAGCACAGACAATGAATCAAACTCAGATGAACAAAGACTCAAAGCCTGAACAAAACAGATGCTTAGATCATAAACAAACAGGACACAATTAATCATTTAAGCATCACACACAAATAGGACACAGTTAATAACGTAAGAAATAAGACTCTATACACAAATTAACAGACTCTTTAGCTTGATGCCACCTTAGGCAAACACAACACAACATGTAGCTTAGAACAGGACTGAGATCAAGAATAAAAACAAATTCAAGTCATGATCCAAACAATACTTGAGCATAGAGATGCATACAATCTAAGACCAAACTGCATGCTCACGTAGCAGCATGTCACTTAAGCAAAACAGATAATTAACTTCTATCAGTAAGGTTACTTGATCACAACAAAACATGTAGTTAAACTCAGAAAACCAGCGAATATGCAAGCATAGATTAAGGAATTCATCAAGGCACAAAACAGAGTGCTTAAATCCTCTACAAGCTTCAAAACTGGACATAAAGTAAGCTAAAATTAGGCATATCATATGCACAAGAACAAACTTTAACTATGCTTAATAGACTGGTACAAACACAAGGGCAGGCTAACTGAACTAAGTAGAGAGAAACTCATACAAGACTCGAAACAGTCAGTCAATCAACCCGACACAACAGATTGCACAAGATAGCAGGTTCAACTTAGACACGGAAGACATACCTAAGCTTTATCAAACCAGAACCAACGTAGCCCACCAAGACTTTTTAATAGTTTGACTGAAACGTTCACTTTCTTTGTCAATATTCAGGACAGGGCTTCAAAATGCATTATTGTTAACCAAATACGTACGGCTATAAATAAAACCTAATGATAATTGTGAAATCATACCTTCAATGAGCAATATAATACAAGCTGGTGGTAGGATTCAGTGTTAATCCTTTTTTTCTGGAGAAGCACTTGAGTTAACACCAACCAGAGAGTTTCTGCAAAAAAATCATGTGACATGATAACTTATACCTACAATGTTGGATTGAATCTCTCCATACGATGATATGACAATGGCGTTACTGACAAATACCATGTTCAACAATATTTCACATCTTAATTTATCAGTTCCAAAAATGATAGCCAACATAAATGTCGCCACATGCACTGCATGGAAATGAAAATAAACCAATCAGTACATTTAGTGTTATACAGAACAATCTAACAAAAAATGAATGAATAGAAAAGTATGGCCGTCCATGGCTCCATTCAAGTCGATCCACGTAAGACTATTGTTCATTTATGTCCAACCAAAGATATGTTGACAAGCATGTATTGTGTGGATGTACATTCGAACTAGCTTGACTCCTTATGTACATATACAAGACCACTCAATCACAAGCCATAAACAAGAAACACATACACAATAGAGAATAATTACAACTTAAAATGATCTTTGAAATTCTAATCAAAAAGCTCATAGAAGTGGAAGTTGAAAAAGTGATGTAGGATGCTAACCAACAAGTCTTCTTGAAGGACCACTTGCTTTTCCATTTCAACAACTTCTTCACTTGTTATCTGCAAAAATGAAGGATAAACAGTCATGCAACAACATACACAAGCCAAGATTGAGTAGATAAAAACAGTTTCATGAGAAGTTTAACAAAGTTAAATGAACATTTAAATGCAAGACAACTTATATGACAAGGAAAATATATCGAGAACAAAACGAAAATATGAATTCACTAGCGGAGAAAAGCAGCTACCAAAATCCTATAGTATACACTCACAGAAGAGTAGGATATAAGAGCATAAGTAGAGAGTTGAAGAAAGACAGAAACACACATTATAACATCAAAAAGAGCAAGACAGAAGAGTTACAAAATTGTGCTAATCTAAAAGACAACACTAAATAAATACCAGAATTTCAGAACTTACGGTCGCTAAACAGAGTAGGCAATGACTGGTTAACAAAATTTTGTCTGAAGTCCAATTGTAAATGTAAGAGATCATCGACCTCGAAGAGGAGGTTAGCTGCATATTGAAAGACAAGCTTAAATGATTGCAATGAAGAAAATAAGGGATTGATTTGGAATAATTACAACAATAATAAACCACTAATTGAAACTAACCATATCTGATCGAACGACACCCTTATGACGCGAGTTCCTAAGGAGTGCGTATGGAAGTGAATGCATTCATTTAACTCTCTGCTTATTGTCAGAACTTTCACCAAGGGACGCACCCATCGCGGCTATAAACTTCAGCCCCTTTATTCAGTCATACAAATTTGCACAAAAGAAAACCCTGTTCTCTTGCCATGACAAGAATCTGGAGGCTGGTTTTCTTTTTAATTAACAGAAAAATTGTAGCCCTTTCAAAACGGCTTCAATAGAACGAGAGAATTCCACTCTACAAATTATTAAGGCACAAAAGTAAAAAGAGTGAATGACAGATTATAACATGAAATACCATGGATTTTGTCGACTCGCTCTAGTCACACAATTTCGCTTCGGAGAGAGAACAAATGTGTACACATGTGACAAAAAAGATGCTAACATTTTCAACCTCGCCGTTGGATTACAACGGCAGTGCTAAAGCTACTTTATCGGCACAAAGTGAGTCCCACTACGAGTAAAACTAAATCAAGAAAAGGAAATATAATAGTCATAAAGTGTCTAAAAGATAGAACAAGCATACATGCCTAAAATGTTGATTAGATTTCCAGCAACAAAGTCAAACAATGACTTGAAATTAGCTACACACTTTTGTGGATGAAGAAGGTGAACTTTACCGACCTATACATTTAGCAAATAAAACTACAGAAAGGTAAGCAAGTGGATATATTGGCGACAATTCCACAAAAAGTCTCATTCAAAATATTAATATTAAACCTACTAAAAATTGACATTACTTGTCTAGAAGCAAAATAAAGGCATGACTTCAAACTTATTTACACATCCTTCACACAACCACCACAGCTGATAAAACCTTAAACGGACCTTAAACGCTTTTACTAAGAAGCTTCCCAATCTAAAAATTAACGGACCTTATATATAGAAAATGGAAAATGTCATTATCAAAATCAAGAAATTAGTACCGAGTATCGTAAATGAAAGACCCATCTCTTCCAGGCAGAATCTGGTTCTCATGAGTATAAAATTACAATTACCTCAACAAGATGGTTCTTTGAATCGGTAGGAAGCTCTTAGTAGGATTGATTTGATTATAATGCATCTTGATTTGTGGTTGCGACTCAAACACATAAAACCCTGGTAAATTGCACCCAAATTGAAAGAATAAACATCGAACAGAGAGGAAAATTAAAGAGAATGAAAAAAAAAATGTGAGGCATTGAAGAACACTAACAAAATCGGGGGCCGATGATACATGGAAGACTCCCTCGGGGGTTCCGTGGTGGACGACGAGGCCTTCTGGCAATTTTGCTGTCGGAAAGTAGAATTTTGAGATCTGAATGTTTTTATGTCTTTTAATCGAGGGTATTTCTTTAGGTATAAAAAAAGGTTATATATATATATATATATATGTTTGAAAACCATATTAGATTTTTTAGGGGTAAAAATGTTAGTTATAGTGAGAGGATAATACTCATATGTATGCATAACGACGGGATAAGATACAATAGTGACAGGTCTCAGATGCATATAGTTAAAAACTACACGTATTAGTTATATATATTTTTAACTCTCACAAAAAGTCTAAATTATTTGCTTGTAGTTAGAGCATTTGTCTCCTCTCATTAAATTCCCGTCACTGAAACCCACTTTTCTTGTAGTGTAACGATTTCGTGGAGTTTCTGTTTGGTTAGCATAAACTGGTTTTTGATTGCTTCTCCACGACGTGCTTGGTCTACAACTACATTCTACATCTACTTGAGAGCCGTTTCCAGAGCTAAGTCTTTTTCTTAAAATCTCATTTTTCTTTGTCATTAGGGACAATGCCAAGTTTAAGTGGGGGGTAGGAGACTTAGCCATGATGTGTTATAATTGAAAATGAAAAAAATTGAATGAAACGGTGAAAAATGTGAAAAACGAAAAATGAAAAATGAAAATTTTTGAACAAATGCCAAATTTATTATCTCGTACCCTTAGAATTGTGAGTTCTTATACATAGGATTGATAGGGAAGTGAACCAAGTTTCTTGATTACGTGATCTTTTTATACTTATGTGAATGTAAATTTAAGGATATTCATGCCAACTAGTGCAAGTAGTTATTTATTATTTGCTTACTCAATTTGAATCGACGAATTCCGCACAAATTATAATAACTAAGAAGAATTATGTGTACATTGCGTAGATGATTGGTTATGCAGACCTAGAGTCGATATTTATCTGCTGATGTATTCTTATCTTCTAGCCATCAAAGCGGAGTAATAAGCTTGAGATTTATCTGTGTTTTAACGAAATGTTAGACACTGGGCTTGTAGTAACATTACCAAAGTAGCTTCGCGCTTGTGGTAATATTCAATGCTTCCACTAATCCGTGAGAGAGGGGTTCTTGCAATGCATACTTTATTTTTAAAAGCAAGTTTCTTTCTTGAGAAGTGGTAAAGCTTGAAATTCCGGAAATGCGAAAAAAATTCAAATTTTTAAGAGGCTTGAGTATTTTTCTCGGTCTCCAAGTCCAAAAACCTTATGGATGACGCTCTTGCTTATTGCACCATGTCTTTACCCATTGCGAGGCTTAAGAAGTGGGAATGCTGATGTTGGTAGGTTAAGACTGCGAAGTTAGCATAAAATTTTATCTTGCCACGAATAGATAAAACTAAATGCACATGCACACATCACTTCGATTCATGGCGAGTAGTGAATAATGGGTACCTTATGAGCATAAGTAGTATGAGTTGACTCGAGTTTCTTGTATAAGTATGATTTGACCACGGGAAATGTTATCTTGGGGAATGACTTATTGATGCTTTGTTCGGGACGATCAAAGTCTAAGTGGGGGGTAGTTGATGACGGTCAAATTATACCCGTAAAAGTCATCAACATTGTCCTTAAATCGGGATTAATAATATATATTTTATGATAAATCACCTGTTTATATGGATTATTTAATGTTATGTGATTTATATTATATAATTTGGTATTTATCCATTTATAAGATATAATTTGATATTTATCCGTTTATATTGTATATTTTGGTATTTATCCATTTTTTATTTAAATATGATTTATTTTGGGATAAATATTTATTTTGCAGAATTTGGATAATTATGGAGGATAAATACAAAAAGAAGAATTTAATCTCAAGATAAATTCAAGATGCATTGAAGATAAATATCGGATAAGCACCAGAAGAGGAGTAAAGCATGACAAAAGCCGGCAAACCAATCCATGATAGCGCCGACTTTTGAACACGCCAATTAGGGGGGGCGCATGACATTATTTTGAGATCGGCCGGGAGTTATCTCTTATTTGTTTGATATTTTGAAGTATATCTCTTAATTAGCTTGAACACCTATAAATAAAGGGGTGTAGTACACGCCATATGTACACCATAGAAATACATTATTTTCAATACTTTTATCAATATAGTTCGCTGTTTTCTTTATTTTATTTTATGTTCGTTCATTACGGAGTCGTTAGAATCTCCGGTTAGAGATCGTATCGAGGAGTGGGAATCACGCTCGTCTTCGAGGGTAATGTCTACTCTATTATGCAATCTTTATTCGTAGATCTAATTTATTTCGTTATGGAGTAGTCTTTTTGTGTATTGATTTCGTTATGTAGTTAATTTACGAATCCATGTTTATGTAGATCTGAGATGTAATACCCTACTCCCGACCCCTAGGTCCACTGGGGTCATTCTAGGAGGGGTTGCGAAGCTCTCGCCGCGACTTCAATAACAAAACTAGACTCCTCAAAAAAAATTCAATAAATCCACAGATGATTGATAATACCTCGAACTTTATTACAATATTACCACAAATCAATCGTACATAAAACACTAACTATTTCCATTAAAAGATTACAACAAATAAAATCACAAGATTCATGACTAACTAACTCAATATGCGCAGTCTAATCCACAACATCATTTTTTTTTCTTCCTTGGATCTCGATCAAAAACCTGTACATATATTTATAAAAGGAAAAAAAAACAACACAAAGAAAAACGAGGCGTCAAAAAAGGTACAGTATGAGCCACGTGTGCAAGTGTTATTATATATATATATATATATATATATATATATATATATATATATATATATATATATATATATATATATATATATATATATATATAAACAACTTTTATAAAATTTGCAGCGGAAACCTTTATTAATCTTGCAAAACGAGTTAGTAAATAATTCTTGAAAATAAAAATAAAAGACAGAGCAACAATAATAAGTCAATTTTAAAAGTTATATAGTGCACGAGCATTAAGGAAAAACATGTCGAGTTAATTTTACAAGCACCAGCTTTGGCCGAGCCGATGAGTCAAGTACCGCCCAAACGCCAATTTTACCATGGATTTCAACCGCACTTCACGAGACTAGCCATGCCTGACAACTCCGGCCGATTGTCAGGGAAAAGAATCAACCTTCACCGTGCAAAACTCCTACACGGCTCCAGCCCAACCCTATCCATGCCCAGGACCCACGCACCAACCGTCGGCCCTTGCTTTCCCGGCTGTAGCATGAATCTTCGGGGAAAAGGTACCGTCCCCACTCTTACGAGCGAGCACTCTAGCTACTGTCGGTAAGATTTCGAGTCAAGAGGCCCCGAGACCGGTGACTAGACGTTCTCCAAGAGCAGTAACTCTAATCTCCCTAGCCACCAGAGCCTTGACACTTTCGTGCCACGAGCGAGCGAGCGAGCAAGTATTCCAAGTATCATTTTATTGTATCATTTTATTGTTTAAAAGATGTGCACTAGCTCAAAACAGTTGATTATTAATTAAACACTTTGCTTTAGTAATTTTTAAGAAATTATTCGAAAACGACTTCTGAGTTTAAAAGTTATATTCACTATACATAAAATACTTGAAAATAATATAAAACACACTTTTGGCTTTATATCAAAATAAAAGACTCACCTATAATCCAAGCATCCGATTAATGTTATGCTATATACCTCGATCAAAACTCTAAAATTCTTGATCCGTAAAGGAAACCACGTTTTCATTTAGCTCCTCTTAAAACCTGCTTGTTACATATTTCTTTTCTTAAAATGCAAACAATTGCCCAAGTCTCTTTTACCCCAAATGATTCATCACTCTCCTGTGCGTAAACACCTCCTTCTCCACCTCTTTAATATCCGACAAATATTTAACGCCTTTCATACAACCAACACTTTACCCACATTCTAATTTCTTAGCCTCATGTATCAAAATCTTAATTCCTCCTCGTCATGATCATTCTGTTCCTCAAACAGTTACCAATTAAAAGATGGTGGTTGATCGAATGCAGTGATCGTGTATCGAATCATTGGTTTGTGAAACGGAAGTCGTGGGCTGCGTATGAGAGGCACCAGCAGCTCAAAGCTATTGCGGTGGATTAAGTACGTATAATTTGATGGGTGGTGGCGTCACCGAAATGACGGAATCTTTGTATGCGAAAAGGTTTTTTAAAAGAAGAACTCGACGGTAGATACTACTACTCCTATGGCTTGATGATAGTGGTGGCAACCAACTGCCGTGAGGAATGAGATGGTGATTATGTGAAGGGCTGTCTTTAAGTAATTTCCGGCAATGATCGAGTGTCTAGTGGTGGTATATAGGTGTGGTTCTTAAACGAAAAAGAGTCATCGGTACTATATGTACAATAATCTGATCACTATATATTAATTAGATCCATTTAATACCTATTTTCCCTAACCGCATAATTGATGCTAATTAAGAAAGTGTTAAAATTCTCCTCGGTTACCTTAAAACTAATACACTGTCCGTTTCTAATTCTTTTCTAACTTAAGAGTGTTCTTGATATTTAATGTTCTATAAATGAGTTCCATTACAAATATATATATATAGCATTGTTTTTACTATCTTCTAAGAATATATATATATATATAGTTATAATCCCAGTAATAATAACGTGGACTTAAATTTTTTTGATCTATGCATATCTATAAAAATAATTCTAACAAAATAAAGTATTATGTAATTTTAATTATAAGATTGGTCACAAATACGATTATAAGAAAGATAGTACTAATAATAATTATTATTCATATTTTGACAACTATACCCTTTTCTAATAATGATAAAATTTGGGGCGTTACATGAGACGTAAAAGACGTTTCACGAGCAAATCTGGTTCAGATCTGAGATTGTTGGCAGCGAGCCTATGTCTCGTTGGTAGCAAGATCTGTGATGTTCTTGATTTGTCTGTGAACGGCTTCGACTACGTCAGGTTCTCTACTTGTAATTCAAACGAGTAATTAAACTTGATCAACTTAATTATTTGTCATCGTAATTTAACATGAGACCCAAAAAGTGATTGTTATTTAGGACAGATATTGAATCGGTGTCTAAGGAGTACGCCTAATCATAGGAATGTTACTTAGATGAGGTTACGGTTTATACCGGCATCCCTAGTTTCGTAATTGTGTCAGAAGTTATATGAGATGGAGACTAAAAATGTGAAGTCACGTAATGGAGACACGATGATCTAGATGGCCTAACCGGAGCTAGATCTATTTTAGGGGATGACTCCCGTAGTCAGAATAATTAATCTTAAATGTCTTGTTTTGTCTCGTAATCAATCTACATAGCATGGGGGAGTAATTACTACTAGCGTTATCAATACCGTTTGTCAATTATTCATAAAACCTATACAAATAAGTGTCTTAGTGTCGTTGTGTCTTTGTTGGTTTTGTGTTTCTATTGTGTCGGTTTTTATTTCTACGTTATCCGTTGGTCGTAGACCGCCTTTAATTTGCTTTTTAGTTTAATAAGTCATATTTCGTTTAAGCCGAGTCTCTGTGGGATCGACCTCGACTCTATCTAACTATACTACGATTGAACCTAGTTCTCTTGCTAGTGTGTTATTTAGGTATCGAGTATTTTTATTTTACTTGACCCGACATCATACGTACCCTTGTATTGTAAAGGATCAAGCCAAATAACGTAGTTCCGGTTTGTGAGGATGAGGATCCTTAAATAGAGCTCTAGTGGGAGAGTTATAACATGATACCGCGATCTTAGAACCTGTGATTGAGAGATAGTGTGATGCCGGACGTGGGGCAGTCATGGCTCAATGAGGCTAAGATCGTGGGACGTGTACAAATGAGGATTCGGGACAGTTACTAGGGATCAACCATGGGATCATGCACATTAATGTCATATAACTGCATTTAAAGGTCGGAGACGACCTGTTTTGTTGATGAGCGAGCTATTTGTCCGGGTCGGCTGGTTATTACTCGAGATGAGATCAGTTGTTTATTGAAAGCAAAATTATTGACTTCGGCTTACCGTGGATTGAACTTATGATAACTGATGGCCCTACAACGGGCTTGTACTGATCTAGCTCACTAGACTATTTTGACTCGCTTTGGGCCAAAATATCTAATGTAGATAATCTTCGGGCACCCACTTCGGAATGCAATAAGTAATGGAGATGGAAGATGAAAACTCTAATTTATTTATATCATTTGTTGTTTTGTTATTCGGTGATGCTACTATAAGAATCGTTTCACAACGAGTGACACAACACAACATATTGGGGGCCTGATCCTCAAAACCTAGGTGATGAGGTGAGAAAATTTAACCACATAATATGGTGAGTGAAACAATTACTAGAACTATGACAAACCCCTCAAATGTGGGCCTAGAAAGAACATAGGCCACGTTGCACACAAAGCATATAAATGGTACAATAAGACTAACAAAAAAACCCAACACTTGCACAATATAAATGAATTGCTCTAATATCATGTTGAAAATATAAGCTCAAACTCAAATAAGAGAAATAGCATAATCCTCAAAACTTAGGTTTGAGGTTGATGCCCTTTCTCTTGTATTGGTTTGGGCTTATAAAGAGGATGAGTCACATTGCACACGAGACACATAAATGACACTATAAGACCAATAAAAGGTTCAACACATGCATAATATAATGGGGTAGCTTTGATACCATGTTGACAATATAATATCAAACGCGTATAAAAAGAGTATCAAATCATCATAGGGCATTAGTGTGGACTTATATTTTCAACAAAGTTTGAGGTTGATATGACTTTTTTTTATAAAAGTGTGGACTTATATTGTAATATTCCGATTTTCGGGAAAAGGCAGGCGTGTCAATTTGCAAAAACGTAATAACATATTTAATTTAAATAAGGATTAAAGTTTTTAATAAAGTTTATGTTAATTATTGGAATTAGTATTAATTGGGTAATTATGGAAGTTAATGGGAATAATTATATTAATTGGAAAATTAGAGGGAGTTATGTTTGGAAATAACCTCCCATTATGTAAGTAGGTTTGTCAAAAAGATTGGGTCTGCAGAGAAGTTCAAACTTAGAGGAAAATTTGGGAGAAAACAAAAAAGTGCTCAAAGGAGAATTCTTTAAAATCTCACAAGTTATTCAACGGTTTCACAATTAATCAAGGAAACGGACTCAACACGAGAAGGGGATCGTTTTGATACAGAAAGTTCAGAGTTTTGTAAAGGTTTATAGTTAGGAGATCGAGTTTCTACATATTTCTTGGGTTGGTTTTTCTTGCATGAGGTAAGAGGCTCTTCATATTGTTTACTTAAGGTATTATGATGCTAGGGTTGAGTTTTGGCATGTTTTGGTGTTGGAAATTCTGCTTAAATGTTGTAGTTAAAGTATGAAGTGATATAGTATGATATAGTATTGTTGTGATGCTATTTTTCTGTGTATATTGTTGTTAAATTGATTGGAAAAGGGTTGATGGTGCATAATCAAAAAATACTCCCAAATGATTTATAGGCCGTGGCCTATCAGATGCTGAGAGTTCAGAGTATTCTGCAAGTGTTGTAGGCCATGTCCTATGGTTTATAGGCCATGGCCTATCAGATTCAGAGACTTTAGAGTATTCTGTTGTGCCATAGGCGCCGGCCTATGATTTACAGGCCATGGCTTATAGCCCAGAAATGTTGTTTTGACCGTTTTTGCGTATTTTTGAGTGTAGTAAGTTGGGCTAACCTGATATTAATGATATAGACAAGTTAAATGAATATGAACGAGACATGATTAAGCTTCTGATGCGTTTAGTTCCGGCATCGAATGTACTCTTCCTAAGAGTTGAAGTTCGGGACCGTCGGAAGAGCTTGATTGGCATGTGCTTTGATGAATTTTAAAATTCATCAATATATATGTATGTGCTACGACTTGTCCATGTCTAAAGTTCTAGGTGAAATATTAGGAGCTTACTTGAACCATCCTTGGTGGCTAGTTAACAACATAATAACTTTGGTACTTGTGTAGTTAAAAGATTAAACATCAACCCATGCTTGGTTAGGCATAATTCTATATCGCGATATGTATGCGGTCAGATAAAGTGAATAACTCCGTAAGTCTTCCCGAATAGACTCTAGGTGTGAAGGGACTTGCCGAACGTGTACACTATCGGAGTTTTTCAGAATAGACATCCGTGGCTATTAGTGTGATCCACCAATAAGTTGCACTAGATGTCTTATGGCGGACAACACCATGCGTAGTGCCCTTGAATGATGATGTAACAAAGATAAGTTAAGCTAGTAACAGTTAGTCAACATGTTGATGAGCATGAAGTGAACCCGAGAGATTGAGTCGGTCTCATGAAGATAACTTAATCATAGTCGTTAAACCTTTTTGTTGTAAAACGTTAATTATACATTAGCTTCTTTCTCTTGCTAAGTACTTTGTACTTACCTCAATTGCAGGTTTGTTTTGTATGCTTTTGGGGCGGGAAGACGAACAGGTTGAAAAAGAATTGGATGACGACTTTGAGGATGACATATGATGCTTGTTTGATGTTTTCATTTTCTTTTATATTTCATGATGTTTCAGGCATAGTTGTACTTTGCTTTAAGGATCATGTTGTACTTTTATCTTCCAAGACTTGTATGTAAAATAAGATGTTGTAAGTTCATTTGTTGTTCTTTTACTTCGGTCATCGTACTTGTAAGACATTCGTTGTTGTAAGTTACCTACTTCTATCTTTAGCATATTTGGAGTTTCTATTCATAGTAGCCTTTATTAGGGGTGGCATCGGGTCGGGTCCCATCCCATAACCCTTCAACCAAATTCCCAACCCGATATGATTTGGAAAATTGCTCCCCATTCCCAAACCCAATAGGTGTCAGGACCCGACAATCGGGACTCCCGAATATTCGGGGTCGGGTCGGGTCGGGTAGGGAATAAATATCCCCGAAAAATGTTAGCTTTGCTTTTTCAACATTTTTTTTGTAATTTCTCGTCTTCAAGATCTAATTCATCATCAATATCAAACAAAAATATCCATTGTTTAACAATTTCATAAAGATAAATACACAAGTTCATAATGCATTTCAATCATTTCAATGGTGACCGTAAGACTTTATTATCATATAGTCATCGACACACCATACCAATATATTATTCATAATTCAAGAAAAAGACTAAAACCAAAGTAGCGTTTTTATTATGAATGCGCTACCTCCATCTTATAAATAAAAATAAAAATAAAAAGTCATAGATAACTCCATCCCAAAGATAACTGTGGAGGCAACCAAGGAAGAGCCTACGCCTACGGATGAAAGGAATTGAATCACTCTCACAAATTAAAAAGAATTTAAGACAAGAATCAAGCAAATTTTCTATATTTTGCAATAA
Source organism: Gentiana straminea (assembly GCA_036785695.1). Taxonomy (NCBI): domain Eukaryota; kingdom Viridiplantae; phylum Streptophyta; class Magnoliopsida; order Gentianales; family Gentianaceae; genus Gentiana; species Gentiana straminea. The sequence continues at coordinate 7,081,736 of JAVUPR010000479.1, forward strand.
ATGTGTATCAATACATAATTAAAGAATAAATATTTTTTAGGAAAAAATAATAAATAAATATATAAAAACAATTAATTTGGTCGGGTCGGGTCGGGTCGGGTCGGGTCGGGTCGGGACCCGTCGGGATTCAAACATCATACCCGGTTATATTCCCGTCCTCGTTCGGGAAGGGAGAAAACCCGACAAATTCTGGTCGGGAAAATCGGGTTGGGAGAAAGATGGGAACCGGGTAGGGTCGGGTCTTAAGGGATTTTTGTTCAGCCCTAGCCTTTATGATGTTTGCCGAGTCTTTTTGACTTCCGTTTGCTTTATTTTGATACGACATAGTAGAGACTTACGTATAATATTGGATTTGTTTGATATTATACGTGCCGAACGTTTTGTTTTCCGGATAAGGACTTGGTATCCAAGAACGGGACGTTACATATATTTTCAACAAATTTTGTTGAACAGTCCAATAAAATCGGGACCCTTGTCGAAATACCACTTTTGTTGAATGGAAATTGTTGGACTACCACTCTATTTGTCAAAATACCACTCCGTTTTTCGTGTTTCCATTGTTTCCGGTAACCTTCTAAACCCTAATAGGGAAGGGGAACCTCAATAGGGGATTTGTGTACCTTAAGATCGTGCACATTCATGAAAAAAATCCCCGGATATGAACGAAAATTGTGAACCAAAATTGGCTTAAAGTGGTATATTGACAAATAGCACACAGAATGGGTGGTATATTGAAAAAAATCCCAATAAAATCAGTAGTTGCTATTTAAAATAAAATATAAATACATTTTAAAACTTCAATACTCCTCCCGGTTTTTTTAAACTATCATATTTGAAGGAAAAATAACTATTATTTTTTGGATGAGCCTGGTCACTTTTTAGCTTAAGGTTAGTCATTTTTTGGATGAACATGATCAATTATTTTTTTCACTTGCGTAGCTCCAGTATCTGCAATCCAATCAGTGGCGGGTTGGGGATACGGTTGAGTGGCATAAGCTTGAGGTGGGGGAGGAGACCTCGAAGGCGGCTGAATGGCGGCGGGATCATTAGATTGCTCATAGCGATAGTAGCACTCCTTTGCAGAATGACCCGTCTTTGCGCAGATTTGACAAACAGTAGATGGGTCCGACTGAGGACGGCTTCGACCACGACCACCGCGTCCACCACGACCACGAGAATTGGTGGAGCCACGGTTGGAGGGCTGCTGACCACGATGCTGCTGCTGCTGATAGTTGTAGCCACTGTTACTGCGTGCAAAATTCGCTTATGGAGCAGCCACCGGAGTAGAGGAACCGGAGGTGATGACGTTGGGTTTGTGACGGTTCAGCCTGGACTCGGACGTGAGCAAGAGAGCATAAACGTCATCAATGGAGATCGAATCACGAGCAGCAATCATGGTAACTAGCGCATCATAGTCAGAGCCGAGACCTGCCAAAAGATAGGTGATGAAGTCGCCATCGTCGATCGGGTGACCTGCCAAGGCCAATTCATCAGCGATATTCTTGAGTTTGAAGTAATAAGCAACAGCAGTGAGGTCATCCTTGCGAGTAGCAGCAAGATCAGCACGTAGTTGGACCAAACGGTCTCGACTTTGAGATGCAAACGACTTTTGCAGAGCTGACCATATTCCGGAAGCGGTAGTAGCGGTGTAAACTTGCATCAACACCTCTTCAATTAAGGAGGAGGTGATGGTACTTAGAATCAGGTTATCCGTTTTGAGCCATGGTCATAATCGGGGTTTACAGAGGAGGTGCCATCGGCACCGGTGATGGTTTTGGGAGGTGCCGGAGTTGTGCCATCAACAAACCCGTAGACACCTTGACCGCGTAGATAGGGTACTATTTATGCTCGCCAAAGGTTGTAATTGTTGCGGTTCAATTTGGTTATCTGAACAGCAGACGAGGGTGTGAAGGAAGGTAGCCGAGTAGCGGCAGCCGTGACACCGGAAGTAGCAGTGGTTGTTGACACGCTGAAGAAGACGACAGCAAGGGTTTTTGGAAGAAAAGGGTTTGTTTTGGCTGCGTAGGGATTTCTGCTGTTTTTTTTTTTTTGGAAAAAAAAAAGTCTAGGTATTTCGGTATTAACACAGGAGAGGATCGTTATTGCTCTGCTACCATAACATAATATGAGTAATGGTAATTTGTGGTATTTCACTATGTATTAAGATTGAGTACAAGGTGTTTATATAGTGGTACAACGGCTTGGGCTCCAAGACAATAAATAAGAAATAATAAAATACAATTACAAATATTAATCAAATATTAATCCGTAGATAATATATCCTCGACACGGTGGAAGTACAGGGTTTTCCAAAAACATAAAACATATAATAAGTCGTCATTATGTTAATCCTTACGTGCCTCTTGAATCCACTCTTTTCCTATTTCCTTTTGAATTTGTTATTGTGTATAATGTGGATTCTCATATTTTTTTATTGTATTGATAGAAATTCTCTTGTTAAGAAATGTAATATCCCAATAATTTGAGTAAGGGTAAAAAGGGTAATTGGGAATTTGTTTTAAAAAAATCCTAATACTTATTTTTACTTTATTTAAATTAATTGGATAATTAGAATTAATGGGAATTAACTACAATTAATCCCCTTAATCCCCTCAAGCGTTTGTCAGTTTTCCCTTATTTCTTTTGTCGACTAAAATACTGAGAATAGCAGAGAAGGAGAAACCAAAAAGCCATGGGAAAATCTTATCTTTTCTGAACAATTCAATCGACGTTGTTGCAGGATTTTTATATCAAAACGATCACCGCGACGAGGACAACGTTTTGATACAAGAATCGTTGTGAACAGGTTGGTGAATCAAAAAGCCCTCTTTTAGAATCTAGAGTTTTCTGGTGAATTCGTAGCAATTAGACATTGTAAAGTGTTATAGATTGATTCTAGAATGATATTTTGTTGTAGCTAGGAATCGAAGAATTATCATAGTTGTTGGAATTTCAAGTTTGACGTTTCGATTCAAAGCTTAGCAATTGACTAAGGTAAAGGAGTGTTCAACCGTATTTATTGGTGTTTTTGTCGGTACTCTTGTTATTGTTGATGCGAGTTGTTTTTATAATGTATATAATGTACTACCTCCGTCCCATAAATTGTCTCATAAAAAGTGTCCATTTACAAAACCAATACATCATTTAATGCATTTTTTCCTCACACACCCTTATGTTTGCATTTAATGTTTCTATGTTCATTTCACATTCCAATAGAAACATTTATTATGTGATAGGGATATATATGTCCATTAGCACTTAAATTACTACACATTAATTGATTTCTTAATCTATGTGCCAAGTAAAATGTGGACCCTTTTTATGTGACGGAGGTAGTATACATGTGTCCTCCCTTTCTATTGGTATGTCAAATATAATATATATATATATATATATATATATATATATATATATATATATATATATATATATATATATATATCCTGTGGTTGTTCGGAATTGATCCCTCCGGCATGCGTCGGCTAGCAAACCCAATACTGGTGATTAGAAAGTTTTAGCTGTGTTATTATTGTGTTTCCCCAGTTGTTTGCTTGCTGTAGTTTTATTTATTTGTTTATTTATTTATTATGGTCTAGCACTGAAGTCAAATAAATTCTCTGGGTATGCTTTCGCTTGATAGGTGAATCGGAAAAAAAAAAAGGAACCTATATATATTTTTATATATATATATATAAGGAAGAAGAAAAGATTATTTCAGTGCACTTTTGATTCTAGAAAGGAAAACAAAAATGCTTATTTAATTGTTGTGTACTTGGGGATAAGTAGTGTGATAAGCTTTAAATGTTAATCGATATAGTTTTGGGTATGGTTTCTGGTGTATTTGGCATAGCACCGTGTGGAGACCCTCTGCGGGGAGAAACACGGGATCACCGGAAGACAACTCTTAGCTATGTGGGGTGTTGTGCTTAGTAGCAATCACTTTCTGTGCAATGTGATAGGTAGTATAGTGTAGTATGGTCTAGGACTAGAAGTCATTAGGGAAGCCTTTATGTGTAATGAACTTAGGTGGTTAGCTTAACTACGCGTAAATACATATTTGAGAGTCTAAAAGATAAAACACCTTGGTCTTTGGTAAGGCACGTTTCTGTTTCGCAGCTTGGGACTATTAGCCCTCCACAAAGGTAGCCGCTGCGTGGACTGGGTAGTCTCCCACATAGGTAGCAGCCGTGCCATATGAGGAGCTGAGGATATGTCGTGGTGCATTCTCACCATGCAAAGTGTCCTTAGACCTTGTGTGTAACAAACCCCTTGTTTGGTTGAGTTTTACTAGTGAGACTAGTGGAGGGGAGCGAGTCTTTATACATACGTGGTAGTAATGATAAATTATGTGCTATTACGTGTTTTAAATTCGGTGCATCTACCCTTTACTGAGTGCTTATGTACTCACCCCTTTATTTACATATATGTTTCCCACCCCGAGAAGGTGGTGCAGGTTACTATGAAGAAGATGTTTATTATGAGGCATAAGGTTATGGCAGCTTTTGGAAGTTTTGTTTATTGTTTTCTTTTGATGGTTCGAGAAATGAGGGGATGATACTTTCGTTCGTTCATTAAACTATAATAAGTATTAACTTATATACGTGCGGGCGTTCGTTTCCGGATAAGGACACGGTGTCTGAAACGGGCGTCACAAAAAACCTATGAATTGATTAAAACCTCAGATTCATACTAGAACCTCGACGATTCAATAAAAGCTTTTAAGGAAGACTTACGAGGTCCTGCATTTGCAAATGAAGCTGGCAGATGACCTTTTTGCAGAGCTGAATTGAATGCGACTTGCACAGCATAATGACCATAACCATTGCCAAAACTACTTTCATTATTCCACCCGTTTTCTATTGTTCTAAAATATCGAGCCTATGATAATCTTATGATATTAAGAATACAAATAATAACAACCTTCCCCCTTTATACTGCATAATAGCAGAGATATTTGGAAAAAAAACAGTACATATATCCTTGTCAAAAAAAAAAAATCGTTGCCAAAGTTGACTTGTTCTTTTTACTTTTTTTTTCCCCCTTGAAAGTGTGGGTCCTTGTCAAAGAAAAAAAATCATTGCCAAAGTTGACTTGCTCTTACGTATTTTTTTTTAAGTAACACACGTAAGTAACACGCGTTTTTTTTTTTTTTTTTTTTGAATTGTAGGTCATCCACAACCTTTAACTATTTTAAAAAGTTGACCTATAAACTAGTAGTAGACCTATCATTTTATTTGTGCCGGAAACGGAGTTTGAACTCAGGATCTTCTACTCTGATATTATATTAGGATCAAGCGCTACCGTTGTATCAAAACCAATTGATGCGTTAGTAAAAAATATTATTATATTTCTTTATATCAGATTGAAAAGAATTTATCGTCATTAAGTAACAAAGAGAAGAATATTTTTATTTATTTATTATCAATAGAAACGACGATGAGAGTATTTAGTTTATATTCGACTTGTATATCTAGACTTAATCAAAGTATCAAACCGAGTCGTGCTTTTCAAATCCATCTTCTATCCCTTACATGCCAGCTTGATCGCTTGCCTTTATTTACCATTTCCCTTAGCATGTGGTTTATGTTGAGAATAAGAATTAGATAGTAGATAATATTGTGTTGTAGTGACATGTGTCACCATTGTATTGTGCCAAGTGTAATGCTCTGTTGTGTCTAGTGTCTAAGAGCATCTATATCTACTATATATATGTACTGGACAAGCACAAAATCTAATGAAAGATTTCTTCTTAGATATGCTATTCTGTTAACTTGGTAGTAGAGTCGGTGTCCTCATGGCAACCACCGCGCCTCCGGCGACGGGAAGCTCAGACATTGGAACTCCGGTCAGCTTCGTGTCTTCATTGACACAAATCCCACCTACAATGTCCAGTACAGAGCCCATTGGAGCTCAAACTCAGACTACAAGGCATATTTTCGGGCAAAATTAGAAAATAGTCCTCTAAGTTGGTCTATTATGGATTTTAGTCTTGTTCATTCTCCAGTGAGGAAAATAGTCCTTTAAGTTGTATCTTTTTTTGAAAAATGGTCCTATCGGATATCCGTCGGGCACCGGAATCTTTTAAAATTCTTCGACGTGGCGCGCCGCCACGTGAGATCCTACGTGGCTTGTGGGTCCCATTTCTCCTCCATTTACTGAAAATTAAATGTTGATACAAAAAGGATTCGATCCGGCGACCTAGTGGTAAAATATCAAACACTTTGCCATCCAAGCTACAACTTCAATGTTTATTCTATGACAAGATTTATTTCTTATGCATAAGTAAAATGGTTTCCTTTGGCTTAATTTGACATTTCAAGTTATTTACGGAATTCCCCATACAAATGTTTTTACGTTTATAATTTCAAGATTTAGAATGTCAAATGTGCTGATTTATGCCTTGATTTTCCTTGATGCAACCGGGTCCCAATATTGGTGGATCGTTTACGAGTTTTATGAGAGCACCATTAGAACAGAACCCTGATATTGGTCCTAGATTTAGTATGGCAAGTATTAATCGCAATAGAGGTGTTCATTTCGGTTCAGACATTCCGGATTCGGAAATTCCTCCAAGTCCACGGGCTGGGGCGTTTCAGACTGAAGATTATGGATTATTGTATATTGGTAAAAAGTTCAGGGACAAGGATGATATGCAGATGAAAATGAGTTACCATGCATTGAAAAATAATTACATGTGATGCGGTCCGACAAGGGGAAGTTAAAACTACGATGCTTTACTTCAGAGAAATGCGAATGGAAAGTTGTGGGTAGAAAGGTGTTTGATTGCAATAACTTCGAGATAACCGAGTACAATGAAACTCACACTTGTGGATTGGAGCGAATAAGCAGCGATCATAGGAAAGCCAGACCCGGAACTATAGGTCATCTCGTTAGAGAGAACCTCATAAAACTCGACAGTCAGTTCACGACAAAACATTTAATTGTGGAGGTCAAAAGAGTATTCAACATAGACCTTGATTACAGCGTGCATATCATTGTAGGCAGAAAGCGTTGGAATTAATAGGAGGAAGCGTAACACTATCATATTCTAAATTACCCGCCTACTTTTACATGTTGAAGAGTGAAAATCCTGAAACTGTCACGTACATGTAGACCGACCATGTTATCGGCGGTGTTCAAGTACTGTTTCATGGCTTTGAAAGCTAGTATTGACGGGTTTAAGTACTGTCGACCTGTCTTAGTCGTGGACGGTACTCATCTAAAAACAAAATGCGAGGGGACATTGTTAGTAGCTATCGGTGTAGACGCAGGTGATAAACTCTTTCCGGTAGCGTTTGCCGTGACCGACGGAGAGAGCGAGGGATGCGTGGATGTATTTCATGCTTCAAGTGAAGCGGGGTAATCGGGGAACGTGAAGACATGGTGTTCGTATCGTACGCAGGGGCCGGCATCATTGGTGTCGTTAGAGATGTATTTCCAAACGCTCACCATGGTTTTTGCTACCACCACCTTGTCATGAACCTCAATAAAAATTCGGAAGCACAGGATACTGTCCATACACTTTCTGGGAAGCCGCGTATACTTTTTCAAAAACGTGATTCGCAATAATGTTTCAGCAGTTAAAAGAGCAGGATAAAGATCCAAACAATAGAGTGTCTAGTTATTTGGAGGCTATTGGATTTCGTTACTGGGCACGATCGCATTTTCCAGGGACACGTTATGCAATAATGACAAGCAACTATGCTGAAAGTTTTAACAACGTGATCAGGGATGCGCGTAAGTTGAGTATTGTGAATTTGTTAGACTACATAAGGGCAACGTTGCAGAAATGGCATTGCGAGAGGAGAGAACTTGCATTGGCATGTCGCTCCGTGTTAGCCCCTGAAGCCGAAAAATTCTTGACTGAAGTATCGCATGCCCGAAGAACCTTCACACTAAAGGTGATCGACCGGGACCGGCCCAAGTGGGGGACGCCGATACTAGCGCAAAGGTAAATATGGCTGAATGGAAGTGTTACCGTGGAGAGTTTCGGGGCTCAAGATGCCTTGTGTACATGCTTGTGTCGCTATCGTGAGCGTTGTGAGAGTCCGTATGATTATTGTTGTCACTACTACAAAGCTCAATGTTTCCAGCGTATTTATGAAGGACGCGTATACCCTGTTCCAGTCGAGGATGATTGGATTGTTCCCACTTCAATTAGAAAGCAGCACATTCCGCCGCCTGAACCTAGACTGAGCGAAGGAGGGGAAACACAAACAACGGTTGTGAGGCGGGGCCGACCCAGGATCCTCAGGATTGCTTCTAAAGGTGAACCTCCTGGCGGTAGGACCAGCAGGTTGCCTAATGAGAGGACAGTCACAGGCTCTGGTAGGCGTTGCTCGTTGTGTGGAAACACCGGACACAAAAGGCCTAAATGTCCGTTTCATACAATTGTTGTTCCTAATTGATACAGTCATTTTGTTCCTTTTTTTCATGTTTTTTAGTATTATCTCAAGTCGTGAAAGTTTTTATACATGTTTTGTATCTTTTTGGGGACATTGATATTAGCGTGATCGTGACTATCTTATATGTTTTGTATCTTTATATTATAATAGCAAATGGGTATTGTAGTTCAAACGAGTGATAACAGGGCTTACAAACATAAAAACAAAGAGTAATGATACATTGAGATAACAATAAAATGATGCTTAAATAAACTAAGGGTGATCATGAAATACGATAGGATGACTCCTAAATAAATGATCTTCAATATTTAGTAATCACCACATTAAACACGACGTGATTTTCTATAGGTTGATCAATGAATTCAAATCTGCATTCATCTCCCGCATTTATGTCATTGTCCGTAATGAAATCATTCAACCCGCTTAAACGAACTTTTTGATTTACCATATAGACAATTCTAGCAGGCCATGATTCCCCTGTGGCAATTCGCAGTTCCACGGTCTTGTTTCGCAACATGTCGTTTGTTCTAGCAAATGCCTTTGGAATATTCTACAAATCACAAACAAATTTAAATATTGTTTCAAAATGGGGAAAAAAGATCAAACAAGAAAACAACTAAAAATATTATAAATATCTCACCACATAATAACAACCATGTGAAAATACCCAGTTTGGCAGCGTCGTCCGAAAATGGGGAGTTTGGTTACTTGCACTCGCATCATCATCCGCATCATCTTCTTCACTCTCGGATTCAGAAAAAGTCTTCTCACAATAGGTGTGATCCATCACAATAGTGTTGAAAGTGAAACCCCCCATGTGTTCAAACACTATAAACTCTCTCTCATTCAAGTAATGAGCCGCCACATACTCCTCCCAACCTTCCCCAAAGAAATGAAGTATTCCATTAAATGTGGCTCCAACCCTCACTTCCCATGTCCCTAATCGGCTTTTGAGAACGGCCCTATCTAGGTTCATTAGCGTGTCGTTCAACCTATTAACGTATGCTGGAGGTAGTGTCTACTCGCAAAAAGAAACATTTCACGTTTGTTTAATCATAATGCATGTGATATAAATGTAAGTTAATTAATAATGACTTACCAAACTTGTTGCGAAACCGCCATCAAGAACTTTAAAGAAACGATCATTATCCATTTGCTTCAGTGTAGATTATAAATTGAAAGGTGAAGAAGTGGTTAGTTTAAATTGACTACTTGAATGATGAAGAAAATTCAGATGAACTTAAAAGAGTTTGAAGAATGAGAGAAATGGCTCGTACTTATACAACAACAATAATTGCCATCAATGGTTAGTTCGTGCTAAATTCACACGGGAACGTTGAAAATTCACACGGGATCGTTGGAATTCACACGAGTCTTAGCTCACACTTTACCTTCTCAATCAATGCTAGTTTTGACTTGTCATTGATGTCATTTCGATGCCGTACGTCATAGGTGTCATTAGGGTGTAGAGTCACTATTGTCATTGATACAGTGACATGTCTTTTCACGTGAGTCATCAATGGTTAGTTCGTGCTAAATTCACACGGGACCGTTGAAAATTCACACGGGATCGTTGTCATTCACACGAGTCTTAGCTCACACTTACCTTCTCAATCAATGCTAGTTTTGACTTGTCATTGATGTCATATCGATGTCGTACGTCATAGGTGTCATTAAAGTGCAGAGTCACTATTGTCATTGATACAGTGACGCGTCTTTTCACGTGGGTCATCAATGGTTAGTTCGTGCTAAATTCAAAACTAGCATCGTTCAAAATTCACACGGGATCGTTGGAATTCACACGAGTCTTAGCTCACACCGACCCTCTCAATTCACTTGTTAACTCTATATATACCATGACCTATTAAACTACCTCTCGCATAACCTTCTACTTTACATCGCCTTAATCACAATGTACGAACCGCTTTCCCTCATCGGGAATGGCATGAACCGAATTCCCCGAGTATGAGGATCCTCCATTCAATCCTCATGAACCCGTGTTTCTTAATGACCGTAGGAGGAGGATGGGTGATATTAGTCACTATTACGACTTTCGTACACCGAGGTTGAGGTTTAGAACGTGACGAAGAGCGTCATACTTGGATTTGGATGTTTCAAGATAGAGCTATTATCGGAGAGAAGAGAATTGAATGGGAGAGTCTACCTACCAAGATGAAGCGTCTCCTACGGACTTTCGTTGGAGGGCCTCGCAAATAGTCCCGCATCGACGCCGACTATGAATAGATCAATTGTTCGTGAATTCTATGCGAGTTTTCGTGTCATACATAGTGTGGAGTACAGCCCATAGCATCGGGGTCATCAATGTATGTGGAGTAGATGTTTCCTTGGAGGTGGACCGGATCAATAACTACTATGGTGTAAGTGGAGTTGAAGCATCCAAAGGATTTCTTCAACGGTGCTTCCAACGTTCGTGCATTGCAACGTATAATTGCTTGATGTCAATTGCCTACCGAATGGGAGCGTGTTATGATCCAATGGTTTGCCAATAGCCTCTATGGTACTACACACACTCTTGAACCCCCATTTGATTTGTACATTTTGGTGTACGCATTTCTCCATTACGAAGTTGACGTTGGACGTTACATCATTAGTAGAATTTGTGACATATCGCTTGGCCGTAGTGGTGATGGTTATATCTACTTTCCTTTTCTTATCACGGCTATCGCAAGAGATTTTAACGTACCGGAGTATGACACGGATGACATTTCTTCGGAAACCTCCACTGTCATCTATAGTGACCACCCTTGGTTTGTTTAACTATTCTATCGTATTTATTGTTCGCTTTTAATGCATGTTTTGACTAGTAATTGATGTCCTATCGATGTCGTATTGTAAGCTCCATAGTCTTCAGACTGAAACGGACTTAAGACATCGAGTTATGTTCCATTATGTATTGTTTTTTCTTTCTTAGGCCATCGAGATATGTTCTATTATTTCTTGTTTTATCTACTCGCAATTGTAATGGATGATCTTCGACCATCACATGAGGGGACTATCATGTTGTTTCTATAAAAATGTTTTGACGACAGATTTAATAAAAGCGAAAGATGAAGATAAATGTTTGTGGACTCATTCTAATACGCGTGCGTCATTGATGATTATTAGCTCTATAGTCTTCATACTGAAAACCGGAAGCGTTCGTAGGGGTCATTAAGGTGACAGAGGTAGTATTGTCATTGATACAGTGACATGTCTTCTCACATTTTACCTTCTCAATCAATGCTAGTTTTGACTTGTCATTGATGTCATATCGATGTCGTACGTTATAGGTGTCATTAGGGTGCAGAGTCACTATTGTCATTGATACAATGACGCGTCTTTTCACGGGGGTCATCAATGGTTAGTTCGTGCTAAATTCGCACAGGATCGTTGAAAATTCACACGGGATCGTTGAAATTCACACGAGTCTTAGCTCACACTTACCTTCTCAATCAATGCTAGTTTTGACTTGTCATTGATGGCATATCGATGTCGTACGTCATAGGTGTCATTAGGGTGCAGAGTCACTATTGTCATTGATACAGTGACACATCTTTTCACGTGGGTCATCAATGGTTAATTCGTGCTAAATTCACACGGCATAGTTCAAAATTCACTCGGGATCGTTGGAATTCACACGAGTCTTAATTCACACCGACCCTCTCAATCAATGCTTGTTTTGAAAAAAAAAATCTATATATTAACCAATCCTTTACCAAAGCATTCATCCCTCTCATTTCTCGTTTATTTTTATCGAATAATCTCTTTTTAGTATACCTTTCAATGGCTAACCCCCATGCTCATGTGTTAATTCCCAATGACGAAGTTGATTTGTCGTTGGACGAGCAGTCTCTCATAATCCGTTTCACAACAGAAGAGGAGAGGCGTGAGTACGTGACTAACTGGATGGCAAGAGCTGTTGTTGCAGAGAGACGATTGAATATGGAAAGTCTACCTACTTTGATCAGAAACTTGTTCCGAGATAACGGGTGGCTTGGTGTCCCTCAAAGCGCATTAAGCTTTCATCACATGAATCGGTCTATTGTGCGTGAATTTTACGCTTGTCTAGCAACGGCAGAGCTCAATGAAATGTGCGTACTAGTGTGAGGCGTTCCCGTCCGTTTGAATAATACATGGATCAACGACGAGTATGTCATTCCAGAATATCCTCAAGGTTTAGATTTCTTTCTTTTTCCGGATGTCCCTGAACTACTACAGCGTGACATGGCTGTTTTATTTGGGGAGACGCATCTGTGGGAACGTGTGAGGCCTCATCGGCCTACCCGCCCTTCACCCTGGTCCTGGTACGGTCCATTGCTTCCTTTCCTTATTATGTTTCTTGCCACTAATATGTATGGTACGGTGAATTACACCGCACCGGCATTTGATTTGTACGCCCTTGCTTACGCATCTATTACTTCCTATTTCGACGTTGGAGAGTATATTCTGTCTAGGATTCGACAGATAGCAAAGGGCAATGCAGAGATGGATATATATTTTTCCCCTATCGATCACGGTGTCTATGAGTCGGGTCCGCCGGGGTGCCGGAATATGTTGAAGATGATGTGACATACGGTCATGATGACGTTATCACATACGAAACTTAAATATGATGAAAGTGTTCATCTTGTATTCATGTTATTTAAGTATTTATTTTTTAGATAGATCAACTTTCATTTCGGTTTATTTTTATTTTGTTATTTTTATGTTCATCTACTATAGATGTTATTTTTATGTCCTCTCGACTATATGAGTTTTTTTAGTTGTTATGTGTTCTTGTTGGTGCCCAAAAACCCGTGGACTCGCATTCAATTTTCTTATATAAATATTATAAATTTACAATAAAAAAACCTAACAGAATTTAGAAGATAAATATTACAACGCCAAAAGTTGAGATAAAACCAAAATAAATGTCAAATGTTGGACGTACACGACTCCCGAACAACAAATATAAAAATTACACCGCTATACGTTGACAAAATAAATCTACGGCCATTTTGATCCTAAGCCTGTGAAAACTTTCATCACTCATCTCAAATATGTGTGCGTCGGTGATGATTGTAAGCTCCATAATCTTCAGACTGAAAACCGGACAGCGTTCCCTACATATTAAAGCCATAATATTAATATTAGAACCGAATGTTTGAAATTAAAAAATCGAATAAGGTATAAGGTTTGATACGTACCGGTACTCCGTCCGTGGACATCCGGCCGGTCGTGCGGGATTGTATACAATGGTGTTTGAGATGGATCGATCATCCATTGGATTGTCCCGCAATCTTGTGATGCCGATAACATTAACCTCATGTATGAGCCCATTTCCGTATGATCAAATCAATGTGGGTCGAGTCACCGCTTCGTATCGGTCGTCTTACACCGTTATGGTCCATTCACCGATCGACATGCGCACAAGCACCCAATGCTCCGTGTTAATCATCCAGATAGCATAGGCGATCGTTTTCTTGGTCCATTTAGAAGTTTCCAATGTCAAAACAAACCGGAACCACCGCATCCATGTCGCCCTCCCATTTCTCTAATTCGGCCACAAGAGTACTTGCGAATGAGGCATAACACAAACTCGCATATTTTTCATACCGATCGGGGTAAGTCGCCATACGAGCAGACAACGGATCCCACATACGAGTCAATGTGCTGCAAATGGGATTTATTACTCAGTCACAATATTACGATAAAAAAAAGTAATACATGTTAAAAAAAATTCGAATACAAGTTTAAATGAGTTTACCTGCACATTTATCTAGTGACCTTGAAACAAAATACAGCTGAAAAAATCTCGATCCGCAGGGAAAGGTAATATTTCCTCGTCGCTTTTCAGCCCCCCGACTAATAACTTGGTCGTATCACCTTCACTTGATCCTATCCATTTTTTCAGTTCGCTGTACTCCTGCTCGATAGTCCTCCGAGCGGATGTGTGCCTATCGTCCTCAGGCCGTTTTTTAGGCTGAATCCACTGGGTATTATCCTTCCTAAAGTACTCATTCGGCTTAAGGGTCGATCGAAGGCTCATTTTTTTTGAAGTGCATGCTCTTTGTAGCTCCCCCTCCCCCTCCCCCTCGTTGTATTCAAACCTGGGATCGCTTGGGGCCCTAGAAGAGTGCCAGTGTCTGTCGAACTCATCTCCGCATGCACATCATCAATATCGAATTCTGGACCTAGACCAAAGCACACTCAAATGAAAAATCATTCAATGGGTCAAGATGGGTGCTTTGCTCTATCTCAGGGTGTTGACCCTGAACGGATGGTGTGCCTTGTGGACCTGAAGACGGCCCAGCTTGGGACCCTGATACCTGAAGCCCGGAAGGAGTAACTTGGGACGGTGACGCCAGATGAACATTCCTAAGAGGTGTCTCCTCCGTGTTTGTATCACAACCTCGAGGTGTCTGGTCCGTGTTTGTATCAAAACCTTGAGGTGTCTCAGTCTCAGGCTGATGGCTGCCTTGAGTAGTTGAAGACGGCCCAACTTCGGTGGGTGGTGTGCTTTGGGTCCTGTCGAGATGTGGAGGTGAGTCACCGTCCTGGGAGCCTTGTGATACAGATGTCCCTCTTTGGGGCCTAAGTGTACCATGTACAATAAAGGAAATGGTGTGAATTTAAATTTGTGTTAACAAGATAAATGCAATTATATTTGTATTTAGGAGTTAATTCGAACCTGTTGCACCGCCGCCCTTTTTAACGACTCGAGGTAACGCGTATGTCGTTCTTCAACTACTCGGTAGTTGTTTCGGGCCTCTCTCGTACGTGCCATTTCAGCCCGCATTTCACTCACCTTAGCAAATCGTTTCAAAGATACTTAGCCTTCGTTTCAATCAACTCGGCCTTTGTTTCAATCAACTCACCCCCGACTTCTCTTAACGCATTGTCAACTATAAGCGTGATTTCAGGCACCAGTGATTCTAACGGCACAACGCCCCCCACAATAGGTATACTACCACCGCCTACATCGAATTGTTGAGAAAACGATCTTGTACCCGGGGGGTTTGCGGATGTAGACAGGGCACTCGTCTGTTCGTCATGACGGGCTTGGCGAGATGGTCGCTCGTCCTGAGCATCAACTCCTGGATGCTCACGGACTACGTCATCCAAATTAGACCTTGGGGGGAACACGTCTTTGACCAGGGACAGGATCCGGGACAACCACGGGGGAAACAGGTAATTCATGAGGTGGAGATGTAACCTCCGCCTCCGGCAACCCCATACCAATTACGAACTGCCTATCTTCGGCGGTTGTCAAAATATCAGCGACCATCTCAACCTGCAAAAAGGAAGGGAAAAAAAAGCAACCGATTTTAAATACAATGTTTAAAAATATTTCTAACAATGTAGATTGATAACAATGATAATATAAAACATACCCATGGAGTAACACCGGATGTAGGATTGACCAAGGATTTGTAATAGACCCCGCCGGCAGTGCATTTCCATCTCAACAAACTTGGACGAGCATTAGCTTCACCTTCTACCACTGTTGCAAATCCCCCGTACTGTATAAGTCTAGGCATTGCATGGAAACACCACAACTGTAACGTGTATAAACAACCGGAGAACTGTGGCTTATACGGTTTCCCATTTCTTTTAGGTACAAGATCCTTACACTCAAATACTATCTTAAGCCAATTCAACATTAAATTGTTAAAAAATACTGCCCCCATGGAAATGTCTCGACCAGTTGTACGTTCTCAACAATATAAAAAATCTGGGCCGGTATTACCACTCCAGGGTCGTTTCCGATTATTAACCCATAAATAACGTACACTAAAGCCATCCGGTATATAGTTTCAACGTCATTCGATGCTATAATCGCTGATTCGATTTTTTGCAACGTCACATTCTTGATGTACTTATGGAGAGTACAACTAACATCGAAACACCTTGATCGATCGTGCAATTCAACATCCAAATCTCCAAATCCGTACCCCATGATGAATGCAAACTCTCGTCTTCCGAACTTCACTCTATTATCGTCAATCTTAAAATGAAGCTCGTCGTCTCGGTCTGGATAAACCATATTGAAATACAGGTATGCTATTAGCCGGCCCTTGAATTCCCAATTGTTACTTATAAAACCAAGAAACGGACCAAACACTGATCCCTCCAATCTATTCCACAACGCTCTGTTTGGTGTAGCATTGTGCAATAACTCTTTTAATCTTGTAAGAGTAGCACTTTCCGCATGGAACCGCAATTCGGCATTAAAAAAAATTCAGCGGATGAATCAATGTCCCACGTGGTGTTGGATAACTAGTAAGCCGCGAGTGATTAAAAATGTGTTAAGAAGACTATATATATATGTATATATATATGTGTATATATATATATATATATATATATATATATATATATATATATATATATATATATATATATATATATATATATATATATATATATATATATATATAAACTTAAGAAAATAAGTGTATATATATCTTTATATATAATCACAATGTGTATATATATATATATATGTGTGTGTGTGTGTGTACCGTGTATAATTTCTCCTAGTGTATGTGTATATGTCCGTGTGTGTGCTTAAATTGTGTGTAAATTTAAAATTATCGTGTGTATAATTTCTTTCACTTGATAATAAATATATATGCGATGGCATGAATATGTGATAAAATAAGTGTATATATAACTTTATACATAAATGTACCGGAATATATACACACACACACAAACGAGAAAAAATACATATATATATATACATACATATATATATATATATATATATATATATATATATATATATATATATATATATATATATATATATATATATATATATATATATATTAAGAGTATATTTTCTCGTTTGTAACGGGCACCCGTGTTGTTATCAGTTAAACAATCATTTTTCCTGGTGTGTTTATTTTAGCCACCGCAATGCAAAAAATCAATATTCGACAAAAATACTAAAAACTTTGTGATCTTATAATGCATTGCATGACCTCAGCATCGATGTCACTTTTATGGAACTGGGAACGTCTACCAGCTTTCAAACCGAAACGTTGGCTAAGGCAAGGCGACCCTATTGCCCCATTTCTTTTTGTTTTGGTGGTGGAAGTGCTAAGCCAAAAAATTAAAGCAGTAGTAACTGGAGGATTATGGAAATCGATAAAAATCTCTAAAAATGGTCCTTCGCTTTCACACTTATTTTTTGCGGATGACCTGCTTCTTTTTGGGGAAGCGAGTGAAGTTCAGGCGTTGGTCATGGATGCAGTCTTGGGGGATTTTTGCAGCGTACCAGGGATGAAGATCAATGTGGTTAAATCACAGTTCCAAACTTCTCCAATTGTTAGCCTTATCCGCAGGGGCATTATTAGCCAAGCACTTGAAATGCAACATACCAGTAATCTGGGAACATACTTAGGAATGCCAATTCTGCAAGAAAGGGTAAAAATCTCAACCTTCTCCTTTCTGGTGGACAGAATGAAACGGAAGCTTGCTTCTTGGAAATCCCATACTTTATCCCGTGCAGGTAGGGCCATTCTAATGAAAACATTGCTAGCTTCTAGCCTTTCTACACTATGCAAACGATCAAACTTCCGATGGGGAGTCTTTCTCAGCTTGAGAAAAAATTTAAGGACTTTTATTGGGGAGATACGGTGGAGAAAAGGACTTTGCATCACATTGCGTGGAATAAGCTATGTGTACCTAAGAAGCACGTGGGGCAAGGATTCCAAAACTTAGCAGGTATGAATCTAGCGTTCTTCCCAAAACTAGCTTGGAAATATGCGAAGGATAAGAAGGCTTTGTGGATTGAAACACTTAAAGCAAAATATGGAGACATTCATCAACCTCTGAAGCAAGGAAGCTCCATAATATGGAGGGGCATCAAAAGCGGGGCGTCTATTTTAGAGAAGGGAGCCAAAATGATTGATGTCATTCTCACCTGGATGGATTCTGCCAAGGGACTTCATACGTTAGTTCAGGCTATCACCTTCAAATTCAGCCGACGGTACAACACAATTTGGATCCTATTTTGAGAGAGATTTGGAGCCTAAAGGGCCCAGCTAGAGGTAATCACTTTATCTGGAAACTTTGTCATGATGCGTTACCAATGTCTGCACGTTTATGTCGGTGTCAAGTCATGGATTCAAGTATATGTTGTTTCTGTGGGCAAGCTGAGAAAACGTCTCTGCATGCTCTCTGTGATTGCGTCTGGCCTAGAGCGATTGGGAAACTTTTTGGCAGCTGAGTCCACAAGAGACTGGATTTGTTTTCGTTGCATTCGATTCGTACTTCTTTGAAGGCCCTTAGATGCAAATACATCTGGAGAAAGATCGTTAATGGTATTTGGATTTGGCGCAATAAAATGATATTTGGGGAGGAGAGTTGTTGCCCTCCGCCAAGTATCTTTATAGGCCAAATGGTGGAACGAGCCCGTAACATTATATTCCCTCCGTCCCATTTTATTTGGGACATTTTGGAACACACAATATTTAAAGAGATATCAATTAATGAGTTGTCTGGTCATTTAAAACTTAATTAATTTACCTTTTTATCCTTTTTATATGTAGCATTATTTTCACAATATTTAAGAGATATCAATTAATGAGTTGGGGCAATTTAGTCAATTAAAGCAAAAAATTTAAGCTCTATTTAGAGTTATGAGACTTATTTTGGGACAGCCAAAAAAGAAATAAGTCTCAAATAAATTGAAACGATGAGAGTATTAACCTGTGGCCTCGAGAAATAATGATTTGTCTTTGTTTTATTTGTAGTTTGGACTCTTTGTAAAATGCTTGATATCACAGTTTATTGAATAAAACATATCGTTTTATAAAATAAATAATAAAAAAAACCCACTTTCGAGAACTAAATTATATATCACGGCTAATTAGTATGACTGACGTGCATATCCATACAAAACAGGGCATTTGGTCTAGTGGTATGATTCTCGCTTAGGGTGCGAGAGGTCCCGAGTTCAATTCTCGGAATGCCCCATACTACTTTTGTTTTTTTTTTTTTTTTTTTAAAGTTTTAAACATTTTTCAACATCATAACAACATGTTTTCATTAAAATACAATACAAGTCTAATTCCCATGGTTTATAATAATGTATCTGAGAAACGAAACAACAAAGATTCGACTACAAAGGAAGAAAAACAAGGAATACTTAATAATAATAATAATGATACAAATAAACAAATTAAAAGCACCCTCTCCTCTCCTGCCCAATCTATAAAATAGCTCTAAACGCTTTTAAGCTTTCACACAGCAGTTGAAGCACCTGAAGAAGCTCCTCCTTGTCTGTTGTTAATCACAAAACCAACACAGATACAACAATAATGAGAATCATCATCTCTCAAAAAGTAGCAATTATGTCTATTCTTATTAAACTTGCACCATTCATATCGAGAAAAGGAACGAATCATTTAGGGGGCTATTATTTGCATCACATCCAAGTTACCGATGCACCACACTACTTGTACGACACCACACCAGAACGACCTTCACAATCGACATTCTTGAGTCTCACGATCGACTTTCGAAAAAAAGAAAGAAAAAAAAATCGATTCTTGACTCAATCGACCTTCAGAAAGTCGATTCTTTGACTCAGAATGTCGTTCTGGTGTGATGGACAAATACCTGTGGTGTATTGATACAAATAAAGGCCCCAATCATTTAGACCTACTGCACCACATAATCTTTCTTTACACCTAAGTTGCTACCAAACTCTTTAATGATTCAAATTACTTGTTTTGTTTAATCAAATCAGATTCCTTATTTGTACACTGAAATGCAAATCAATTGAGAAAGCCAACCCTATATACTTTATGGATGGAACATGCTTGTTGCATGTGAACAAGCCCTTTTCTTGTCTAATTCCATACCAACCCATTAATAGTTTTTTTTTCCTCCTATTTTTATATTTTTTTAGCTTTAAATTCAATTTCCTCACAAAGCTAACATCTTTATCTTGCAAGTTGTATTCAAGAAGTCTCAAGGACCACATTTTACCAGTATTAAAGGCAGATTACCCCACCCCACAACAACTATTTACCTACCATATCACAGCTTAGCTTGCATTATTTCCACTGCCAATACATGAGATACAAGGAAATGTAGAATCTATAATTACAATCACCTACCCACAATCTTGCTAGAAAGAACATATCAGAAACAATTCACTTAAAGACCAGTCTGATACATGGAAACACTCGTCATAGGCAGGCCCCCGGATCATATTTAGACATATTGCATACGGTTCTAACGTTACGTTTTGGTAAAAAGGTTAGTTTTAGAGACTCAAATCCGTGGTCACAAGGCTCGAATATGCTAGTTTCCATTTTTTAAATTGACATTGTCTGCATCAAAAACTGTCATGATTAACTAACTATTTGCTAGCCAGTTGTTCCCCACCCCCCATTTCACACTACTTTTGGCTTGTGATCATTTATCGGATTTTCGACACAAGAAAAACAGAGAAGCAATCATTTTTTCAAAAGTTGAAAATGCAAAGGGGAAATGGATAATTAAGCTCCATTAATCACAACTTACAGTTGGAGGACGGTGATGATACCCATCGTTGTGATCAATCGTGGAGGTGCTAGTGTTTGAAGAGATCAACTCTTCTTCATTTCCAATACTGGCTCTTGAAACATCCCTTTTGTTCTGTTTCCTCATCTCCCGGATTTTCGAAAAATCCAGTGAGTAATCTGGCATTACCCCATTCTTTTGGTCCCAATCCCCAAATTGTGGCACAGTTAGCCATGGTGTAGCTTTTGCCTAATTATACAACAAAGAACTGTGTAAGAAACTAGACAACAAGATTATGGTATATCATTAAACTAAAAACTAAATTATTGGTCTTTTTCTATGCTAAATTCAACTTGAGTGAATGCTTAAAACTTCTGAAAATAGATTGATAACCCCTTTTGTTTTTACATGAGAAAAAGATGCCTTAAACTACTTTAATTTGTCAATGCCAAAGATGATTGAAAAGTATGAAATATTCGAAAATTGACAGCTAAGACTTTTGATGTAACAACAAATTAGTACAGCTAACTCAAAGAAGACAGTCTCCAACTACAATACAAACTAAAAAATAAAAAATTGAGACTTAAAAAAATCAATCTTTCATTTTCAGAATAAACTTGATGATTTCCAGGCCTAAGCAACATACTTATCAGGATGTTAAATAACAATTGATGCAGATATTGTGACTCAAACACAAGTAAATCAAATCCACAAATGGTGACAAGTTCTTCCTAAACAAAAAGTTGCTAATTCAAGTTATATATTGAACTAAAATTCAACTGAATTCTCATCCTCTTACTTTACCTTTTGCTATAATTCAACCTTCCAAAGAACCATCAACTCTAAATAAAGTATCAGAAATGTGTACTTGGTTGAAGATTTAAAAAAAACAGCAAATATTGATCTCAAGAGAAAAGAAAGGGGGGAAATCAGGCAAATAGTCAGCGACAAAAATAAAACCCACAACCTTGTTTTCAAAATTCACCCAAGACTGGCACGAAAGAACAGAAACCAAGAAATCCAAGAAATTATAACAACCAAAAAAAAAAAAAAAAAAAAAAAAAAACTAAAAAACACAAGATAAAGAAGAAAATAGAAACCCACTTACCTCCTTTCCCATGATATCAAAGTCTTAAAAAAGCTCAGAAAAGTGTGAAAACACTACTACTACTGACAGAATATTCAGTACACGAGCTGGAAGAAGAAGAAGAGGAAAAGAAGAGACAGAATGAAGTTTACTGTTTTATTTTCTAGGGGAATGGAAAGCTTATAAGAGAGAAGAGGGAATAAAAAGGGGGACTGGGTAATGAGAGCTGTTGGTATGCGTGTTGGAATACCGATAATAGCAAGAAATAATTCTGCTTTTGTGCTGTCCTATTTCAACGTTGTCATTTGGCAATCACCTTCTGTTCTGTGCTTTTTCTATTTTATAAAATAATTTAACGACTTTTCGAAGTGGGCATTTCCATCTTCCAACGATTGGGCTAATGAGAATTTTTATGATATACGACTCTTGCATTTCTTATAATACTTCTGCAATATTTGTGTTAGGGGAATCACATTATTGTAACACCGCGTTTCGGAATAACGAGTTATTATTCGAAAATAAAATGTTTGATATGATATTTTTAAGTAAATTCTAAAATTCACGTAAGTCTGATATCTCATCAGAGTAACAACTGAAGTATGTCAAATTGACAAAACATGTTGAGACTCGAAAAAATACCTTATGGTCCAACACGGATCGCAGCCACGAAACATGGCTGTATATCTATGAATCCGGGACAGCTCATAAGAACATCAACTTAACGTACATAACACTATTGTTGTCAAACTGGTGTCATAAATAACTTGAACAAACTGTATAATCCATAAAACCAATATATGTAAAAGAAAGAACTACTGAAATGTAAGTTTGCACGCAGTCCTTGTTCAAAGGAAACTAAACGAAACAACTAGCTAGTTATAGTATTATAACGGATTAATGAAGAAGTGACGGTGATTGTGAGTAAAGATCAAACAATTAACAAGTAAATAATACATAAACACGAAGAATATAGATTTTAACGTGGTTTCCGACAATGTGCCGACTACTCCACGTACAAACGAGAATTATTTTATTATCACGAGAAAGTTACAATTTACATGTATTACATATGGTATTTATAGGCCTTGGGAATCCAACCATAACTGCCTTAATAGCCAAACCAGATAATTACTAAAATACCCTAGAAGTAACCTTCACTAAATCAGAAAACCATGCAAACGTGTTCCCCATGTAATGTTGAGAACCAACTCAGCGAACCAAACTCAGCATACCAACTCTGCTAACTTTCTTCAGCTGAACACCAGACTCAACAGACAACTTCAAGCTCTGTTGACCACCACAGTTTCCACACAAATGCAGCTGAGTATCACATCCAGCTGACCAGACTCAGCTGCACAGTTTAAGTCACTATTACATATAGTTAAACCATGAACTTCGCCATTTAACTGCAATTCTTCTCAGCCAAAAAGAATGAGAAAGTAATATCTAGATGCATAGTAAGGAGTAGAATTTCAAAAGGAGGAATTCGTGTTTGTCAGAAGTCGGGAGACATGACAAAAATTCTCTCACCATGCTTAAAAGAAAATCGCTCATAAGACAAGCATAGCATAGAAAAATGCTTCAAAAGATAAGTTGTATTGCATAAAATATGATCATACAGCTTGTTAATACTTAGACTTAACTTTTTTACATTTTTATTCTTATTCAGAATTACATGCATCTCGTTACTTTTACAGAACAAAACTTACACAGATAGCACATAGTGTATTATGTGTGTCACGCCAATAGGCTAGCGCACACATAGTCAGAAGGGTTTAACCAAGTATTCAAGAGTACAACGCCAGTGTCAAACCCCATCAAAAGGCCATAACCTGCAACATGTGTGGTACCCTCTAAGGTACTCATAACAGTACACATCGTTTCTTATCTAGTACCTAACCAATAAGTCAAGAATAACCGTCATCACAAACACATAATAACACATCTTGATATTACCTAAGTTAGCACATAACGTTCTATAATCAAACCCAAACTCCCAATCATATATCTTACTACTTAACCTCAGACAACGTGTCAATGAGCTAGATTAATTCATTACGAGTCAATCTCTATGCATGTTCATTTCATTACCATAAGATTAATGGGAACCTGTTAGAGATATGAGTAGTTTGTTAGCATACATTTGTTTGAATATAATTCATAATGGAGTTGGTGTTATGGTGAAGTTTGTTAAGGCATAAATATGTTTAGATATATTTTTATCCTCAATGACTCAATCATTTCCAATTCTCTATCAATGCACACATAGCCCTAAACTAGTAGAATCAATGCAGATATTCGAAAACATGTTAAAAGAATAAAAAAGATGTACTATTAAAAACTAGTCCCCCTCTTAAAAAATTAAAAAAACTTTTTTTTTATAAGAAATCTCAATAATTCTACGAACAAACATCAACTATTCTTCAAATCTACGTGAATCAACGAACATGAATTGCATCATAACAACACTTTTACAAAGAACCCAATTTCTAAACAAGAATAGAATTGAAAACAAGACAAACATCAAATCTTTTTTTACCTCCAGCTCCAAATTAAAAGACATAACTCCGTTCTGGACTTTTTTGCTTCAAACTCACCACTATGATCTGTAGACAATAGAACGATCAGAATCGCTCCATGAATAGTTTGAAATTGCGGCCATAGAAAGGAGGTTTATGGCAACAGTTGGTATTTTCGGGGGAGGAGACAGATTGTGAATTCAGAAGTCTAAGTTCAATTAGAACCCTTTTATAGGCTTTCAAAACTCTAGGTTGTGGAAAACCTTGCTTAAAGGCAAACAAAACTCTTGGTTAAACTAATAAAGAAAAGGAAAAGAAATTTCTACTTTTGAATAGACAAGAATACTCTTACAAAGATGTGGCGGATTTTACAATTGTAGAGGAATTCTATAGATGGTAACTGATATCAGCAAGCTGAGCAATAAGAGTTAGGATCCAATTCAAGGTCCTTTTTACCTTCTTGACTAAATGATTGTGATTTAACCGGCAAAGTACCGGATCAATCGTAGGATAGACATTGAGTAGGATCGTATCCCAAGGGAATTTTATGGTCAAGTATCAAGTGATAAAATTACTCTAGTTTGAGTGATTTTTATGGTGGAAAAAGACAATTTGTGTAATTGTTTTTAATAATGAATGATTTAATTTATCTCACCTTATTACTTGCTTTGTGCTTGTAAAGTAATACACCGTCGCAAACCCTAAGTATATGTATGTAACCACTTAACTCGGTGTATGGATTACACGTGAGGATTGAGTTAGTAGTGATATACTTAAATCGTTAGTCCGTGGTGAACTTAATCGAGTTTAGGGTCTCTTGATTAAAACACCAATAATGCGCCCGTAACACCTTAGGGTGTGATAGTCTTATCCGGACCGTCGGTAGAGGGTACCTACGTGGGGCATTTATATATGATGGCATTCATATAGGATCGGACCGATTTAATCGTATTTCTCGGTATAATTCCGTAATCGAGGAATCTTATTAAATCATTAGATGATCATATATGGATCAACCTTAATCCCGAGGTGATCACGTGGTGCCGCTTGTCCCGGGGTAGTGTTTGATGTGTTAGTTACGGTTCACTTAAATAATGTGTTCCAAGCCACTTCTCATTGGCACTATCTCCGGATGAGTGAGTAGTTCGATTTTCACGGACATGGAATCCATTCCTTCCCGCGGGAAGTAGAGAGACGATCCCCTTATTTGTTAGCCCTAAGAAAGTGATCGATCGGCCGAGTTCATATTTAGACTAATTAGCTACTAGTCGATATGTGAACTAATTGATCACTAGGGGGTTGATGGTAAATAAGGATAAGATATTCTGAGTCGGGTTCACGGAGACTTCCCTCTCAGAATGGACAGTCTATGGAGGGTTAATCCGTATGTAGTGATTATATCAATGGACGCTTATTCACTCTATGGGTTGAGTATAAGTATACATCTATAATCGGTAGAGTTCAGTTTCGGGTTTATGGTGGCGTAATCCCGGAATTAATAATTAATGTACTTTCGTTCGATGAATAATTAATTATTGGAGCTACCGGTTATAGGTCCATGGTCCCCCCGTGTGGCTTCGTAATTCGGACAATAATCTTGTTATTTGGGCCTCGGTGATAATTAATTGGTCGGGTTAATTAATTGATATGCATGGATATTATTTAGTTGGGCTAAATAATATAATACACATAAAAGACATTTTATGTGGGCTTTTTTGACCCAATATGTGGCGCCATTAATGTCCTAATAATTAGAGAGAAATTAGTTTTCTTGGATAATTATTTAACATGTGATTTATCTTTTATTTGTTAAATGATAATTCATGGAATAATAGATAATAATATGATTTATCTTAATTTGTTTGGGATAATCATTTTATTTATCTTTTATTTGGAAAAGGATTAATGTGATAATTATCACTTAATTATTTAATCCTTGGAGGACATTGATTACTCTCCTATATAAAGAGAGTTCTCCCAAGTCTAATGGCAAGGTACTATTCACGTCACTATTCACCGAGAGAAATTGGCCGAAAAATTTCGGCCTCTATTCTTAGGGTTCGAGTTGGAAAAATCTTCGGGATTTTTCTGGTTGCATATCAAGGAGGCTCGTGTATCAAGAAGGGTGTCCACCAACCGCCGTTTGGAGAACACATCGGAAGATCAAGGCTTCTCTTCCCTATATTGGTAACTTGATCTTAACCCCTTGTAGTTGTTAAATCCTTTGATTATGTTTTATGATATGTAAATCGTGATCCGTCCGCTGCGTATAGATCTAATTCTCGTTTAGATCTAAGAACCTGCATCCTTCATGTGGTATCGGAGCAAGGTTCCACGATTTATATAGTCATAATCGTAATTAAACGATTTAAAGGAGTGGAATTGCATGTAGGTGATATTTTACTTATTATTATGCATTAATGATTTTTAAATTGCTATGGTTGAAGAGATGGATTGGGGTTGGCACCGTTTTCCCGTTAGATCTATTGTAAACTCATATAAACGATGAAAATTCGTTCATATGAGTATAGGAAATTATGTAATTTATTTGTTATTGCAAGTTTAATTTCCTGTCAGTAGATCTGTTTAGTAGCTGTATAGTGTTTTCGTTTTTCCCGTTGTTTGAGCCGTTAAAACGAAGATCCCTCCGGTCAGAATCTATATTGGAAGTTGATGAACAATCCCACAAAATTTGGCGTCGATCGGAGTCCGTTTGGATGTCCGTTCGTTGATGAGAAGAGGCAGCTGTAACAGAAAAACGCAGGATTCACAGAAACCCTAACTGTGACTTCTTCGATTTTCTGGGAACGATTGGACCGTTCAAATTAAAATCCGACCGGTCAGATCGCTTATCATGGAGTTTTGGACGTGGGATAAAAATTTCAGGTCGATCGGGATTCATCTCGATTCCCGATCGGCCTCGGGAAGTATATGATGCGCTGCTGTAAGAGTCTGTTTCAGCAGCAAGTTGGTCGGCTCACTGAGGAAGATTGACAAGTCAAAGCTCCGATCCGACCGTCCATCTTGAAGTCCGAAGAATGAAGATCAGATCTGGAAAGTTTCGTCGCGATCCAAGTTCGTTTGTTTTGCCGATCGTCGAAGATTTTGAACAGCTGCAGATTTTGTTAGAAAGTAGTAAACCCTAGTTAGGGTTTCGTTATTTATTTTCAAATAGGTTAGATACGGGGGTGCCAACGGTCCATCTTGATGTTTATTTTCCGCACTAGTATACATGTTTAGATTGTATGTGTAGAACCGGAAAATTGCCATGACATGCATCATATCATGAATTCCACTCCATATGCATACATGTAGAAATTAATTCGAGGAATTAGTTAGGCATGTATAAAACACACGATTAGTTTTAATTAATTGTTTGATATTAATTAGAAACTAATTAGGGTAAAAACCGAGGAACACGGGTTTTTTCAATCGTCGAGGTTGGGTGATGGATTCTCGGTGAATCCCACTCGCGAAAGCATAAGGAGTAAAATCCCGAAACCTCGTGGTTAAGGTGTTGGATTCTCGGTGAATTCCACCTTACCTAAGACGAGATTACGTTTTTGTTCCGTAGTGTCTACGTGAAAGTTTGATGTTTAAGGATTGGATAATCACGGGCAAACAGTTCGAAAGTGGTTTAACCACGGTTGGGTGGTCAACGGTAGCTACGGCTCAATCGACTTCACCCTCCACGTGTGGCGTTTGCACGGGGGTCCGGCAACACCGAGCCATCCGAAGAGCCACTACGGCTCAACGGACCTCTCCTAGCCTTGACCCGTCCGACGGCCACATATGTTCTAACGAATAGGTCGGGTGGGCTAGCCCACATAACCGACAACATTCGGGCCTATGATTTATTGTTCCTTAATGTAACATCAAGTCCAAAAACGTGATCGTAAACCCACCACTTTTTTCAAAATATTGAGTGGGAGCGGGAGAGGCGACACCGACCCCACGGCCTCTATTGTTGACACAAGCAACGTGAGAGAATGGTGACGCCTCGTGCCGGCTCGGGACCGGCCTCCCTAAGGAAGGCCTTCACCGCTATCAAAATTCAAGGCTTGGTCTCCGAAAGGATAGGATTTTGGGTACTCGTCGGGTCACCGACCGACCCTAAGGCGGCACACTCGGGGTCTACCTAAAAATCCGAGACAAGTAGGTCACACTCATAAAGGGTATTTTTGGTAGTACCTTGGCCGAAAAAGGAAAGGTGATTGACGATCACAAATGAGATGTTCGATTCTCAATCTGATCTTCAATATTAATCGAAACCTCTTTGACCTACCCTAAGGCGGCACTGAGGCATTAGATTAAATCCTTGGAACGGTAGGATAGACTATAAGTACTTAGTTTATGTTCCTAAAATTTTAGTAGTGTATGATTTGGATTTATTTTCTGTCAATTTTATTTACAACTGTTATATATATCTCTCTAAGGTGCTAGATCGCGCTAGTGTAAAATTGACTAGTAATGACTTCGTTAAAAAGTGGTAAGTAACTAGAACGTTGTATTTATTAATCTCACATGCGATTAATTTTTCGGAAGAGATATTTCTCTTGAAGCCATCAAAACTTAAGTGACGTAAATAGCATGTCACCGCTCGTCACTCGTGCGTAACGAGAGACAACCGTAGTTAGTTTGAAAGATGATTGGGACGATAAAATTCTTCTAGTGAATTGTGTAGTGTCTACACGAGAAATTTTCTCGATAGAAAAATTGGAGAATCATAAATTAAAGTGTCGCTAGTTAGACGGTATTTGGAACCGATAAACTAGTGGGAGCTTTTTACATTATGTTTTTCTAATTTATTAGAAAATCGTCCCCACGGGTAACACTTTTATTAGACATCCCACAGTTCACGAGTAGCGTCTACTCAAACGAACTGCTAGTTCAAGACTATTTTTTTTAAGGAAAGTTAAGAATGGGAAAGAATGTCTATAAGTGTTAATCATCTTAACTAAAGTTTTGAGGCTAAACCGGAACATTAATTAAAGAAAGTATAGGATAAGGAAAGTGATTTCGGATCACTAACCAATGAATCCTTAGCGACTTTCTTAACCGAGTAACTTGACTCAGTAGCTTAGTTCTTTGGAAGAACAAGGAAGCCGTGCATTAACGATTAATAGAGTAACAACGGGCAGTAATTTCAGCTAGAATAGTGGGAGTGATATAAGGAAATGAATTTCGGATTCTATCCTTGAATATCACAGAAAAATTTATTTTTCTGTTTACAGATTCGTTGAAACAATTGGATTCACTTTCAACTCGATATATTGTTGCCTCATAGAAAGTGAATATGACATTTGTAGTACGAATCCGAGACTCGGACTTTTGTTTGATAAAGTCAGAACCACTAAGAAAAGCTGAATAAGTATAACACATCTAAAACTATTAAAGGTAAAAGGTTTCCGTATTAAGATAAACGACCTTTCAATATCTATTAATTAGTGCATATATCCTAGAGATAAGACCCGACGGCGGCTAAGGGTGATTCCTATCTCCCGCCTAGGAACACTATCTCAAAGGAACAATGACTAAGTTTCCTTTCAATCGGGAAAGGGTAATAGATTTGAAGGTAACATAGCTTGTTCACCATGACCTTCGGGGTCTAGTGAGAGATACAAGCTAGTGGGAGTTTTTGAGTGGTGACATTTTGTCCGATAACTACTCGAAACGTGATTTAGTTTATCGAAAGAATACGAGGAGGTGTCTCGATTTTAGCGAGAGAATAGAGTATTCCATGCTCAGAAATAGGCTATCGCATAGTCTTGGGACTGATGCTCGGCCTGCCTCCTAGTGGAATGTTTCTCACTGAGGAAGAAACCATAGACTTGCCCTATATAGTTATTGATATGCTACAATACATTGCTAAACTCGATTAAGATAATTTGGTGCAAAATAACGGTTAACATTATTATGTAAACCGAGAAGTCTACCTAGAAGATGCCAGTGAATTTATGGATAATGAGTGAATTCGGTTCACACCACTTCCATAAATGTAGGCATTTAGCATTTAATGCTTGAAGGTAGGACTGGAGATTTTGCGCATACGTTCAGATTGTGACTGTTCGTGAAATATCTTAATGAGACGAGTGAAGGTTGATTATAAGATTCTTGAGATCAGAAAGTGATGGTTGAACTGTCACAAGCCTTCTGATAGAATCTATAAGAAACAGCCTTAAACCTTAGAGTACGGTTACCCAAAGGTAGTTACTATCTGATTTAATCAGACCACGTCCAACATTAGTTGTTGGTGATTACACTGATAAATACTACTAGATCAGAATGTCAATACACCCAAGACACAGTGGGAGTATGGTTTAACCGTTGACCCATTGTGATTTTGTGGACTTTACAATCTCATTTGGGGTGATTGATAACCTATGGCTCTTGGTGGGTCGTATAGGATTCGATTATAGAGGTTGGTTTGAAAACCTTAACCCCGTGAATGGAGTTTTGGTACTCCAGTTCGTTCGGCCTCTTGTAGAACCACCGAGTGTCTCAGCCCAAAGTGGGAGCAATTGGATCTACACGGAAAAGAGTCGAATGAATAGGAAAGTTTAAACTTTTCGCGCAAAGTTGAGTGGTATAGGGGTGATTCCCCGACAAGTAGAGAGTTAACCGGACCTTGAACTCTCTCACCACTCGCCTTGCTAGTTTTCGTTAGAAAGCGAGAAAATAGGGGTGATTCCCCGAGACTTTCTTGCCGAACAACGGAATCGAATTCATTCGAACGAAGGGTTTTAGCTAAGAATGAATAACGGATTCGTTACAAAGCGAGAAGATAGGGGTGATTCCCTAAGACCTTTTTTGCGAGACTAACGATATCTTAATTCATTCGAAAGAACCTTTTGGTAGGAGGCTCGCCATGGCTTATATCCTTTGTGGATTTAAGAAAACCTCTCGGTCATTTAAAAGTCACATGTTTTAAAATATGTGGACTTGACCAAAATATTGATAAGTTTTTCGTAGATTTCGGATATCAATATTGGTAATGTAGTAGTAGTATTAGTGTTCATAAATGATAACACTAAAACGGTTGGAAACAACATGTGTGTGCTATCTGAAGTCGGAAACTGACAGGTCAAGATTCTCTAGATGAGAGAATCGGACTATATTCTAAGAATCTGATTCGGTCAGATTCACGAGAATGAGACATTGGCTATCCCACCTATCTTATTGAATAAGATGATTATGCATATACGTATGCAACATTCATCGAGAGTGGTCCTACCCAAACTCTCAGGAATGATTCTCAAAATCTTCGGATAAGGAGAAAATGGGATGGAGTCTCTCGGGATAACGGCAAGTCAAAGTTATCACAAGTCAATAGTAGTCGAATCTCCGATTCGAGCATGAACGACGGTTTTAGTACGTCCTCAAGTATCTTTAGAGAACGAGGAGTAATATGCTTGTATATTCGGGTGCAAACTTGAATATGGTTGACTACACTGATTCTGACTTATAGTCGATTAAGGATGATCATTAAGTTGATCTCGGGCTCAGTGTTTACTCATAGTGCTTAGAATTTCCTTTTTGGTCTGGGAGTAATTCCAGGTCTGATAAGCCGATATCACTTCATTGTGAAAACAGTGAAGAGATAGCTTAGAAGGATCTTCTCGGTCACAAGAAGTCAAAAGCATATTGAGAGAGAGTACCGCCTGATTGGAAGGACCGACAACGTTTCAATCCTAAAGATCGTCTCGAGTCGACAACCTAACTAATCAGTGTACCAAGTCGAGTGCTTGGAGGGTACGGCATTGATGGATATGTCTCATCTGCTTTTAGAGCAAGTGGGAGAGTGTTGTGAATAAGATGAGAAAGGGTGTGCTCTAAAAACAATCGTTACTTGTCATTTCGTGCAAGTGGGAGATTGTTAGGTGTAGTGCCCGAAAGACAATTTGTGTAATTGTTTTTAATAATGAATGACAGAATTTATCTCACCTTATTACTTGCTTTGTGCTTGTAAAGTAATACACGTCGCAAACCCTAAGTATATCCGTATGTAACCACTTAACTCGGTGTATGGATTACACGTGAGGATTGAGTTAGTGGTGATATACTTAAAGCGTTAGTCCGTGGTGAACTTAATCGAGTTTAGGGTCTCTTGATTAAAACACCAATAATGCGCCCGAACACCTTAGGGTGTGATAGTCTTATCCGGTTTGTCGGTAGAGGGTACCTACGTGGGGCATTTATATATGATGGCATTCATATAGGATGGACCGATTTAATCGTATTTCTCGGTATAATTCCGTAATCGAGGAATCTTATTAAATCATTAGATGATCATATATGGATCAACCTTAATCCCGAGGTGATCACGGGGTGTGCTTGTCCCGGGGTAGTGTTTGATGTGTTAGTTACGGTTCACTTAAATAATGTGTTCCAAGCCACTTCTCATTGGCACTATCTCCGGATGAGTGAGTAGTTCGATTTTCACGGACATGGAATCCATTCCTTCCTGCGGGAAGTAGAGAGACATCCCCTTATTTGTTAGCCCTAAGAAAGTGATCGATCGGCCGAGTTCATATTTAAACTAATTAGCTACTAGTCGGATATGTGAACTAATTGATCATTAGGGGGTTAATGGTAAATAAGGATAAGATATTCTGAGTCGGGTTTGCGGAGACTTCCCACTCAGAATGGACAGTCTATGGAGGGTTAATCCGTATGTAGTGATTATATCAATGGACGCTTATTCGCTCTATGGGTTGAGTATAAGTATACATCTATAATCGGTAGAGTTCAGTTTCGGGTTTATGGTGGCGTAATCCCGGAATTAATAATTAATGTACTTTTCGTTCGATGAATAATTAATTATTGGAGCTACGGTTATAGGTCCATGGTCCCCGGTGTGGCTTCGTAATTCGGACCAATAATCTTGTTATTTGGGCCTCGGTGATAATTAATTGGCCGGGCTAATTAATTGATATGCATGGATATTATTTAGTTGGGCTAAATAATATAATACACATAAAAGACATTTTATGTGGGCTTTTTTGACCCAATATGTGGCGCCATTAATGTCCTAATAATTAGAGAGAAATTAGTTTTCTTGGATAATTATTTAACATGTGATTTATCTTTTATTTGTTAAATGATAATTCATGGAATAATAGATAATAATATGATTTATCTTAATTTGTTTGGGATAATCATTTTATTTATCTTTTATTTGGAAAAGGATTAATGTGATAATTATCACTTAATTATTTAATCCTTGGAGGACATTGATTACTCTCCTATATAAAGAGAGTTCTCCCAAGTCTAATGGCAAGGTACTATTCACGTCACTATTCACCGAGAGAAATTGGCCGAAAAATTTCGGCCTCTATTCTTAGGGTTCGAGTTGGAAAAATCTTCGGGATTTTTCTCGGTTGCATATCAAGGAGGCTCGTGTATCAAGAAGGGTGTCCACCAACCGCCGTTTGGAGAACACATCGGAAGATCAAGGCTTCTCTTCCCTATATTGGTAACATGATCTTAACCCCCTTGTAGTTTTTAAGTCCTTTAATTATGTTTTATGATATGTAAATCGTGATCCGTCCATTGCGTATAGATCTAACTTGGTTAGATCTAAGAACCTGCATCCTTCAGGAGCTTCACCAACTTGCATGACAAACGTTAATCCGGTTCTGGAAAAATGTGTCTTTTTTCTTGCATCCCTATTGATTACTTCATTGTTGTAACGTCCCACTCCCGGATACTGAGTTCTTATCCGAAAGAGAACGTTCGGCGTGTATAATATTATATAACTCCAATATTATATGCAAGCCTCTACGTCGTCATATCAAAGTAGAGCAAACGGAAGCAGAAAAGACTCGGGTAAAACCATAAATGCTACTAAGAATAGATTACAAACACACTAAAGATAGGAATAGGTAACTTACATCAACGAATAACACGAAGACCAAAAGTAAAAGTACAACACTTGTCAAAAAAAAAAGATAAACAACAAAGTGTAGTACATTAATGGAACTGAAAACATCAACCAAGTGTCATATGTCGTCCTCAAAGTCGTCATCAAACCCCAAATCAACCTGTTCGTCTTCTCACCCCAAAAGCACAAAACAAACCATGCAATTGAGGTAAGTAAAAAAGTATTTAGTAAAGAGGTAGAAGCTATTTATTAATTGAGTTTTACAACGAAAGGTTCCTAATATTATTAGGTTATTTTTGTGAGACCGACTCAAACTCTAGGGTTCACTTCATTCTCATCAACATGTCGTGCCTACTTGTTTCTAGCTTAGCTAATCTTTGTTACATCCGCATTCAAGGGCACTACATGGTGCTACTCACCATGAGGTATAATTTGCAACCTATCAGTGGATCACATTGATAGCCACGGGCTGGCCCCAATAGTGTACACGTTCGGCGAAGCCCCTCCGCACCTGGAGTCTAGTCTGGTAGACTTATGAAGTTATTCATTTTACTGACCGCCCACACATCACGATATAAACTTGTGCCTTACCAAGAATGACATGATGTTTAGTCTTTTAACTATACACGTACGTTTGTTATTTATTGTAAACTAGCAACCTAAGTGTTTTCAAGCAATGCTCCCTTACAACTCCTACTCTCTCACTAGACACGGACAAGCCTAGCACATTACACAGACATTGATGAATACTAATTCATCAAACCATATGCCAATCATGCTCTTCCGACGGTCCCGAACTTCAACTCTTAGGAGGAATCCATTCGGTGCCAGAACTAAACGCATCAAAAGCTTAATCATGGCTTGTTCATGTTCATATAATGTTATTAGATCAAGAAACAACATTCAAAACTAGTCTCTGGGCTCAATACTCATCATTTCACAAAACACAGGTTTTGGCGCGGCTAAACCTCTCTGAAACCTTCAGGATGGTTCTGGTCTACTTTTGGCACACGCTAAAAGCTCCTAGTAACATTCAGGATGCTTTCTAGACCGTTTTGATGCGCGCTACATCCCCCATGCGCGCGCTAACACCTAAAAACTACCCTAAGCATCAGTTTTCTGCACTATTGCGAATTCTAACCAATTCCAAACATGCTTAACATCAAATACTCGGAAAAACAGCAGCACCATAGGTTTTAAACATACCATAGAATATCATAGCACAAAAACAACACTTATACATGATTTCTAGCCACAAATCAACACCAGAACTCAACCCTAACATCACAAAACTGTAATTAAACAATAGGAAGAACCGCTTACCTTCGTAGCAAGCAAAACCAAAGCAATCCTCAAGGAAAACTACAGCACCTTCTATTCTTCAACTCAACACCTAGTTGATCAACAATCAATCAAGAATTAATTGTGACCAAAAGATTCTATACGATTAGAACTACGATTTCAACCAAACAAAACTTTGCAACCCGATCAAAACGTGAAGAATCCAAAACTAGGGCTAAAGCCGTTACCTTTCCAAAACTCCAACTTTACAGTATCAACACGAAGCCCTTCTTCCGCTCATTCCGTTTCTATATTTGATTCTGAAATCCAACCGATATCTTGTGAGAATTTAGGAGAGTTATCTTGAAACCTTTTTTGATTTTGAGGGGAGGGGAGTTCGAACTTTGTGAAGAAATTGATTCTCTGATAACTCCCTAGAGTCGTGTGGAGATTTAATTGTAGGAAAAAAATAACTCCGAAGGAGTTATTGCTTATTATATCTCTTTATTCCCCATTAATTCCATAAATATCAATTACCCTAATTAATATTTCTTTTTATAAAGCTTTAATCCAAATTAATAATTAAACATAATATTCTGAACTTTATAAAATAACACGTCTATCATTTTTCAAAATTCGGGATATTACAATTGTTGAGTCGAATTTGGTGATCTTTAGGGTGAAAGTAACATTTGGACCGCATGAGGAAATGATGATGCTTTTTTTTTTGGGTGAGGGAATGATGATGCTTTCTGGAATGCATACGGTGGCTGATGTTTACTGTATCTCTTGCGGACAAATCATTGGATGGAAATAAGTAATCTTTCTCCCCCCTCTCTTTTATATATATATATATATATATATATATATATATATATATATATATATATACTAGTCATAGGCCGCGCGTTGCGCGGGATTGTTCAACGTTATTGTTTCGTGCAATAAAAGAATCTAAATGCATAAACGTGTGTTTTATTGCAACCAATAAGCGCAAATTAAAGAAAATCAAATGATATGTCTTGTCCATAAGTAATAACGTAATCTTACACAACATCAGTCATTTATACAATAAAATACTTGAGAAAACATTTGTGTCATGATTATGAAGCAAGAAGCAGTGTAAGTTTCTTATCCGCATCTACCAAACCACTCAAACTTAAGCACCTGAGAAAATTAATTGAAGATTTTGTTAGTACGTAAAAAGATATAATGATATCAAATAATAACAATATACACTATTAAAAACTCATGTTTAAATATAATTTTTTATAACATTAAAAAATTGTTACGTTGTATGTGTTTTCTTTTATTCATGCGTTTGAAAGAATGAGCACATTCCCAACCCCTATCCACTTTCAATATAAATACAGTTTGTGGAGGTTCTTTAGAATGTAGCATTGGTAGAGCGTGTAGAACGAAAGTGTATGCACGTCCCAATGGTGTATTTATGTACCGATCAAAACGCTGATGTCTATGAACCTATATCATTATGTAGTGATCGAAACGCTGAAGTCCATCAACATATATCACTAAGATATATTTTGATTTTATCATATTTTAGCAAGAAAATCAACTTGTAATTTGCAATGTATATTGTCAACCTCAACTTGTAGGAGATTATTTTAATGTATGAATATTTTATATTTATTGGCAAATTTGAATATAGTTATTTTGGAAAAATATAATTTAATGTAAGAATATTTCGCAAATAATGTGGCAAATTTGTAAGGGATGACTTAATGTAAGAATATTTCGTATTAATTGGAATATTTGAATTTAGGTATTTGAATTTATTATTTGTTATACAAAATGCAATTTAATTTAAGAATAATTTTCATATAATGACATATTTATTTAATGTAAAACATTTCGCATTAAATGACATATTTGAATTTAGTTATTTTTGAAAATGTAATTGAATGTAAGAATATTGAGCATTAAATGAAGTAACTAATTTATAGGGATGGATTTAATGTAAGAATATTTGGAAAATTCGAATTTTACCCCATTTTCTTAAATAAAATCGAAATATACACGCCTCGACTTTCAAAATCGCCAACTATCCCCGCCTTAAAATGAGTGAAACCTCCCATAAATGGGCGATCCCGCCCCATTCCGCCTATAAAACCGCCCATATATGGGCGATTTCTCCCATCCCGCTTTTGACCCCATCCAATACCCGGTCATGCTGGGCGGTTTCGCCCTTCAAGGTAGGCGGTGTCACCCATACACCTGCCCAAGGTGGGCGGTGACGCCCTTTTTTTGGAAATCTCTACAAATACGGCCATAAATGGGCGGAAATGCTCATTTTTTCCTCATTCAACCGAATTTTTTCATAATTATAGAATCACTAAATAAGGAAATAATATTAATCAAATATTTAATTCTAGGAATCACTTAAATCTGGATATAATATAATCAGATATTTAAAAAATGAATTTCATAATCTTAGAATCACTTAAATAAGGAAATAATATTAGTCAAATGTTGAATTCCTAGAATAAGGAAATAATATATTAATTGAATATTTAATTCCTAGCCAAAAACCCGTGCACATGCACGGGACAATCAAATTGAATGAAATAAGAACTGAATCGGTAATATAATCATACAATAAAATTTATGAATATAATGAATGAGACAATTAAATTCTATAAAATAAGAAGAAAACCGGTCATCCGAAATCTATGTGTTGAAACGTGCGATACATTGCAATCATTAAGGGGGGGGGGGGGGGGGGGGGGGACACACATTGATACATTGAGTCTTAAATTTACCTAAAATAAAAAATATTCAAAAGGTCATTAGAAGATGCGATGAGATATCTAACCTTCGGCCACCTCTGAGGTTGTAGCGCAAGCAGTTCAATGACTACTGAACTAAATTAAGATTGGATTAAAGTAAACAATTAAAAAAGTCTATTGGATCAATATAGCAGAGTTAATTACCTGTAATCTTTTCCAGCAATTTCAAGAAGCAGAACAATGGTGCAAACACAAAGTCTGTGAAATCGTGAAACCTCAAAATACATTCATAAAAAAATTAATTGATGAGGATGTGATGGTGATTTGCTTTGATATTCAAAGAAGTTCTGGATGTGTTAAGTATACATAAGGGCATAAATTAAAAATGAAGAACGGAACATATGATAATGAGAGTTACCTTATCCTCTTTAAATGTCTTTTAGCAAAAATCTGTGAATCTACCCACCAATATATGTAATCACACCTGAAAGCAAAACAAAAAATTCACTTGAAAAATGAGTCAAAAGTAATATTCACAAATGAATTAAAATGAAAATCAACAAAGAATAAAGCAAATTTAACAGAGTTTGAGGGAAGAATGATTTGTAATATTAGTGATCAGTACAATATATATAGATTTTTTGGTATGATAGTACTGTATGAATACAATAAATGAAAAGAATAAAATATACACAATAAATGTAGAGAATCATCTCATGGAAAAATATGTTATACCTGTATAATAAAATTTTGAAATAATCTTAAAGGATCAGCTTATGAATTTAACAAAAAGGAAATCAAAATTTGAATTTTGAATTTGAATAATAATTATGAATTTAATGCATTATTTTTGGAATCTCAAGTAAAATGAAATAAGAATTTAAATTTTGAATTTTGAATTTAAATAAATAATTTGAATTTTCGGAATAATTAATATTAGGGAGTATTTGAGATAGAAGTTATTGCGCGAGATTTTTTAAAAGAAAATGAAAACATAATGATTAACATATGGGCAATAATGTGAGAACACAATTAATAATTAAAATTTCTAACATTTAAAAAAAAGGATTCCGGGTATAAGTTGGATCGTTTTCCGGGTTTGGGGCACAATTGCCCTTAATTGGATTATATCCCTTCCTCTTTCTATTATATATATATATATATATATATATATATATATATATATATATATATATATATATATATATATATATATATATATATATATATATATTGTACTAGCATCCTATGCCTCCACATCTTCATTTTTGAATGGTGGCACATGCCTTTTTGTTGTTGTGTTGATTCGGTGATAAATTTTACATTAGAACCGTTATAGGAATTGATTGATGTATGAACTCCTACACACCCGAACTATGTGAAAGAGAATAAAAAAAATGTTACATCATGTATATAGATTAATGGTTGTATATGAAATTTACACCATATGGGTTGGTATCCTTTTGTCTTTTGTCTTCCAGGAGGCTTCACCGGATGAAAACTCAGAAATAAAAAGATGGGAAGTATGTCCTTGAAAGATTCAACTATTCTTTAGCACTCTTAAGTCTTGCCTTTGCGTTGTGTGTATGTGTAAATGCATACATAACGATCCAGCTAATGCATACGTGATGGGTCGAGTTATCTTATTGTTGGAACTCTCCCTACCAAAAGTGGTAGGACGAGACTTCTTATTTTCTGGAACTCTCCCTACCAAAACTGGAGGGACGTGCCTTCTTATTTTTTGGAACTCTCCCAACCATTACTATCACTAGAGATCAGCTCGCCATCTACACGGGATTTCTCTTCGCCAACAATAAGCCCGTCCGCTTCACAGAGCGGCATCTTAAGCCCTTCACCTTCATAGCGCGGCATCATAAGCCCGTCCGCTTTATAGCGCGGCGTCATAAGCCCGTCCGCTTCATATTTCAGAACCTTAAGCCCGTCCTCTTCATAGCACGGCACCTTAAGCCCGTCCACTTTATAGCGCACCATCATAAGCCCGTTCGCTTCATAGAGCGGCATCTAAAGTCCGTCCGCTTCATAGAGCAGCATCTAGGCCCGTCCTCTTCATAGCGCGGCGCCCCGTAGTGAGTCGTTTTAAGCCATAAAAGCTGCCTAAGCCCGTCCGTTTCTTAGCATGGCACCTAAGACCGTCCGCTTTATAGCACGACATCTCTCAGCAAGTCGCGTTCGCACCGTGAACCTTCTGCAAGCCAGTTTGCTCCGGCACGGCATCATATTTGGAACTCGCCCCCGAGCGTATCTTCTATAAGCCTGTTCGCTTCGTCACGACATCATATTTGGAACTCGCCCTCTAGCGATCTTCTGTAAGCCCGTCCGCTTCATAGCGCGGCATCTAAGCCCGGCCGTTTTACAAACCAGCATCTCTCGGCAAGACGCTCACGTGCCTTACGCTAATCTAGCAGGTTATTCTGCAGCAATCATCTTGGCATAACGGTATATTATGTCGCCGGCAACTTTACTCATTGACTTTCACTTGTACAGTGAAGAGCTCAAGGAGTAGGGGGTCATTGATATGTCAAAATTGGCAAAGCCCCGCCAAGTCCAGAAAAGAGCCCACGGATCCGAACCTGGCCCATGTATAAGCCCAGTAACGGATAGGGACCTCGGCCCAGCCAGTCCGCCCCTCCACAAGCCGGACCATGCCGAGCATAATCCATTCCGCCTCACGCTATAATGATTCTCATCACTGAGCAAGGCAACGGGCGTGAATCAGCAAGCATCCAGCTTGATACAAAGCACTGGGGGCGACCTGTTGCCCCCCAGCTGCCCGCTCAACTAGGAAACAAAGTTCATAAACGACGCTTATGAGGGGAGAGTCCAAAGCGAGCTCTCCAGGTCGCCAGGTCTCCAGCTCGCCAGCTCTCCCGCTCGCCAGCTCGCCAGTCCGTTCAACAGCCTGGTAATAGCTGACTCATGGCCCCTATAAATAGCAGCATCACACCCTTGACAAGGGAGGATCTCTCATTTTTCTTAAGAACTACGTAACTTGGGCTTGGTCCCTTATAAGCTACGGGTACATAGGCGGCTTTTTTTCGGCTCAGCTCATAATCATAAAAACACAACAGTTTCTTCATCTTGTTCTTCAAGATCTTCATATTGTTCTTGAGTATTATTGGAGAAAACACCCACTTCAATCCAGATATCCACATACACATCCGCAAAATTTGTTGGTGATTTTTTCGACATCATCAGATAATAGCCAAGGTTGTTGGTGCTTTGGATATTAAGGTTGTTTGATTCCAAGCAGAATGATTCCAACGTCTTTTTCACAACATTAATTTGACCATCCGAGATTGTCCGCGAAGAAGAGGTGTGAAATACCTATACAATTCATAGAGACATATTACGGCTTCCGGTTTGAGCATTTCCCTTCCCGTTGTATTCTTTGACCAAGAACCTCCATGCAACGAACAAATAGATAAGGGGGAGAGGATCCCATTGACGCACGCCACAATGGAGCTTGAAGCTCTCGAGCTTTGTGCCATTCTAAAGAATCCTAAGATAGGCCATTTGTATATGGGAAATTTTTAGGTGGTGTGTCCGCACGGTGCGGATACATCTATTTTAACTTAAAAACACCCGTGTTTTTAAGTGTAAATTGTCTAAAATTCAAAAATCTCAAAAACATGGTGTTTTAAAGACAAATAGGTATATCCGCACGGTGCGGACACACCACCCAAAAATTTCCCTTTGTATATAATTCATGATCAAGCAGAATGATGTGACGCATGATTAAGGAATTCCCAACTAACTTTATCAAATCGATCTTGGCCGCAAACCAGCCTTTCTTACCCTTTCTAGTTCACATATGGTGCACAATCTCTTACGCCACAATAATGTTGTCCCTTTCTTAGCTTTTCTAGTTCACATATGGTGCACAATCTCGTGCACAACAATAATATTGTCCGTGACATTTCTCCTCGGAATAAAGCTAGATTGGGCCGGCACAATAATGTCGTCCGCAGCTTTTCTGCCCGGAGTAAAGCTAGATTGGGCCGGCGCTACAAGTTTATGCATGATTGGCTATATACGTTTGGCAAGAATTTTGGTGACAAGTTTGACGACAACATTACACAATGCAATGGGCCTTAAATTAACATTATTATTGTTTTATTTTATTTTTGAACTTCCATTCTCAACAATAAGAGTCTCTCGAATCAAATAACAGATATAAGCAAAGTATTTACTACCGCAGCAAGAAAGGACAAACAAAAAAATAGCCCAATTGTCACCAAGGATGTCGTTAATGACCTCAATCAGATCGCTTAAGGACACCCCAGTACATACCTATTTTTAAACCTTGTTGTAGTGCCCCCGATAGATTTAGTAGGATGCCATTAAAGGCCCCATTAGTTTATCATTCTATATTAACAATCTTGACCTTTCCAACATGCCTATCAATCATCTGCCATTATATGATAGTAACAATTCTAGTGCCTTTAATATTATGGTATGGTAATGTTATA
Organism: Gentiana straminea; assembly: GCA_036785695.1. Classification (NCBI taxonomy): domain Eukaryota; kingdom Viridiplantae; phylum Streptophyta; class Magnoliopsida; order Gentianales; family Gentianaceae; genus Gentiana; species Gentiana straminea. Next base: position 7,124,652 of record JAVUPR010000479.1, read on the forward strand.
TATACAGAGATAGCTACTACAGATCTTCGTTTCAAATGTGCCTCCTCCTTTTTACCTTTTTTTTTACTTTTGTACAATGCCTGTCGTCTTCCATTTGTCGAAATAGCGCGGTTTTAGTTCCATCTTTTAGCATTCTTTGATCCCTTTGACTTTTGCTTAGCAGCTTGAAATGCTTGCATCTTTTGCTTCTTTCGCACTTCTTTCTCCGCCTATATCAACAACAACAACGAAGATCAAGTCGCTAACAATTATATACGAAAAAACCAAAACGCACGTTTTTCTCGTTCATATTAACTGATGAAGCATTCTAGTGTTGGAAAAATTTGGAAATCCCACAACAGTGTCTAAAGAATATCTGGTGGCTTTTACTTTTTTTTTTTTTACCTTTGACATCTTGGACTTGGCTTTTGCCTTAGGTGACTTTTCATCAACATCCGCCTCGCGTTCAAGCTCTCTCTCCCTTGCTTCCAGGTTTTTCTCTAGATAATACTGCAAATGCAAAATTATGTTTATCAGATAAAAGGGTCTCCTGCTGTATGTATCAATTTCTCTTCCAACACCTTTTTTCGGGGGGTGTCATAAGACCTATCAGGACATCAAATGCTTAGCAACATTTCATAATATCACGAAAATGATAGGAATATACTCACGTCGTAATCCCCATAGTAGTCTTGCAAAGTCCCATCCTTGACTTCCAATACTCTATTGACAATTTGTTTTATAAAGTACCGATCATGAGATACCGTAATAACAGTGCCACTGTACTCATTTATTGCTTCCTACAGGGAAGAATCAAGAATCAAATAGTTAAAAGCAAGCAAATTAGGACAAGTTATACGACAATAATAGAGAATTAAAGAAAATGGCAAACGTTTTGTAATAAACCTCAAGCATCTCTTTTGACGGTATGTCCAGATGGTTGGTTGGTTCATCAAGAACAAGCAAGGTGGAAGGCTTCACCATAAACTTACAAAACGCAAGACGTGCCTGCACAGAGAACAAAGCTTAGGAACACCTAATAGAAAACACAAAAAGTCATCCAAAGCCAGACTACATGGGGGGGAGAGACACACAAAAAGTTTATGTTATCGTCTTTTTATTGGAATTTAGTTCCCTTTTGGTGAAGGGCTTTTTTCATCCTGACTACTACTTGTAATACTGTAGTGTTGTTGGACACCTTTTTTTCTCAGTTTCCTACCAACAATATGCTTTTACGCAAATCTTAAAAGTCTTTCAATCATTGAATGTCTTCTCTCAGTAATGAAAGTAAAACTTCACCACAAACAATGATCACAAGTATGAAATGCCACAAAAAAAGCTTGAAAAGGCCATTGATACTCATATACGTACTATTTCTCGTGCTTGTATCCACCAACTATCTGTCTACATTGTTATGCTGTGTAACATAAATCTAAAATTTTCTTCTGAATTACTATCAAATGAACAAAAAACTATTCGTCTACTCACATATAACAATGATGGGATTAAAAGTGATGTCCACAAGAACATGAAAGGTGAGAGAAACTCGAAAAATATGCATTGACCGATAAAAGTTTGAAAAATATGCTCCACTTAAGATATATTGGAAAATCATGTTTTTCAAGCAAAAATCATCGAATTTCAATGGGTTTTTTAGGAAAATCGTCGAAACCATTGAAGAACATAAAATTTTAATGTCCCAAAAGTTGAGTGTAGTTTTTCAGTTCTTATAATTCTTTCCACAAGAAGCATACTTTTTTCCAGTCTCCCAAGTGAAAAAAGCTTTCCTTATATTGAAGAATCTCATTGTGATTAAAAATCCATCCACTGACGAGTACAGTTCAGATGGAATGCATTCAGTTACACTGCACCAAGGAGGCTTTGCAATTAGATTTGGAAGCATTTTACCTAAAGTTAATTACCAATGTACATAATGACACTAGAATGTAAAAAAGATCTTTCCCAAAATACAATTCAGCATATTTCCACAATTATCTTCTAACGCACCAATTTTACACTTCACTCCCTAATTTTTTTTACCACAAACTTTGGGCCTGCAATGCTTTTTCATACGGCCACCAAAAGTATGAATTAGTGGAAACTGGAAACCAAGTGATGAGATAAACAATGTAGGAAAAAAAAACGTGCCTACAGATAACAAAATAGAGAACTTTGGGCACTTCAGCCAAGAGAACGAAAATCTAAATTGCAAGCCACCAAGATTCATCAAAACCCAAAGATAAATAAATCAGAGCCTCCACTCAATTACCCTTTTATAGCACAGAGATGAATGAGTTGTCATGTAATTACCTTCTCACCCCCACTCAAGAAGGAAACTTTTCTGTCAAGCATATCAACCTTGAAATTACACCGTCCAAGGAGTCCTTTTATGTCATCAAGCCTCCAATTCTCAGCAGCTTCAGCGACTGTTTCAAGCACGGTTTTCTCCAAGTCAAGGGCCTCAGCCTATTGATAAACCAAGAAAATGTTCTTACAATTGCATGGATAAATAAATGAGGCATGTTTTATAAATAACAGATGTTGAAGGCCAACAAACCTGATTTTGCTCAAAATAGTTTGGCAAAACATTGTGCTCTCCCGGTAACAATTCCCCTCGATGTGGCTTCTCTAGGCCCATAATTAACTTAAGTAATGTACTCTTCCCACATCCATTTGGACCAATAATAGCTATTTTCTCACCCCTTTCTATTGTCAGATTTGCATTCTTGAACAAAACCTAGAAAGCATCTTGACAAGTTAAACAGAATATATGATACTCTTGATAAACACCGCAGCCAAGTCAACAGACGAGGCCTCATTCTCCTTTAGATGATGGAAAACATGAAAACCTACACAATATCTGAAAAATCAAATCACCTTATCCTCATCATAAGCAAATTCAAGATTCTTTATTGTCAACACAGTGCGTCCACTTCTCCCTCGCTCTGGAAACCTGATCTTCATTTGCTTTCGAATGAATGGCTTGTCAACTTGTTCCTCTTCCTGGAGTTTCTCCAATTTCTGGAAGGGAGAGGATTTTAAATGGATAAGGATATACGCCTTGCTACTATAGTATTTCATTCTCATAGCCATAAATTAACAAAGAATACCTTTTCGGCAGTAGATGCACGGCCTGAATTTGCTCCAGCACCAAGCCTGCTAATCAAGTCTCTTGTATGCTCAATTTGCTTCTGCTGCTTTTCCCATGCGGCAAACTGGGTTTCTATCCATTCAGCCTTTGCAATTATATAATCAGAATAATTTCCCTCAAACGTTTGAGATACCCCCATATCCGTTTCCACAATTTTGGTGCACAACTGATCAAGGAAAGCCCTGTCGTGAGATATAATGACCATAGGTACATCTTGCTTCTGAAGATAACCTTCCAACCATTCAATTGAATCAAGATCAAGATGATTCGTGGGTTCATCCAAAAGTAACAAATCTGGGTCCTGCAAAAATATCACAACGCTGATAATATTTGTAAGTGAAGTTCAAAAACCACAATTTACATGTAGCAAGATTCAACTTAAACCTAACACAAGGCAACAACAGAAAACCAAACACTTTTCCTCGAATATATATATATATATATATATAGAAGACAGTGTCTCATTCACCTACATCTGAGTATACTTATAAGTCATCAATTACGGTTATACTCAAACAATTAACCTCCATGTATAATCATAGAAATAAAACGTAAATGACAACAGCGAATTACTGAATGACAAAGTTCAATAAAACCAATATCATCTTCAAACACCAATTATCAGCACTAGTAACTTATGATCAAACTTATCAATAGGATACATCAGAATCAAACATATACCTGCAGCAAAATCTTTCCAAGAGACATCCTCATTTGCCATCCACCACTGAAGGAAGCAACAAGCCTATCTGAATCCTCTGGAGCAAACCCGAGCTCAGGCATTAGTTTATTAATCTTAACATCCACCACATCCAAGTTCACAGCTTGTGCTCTCCGCTGCAGCAAATCAAACTCATCCAATAACCTCCCCATCAGCTCCAAATCATCTACACTCTTCTCTATGGCCTTTTGAACCTTCTCCAGTCTCTCTGCCACTTCCATCTCCTCCTTGAATGCACTCAAGAATTCTTCTCTCACCGTCCTACTGCCCAAAACCTCGAATTCTTGACTCAAGAAGGCGATTTTCATATTGTTTTTTGCCTTTATTACGTTCCCTGAATCAGGTTCTTCCAAACCCGCTATAATTCTCATCTGGGTCGTTTTTCCAGCTCCATTTACACCTACTAATCCAACCTTTTCGCCTTTTTTAACCTCCCAGCTCACGTTTTTCAGCACTGTAACACCTTTATAACTCTTGCTAATGTTTTCCAGCTTTATCCCAGATGAAACACTTGACGCACCAGTATTAGACTTCTTGTTAGCGCGGCTGAAATCAACCTGGGATTCAGATTTATCTGAGAAAAGGGATTCAATTTCGTCTTTTACATCGATTTCTGCAGTTTCGACGGCTGTAGCTTGCAATTTAGAATAAATTTTAGAGCGCTTTGGGGTAGAAATGGTTATTTTGTTACTGGCAATGGGGAAGGTGGGAAGGTTGAAGCGGCGGAGGATGGAAGTGGCTCTTTGACTACTATTTCCGGTGAGGAAGGATGACCGGAGGTCGATAATCTGGAGCTTAGATGCTAAATCCATCTTGATGGACACGAAATTTGAAGAGAAACACAATGGATACAATGAATAATCGGTGTGTGTAATTTCCCACTGGGTTTTCCCATCAACAAAACAAAAACAACCAGTGGTAGATAGAGGAGCCTCAGAAAGAATGTCCTCTATATTTCAGCCAGACAAAATAATCTCCACGTTTTATTTTTTTTTTTTTCTTTTTTTTTTTTTCCCATTTCATTTTCTAAGCAACACACTTATATATGTTAAAGGTTGTTTTTTTTTTTAAAGGAGTAAAGACGTTTTTTAATAATCACAATCCAAAGTGCAATGACAAGTTACATGGTAGAAGAAGCATCATATCATTCTACTTATTTAACAAGATTGAGACCTTCCTGCCCAACAAATTAGCCGGCACATTACGGTGTCTTTTTACAAAAGAAAATGAGAGAGTCACAAATGTAGGTAAAAGTTTACGATAATCATCCATGATGCTGTCAACCGGAGATAAATATGTTGGAGATATAAGTCAAACCAATGAAATTGGGATTTGAAACATCTGTTGAAATGGTCAACTTTGTCGCGAATTTCGGATACGTTCAGGTGTGATTCACCGAGAGCTTGTTACCTATTAAAGTACTACTCACGGAGTAGATGAGGTTCGGTTTTGGAATCAGTCGATTCGGATATCGGGTGAATGAGAAATTAATGTTTAAAGTTGATTGAAAATATGTAGGAGATGAGAAAAACCTCACCCCATTCTCCCACATTGGTAACTTGAGGTTTGTGAACTCAAGTAATAAGAGCTAGTGTGACTCTTATGGATGTGCCCCAAGGGGCAAAGCACTTTTGTGCAGGAGAAAACACTTAGATAATTCCACTCACGTGCACTGTCGTTGCCGTCCAGCTGGCTAGGTTCGGCTTGGATCGGATGTTGCCATTAATTTTTTGGACAAAATTTCTTTATGAAATTAACCAAAAATTAATTTATGTGATTGTGTCATCCGACCAATCAGAATTTAGACGACACATCACCAGACCAATCAGAAACAGGATGAAATCGGCCAATAAGTATTACACGTATGGATGACTTTTCTTGAGGGAAAAGTCAGCCGACTTATGTCATCCGGCCAATATGAATTAAATATTGGCACATCATCTCCACTATATAAAGAATCTCTATGAATGAGAAGTAGATCATCGAATTTTCTCCTATGTCTTCCACCACAAAGAGTCTCTCATATAAATTTAGTTCTTGAGTCAAAGAGAAGTCGGAGCACTCTGTAAGTTCGCCGGAGCTCGGATTTTTGAAGTGCCTCTAAATCCGAGACGTGAATCCGTTGTATCTTGTAACTTGATCCTGATGCAGCCCCTAATCACTGACTAGTCCCTTCAACCAGATACCCTCATTGGCTGCTTCAGTAAGAGCCATGTATTCTGCCTCAGTAGTTGATAAATCCATTGTGGGCTAAAGAGTTGCTTTCCACCTGACAACTAAATTCCCCGATGTGAAAACATAACCAGTCATAGATTTTCTGCTGGCCACATCACCTACATAATATGACCAGACCTTGAATATCACCTCCATAAATAAGACCAACATCAGTTGTACCTCTAAGGTATCTGAACATTATTTTTACATCTTTCCAGTTTTCCTTTCCAGGTTGAGCCATAAAGCTGATGACAACACCGACTGCCTGAGCTAGATCAGACCAAGTGCGCACCATGGCATACATCAGACTGCCAACTGCACTAGCATAGGGAACTCTTGACATATACTCCTCATCTGCTGACTGTGAAGCATAAACTGACAAATGAACATTAGATGCCATAGGAGTATCTATTGCCTTTGCAGCAGACATGCCAAACTTGGTCAAAATCTTTGGTATATAGTCCTGCTGAGATAAAATCAACTTCTTCTGACTTCTATCTCTCTAGATCTCCATCCTTAGAATTTTCTTGGCAACTTTAGTTGCGGAGAAACAACTAGGATATAACAATCGCTCTACCTTGTCAATCATTTCCCCAAACAATTGTAGCCATGCGTTTCTTATGTCTTCTGACACCTAAGGGTTCTTCCTTCCACGGATTGATGATAGGAGGTGGTGGACAATCATCTTTCATGAAAACACACAAGTAGTGTTTGTTATTGTACAAAAGTGAATTATGCATAGGATGAGGGGTTTTTGGCTTCTTTTTTTTCTTCCCGGAAAGCACGTTATAGTGTCGCCTTTAGATACCGGACAAAACAAAGTCACAACATCGTTGTACTTTTCAGCTATAACACAATTCATTGGCGCCATCTTCATCCGAAACTTAGGGAGCATCCTTCTTTCCTTCTAAAATTGATTCTCTTTCAAAGTTTCTCCCCCAATCCAACCATCCTAAACAATTTGTTGTAATAGATCAAATTTCCCTTTAAGTTTCTCACACAACTCTTCCCTAATCTTAGGCCACTCATCCTCACTCAAACCAACTTTCACAGCAACAGCTCGATATCCACAATTACCATCACCTCTTACATCAATGATATACACAACGAATTCTTGAAATGGTTCAGGTAGAGATTTCATAAACATAGAAGGCTCTTTGCCACTACTAATCATAGCATTCTCAATTTTTACGGTCTCAACAATCATCGTACCTTCCACCACTTTTGATGAATCGCCACACACCACCTCATTGCTTGATTTGCCCTCTTCCCTATTTTCTTCTCTTCTTTCGCCTGAATTTTTCTTTTTAACTTTTCTTCCTCGTGTATGGCTTCATCGGCGCGTTCGAACAAAGAGGGCAACCAACTTTTTGAATGCTCATCATTGCCTTTTTACGTTTAGTTGCGGCCTTCGGTCTCCCGTGAGGGTTTATATTGACTTTTGGTTGACTCACCGTTATAGCAGCCGGATCAACCACTTCCATCAATCGTTGGACCAACTCCATTTTCTGTGTATTTGTTGATTCGTTAAATACTTCAACGAAGCGAGAAATCTGTGGCGTTGGATCAATGATATCATCTCTTGACGGCCCATTCAATGATAATGTTTTCCAATGATCATGCACACATTCCCGGGGTAGGGATTCCCTAGCATGTAAGATGCCTCAAATATTATGTGCACAATGTATCTCGTGCATTTTTCTAACCACACACCCATAAAGTGTTGGGTCCAAAGCGACTTACTTTGACATGTCCACCTCTTGTTGGATCAACGTCAAAGCATGTAGTGACACAAACCTGCGTAGATAGCGGCACCACATATTCCCATTTAAGTTTGAAGGCCACTTTGTTTTTGGTGTTTCAAATGATGCCACTATGTTTCGAAATTGTTGTTCACACATGTTAGACACTGATTTCCACCCAGTATCCATGTCGCAATTTGAAGTACGTAGCCAATTTTTTAAAACTGCATGAGCCCCCTCAACCTTGCCAGCGTGGGTGTTCCCAGGGTGGTCGTACACTTTATCCATCCAGACAGTCACGTATTCCTCTTTGCACTCATCCAACCTATTTGCCTCAAGGTAATTGAATATGTCTCCACTTACCTTGCTCTTTATTTCATCCACTCCAGCCAAGTAATCTTCTTCGGTGTCACTGTATATAATTCTCTTACATATATTCTCAATCTTAATGGAATCATCTGCACTGATTGATTGTCTAAGCTTCGCTTGCACTGCTTTCTCGACGTGCCACTAACACGAAAAAAATTTAGCGCTTGGAAATACTTTGCGGATGGCGAACATTAAAGCTTGCTCATTGTCAGTCACAATCACTTTAACTGGAGTGTTAATGATGATAAGTGCCCCATACATTTTTTGTAAAGCCCATTCATAATTCTCAGTAGTTTCTGAAGCTAAGAAAAGCAAATGCAATTGAGAATGTCATGTTGGTAGAGGTGACCCCAACAATCTGAAGGAATGGAAACTTATACTTATTTGTCTTGTAAGTGAAATCCATCTGGTACACATGAGGGAAATTCCTCACCAACAACAATGAGTCATTTGGAACCCAAAATAAATGTTTTACAGTTTCACCTTATTTTATGTATAAAAAAAAACACATCATCTCCACAAGCCTTGTAAAAGACCTCTTGAATAACCGTCCGAGTTTTTCTCTATAATTTCTTCAACTTCACTCTTTGATTGTAGATTGTTTGCACGAAAGTTTCATTATATTCATTCCTATCCCTCAACGCCTTTAGTATATCTTTAGGGCATACTCTGGTCTTCATCAAACTCGCAACAAGGTCCATCTCATCTTTTGACAAACGTCCCTTGAACGAATGTCCCAAATCTGACTTGTTCAAGCTATTGTTGTGAAAACCATTCACAGTCACACGCCACCCGCCGACTGCCATCTCACTTTCAATATCAAAAGGAATGGAAACCCACATTTCTTTGACAAAGTATTCCGGAGCTTACCTTTCCCAACACCCCCAACCTTTTTCACATAATCCTTGTATACGTCGCTTCCCCTTTCACAAGCATATTTGACATAAGGATTGCGACCTTTTGAGTAGTCTGACTTCCACCTGTTTAGTACCATCCTAATGTTTCGTGCAATTGATGTTATCCATTCAATAGCTTCTGTGTCAGTGTTGAATACCTACACATGTGATTCATACCAACAATTAGCGATCATATGATTAATTTTTCACATCTAATTAACGTGACTTCGTTGAATATATTATTACATGTTCAGTAATGAATGCATCATCGGCAAAAATATTGTTTGGTGTAATTTCGTCTACTTCAACTAACCGCGTTTTATTCTCTTGGTTCATCAATTCTACTACGATGAGTTCATTCACACTATAGAAGTTGTCATCACGACCGTCATTTTGTCCAATGGTGCCATCATTTTAACCAATGGTGTCATCTACCTGTATTGTTATACACATGAGTCAAATCATGAATAAATGTTGAATACAAAGCTAATTTTAACGCTTATAATGACAAGGGTACTTATACATTGACATGAACTTCGGTTTGGGTTCCTTCGGCAATGTCATCTAAATGTGGCACATCTCGCATGAAATCATCTTGTTGCATTGTTCGAGAGTCTTCACCAATAACCTAAGACAATTTGAAACACACAACAATAGAAATATGTTCTTATTATTGTAGAGTTGTCCAAACAACTATCCAAAAACATACATGGCCTTCATATTTTGTGTCGCCATTAATAACATCGACATGTAGGGATTCTCGGACGTTTGCATCTTGTTGACTTGTTTCAATAATACCTCCACCGATCTAATGCATCAAAAACACCAAGTTAGAAATTAAATATATTAATATTCATCACCAAAGTCGATTGTCACATGTAAAAAACGTCATGCAAGGGTGCACATACATTCGATTATGTCATAGTCGTAACAATGTTCAAGATTCGACGGTGCTAAGGTCGAATGTCTGAGAATCAACCCCATGAGATCGATTCTGCTTAAGTCGACCACATTAAAGTCGTTTCAGCCCAAAAACGACTCTGTTAAGATTGTTTCTCCTTAAAACAACTCTGGCAAGGTTGTTTTGATCTGGGCAAACTAAAAGGCTTCAACTTTTGCAACATTGAATTACCAAACCCAAAATAATAGTTCAATACACTAATTTCATGTACATTATAGCATTTTTACATGTCAATTTCACCAAAACAACACACAATAGTAGATTGATTTCAAAAGTACATTCTCGTTGATTTTGCTTGAAACCTCAATTCCTCTAATTTCTTCAATTAGGGTTTTTGATTACATTCCTTCATCCATCGAACCTCAGTATACAACCTCGAAAGCAAGTTTGTATGGTTTGGATGGATTTGATGAAGAGATGATTATGAAGAAAAAAATTGATGAAGATTATAAAGATTTGGTGATTTAGTTTGAAGATGGTGTGGGGTTTGAAGGTTTTATGAGGACGAAGATTATGAAGATGATGATATTGTTTGAAGATTGCGTGGGGTTTAATGGTTTTATGATGATGAAGATGAAAGATTCATGGAGATTAGAATTTTGTGATGATGAAGGGTGATGAATTTAATGATTTAGGATTATGAGGGTGATGGATATAATGATGATGAGGGTGAATAATTTATGAAGATGAAGTGTTTATGAAAATGGGTTTTATGAGGAAGAATATATTCGTTGGAGGGAAATTATGGGGTGTGTAGGTAGGGGTGTGTGATATAAGGTAAGTGAAATTGGACTAATTCGTAATAAAAAAAATTGGAGTGAAATAGTTTAAAAATTGTGGTGTAAAGATAGAAAATGTGGTGTACATAAAGAATTTAAAATGTTGAAAATCAATGTGGTGCAAATGTAGATTTTACTTTTAGGTGGGGTGAGTGAAGTATAAAGTGGTGCAACGGTATGCTTGTTGTGATGCGAATAAATGCCGCATTGAAAATGTAGTTGTGAATATTTTGAGGAAGGCAATGAAAATTAGGTTAACTTTGAGTCCAAATTTAGTGAAAGGGTTTTTTTATGAGGGTTCTATTGGCACCCTATTACTCCCGACACCACAAAAAAATTACTTCGGCACCACGATTATTTTTAATGAATATAACGTCAATGGCAATGACGTTGCTATTGAAAACCAAAGTCAGTGACACTGACGTCGCTGTTCAAAAACTAAAGTCAGTGGCACCGACGCTTACGTTATAAAAGTGTCACTACTTAGTAACGTTAGTCCACTGACGTTGAGATCAAATAGGATGAGTGGAGAATGTTAATCAGGATCCCCCAGTAGCTCAGAATCGTTGGGCTTGCCTTTATTACGCAAGAGGGAATAATTTGCCCATTGCCTTTATAAAATGCCTTTTCTAATCCATCAAACATAGGGGGGGGGGGGAGATAAATGACAAAATAGAATGCAAAAATAGCAAACAGAACATAAGGGAAAATTTGGATATAAAGGACAAAATAAATAGGGCAATTCTAAAGGCACCCCAATTTTTATTTCCGACACCACATTCATATGTAAAAATTGCATGTAAAATATTGTGTCGAAGTAATTACGGGGGTGCCTTTAGAATTGCCCTATAAATATTGGTTGGCAAAATTGGCCAATATTTCGCGGTTTGATTCCAGAAAAACAGTGGAATCGACAGGTAAAACAATACAATCAACACAAATCCACTATTTTCTACAATTAAACAATGGAATAAAAAACAAGTCCACTGTTTCGCTACAACACCCTTTCAACTATGAATTCAACCACACAAATCCACTAATTCACTATTTTCGCAAAAATGATGTTGAAAATGTTGTCGAAAAATATCAAATGAGATGTCAAAATAAAAAGGACAAAAAAAATATGGTAAAGAAGATTTTTTTGAAACTTATCAAAGATATATTTGTTTTTGTAATTTTCTATAAGAGTATATAAATTATGAATTTTCAGTTGTTTTCTTTTAAAAATAATAATAATAATAATAATAATAATAATAATAATAATGATGTCCGAATTTTGTTTTCTAGCCATAAAAATTTTACACTAAAACGCCAAAAAAAATGTACACTTGATTAAATGTCTTTTCTTATGTCAATAAAAATGATATTTCGTCGTTGTAAGAAAATATATATATTTCTAAAAAATATATATATATATATTCTTTTTTTTTTTCATTAGATACTTTTTACAAGTCGTTCGTAAATAATTAAATAAAAATAGAATATTACCCAAGGACATAATGCGAGATGAGATCGTTTGCTCTGATAGGATTCACATCGATCACCCTGCTGTCATAAGGAAAGGAGAAGTAAAACACCTCAAATTAAAAAAATTAAATAAAAAACTTACATTATCACAGCAATTGACTTTAAGGTAATTTACATCAATTAAAGAATCTCAATTCCATAAATTCTTAATTATGTTTCACGGCCTATTAATTTTACCATTAATCAAGGCAAAGTTTGGGTTGCTTTTCCGGTTGGGAATCAATCTTTTTTTTCCAAAACAAAATAAATAAGTTACAAGAAGCAAACTATATATTTATTTCTGTGTTTGTGTTATTGGTAGTATATTTTTAAAAATCGGAAACCATCACAAATCACTTAAATTCTATGGTTTGACATATCATGGTCCAAGACAATAATAAAATTTGTGTTATTTTTTAGGCGTAAGCAAACTCTTTTTTTAGCAATGATATAACCGATTTACACAACAAATTGACATAATATTTATCTGTACCATTTTTTTTTTATATTATCAGCCAGATGCTGAAAACATATTACAAAGTGTTCTAGGAAATCATCGAAGTTCTAAAAGACAACGAAAACCCTATATTACATAATATTCATCTGTATCATTGATTGTTGTGGGACCTAAATCAATCAATATGCGCTTACAATACTCAATGATTTAGATTAATGTTGTGTCAGTATATTTCCTTAATTTTTACTCCCTCCGTTCCATAATATCTGATGCAATTGTCAAAAAGATTCGTTCCAAAATAACTGAGGTAGTTCGCATTTCAATAGAATGTTTAATGTATTTTTTCTACTTTACCCTTCATTAAATGCATATTTTTGGTACTCCAAATGTTTTTTGTATTTCAAAGGTTTTTTTAGTTGAGGGCATTATAGTATATTTCATATAAAAGTCAATGCAATAAATGGTTTCTTTAATCTGTGTGCATTTGGCAACTGCATCAGTTATTTCGGAACGGAGGGAGTATATTTTTTGAGTGGAACCAATTTCTTGTTGAGCACGGAAAATCTAGTACTCTATTTAATGGAAATCTCTCTAAACCTCGTATTTAGTGATTTTCCAAAATTGTTAATCATAATTCCAAGTATAATAAGATTGTTGATTGATTCATTAATTAAACACAAAGTAAAAACCCCCCAAAGCAACAGAAAATAAAACCCTCTTCCTTATATATTCTTTCTCCTCAGAAAACTAAAACCTTAAAGTAACCCCGTCGTTGATTAACTGCAGCTCACAACTCGTGAAGAATTAGAGCTTTTTCTACATTATATATATTTTCAAGATCAAAATTTCTCAGGTATATACACAAATAAAACCCTCGTGAATCTACTATTTTTCTTTTTCTTGAATGCATGGACAATTTTCTGCATGTATAAATCGTTTATTAATTGACATTATTTTTCTTGATTATGCTATTAACTATGTATATATAGAATGACTTGATTATGTTATCTGTTATTCTAATATATATATATATATATATATATATATATATATATATATATATATATATATATATATATATATATATATATATATATATATATATATATATATATATATATAGGTACGTGGAGGTAGTGACCAAACAAATTAACCCTAACTGAGAGATGGGAAAATCTAAGAAGGCATTAGTGTCACAACCATTTAAAAGGCAAATCCAACCAGAAACAAATTACAACTTAAACACCAATTCATGCCTTAAATTCATACCTACCCAAGTCCTTTTTTCCACCGGCGGCCCGAGGAAAACAAACCCAAAAACCTCCTCCCCTTCCTCGATAAACCCTAACCCTAGTGGCAACACTGCAGTAGCAAAGAAGGAGAAGGAGAACCCAAAAACGTCGTCCTCTTCTTCTTCAATATCTTCTTTGATAAACCCTAACAATGCAGTGGCAAAGAAGGAGAATGAGAAGGCAGAGGCAGAGGCAGCCGTAGAGAAGGAGAAGGAGAAGGAGAAGGAGAAGGCAGAGGCAGAGGCAAAGAGTACCGCCACCACGCAACACTGGTCACCGTCAATGGATGGCATTACGAAAGGAGATATACCGCCGTTTCTCAGAAGATATGGAGGCTTCTTCGAAGAACACGAAAGTGCATCATCAGAGGCGTTTATGGGAATGGATGAAGATGAAATTATAAACAAGGTTCTTTATGGATCAAGGAAAAGCCGTTTGCCAGTTTTTGAAGAATTGTGCAGGGAAAAAGAGGATGATGCATGATGCATGACTAACTATGTGATTGTTTGAATGTTTTGGGATTATTAATTTCCAGGAACACTGCTCTTTTTTTCATTTTTTTCTTTTATTTTTTTGAAGAGATTTTAGCTAGCTACTAGTTTTATAAATTAAATGATTTTTTTTTTGACGTAAAGTGTAATGCCTAGCTAATTTTGCAATCTATATATTTAATTTTGAGGACAAATATTTACAAATCTATATTTTTTATCAAAAGTTTAAAATTTAGCTCTTAAAAATATTTTGAGCACAAAATAGTAACATCCAAGATATTTTTTTTCCAAGATATTTAATTAGTCAAAGCAAAATTTTAATACTAATTAAATACATTAGAAGTACAAAATTATTACTTTACCAGGAATATTGTATCGTAACGCTAAAGTAAATAAAACAACAAAAATATTACATTGGAAAAACAAAAAAACAAAAAATTGATTTAACAAGAATTGGAGTGCGGTCCATTTATGCTCCACGTTCTCGCCAAAAATAGAGGAAGAGAAGCGATTGTAAATTTTCAGCGTTAAGCACATAGGAGACTGCTGAAAATCTGAAGAGTAAAATTAAGACACACTGAATTAATTAGGTGATGATTTAAATCATTATCAAACACCACTAAATTTAATCACCAGTTAAATATTTTAGAATAATTACTTATCTGGTTTAACAAACCGGCCCTAAGTATTCATATGCTAAATAGTAAATATTCATATTGTAACTTCTAGTTGTGGCAGTTTCTTATAAACCACGTTAACTGTCAAGATATAACGTTTATGCCAGACAATTTTTTAACATATAATTTAGTAAAAGTACTACATCCGTCTAAAAATGTAGGTCTATTTGTCCCAAAATGTAACTTAATTTAGAAAACCAATAACGCATTTATTACATTTTTTCTCATTCTACCCCTAATTTATTATATACTCAACTACTTTTTACTGCTTTGCATTAATATCAATGAAAGATCATTTTAGTCTTTTTAATCAAAATTAATGACACATAATAAATTTAACTAACTTTCTTAATAAGTGTGAAATAAATCCAAACGGACTTACCTTTCCCGTACGGATTTTATTTTCGATATATCAATTATTACATTTTTTCTCATTCTACCCCTAATTTATTATACACTCAACTACTTTTTACTACTTTGCATTAATATCAATGAAAGGTCATTTTAGTCTTTTTAATCAAAGTTAATGACACATAACAAATTTAACTAACTTTCTTAATAAGTTTGAAAAAAATCCAAACGGACTTACCTTTCCCGTACGGATTTTATTTTCGATATATCAAAAACATTATATAACTGAATCCAACGCAGTTAGTTGTCTAAATCAATGTTCTAAAACTCGCTAGGCGACCTCGGTACGCTACAAGGGCGCCTAGGGCCTAGGGCGCCTAGGCGATTTTAGGGTTTTAAGGGAGTTTTAAGGGTTTTAAGGGGGATTTAGGGTTTTTACGGGGTGTTTTAGGGTTTTATGGGGGGTTTTAGGGTTTTTACGGGGGGTTTTAGGTTTTTACGAGGGGGTTTAGGGTTTTAAGGGAGGTTTTAGGGTTTTATGCTTCTTTCTTGTCTAAACACAACCTTGATGTTTGCCCAAATGGAACCCTAATAGCCACAGAAGGGCTAAGAGCGCCTCAGAAGGTCCTAGGAGCGCCTCGAGAGGGCCTAGAGGGCGCCCGGAAAAGGGCCTAGGAGCGCCTAAAAGGGTCCGAGAGCGCCCGAGAAAATCGCCCGGCCAAAGACACTGAAATGGGCGCCCGAGTTATCCATAGAGATTAGAAGATTAAAGGTAAAAGAAAATCGAACCAAAAGTAAAAATCGTCTAGAGCCAAGTCGAGGACGCCGGGGATCGTCCGGGGCCTGGCGGCGCCTAGGCGATCGCCCGGGCGATTTTTAGAACAATGGTCTAAATACAACTAGGACATATATAATCTCACCCGACCATAGAAATATAGTAACCACACCCTCTAATTTCGTTCAAATAACCCAAATTATGTTAACGTTTGCTTCGTTGTGGCACCCGACCTCCAATACCTTGTTCCGTCCGTTATTGTAATAGGAATTTCTTGTCCTAAACCCTATTTAATGGAAAGGAGGAGGAAGGGCTCAGATTTCATTCGATTACGTATTCGAAACCCTTATCTTTTTTTTTTTTTTGAGCGCCTAAAAAAAACTTGGGCGCCCGTAAAATCGTCAGGCGATCGCCCGTGGCGATTTTTAGAACAACTAAATTGTAAATATACAAGACCCGACCTCCAATACCTTGTTCCGTCCGTTATTGTAATAGGAATTTCTTGTCCTAAACCCTATTTAATGGAAAGGAGGAGGAAGGGCTAATCTAATTAAAAAAACATAAACGAATAAGGAGGAAGGGTAGGAAGGGTAATTCAAATTGGTTTGGGTTATTAATTTAAGTGGTATGTAGGTATGATGGATAGTATACTTGCACATGTAGGAACCCAACCCTATATATATATATATATATATATATATATATATATATATATATATATAAGTGAATTTTCTTTTAATTATATATTTTTTTGGAGACAAAAAAAGGTAAAATTTGTATCAACACATTCCCGATTGTTAAGCAACCCGCCCTCTAATTCCAATTTCACAAAAAAAAAAAAAACTTTCGGAGACCAAATATCATGCAGTTCTTGGTCTAATGAAAATGTGAAAATCGTGCGTGCTACTAGCGTGTTCTCAAGCGACTTGGATAAAGTTTATTAGCTCGCTCTTAGATTTAAAGAATGCCGGTTAATTAACCAAGCCATGTAGATAATTGACCGTAATAAGGAACATACGAGGCCGAGGATCCAAAACTACTACACAAGTTTTTGTTAGAAATTTGAACATAGAAGAAGATGACAGTATGATGGAAGATATACATACAAAGAATTGCCTTGTATTGATTCTTTGCAAGTACCAAATCAAATTTGAAGCCATAATAATGAATACAAAACATCATCATCCAAAGAATAAATGTGGTGCCAACAGGGAAAGTCAAACCAACAAACCCTTCATCCTATTACAGTATATATGTATGTATAAAGCTCTTGAAGAATCAATCAAACATTAATGTCCGTACGCTTTGACCTCGCACTATTATATTCAGGAGTAGTGGTTAGAGCAAATTTCGGGATGTAATAATTGTCTGGGGTAGACATCGGTTGCTGGGGATAAAGCGTGGGAGGTGGCGTAAGATTTCGTTGAGCAGGCAGTGGAGGGAGCGTATTGTATCTGTTATATGAATCAGCCATGAAACTGCACACGGACACAGACACAAAACAAACAACAAAGACCACATTGGAATGATGCAATAAAAGTAGGGGGGGCTATTATTTGCATCCCACCTATAGAACAAGTGCACCACACCGTTCTCACAGAATCAACCTTGTGAAAATCTGTTCTGGAGCCAATAAAAAAAAAACGACTTCCTCTGTAGAGTCGATTCTGAGGGAAGTCGGTTTTTTTAGCTCCAGAACCGTGACTTTCACAAGGTCGATTCTACTGTGGTGAACAGGTAGTGTGATTCTGAGGGAAGTTGGTTTTTTGGCTCCAGAAGGTCGATTCTACTGTGGTGAACATGTAGTGTGGTGCAGATAAAGGCCCCCTAAAAGTAAATGCAGAAAGAAATAGTGCAGAAGATAGACAGATGGATGGATGGATAGATATACCTTTTAGTTTTGTATAAGCGATCCTCATCACTCAAAATTTCATCCGATGATTGGTGTAATGTTCTATCAACTTGAGTAGAAGAAGAAGAAGACGACCAAGGTGAAGAACTGACTACACCTGGCAATTCATCAGAAAAGTACCTCCTCCTCACCAACTGATTAAAAAACAAGCCACATACTACATATCATCAGAATACATACAAACTATTATTATGGTTTAAAAGAGGTGGATTTAGTAGCTGAAAGAAAATACAGACCGCATAGAAAAACTTTGCTACAGCTTCCTTGTCGTACCTTGATTCTTTTGCAGCCTGTACATTTTAAAATTTGAATCAGAAAATTTGTAGTTTATGCAGGACATTCAGTGTATAATTTACAAATTCTGTAGAGTAGAGACTCTGTTGCTGCAGATGAAATTTAATGAATTTGAATTAAATGATTATTTCACATAATTAAACACAGATTTTCTCTATTTTACACAATCTACTGTACATTCAGAATGAGATGCATTACAATCTCTACCGCGCATAATTTGAATAAAGATTCTTTATTTGACAACTCCGAGTAAAGATTCTGCTGCATGTGTGTTTTGATGGATCTGAATGGTATGAATCTTCAATTTACAAAATTTATCTTGTTCTACCGACATTAATGCAAATGCTCTTACAGGGCTAAAACAAACAGCTTGGACAGATTTTTCGAATAATAAAAAAATAAAAAATAAAAATCTTCAAAACATTAAATACTAAAAGGGCTCAAGTAGTTTGTTTCACAACAGAGGAGAACAAAATTCCATTTATTTACAGGCACATAAAACAATCTCCTAAGTCTAGTCTAGTTTATTAAACAAGAATTGAAAACTTGTCATAAGCCCTCTGCTGAAACAAGAATTTTTTTTGTATTTTTTTTCAACTGTTTTGACAAATGCTCAAGCAACATCTGATATTCAATTCAAAAATGAAAAAATATACTTTCTACACTAAGCATCATTCTGAAGGATAATTAGAGAGGGTACTTAAATTCAATTTATCAGCTGAAACAAAGACAAAATTAATCATATGTTTCAGAAATTCAATGTATTTTCCACACGAAGCATTATACAGAATTATTTTAAGACCTTTTCGATTTCAAAAAAGTTTTAGGCCATGTTTTTGTACTTACCGCGACAAGTCCACCACTGCCAGGGAAACTATCAGTTAACGGGAGTTCATCACTTGAAGGAAGTAAGCCTTGCTTCTCAACCCATTGACGTGCAGCATCCACAAGATTGCCACTGCTCCCTCTGATTCCTTCTTTAGCAGCAATATCTGCTTTGTTACCAACAACAATAAAAGGAACAGGAAGACCACTAGGACCTGCTGATGCTAGAGGGGCAGAGAATGTCCCGTTTGCTGCAATCTCTGAAGCCCACTTCTGCAGGTTACTTTTTGTCCTTCTCTGTGAGAGATCATGTACAAATATTACACCTGCAAAACAACATCTCCATTAACTAAATGGTTAAACCCTAACCACGAGGGTCCCCACTCCCCTGTCCCACGGAATGAGTGGAGACGTTAATCAAGACCAGGTAACCTAATGGCTCAGAGTCATGGGGCTTGCTATTATACAAAGAACTGAAAGAAATCCCCACCCCCCCCCCCCCCCTTTACGGGGTTCGAACCTTCACGCTCCAGCTTAAGGTCTAGCTGCACTTTTAAGGCACCCAAGCCCTTTACTGACTTCATTTACGCAAGGGACAAGGATATGCCTACATGAGCATGAGAGAGAGAGAGAGAGAGAGACTTAATCCTTGATTTCATTTGTACTTTCATCCAGACTCCATAACAAGTTCAGCAAGACGTGCATTTGCAAGGATTTTCAGTGGTGATAGATGTTTCGTGGAGGGCAAGGAACATAAGGGTGTTCCAGAAGCGGCCTATACATATTTTTGTCAATGAAGGTGAAGTTTTCAAGACTGTACACTTGGTAGTGTCTATGTGGAGAAAAGTAGACAAATGTAAATTGAGCTGGGAATATCCCTTCAGCTATGTGTAGATTTTGCTATTTTTCTCAGATGACCGTAGGGTACATTTTGTAACCCTAGGACTTTTTTGGAAACTATTTATGCATGCAATGTTGTTTTATATTGCTTAAAGATAATGAAACCACGGCCCGACGCAAATATGTAAAATATCACGAAGTACAAGGTTTTAGTACTAATAAGCTTAAGATCTATATCATGCAAGTTGTTGGTTATCTCTCTCAAGCAATCAACGGCATTGCAATAGACACAACACACAATACATACCACTGATTTGTGAGTAGAATATCGTCCGGCAGTTTTTGTATCGGTCATGTCCTGAAATATCCCATAGCTCAACAAAAAAATCCCTTTCAGCATCACCTTTAATGCTAGTAGAGGAACTTCCAGATGTTCCATAAGTGATATGCTGCAACCATATAAAGACCATGTCAAAGCCTAGAGTTATTTAAACTTCAGAATAGATAACAATTGTAATATGAAACATTTCTAACCTTCACATCAACACTGCAGCCAATTGTCTGTGAAGGACGAGATATTGAAGAACCTTTAACAATCAGATGAACAAGAGAAGTTTTTCCCACACCTACAATAAGACTTCAATTAGAAATGCAGCAACACAAATTTATTTCTTTTTTGGCACACAGACACACAAACAGATAATGAAACAGTGAGTCGGTGAGACACTAGATCAAAACAATCTAGATCCAGTACCAACCAGGCCATTTTTTCACTGTATGCTGTGAGGGTCCATTGGTTTTCAAGCTGAAACGAGGTTACAAATATAAATGGACATACAACACAGCATTACTCTTCAGAAGTCTCTAGACTCTAGCCCACAAAACTCAAACAGGTCCTACAAGTTAAATACTATATTCCATATCACGGTAACGAAATAGCCAACTTCACAGCTATCAAATGATACCTAGCCCTTGAAAAGAGAACACCTAGAAGGCCACTTACATACATTATAAATTTCAACCAGACTACTGTATTAAACACAGATTGAACAACCCACAAAGGCAGACTAGCTAATACACATTTTAAATCAGAAAAAGGAATCCGAAATAGATACACAAGTATGATTTAAAATTGACATATGGGAAGATTGCAGTATAGAGTGCTAATGAAGTAAGCTCAGCCAGACATGCCCTTACAGACCAACTACAATTGAAGGGCATATTCAAGTAGAAAGATGAGCAAAACATGTATTGGATTCAAAACTGAAATAATCAATCATTAATTAGACTTCCCCCTGCTGATAATAAGGTGAAAGAGGTTACTATTCAAGCATTTATTAGCAGTGTCGTTTATAAAGATTTTGAAAAAAAATCATAGTAACACAAGAAATGGCTATTCAAATAACTAGTTAGAAATTTAATACAATACAGTTGAAATTCAGCGTAAAGCAATTTGGTGAGGGTTTTATATAACTCATTCACCTATGTCGTGATTCCTCTCTGCTACTTTATGAACTGTTGCTTAAAAGGAGTATTAAAAGTTGATCAAAAGAACATCGTGGCAGACTAACAAACCTAATTTACATGCTACAGAATGGATGCCTCCAGATGGAAAATGTACATGAAAGACACCAACGAATTCAGATGACGCCATTGCCATCCAGACATTAAAAAAAATTACGCACTCACACACACATACACACAAGCGTACTGCATACATAAGCAACCAAAATCCAATTATGGTCCTAAAAATAATAATTGTATGAGTTAACATGATCTCATAACAGTTAACCTACAACGCTACAATTGTGCCTTTTCCTTTAGCAGATTACTGTACGTGCTTCTAAATCTAAGAAAGACATTTAAGTGCATACAAGTTTTTGGAATCAGTTTATTTCTGAAATGCAGTAAAAACCTAAATTATTATCCTTCTAGCACTCTAGCAGTTTGAGGAGAGCATACAACAAAGGCATACCAATTTATGTTTGTTTACATTAAGTGCAAGGACATTGAAAATCCTTCCCATTCCTCTTCCAGATATTTGCATGAAATATGTACCACCAGAGCTCAATCAATTTTTTCAACCCCGTCTTTTTCTGACACCAAACATATCGATTATTGATATGACCACTATAGTTTTATAAACCAGAGCCAGCAGTAGATGAATGTGTATTCCAATCTATTGCCGTCTATACAGTGAATCAGATTCAAACCCCGTGGCTCTCCATTTTATTTTATGTTTTTTTGTGGGAAAACATAAACACTTTTTTTTTTGTCATATACATTAACATACGAAAAGTATTCAATAAAACGAAACTAAGCAACAAGTAAAGAACAAAGTACCCAGTAAAGAGCACATGTCAAGCAATAAGATAACTACCATAATAGTATCATTTTGGTAGTTTCTTCCATAAAATGTGCTGAGTCAAAGGTCAAAAACTATCATGATTGATGATCCAATCAACATTTGAGTTACATCTCAAGAGAAATTTTGAATTTGGTGACAATGACTCAAAGAATGTCCATGTTCAGGATTACGGATTCTTTTCAACAACATGTTAGTAATCTTTGCTATGGATCAAGGTAAGTTCACTAACTCTCTCCCTCTTTACTTGAGTTTTCTTTCTGCATTTTTCTTATGAGCAAAAAGTATACCAGAAACTAAAAACCTTCAGAGCAACACCCCTAAACAATTTCAAACATAATAGGACTGAGCAACACAACTAAAATATGAATAAAGAAAGTGCATCAGCAATATATTGAACAAAATAAACAGACTGAAGCAGATGGAAAATAGCTAAACACACATTTCTGGCTATTAGCAAAAAAAAAGTAAACTATGTTCTGAATATGAAACAGTAAAGAGTAGATTTGCCAAATCATAATCAACAACACTCTCCTCCTCCTCCTCCTCCTTATGAAACATACAGAAGAAACATATTTATTTATCAATAGCAATAACATATCACAAATTGCTTTAAATGTAAAACATGAAAAGTGAATACCTGAATCCCCAACAACTAAAACCCTGACTTGTCCACTAGGTGGTCCACCATTCTGCTCTTTGATCTCCTTTTCCTTCTCCCTCCAAAACATACTTTCTTCCTCCTTACTCTCCTCAAATGTCTAATGTTTAGAGAACCAAAGACCAATTCACAACTACAAAATCACAACTCCAAGAATTCACATCCATACCCCATAGGACAACATGAATAAACTGAAAACAATAGCCAAATATCAAGACCCAATACTGCAAATCCCCATGAAATCACTTAAAAATTCAAAATAGACCGCTCCTTAATTCATGGAACAACAATCGAAGTAGTGGGATCTTCCAAAGTATCTTCAAAATGGGTATTTCACAGGATTCAATGTTCTTACACCATTCGGAGCATACGAAAGGGAGAAATCAGCTTTACTATTTAAAAAACGAATTGGACCCTTTTGCCTTTACTTAATGAAGAAACAAGATCTGAAATGATTTTAATAGTTGATTAGAGTATACATCAAAGGATGTGATGAATTATTAATTAAGAGATCGGAGATCGAGAAAACTATTAAGAGATTTAATGAGGTCGAAAGTTTCTCTTGAAAAATAAAAATGCCAAAAAATAATTATGGGGCAGGCCAGAACAGTAGGTTATGATAACGACATTATTGAGTAGCCTTTGCTTTGGGTGATTTTACCGTGTAATGGTAGTAGGAACATATATTTTTACTCTTTTTTTTTAACATAATACAATTTTTATCGCATACGAAATATTACAAATAAAATATCGTAATGTATGTAGAAAACACCAATTCGATAAACTTTTTATATAGGAACGTCGCCCGCATAATGGTTTTCTTGTGGAACATCAACGTCATCGTCGGATCGACGTTGGTGTTCCACAAGGAATACCAGCCGCGTGTGATGACTTCCCTATATAAAAAATCGTTGGTTGCTCGAAGTAATTTTTTGTGGTACAAAGTAGTAAGTGGGTGCGAAGTAGTAAATAGGGGGGTCAAAAGAACTATTTTTCTCCTTTTTTTTTAAACATAATACAATTGTATAACGGAATGTTAAATAAATATCGTAATGTATGTAATATTATACGTCAGCCCTTATACTCTACGTCGTCGTATTAAATAAATCTAATATTATACGTCAATCTCTACGTCGTCGTATTAAAAATAAAGCAACGGAAACCCAAAAGGTTCGGGTAAAAACATAAATGCTACTATGAATAGAAGACAAACCGACTATAGCTGAGTTGTTTAACCTACAACAACGAAAGGTCTAAAAGTCACAACGTACGATGTTCCAAAAGAAAAGATACAACTAACTTGTCTTACAAATTTGAAATAAAAGTACAACATTTAATAGAAAAGTACAAAGAAAGCATCATCATGGCATCATCGCCATCAAACGTCATCAAACTCCTCATCGAGCTCAAAATCAACATGTCCATCTTCTCACACACAATGCATACAAAACAAACATGCAAAAGAGATAAGTACAAAGTACTTAGTAAGAGGGAGAAGCTAATGTATAATAAGTTCTACAACGGAAAAAGGTTTATGTTATTATTATTAAATTATCTTTGTGAGACCGACTCAAACTTTAGGGTTCACTTCATGTTCATCAACATGTCGTGACTATCTGTTTCTAACTTAGCTTATCTTTGTTACAACCGCATTCAAGGGCAATGCGCATGGTGAAGATCCACCACGAGATATTACTGTGCAACCTATCAGTGGATCACACCAATAGCCACGGGGGAAAGCCCGATAGTGTACACGTTCGGTGAAGTCCCTCTACTCCCAGTGCCCCTTCGAGGCCCGTAAAGTTATTCATTCACGAGGTCCATCCACTCCCAGTGCTTTTAAAGGCCAACAGAGTTACTCGCTTTATCCGAGTAGCCCACATATCGCGATATGACCTTGTGTTTTACCAAGAATGACATGTTGTTTATTCTTTTAACTACACAAGTACGTTGATTATTAGTTGTTAACTAGCCACCAAAGTGTTTTCAAGTAAACTCCCTCACATATGCTACTCTCTTTCATAGACCACTAGACACGAACAAGGCCTAGCAATTACACAGACATTGATGAATACTAGTCCATCAAAGCACAAGCCAATCATACTCTTCCGACGGTCCCGAACTTACACTCTTAGGAAGAGTACATTCGGTGCCGGAACTTAACGCATCAGAAGCTTAATCAAGGCTTGTTCATGTTCATTTAACTTGTTTATATCATTAGTATAAGGTTAAGAACCAATCCCAACTTACTACACTCGAAAATAAGCAAAAACGGTCAAAACAACATTTCTAGGCCATAGGCCACGGCCTGTAAATCATAGACCGGCGCCTATGGCACAACAGACTTCTCTGAACTCTCTGAATCTGATAGGCCACGGCCTATAAATCATAGGCCATGGCCTACGACACCTAGGAGCATATTTATATGTTTTTCGATTTTGTACCATCTCTAACCCTTTTCAATCAATTTAACAACAATATATGTAGAAAAACAGTAGCAAAACAGTACTATATCATACCATAGCACTTCACACTTCAACTACAACATTTAAGCACAATTTCTAACACCACAACATGCCAAAACTCAACCCTAGCATCATAACACCATAATTAAACATTAAGAAGAGCCTCTTACCTTAAGAGCAAGCAAAACCAAAGCAAAACTCAGAACATCTGCAGCACTTTCTAAGCCTCCAACCGGAAGCCTATTTGATCAACCAATTGAACAAGAAACAATTATGATCAAAGCTTCTAAACAAAAGGAACTACAAATTCAACCAAACGAAACCACAAAACTTGATCATCTCTTGATGAATCCAAAAACTGAGGCAAAACTAACCTTATTCCAAACTTGATGATCTTGCTGTCAAAAGGAAGCCCTCTTCACGCTAATTCCAAATCTTCAATTCTTCCTGAAAACCGTTTAGAATCTAGTGAGAATTTTGGAGAATTCTCTCTTATGACTTTTCTGTTCCTTTTCCCTTGCAGAGTTCGACTATTCTGATGAAAATTCCCTTTTGACAACTTCCCACTAATAAGGGAGGTTTATTTTTCCCAAAAAAACAACTCCCATGGAGTTATTGCACTTAAGTCCCAATTAAATACCAATTAATTGCTCATTAATCCAAGAATTCTCAATTAATCCCTTTTTTCCTTTTAATATTAAATCCATAATTTAATAAACATAATATTCCTTTTTTCGCAAAAAAACACGTATTCTTTTTTTGAAAAGTCGGGATATTACATTCCTCCCATCTTAAGAGGAGTTTTGTCCTCGAAACTCAAATGTGCTCAATCCGTTGACCTTCCTTAGTACCCTCTCTTCGACACAAACTAAACCGAAGCTTCACTTGTTTCCCCACGGACAACACCAACCGATTCTGATCTTGCTAACTGTCTCGGATTTTTATCTAATGAAAAACAAACAAGTAATAAATTATAAATCCGGTATACCCAAGTGCAGGGATCGTAGCATAGCGATTAATACCGGAGTCGATCTCAGGGAATCGGGGTATCTAGTTCGTATTAATCTTCCTAAGATTGATACCATTATTATTAAAACCTAAAATAACAAAACGATAAGTAAACTGGACAGAGGATTGTCAGTCCAAAGCCAGGAAAGATCGTTGCGAAAAATAAATCTAAACTACAAACTAAGAAAATAAATAAAACTAGTAAAACCATGACAATGACTTTGGTGATTCAACAAAGAACAAGCAATGATCCACCGTCCCGCAACCCTCGTTTTCTTTCTAAGGTTATCTTATGATGATTTAATTAAACTTGTGATTCACCGAACAAAGGTACGAATTCCCAATCTCTTAGGTAATTCGTCGATCAATCTTTTATCTTTCGATCTTAAAGATTAACACTTTCAATTCAGAGGTGTAAGATTTATTCAATCTAGCAACCTAGATATTCAACCTAATCAACTCTCGTTACTTATAGGTTAAAGATCCAATATTTCCTATGGTGATCTAGGTTTACACCGACTCTCGTCACATAGTAAACATCAATAGCAAAACATCTCTCGATACAAATTTGCATAACACATAATCATAGAAAAGAAACAACTTTAATTAAAACTCACAAAATCATCCAATGGGAGAAATAAAAACGCTACAGAAAAGTTTCACATGCTTGCCCCAAGTTTGATCAGCTTCCATCCATCCTCATGATCCGGAAGGAAAACGAAACAAAATAAATAAAACAACTAATCTAACCCTCGGTCGACCAAGCACCAAGGCTTGGCCGACCGAGCACAACTCGGCTTCAGAATATAGGGTTTTCTGCGGCTGCTGTAATGTGTATATGATGATATTAGGGTTTGAAATAATGCGGCTATATATAGAAAAAGTAAGTCGGTTTCAAAGCATGGCGGCGGACGGACGCCCGTCCACTCCTTCTGGACGCTCGTCCAGTTGGTGTAAATTCTTCGAGTCGGGCCGAGTCTTCTCAAACGCCCGTTTTATGTAAAATGAGACGCTCGTCCACTAAAATCTTCAAAACTCTGAATCAAATTTCCTCTCCTGGACGCTCGTCCATATCTTCAGACGTCCGTCCACCCTGGAAGCCAGTTCAATACTTCAGACGCCAATCCAGGCTGCATGGGTAGTAAACGCTCGTTTGATTCTTCAAATCTTCATTCCAATCCTCAACTTGCATCTTCCTCCTTCCATTAAATCTCCAATTATGACATGTTTATGCACCTACAAAACCACAAAGACATGCAAAGTGTAAAACCATAGATAATTACCAATAAAATCACGAAATTAGCTCAACTTTACACTTAAAGACTTTTAAAACTCATCTGCTCAATAATTCGATTAAACCCTTAATTTCTATGCAAATAATACGAATATGGAGGAAATTATTACAAAATATAACGATATAAATCATATAAAATCACCCTTAACACTAACCACTGAACCAACAGTACTCTACTGATTCCCAAATTGTTCAAACCCTTGTACACACAAACCAAAACTGATCAACCACTCTTGAACCACTGACACCACACTAATCAATCTTGTACTCGTCTTCCTTTATTAGGAAGGACACTTCCTTAGTTCAACCATCCAAGTAGACAAACTCTTGGGTAGCCAACCTATACCAAGAATCACATTATGGTCCGTAGAATTCAGAACTATAACTTCATTCTTGCGATGGTAGATTCCAACACATCCAACCACTTGTATTAACATCCTAGTAACCTTGCTTACTCTATCCAAATGGTGTTTTACAACCAAGGGATCCTAGAGGCTGTTTTTACTAAAACCGAGGTGGGGTTCCTGATTCTGAAACCAATCAACAAGTTCCATCTGACTCACAATTGTCTTGAACCAAACCACTCGCTTCTTGTTGAGCTCTAAAACATCCCATTTCCAAACTTACCAACACGAGTATCTCCGAGGTTATCTCTCATTCTGAAGGATCAAAACGGTTCTAAGTGGTTTAAAGAGATATTATCTTAAAGATAAAGAAGCCTACGACAGCAAGGAACGCTTTGCTCTTATACCAATTGTAACGCCCCGCTCCCGGATACCGAGCCCTTATCCGAAAGAGAACGTTCGACGCGTATAACATTAAATAAATCTAATATTATACGCCAGGCTCTACGTCTTCATATCAAAAATAAGGCAATGGAAGCCCAAAAGGCTCGGGTAAAAACATAAATGCTTCCATGAATGAAGACAGACCGAGTATAGCTTAGTTGTTTAACTTACAACAACGAAAGGTCCAAAGGTTACAACGTATGATGTTCCAAAAGAAACGATACAACTAACTTGTCTTACAAACTTGAAAATAAAAGTACAATAAGTCTAATACAACATTTAATAGAAAAGTAAAAAGAAAGCATCATCATGGCATCATCGTCATCAAACGTCATCAAACTCCTCATCGATCTCAAGATCAACATGTCCATCTTCTCACCCCACAATGCATACAAAACAAACATTCAAAGGAGGTACGTACAAAGTACTTATCAAGAGGGAGAAGCTAATGTATAATAAGTTCTACAACGGAAAGGTTTATGTTATTATTATTAAGTTATCTTTTGAGACCGACTCAAACTCTAGGGTTCACATCAGGCTCATCAACATGTCGTGACTATTTGTTTCTAACTTAGCTTATCTTTGTTACAACCGCATTCAAGGGCACTACGCATGGTGAAGATCCACCACGAGATATTATTGTGTAACCTATCAGTGGATCACACCAATAGCCACGGGGGAAAGCCCGATAGAGTACACATTCGATGAAGTCCCTCTACTCCCAGTGCCTTTTCGAGGCCAATAAAGTTATTCATTCATGAGGTCCCTCCATTCCAAGTGCCTTTTAAAGGCCAGCATAGTTACTCGCTTTATCCGAATAGCCCACACATCGCGATATGACCTTGTGCCTTACCAAGAATGACATGTTCTTTATTCTTTTAACTACACAAGTATGTTGATTATTAGTTGTTAACTAGCCACCTAAGTGTTTTCAAGTAAACTCCCTCACATTGACTACTCTCTACCCTAGACCACTAGACCCTAATCCATCAAAGCACAAGCCAATCATACTCTTCCGACGGTCCCGAACTTCAACTCTTAGGAAGAGTACATTCGGTGCTGGAACTAAATGCATCAGAAGCTTAATCAAGGCTTGTTCATGTTCATTTAACATGTTTATATCTTAGTATAAGGTTAGGAACCAATCCCAACTTACTTCATCTCAAGGGCTTGCTTCCATGGGAGATGACATGGAGTCATTACTAAAAAATCAGTCTTGGAATCTGGTCAAACAACCATATAAAATGAAATCACGTGTAAATGTGCCTTCAAGAAGAAGAAATGAATGTCTTCAGCTGAGGGAATCAAGTATAAGGCACGTTTTGTTGCAAGAGGGTTCAGTCAGAATGATGGGGTGGACTATGATGAGATATTCTCACCAGTTGTCAAACACACTTCTATCAGGGTTCCACTTGCCATGGTGGCACATCAGGATCTTGAACTTGAGCAGTTAGATGTGAAGACAACTTTTCTACAGGGTGATGTAGTTAATAATATATACATGACTCAGCCAGAGGGGTTCCAAATTCCAGGTAAAGAAGGGTATGTTTGCAAGCTGAGGAAGTCATTGTGTGGACTAAAGTCCATATGATTGTTGTGTGTATCACAACAAGCTGAAAGATGGATTATTCATCTATCATGTCCTGTGTATGGATGATATGGTGATAGATGTTGAAAAGAATACTGATGTTCATAATCTGAAAGGCCTTCACAATTCTAAATTTGAGATCAAGGATTTGGGTGCAACAAAGAAAATTCTGAGGATGGAGATCTATAGAGTCAGAAAAAGCTTTTCTTAACTCAGCAGGGTATTCAGAAGATATTGGCCAGATGTGGCATGCCAGCTGCCAAGACAATATATACTCCAGTGGCATCAAATGTTCACCCATACGTTTATGCTTCACAGTCAGCTGAAGAGAAGGAGTGTATGTCAAAAGTTCCTTATGCTAGTGCAATAGGTGGTCTGATGTATGCAATGGTCTGCATGAGTCCTGATTTTGGCTCAGGCCGGCAGTGTTGTCAGTAGGTCCATGATCAACATGGAAAGGAACACTACAAAGTTATGAAAAGGATGTTCAGGTACCTTTGGGTACAATATATGTTGGTCTCATTTATGGAGGTGATACTCAGTGTCTAGTCATAGGGTTCTGTGATGTTGATTATGCATGAGATGTGGACATCATGAAGTCTATGACTAGTTATGTTTTCACTTTGGGAGGCTCTGTAGTAAGTTGGAAGGAAACTTTATAGGAAAAAGTGTTATTATCTACCACTGAGGCAGAATTCATGGCACTTGCATAGGCAGCCAATGAAGGAATCTGGTTGAAAGGACTGGTCAATGATTTGGGTCTGCATCAGGATCAAGCTGAAATATATTGTGACAATTTGAGTGCATTATCGGGTTCATCGTGAGAGGACCACTCTTATTGATGTGAGATATCATTTTCTAAAGAATGAGAAGAGAATCTAGGTGATGAAGATCAACACTCATGATAATTCTACTCGATATGCTCACCAAGTCTGTGTAGAGGGGCAAGTTTCAACTGTGTTTGGATTTGCTTAACATCGGAAGCTAGTAATCTATTATCTGAGAAGACAAGTCTGAAGTGGGAGAAGTTTGGGTGTTATACATCTTGCATTGACGAATGCATCTGGTATATTACATCTGGTTATGCAATCTGTTTGAACGAGAGTTCAAGTCAAGGTGGAGATTTGTTTGTCAAGATGACTTGATCTCTGCGCCTGAATCTAGAAAAGCTGAAGTCTGGGAAGTTCAGGTGAGTGATGGCCAACTGAGCTGAAGTGTTCAAGTAAAGGAGATCAGCTGAAGTAGTGTTCAATTGAATTCTATAGTCATTCAAGTGATCTCACCGAGTCTATTAAACATGTCAGTGTTGGGTTTGCATCTGAGTCTGGTTACATCTGGCGGTTTTAGTTGAGCCGAGGAATCATAGTTGGGGGTATTTCTGAGAAATACGCATGGGACATTATGGCGGCTATGGTTTAATTACCGAGGCTATGAATATCCACATTTATTGAAACCTAGTCAGTATCTTCTTGTGTAATTATATGTATAGTAAAATATATTTTTTTGTCTGTGGAGTAGTTGGCACAACACTGGAAACCACGTTAAATCACTACGTTCTTCTTGTTTCTATTCTTGTTTGTGTTTGTTTACGTTAATCGGTCTGTGTTCATGGTTCTTCACTAGCAATCCCTTTCAACACCCTTTTTGGTTGCCGATATGCATTGGTTTAAGCATTCAAAATCTATTAACTTGGAGAATTCTCAATTTAATGATGACAACCTTGCATATTGAAGAGTCTTTCTTAGACTATAAACTCAGCAATTTTGGGTACTCTATATCCAGTTACACTTTTAGCATCTTCTTTTCAGTAAATGTATTGCTGAATTTTATGTGCTTCAATGTGTAATTGTTAGATAGTACAAAGAAAACTTTTGAAGGATTGTTTTAATAAATTATTTTAGTAACAATGTCTTTTAAATACAAAATTCATGGTAGTAGCAATTTTATAAAGTTTCATGAGTTGCAGATAATTTATCATGGGGTTGATCAATTTTGATGGGATTAGAAGTCAAGGATTGAGATTTTTAGCTTCCACCATATGGAAATTGGCGTTCATCTATAACTCTCAGTATCTGAATCCCCCTTCAGCAATCTTTGTGGCGTTTGCCATATGGATAATGGCGTCCTCCAAATCTCTCTGATCTTTGGAGCTGTTTTAAGTTTATTTGTGGCGATCTCCATGAGGACAATGGCGTCCGTCAAGAAGAATCTATACAATTACATGTGGTTTTTTGAGATATTGTGTCATCTTCCATAAGGACATGGCATCCGCCATATCATTAATGAGCGCATGATTCAAGGAGTCGGAATGATTGATTGAACCATATTAGTTTATTTGGGCGTCTCTCCCACCACTACTCCATCTCGTTTTTCTTTCCTTTCTCTTCATTTTCTTCACCTCTTTTCATCAAAGACTCCAAACTTGTTTTTCTTTTAGGTTGTTACGTTTTTGGTTCATTTTGATCGTGG
The DNA here is from genome assembly GCA_036785695.1 of Gentiana straminea. Lineage (NCBI taxonomy): Eukaryota > Viridiplantae > Streptophyta > Magnoliopsida > Gentianales > Gentianaceae > Gentiana > Gentiana straminea. Next base: position 7,157,522 of record JAVUPR010000479.1, read on the forward strand.
ATTGCACCATTTCCGGCAAAGCTTGGATATTCCGTCGAGTTTCTTTTGTTGTGATGATTCTTCTGTCACTCCTTGTGATTCTTTGATCTTAAGGTAACATTTTCCTAATTTAACTCAGTTTGAGTTATTTCATTTCAGTAAAATAATTGAGTTTTTTTTTTTTTTTTTTTTTTTTTTTTCTATTTTGGAATTGGTTGAACCGCAATTTTCATTAGTACAATGTCTCTCAAAGACCAAGAAAATCCTAAGAAACGATATAAGGGTACTCCCTCCAACAAGAGTCTCAATTATAGAGCAATCCAACCTTTGGTGGAACCTCCTGCAATTCCACCACCCATTCCAACTCCAAATCCATTATATTTTGAAGTTACCGCCTCTGAAAATGCTAAGTTTTACGCCTCGAGTAATAGGAATGCGAACATGGAGCGTGGCCTTTGTTTGGTTAAGTCTGATCTTGCAGTTCAGATTGAGGTTGAACGTTGAAATTGGCTTAAATTTGTTGCTGGACCATCTGACCCAATCAATCTGAGTCTTATATGGGAATTCATAGCCCACTTGAACGGCACTTCGAGTGCCTCTATTTCTGTGAGAGGATACACTATTGTTCTCTCGTTAAGTATTCATTCAATTTTATGATATGTCAGCCACTCCTATTGACCAGCAATTAACAATCTCATGGGGAAAAGAAGATCATGCAACCAAAGCCGCTATGACCATTGAAGCCCAAAAGTTTATTAACCCTAAGGCACCGATTGTTACCCTTCCTATTGTTATTCCTGGTGCTTCGTTGAATTACAAGAGATATAAGCTTGGTAGTGCCCTTGTGAGAGTTAAAGTTTGGAAACACTTCGTTAATAGCGCCGCCGCATGACATCCAAACACATTCATGATTGTTGGTCCCAGAGAAAGGCATAAACAAGGGTCAGAGAGGGGTTGAATGACCTTGTTCATTAATTTCAGAATATTGTTTGCAAGAGTCTATTGCAGCGGATGTGCCTTTTTTTAATTAATTGTTTTTCAAAATATTATATTCTATACACACACAAAGTAAACTGTAGGAAGGTAAAATGCGGAAAGTAAATAAGTGATGTGTGATTTTCAATATAATCACTAAATCCTTCTGCAAGCGCACGGCTTATCGAGTAGCACTTAGGATGTCGATCCCACATATAATTCTTGATTTTTATTAGCTAGACAAATCAATTTCTTGGAAGGTTTTTTTATTTAAAAGTCCTAAATTTAAAGAAAATAAATAAATTATGAGTATGAACTAAGAACTTAAGATTTAAGTAATAATTCAATTTAAAAGTATTTCTAGGATTTCGGAGTCACCACATAATTACTATATGTCTTACCAACAATATTTCCCCTAAGATATGAATTTTACATTTATAAAGGCAATTATCAAATTTCATCACAAAAATATTCTTTCAAATTATTCTCGTGATCGTACCTAAATTCAAACTACGCCCGGTTTCCCACGATATAGAATGAACTTAGATCCTTTAAAGAACCATAATTTCATGCCATCAAGGTTTTTATCAATTTTCATTCCAATAAAACCCTAGATTTAATTCTTGTTTCCTAAAGTACAATTAATTGGTAATTCGGTCAATTAATTGAATAATTTATTTACGCAGAATTACGATTATTCACCCTCTCGAGCTATCAATTCAACAATCATACAAGAATAGCACACAAGAATCGATTTATAAGCATTAAATTCAGAAAATAAGGGAAAGATTGAGTTTTTACATCATATATTCATATCCGGGTTTCTCCTAATTCTAGAAACTAATATCTACTCACATTCCATATCAAGATTCCAAGATTCAATCATAAAATTCATACTTTGACAAGAAAAATAAATAAATAGAGAGAATAAGAAAATAGAGAGAGAAATAAACCGTCAAAGTATTGCATAAATAATCCAACCTTGAAAAAGCTTCATTTTTGAATTTTTAGCACCTAATATTCTTGTTCTTGGGGATGGGATGATGATGAATGGAAGAGGAGCAATGTTCGACTCCAAAAAAACTGATTCAGGCGTGAGTTGCGTCTTTCACGACTTAGGGCATTAAAAATAGGATGATTACCTCATAAATATAAGTTTCCATAATTAATTTAATCAAGAAAATCTTTAAAAGTCAAATCTCTATCATTCTTGGACTCTTCTAGTGTGTGGGCTCCTCCCTTTTCATATAATTCACTCCAATTCAAGAAAACAATGTTGGAGAAAATTTCCACCAATCAGAACATTTCGTTGGCCATGATCAGATTTCTGAAAAGTGTCACACCGTTGGTGTGATAGTGGTTGATTTTTGGTTATTTTTCTTCTAATCTCGAATAATCCTGCAATAATTCGAACATCTGCTGTAATCTAACCCAAAAAGGATAAAAACATCGCAAAATAACAACACACGACACCAAATTGAGTCCAAAACATCTAGAATTATTCAACTTTTTAGAAACTTATCAATGAGCATAAAAGGTAAATGACACAGAAAACTTATAGAGGCTCAGGGTAGTGTAATCTCTTAATCCTCTCTTCTTATGTGATGGTCAGAGGAATTTACTATTGTGTTGTTACACCAGGTACAATAGTGTAGATTGTCCTTGACAACTCCCAAGTTGCTTCACACTCTGAGCAGTCACTCCTAAATGGTCCTTCCCAAACTGCTTCAATGGCTCTGCTCTGCTGTTCCTTCAGAGTTTCCTTCAACAACTATCACTTTTCACAGCTCATTAACAGACAATATTTGCTTCGGCTGCTTCAGTCCTTCAGAGCCTCACGTTTTTTCACTGATCACAAATCTCTGAGTGAGATGTAGAGGTTGAATCAAGAGTGATTCAAGAATTTCAAGTTCAGACTTGATAATAGTGTTTTAAGTTCCTTATTTTTGTTGAAGCTTGAATAGTCTAGATATGACTTCTCAAATTCTCATTAGGAATGGCTAGAACGTTTGTGTGTTATCTCGCTTATTGTGTATTCACTTGTATTTTGTTTTGTCATTAATATCCTCCATTTATAGCTTCAAAATCCTTAGTTTCGTTTCCCAATTCTGAAATTCTGGCCGTTGTCCTTGATTTCACGAATTAATTGTCCTTGATTTTTCCCGATTCAATGCCCACGATCTTCGTGATTTCCGTATATTCCGTAGCATTTCTGATTCGATTTAGCCAATGCTTTTCCTTGATTTTCATCCATGATTTTCTTCAAAATTTATTTGGATATTGCTTCAATTTCTTCCTTGATTTTCTAAGATTTATTTCAGTAGACTAATCTTCATTCTAGTCAGTTGTCTTGTTCCGACTCAGTTGATTCTTCTTACTCATTTGAATGCTTCTCGTCTGACTCTCTTCTGCTCTGATTAAGTCTACTGATCTGATTATACTTCTCTGATCCTTGAGTGGGGTGAGATCAGAGTACACCATATTTATAAGAGATAGTTCATCATTGATTATACTTAGGTTTATTCAAGGTCATCACCGACTTCCTTGATTATAAACTTGTCCATTAGTTTTGAGTCATCAGTCTTCATTGTTGAGTTAGATCCCTCAGTTTTCTACTCGGCTTATGTATGAACCAGTCAGGACCTGCAGATATACCTCAACTGAACTGACCTATCTAGTCTTCTATTACAATGCTCAGTGTGATGAACCTATACAATGATCTTTTAGACTCAATCAAGCTTCTATAACAGCTAGTCAGGCCATCATCCAAACAGAAATATTCCTAACAATGATGTTAATCAAGACGAGTCTTTGCTCCTCAATGTAATTTTGACCAAGGAACCTGTTCATGTGGGGCGTGTGATCTACAAATATGTTGTAGATTATGCGAACCAAGAGATCAATGCTAATATATCCTCCCCGAGCCTGATTTCTACCCTCAGTACTAATGACGATTGTCTCTTATTCGAGTTTGACGAGTTTGCTACCCCTGAAGTAGCCCTCATTGGACCTTACATTAGAGAATCTGCAGAACCTAACCCTAACCCTCCTTCATCCACCACCATGCCTTCTTCTTCTTCCACCACACCCCCTCCGCCACCTTTTTTTGGACCTCTGCCTTAGCTGCCTGAGCCCGGCTTTGTAGTGGCCGAGTTAGAATTCCTTCGTGACAGAATGACTTCTCTCTCTTCATAGATGGCCATTCTTCACGGAGAAAATGCAGCTCTCCGCTTCGACCTACACTCAGCTTTTGAGATTATGTGTGTTTTTGTTGATGATCTTCGTCAAGGTCTCTGTGGTTTTCGTGCCACAACCACCAACATGGCTCTACACACTCTTTTTGACCCAGAAGACCTTCCAAACCTCCACTGACCCTACATTTTTCCACCTTGGGCCATACACACTCTCATCCATCCACCACCTACCACTCCTATACCTCACCATTTTCTTGTACCCACCCTTACCCCTGTACTTCCACCTTCACTTACACCACCATGCCCCGTTTCAAGTGATGCTCTCCTTCTGATTTTGGTGTCTTTGAGGTTCCTCCTTCCAGTGAGCCCTTGAGATGCTAGACAACTCTCGGGTTTTAGGATCTTAGGGTATGACTTTTATTCAGGTTTCGGGCAAGACGGTCATTGATGTGGATGAGGATGTGACTATGGCTGAGGTTGATGATGTTTAGAGTGCCGATGATGCCTCTACGCTTGTTGTTGCCGACGATAGTTTGGTTGCTATTATTTCTACTTCTATTTCCACCCTTATTGATCCTACCCGGTGACATTTGATCTATTTCCTTGATGCTTTATTTACTATTCTGCTGTTATAGTGAGACCGCATGTGGTCTATGATCCTTTTGGATCTGCTGCACTTGACTTTACTTTCCTTACTTTGGCTTGCCTTGATACTTTGCTACTTGGATTTGTTGTTACTTGGCTTTGCTTTGGACCTTCTTGTTTGCAATACATGCTTGCTTTCTCTTGTCCCTAATGCTTGTGTGTGGTTTCCTGGTTTAACTAGACATTGTTGAATCTTTTTGTTGCATGGCTTTCATATTTTAAAGTCTGCATTTTTGTTGTCTGCTGTCAATTTGGCGTTCGCCATTTGCTTATGGTAGTTAGCATAATGTTCTGTGCCTTTTTGGCGTACGCCACCTCCCAACTGTAACGATCTATCTATTGAATGGTGATTAAAAGCAGTTCATTTTTGCAGGAAAATGCCAAACTAAGGCACTTCATGCTCATATAGATCACATGGTTTATTTTCTTGTGTAAAGTTTATCAATTTATTGGTTTCGTGATTGCTTGATTAAAGTTGTGCAGGTTAGTGTATGGTTTATTGTGTAGCTAACTAGGTTCAAGTGGATGCTACACAATTGTTTTCAATGCGATTTGTGTGTATTCGTTCAAAACACTGTCTTAATTGTTTTCTTCACTTCTTTCAATTTGTTTTTCCCCAGAGGAATGTAAGCTTATGCAGTTATGCTACGACGTCAAGACGGGGATGATGTGCTACACACCCACGTCTTCTTTTGTATACCTGCTCAGTAATTCAGGAGATCGCTCAACTGCTTCGACTATTAAAACACAGAAATCGTTTTCGCTTTGGGGTTCAAACTTTCAGTATTTAGCTTTTAAGAAATGAAGAAAGTTTTCCGCTTTCGGATTTTTTTTAGTGCTGCTCTGTGTTCCTTTTTTTTTGTTTTTTTTTTTTCTTTCTATACTTTGATTTATACACTATATCACTTTCATTTTGTTCTGAGTTCATAGTGGCCCAAATTATATCTTTTGTTCCCTAAAAAAAAAAAAATTATATCTTTTGGTTGGTTCACGGTTGATCTTATGGTCGGATTTTCTTGGTTGTGTTGGCTTTTCAAGGGATTCCATCTACCCGATTCTGGTCAGATCGATTATCTACCATATACACATCACCCTCAAGATGCTCAAGAAATTGATGATTTCACAAAATTGGATAGTAATCTATAAATTTGACAATTCTATATGGCTGACTTCATTTTTTGAGATGAGAGTGGATAAAGTATTGTAGAGTTAGCTGCTCAATTTTTTTAGGGAAACAGCATGTAGAGGTATGTGTGTAGATGGATGGAAGGCTAATTTCACAGTTTTAAGGCAACTCTTTTTCTCACAATTTGTGTTTGTTTGTTTGTTTTTTTATTTTTTATTTTTATCGTCAAATCGTAGCAATGACTTGTCATTGAAGGGCTGGAAAACTCAACAAGTCATTGTCGGGCTGTCTTTTTTATATTTGATACTGCAACGGCGAGTATTTTGAGATTTGATTCAAAATATACACTTGTCTTCCACATGAAGAAATCAAAATCTGTTCCGAGGTTTTTTCAGCAGCCATGGATTGTAATGATGTTTTAATGAGTTATGTGTAGCTTTATAGAAATGAGACCAACCATAATTTTCTTCAAACCTAAAATAAATAATTTAAAAAAAAAAAAAAAAAAAAAGGCATTGAATGATGTAATAAATCAGCAGCATAAAACAATTTAATGTACAGTTTATAAGAGGCTCCAAAGCCATCCATAACAAAGACAAACGGACAAATATCAAAAAATATAAACTGAAATTAATACATGAATTTCAAGTAATCTGGTTTTTTTTTTTTTTATATGCTTATTTATTTTGATAAGACGGCCCGACATATAAAGCATCCCGTCTATAGTATACACGGAAATGTTTGCTTTCATGACGGTAAATCGTACCCCTTGACAAAAAACAACAGGGGAATAATGAATAAACAGAATACAAAACCTCCCCCAACTTCCATAATATATACAAACAAGAAAGAAAGATTCACGAAACGGCATCTAACTTTGGTCTCGGTGCTATTTTCTGACTACATCAAAGGGAGATAGGCACCTCCATGGCCTTTCTTCAGGACAAGTGGTCCGGCGTTTTCAGGAACTTTATCCAAATTTCTGTTACAATTTTCAACAATGGGTTCAAAACCGGTGGCAAGTGTAGCAAGCCGTAATCTCAACCCTATGTCCCTGGTTCTTTTGAACAAGCATTTAAACGACTTACTCCTGGTCTTAGCCCACTCAGATGGTAACCCTCCTCCAGACAACCAAACTGAAAAGTTTGATTGATCCCCCCTTGCTGCTACCTCAGCTCGGTAGAATTTTGCAAGCTCAACGAGCATGGAGGGGTGAAGGGGGAGTACAGCCTCAAATTCTGACAAAAATTGTTCGGTTGACTCGGGTGTCATCATTCGGTTCCAAAGCACTAAGGCCCATTCACTTGGTTGATTCAGCCCATAGGCTTCAGCAACAATTAAAGCCTCTTGGAAACGAGATTGTTCGACGAGTACTCGCCTTGCATTATCTACAGATAGGTTGAGCCACTGTAGATCGGGCATCCGAATCTGGAGAGAGACAAGGGAAGCCTGAGCACAAGCTTTTCTCGTTTTGTTTCCAGCATCGATTGAAGAGTAGACTTCAGCTGCTTCAATGAAGTATCGCATGGATTCTAGTAGCTCATCTGTATGATCTTTGTAATGACTCATGAACCAATTATGGGACGATTCGTTTGCACGTGATTCCAGAAGAGCAGCTGCTTCATGCTTCATGTCAAAATGATTGTATACCTGAAGAAACAAAACAAATAATAACTCAACTTTCAAATAAATCCCTAACTGAATAGTAATCTTTTCAGTTATTTAAGCTGCTAAAAACCTACATGTTTCAATGCATGCTATCACAACCAACTTATTGTGGCACCACACCCACCACAGACGACGCTGAAAATCGACTTTTAAGAAGTCGACTATGAAAATCTAATATCTCAAAGTCATAAGGTCAATATTTAACTTTTAATAAGTCCCCGACTTTTTGAAAGGCCATAGTGCGTGGTAGGTGTGGTGCAGTAGTAAGTTGGCTGCGGTGCCTTTTAAAATTCCCCAGATAAAAATATGCATATGCATACCAAGGAAAATGCATCAATATCATTAGGGTTGAATTGCTGAAGTGATGTGAGTACAGCCATTCGGAATCCTCGTACAGTCTCTGCTGTGCTAGCATTTGAATGAGCAGCAGCAGAATATTTGTGTAGAAGAAGATCTAACTGGCCATTTTCAATAAGAATGTCAAGAATAAATTTAAGTGAATGGAAGTTTCCGACTCCGGTTATCAAACGTGCCAAGCATGCAAAGTCACCCTCAGCTATATAAGCTTCAACCCTGGTTCCAGCAAGAGCAACCAGAACATCAACGCCGTCAAGGCGGGCAGACGACTTGTAGAAATGGTGGGCCAGAATCAGCAGTTCTACCTGTGGACAAAAATTACCCCTCAATGTCAAATTTAAACCTAGATGCAAACTTAACATATGGCAAACATTCACATTTTCCTTGAAACTTTCTTTAAAACAATTTTAAAAATAACAATAAAAAAACAAAGAAGAAAGACCACACAAAAAATAAAAAATAAAAAATAAAAAAAATCAATCATTCAGACCTCCTATGAAAACTGTACATAGTCAATTGAAGGACTGCAAAGCATGTGTTCTTTGTTGAAATGCATTGTGTTTTAATGAGTAAATTACTTGCCTCCCCAAGTGCTTAAGTTTTTGGAAGGGGTGATAATTCAACATGGTATCAGAGCATAAGGTCCTTTGTCGTGTGCCTGCCAAGACCCTTTTTTAAGGCCCACACTTGAGGTGTGTGTTGAAGTGCATTGTGTTTAAATATGTAAATCACTTACCAACTGTTGGGAGAGATGATAATTCTAACATTCATTGATGCGATTCGAAAAGTATTGTCACAGAAAAAGTGAAGCAGATAGATATGGCCCATTTTTCTCTTAAACAGTTAGATCCATTATTAATCTTTCAAAACTAGATGAGAAAATAAATACCTCACAAGCATTTGGTACTTCTTGTCCAGTAATCACTAGACGCATCAAGGAATGGCCGATCTGTGGTTCCGAGGGACAAAGTTCTGCCCACTTCAAGAAGTCTGAGAACCTCCATAATAAGGGAGAAGGACCTTCTTCCTTTTGAAAATCCATATACCCTCCACGATGTGCTGCCAACAAACCCTGAGAAAAGAATATGCACCTTAAAGTTACACCAAAAGGAACCACGATGACTGAAAGAAACATTTCAGTTTGGTAACTTGGTGCCGAAGTAAGTTTGATGTGGTGCAACTAACAATCCCATAGAAAAGGGATATTCAAGTTGGTACCATATTGCTCTGAAAACATCCTTTGGCACCAAGTAGGTGCCAAACATACCCTTCAGGCAAAAGAATTGAAAAGCCTTTATCTGCCTTAACATGAGTGACCAAGATCCTAACATGCATTAAGACATTTATAGACTAAAACACCTTTAAGAAGGATTCAGCAAGAACTTGAGCAATGCTTGAAGCTGGCATACTATGTGCTTGCACAAGAAGATTTGCTTCCTCAAATGAATCCTGAGCTTTGAGAGTAAGCAGTTGTAACAATTCGATTGGCTGTTTATCAAATGCCTCTTCAAATGAAAGACCTAGCACGTTTGCACCCTTCACTACAGCTATAATTCTTTTACAAAGAGCAGATGCGATGCCTTCTACAATGCAGGCTGCCAAACTCTCCAGCACCTATACTTTTCAAAAAATGTAAGCAACAAAAATAAGGCAGAATCATGTTAAAGAGCAGACAAAAAGACAGCAACAACAAATGATTCACTGAAAATAACCCAACATACTTAGACACTAGTAACGAATCTCTAGGCAAAGTTTAGAATGGATACCTAGAAATTACAGTTGAGGAAGTTTACGAGACAGGAATAGTTTTTTCTTATTATTCTGGAATGAAGTCCAGGGGCTATTCATTCAAGGAGTCCTTGTACTTACCACCAGCCACCAGAATAAATATGTACAGCTATTCTAACGAATACAATCCTACCAACCAACTAAGCAGATGATAACAGAATAGTTGTAATGAATACAAGAGAATAAATACAGTTCCTTACATTCATTTCAATATTTTTAAAGAATAGAACGCAAGTTTAACCAAGAAACACATCTTTTCTCATAAAGACACTGGAACTATATTTAGGCAACATTATTACATGCACACGTCGAAAACATCTGCACATCTGCTAAAGTTAACCTCCACGTGCTAAATAGCATGTTCTGTAGTATTATTACCTGGAGAGGTTCGATAACACGGGACTCATCCAATAAATCATGCGATTCAAGTACAGACCGCAAGTCCCCATCCAGCATTGAAGCAGATACTTTACTGTTCGGAGTTGAGATAGCAGCCAGCTTCATCGCAGCATCGATGACCATTAATTCATCTGCAACATGACCTTGGGACAATTTATTCCGGAGTTGTCTAGCAGCTGCTACCTGTCCAAACTCCAAGAGTGAAAGAATAGCTGCTTCAGCATCCGCAGGCCTTTCCTCCAACATTGGAAATGATCCCTCAGATTTAAAATTATCTTCTTTATCTACTACCGAAAAATCATCTCCCAAGTTGTCAGGATGAATCAAACATTCAGACTCACTGTTTTTATTCAACACTCCGACTGAAGACCTTCTTGATGATAAGAATCCTTTGGCTTTTCGTCTTGTCCTTGAACTTCCTTCCTTGCCTGCAGAGGGAAAAGAATCTGGAACTTGAGGAGTCTTGAGGCGTGTCTGAATATTTTCTCTCAAGTCGCTCCTCTCTGAACTATTGATTCTCGAGTTTATATGATTATCCATCTTAGATATAATAGTCATAGTGTTATCTAAAATGCTAGAGCTCTTCACACTCCCAGGTTCCTGACTAAAGTTGCTCAACCATGATTCACCTTCGCTTTTTTGTTGAGAGTCGGTTTCCATGGCCAAAAGCCACACTTTCGTCTCAATCTCTCTCAGAAAGTTCAGTGGAGATACTCTGACATATTTCACTTTCAGCAATTAGGTAAAAATACAAAACAAAAAATTTTCATTAACAGGTTTTTACTTACGGATTAGACTGAGTAATAATCCCACTCAACCACTGCAATGAAAGTAACAACAGTTCATGAAGTTCTCCTGCTGGAAGATCTTTCTCAGAGGCCTCTGCATGCTTAAGAAAAAAGGACCCAGCCTGCAAAGTAAATGAAAATACACCAAACTACATTAAAACAACTTGATCAAACTTGCTATCATCAATTATGTTATATTTTCCACCTTATGAACATGTGGGCACAGAAAATTTGACACGAAAATTTGAGGTAAGACCCCCTCCCTCCCTCCCCCCTCCCCCCTTCTCTGCATGTGTGTGTATATATTAGAAACTATATGTACAAAAATACTACGTACACCCCCACATCGTTTATCGCTTTTCTTTTTTCTTTTTCTGTGCCTACTTATTCATGAGGTGATTACATATATACACAGAAAACTGCATAAAATAATAAACAGAGTTTGCACTTTGAGAAAAAACAAGCAAGCATTAGAAGAGACGATATAAAGTCACTCAAGGGCTAAATACTGTACATATCATCTGAAGCAGTAGAATCAAATGAATGGATAACTAGGAAATCTGGGGCCGCCCCATAATCGGAAAAGAGCTAACACGAAGAGTAAAATAACCAACATAGGATATAGTCAGGCATGAAAGAAACACATAATAGCTAGGCTTACCGACTTGCCTAAAACATATGTACCTGTGATGCTGGGAAAGAATATCTAACAAAGAGCGATTGACAGTGGCCCCACAAAGCCATCCTCTCTTCAGGAACGTCCCAGAGGAACTCTTTCCATTCTAAAACCATGGATTCAGCCTAAAAAAGGCACATCAAATGATGTTAGATTTAAGATCATAAACAGTTTTGAAACCTAAGATCGATCTCACAAATGAAGGAAATGAGGTTCAAACAATTAAAACAATCGTGCTAGAGAAACGTAAGATGCAGATAATAGCAGGAACATACAAGGAGAAAAAAAAACATGTCAAACATTTAAAAGCCTTGGAGAGGAACTACTGGGTTGAAGACAAAAATCATATTCCCGGAAAAACGCTACAGCACATTCAGACAACTTCAAAAAGAACCAATGGTACAAAAATTTCAGTCATCAATTCTGAAGCTGCTACTTCTTGCCGGAAACACTTTGAAATTAGAAAGATCTCTGCTCAAAGTTATCGCAGCCATGAAAACCTTCATGAGAATATTTATTAACCGGAAGTAGACATAATAATTCTAAGATAGTGGTGACCAACTTCTGTTGCTGTAACTCCTTGGCAGAAAAGGAATAAAACAAATTGAATCCAGTCAAACCTACAGCAGCTGTGTAGATCTTTACAAATATTTACAGTTAAAGTAACTTTCAAGCATTCATGATTAACTACCATCATAAGAAAGAGAATCCTATTAAACAGTTAAAGTCGAGCTTCTTATAAAAACACAGTTGAGACTTAAAAAAGAAACCATCTTCATTGGCAATTGCGTTAATCAGAAATTGTGGCGTAACCTCCGACTATCTGATATACAGATATTAAGCCAATAATAAACAGAATATTTAACAGTAACATAAGGCTCAGGTTTACAATCAATAAGTACAGTCTCCTATAACAAATCAAGCGCAAATGCAAAATGAACACAGCCAGTCAAGATTATGTTAACCAATCAAGATGCCAAAAAGAAGCAGATTTAAGCGAATCCGCAGCTGGTGCGACAAGAGGAAAATCGGTCAGCTCTCGTAGATAGCGCGCCATGGTGTGAAATGCGCGCGCCATGGCGTGAGGCGAGGCTCCAACGCCTTAATAGTATCTATGGTGCTGAAAATGTCGGGCGGCCCTATGGCGTCGCCATGGCGAGCAAGGAGTGAGGCGTGGCGCGCCTTTTTTTTTTTTTTTGAAAAAATTTGAATTTCAAAGGTAAAAATGTCAAACCAGTTAATAATAATATTAAACCTAGTCAACCCATCCCTATTCTCTTTCATTCCCTCACATTCCCGTTGCTGCCTCCTCACTCCCAAGTCCTAAGAATATGCAACCTTCCATGGAGATGGAGAAAAAACAAACGAGGAGGTCGAGTTTCCCGATAACAACTAGTGGATGAGGAAAGTGAAAAAGAATTTCAAGATTATGATACTGAAGAAGATATACAAGATCATCTTGATGTTGACCCATTTGTTTTGGATGATGATGACACTGACATTGATGAAAGAGTGGATGGGGAGAATAGTGATGAGGGGACGGGTCCGATGGAGCTTATTAGTGATGATGATGAGTGATGACCGATGATCATTTGAAACTATCATTCTATTGATACTTGTTTTGCCTAATGGCTAATGCCCATCTTTTATGTCTTTTGTGAGCTCTAGTACTGGTATTAGTCTATTAGATTCGTTTAAAACTTTTGAAACAGGAAACCTTTTGGTTGATTGGTTTACTATAGTTTATCGGTAGTACTTGTTTTGTGTGTTAAAAGCTTAAAACTTGTTTAGATGACATTATGTGATCTTGTTTGTTGACTTTTATATATGTTATAATCTAAAAGGCCAAAAAATTAAGTGCTATGACTTTATTGCTCGCCTTGCATGTCGGGCGTCGCCATGGCGCCATGGCGCCCATACCACGCCTCACCTCCGCCATACGCTTTAACAAGTATGTCGTAGAAGTGAGAGCCAAACTTGAGCCCAAAAACATGAGTTCATGAAACTGGTGAGAGAAACAAGGTATGGGAATGTTGGGTCAGGCGTTGATTTGCAGCGTGGGGTAGGCAAAAGCCAATAATGGCAATTCGTGGTGAAAGTTGGGCTGGCCGGAATAGATGCATCAACAAATTGGACATAAATCACTGGAAAGGAATCAGAAAATGGTCCGTAATAGGCATATCTGGGAGAAGCTGATGCTTGGCATGGAGAGGACGGGAAACTGACCATCGACAAATCCAAGCAGCGGTGGGTCAACGGGTGGAGGTGGTCAGCGGTACCATTGGCTGTAATAAACTGCTACTTATCACCTTAGCAAATAGCCAAATACTATGGTGTATTTAGACATTCTAGAATACCTAAAGAGCCAACTTGCCGAAGTGGCCATTACAAAAAAAAAAAAAAAAAAAAAAAAAAAAAAAAAAAAAAAGACCACACAGCATACAATGCAAGATCTGAGTTGAAGTTCAAAAGAAACCCAGAATGATGGAAGGAAATGTATGGCAAACAAGAAAGGCTCGGAGAAATACCTGCATTTCAGTAATGTAGTCCGTAGCAGACTTCCAAGTTCCCCCACACGCTTCCAACTGCCTGGCCCAGGTGCGTGCCTGCTCCCAACATGCATTCTTAATTAATTCTGCCAAAACGGAAGCATCATCTAAATTTTCAGTTCCAATTTGGAGGTCATCATCTTTACGCAAGGAAGGTTCTGCTAAGTTTATTTTCCAAAAGAGTTGCCGATAATGTGTAGCAGCAGCTCCTCCATCACCAAAATTAGCATCAGCAAGGAGCTGCAATAAGCATCTTTTCTCATATGGGGAAGGGCATGTTGATAGCACAGCATCAGCTGCTTTCACAGCAACAGAACACATCAAAGACTTCCCAGCAGGCCCTTCTCTTACACTGCTTGTGTGTGCATGGGAATTCTCTTCCAGAATTCTGGCAGAAAAGGACTGCATATGTGCCGAAGCGTCAGACAGACGCATTTGTGAGAACGCCTGCAAATATCATGTTACATATATATGTATAAGTTACACTTCTTAACAACTTAAGCTATTAGGAGAGATGGTATGCAACAAGGTATCATAGTATGAGGTCAGGTGATCGAATGCCACTCAATGTCCCATTTATTAGGGAAAAAAACTATCACTACTGCTGTTACACACTAAAGCAACTATTACTACTGCTGCTACTGTGCTACAACATGTCTGCTCTCGTCCATATATTAGTTACGTTACTGCTGCTACTCTGCTACAACATACCTATCAAACCAAAACGTGGGGGTGTGTTAGACATCTGTATAACATATTAATTACACTTTGCTTAAAACTTTAGCTTTTCGAGAGATGGTAAGTCAACAATTCATATATAATCGCAAGTAGAGAAAGACAAAATCTCTGTATAAGAATAATACATGGTTTAAGAATAACCATCTAAGAAACACAACATGAATTGAGTCTTTCATTGCAAACCTTGCCTTACATTAACTTTCTCCTTGTGGTTTTTACCCCAGATATATGGGGGAAATTGTTAACACGCTTAACTTTCTAAGGACAGATTAAAGTGCTGGACTTCGTTTTCTTAAGTAGTCAATCCAGCAGGCACTGATACCTAGGGCAACAAAGAGTGTTGTGGCACCATTATTTCATATAAGTACATATGTGTAAGTAAAGACAAACAGAAAATAAAGAAGAAAATGAAGTTCCCTAGCACTGAAATTCAACGGCTTCTGAAAGCGCATAAAGATTTTCTCAGCTTTAAAGGGAACACCATTATTGGATATTAGTGTATTGTTTAAATGGGGCAGACACAAACCCAAAATAAAGACTAGCTTCTGCCAACTGTAAAATTTATGGGGAGGTAGAGACCATTATACTGCAGCAAAAGAAAGAAAGAGAATAAATGCAATGTAGGAAATTTACTCGAGCAACTTTAATTCTAATTCTGGCCACCAATCCAAAAAGGAACAAATATAAACTATTTACAGGTCAAAAGTTCCTCCCAAGTTCAAAGAAAAATCTATTCTCTTGGATAACAACTTATTTCATTGCAGTGAAAATTTTAATAATCACAAAGAGGCACCTTGCCCATATGATGACAACAAAGGAATACAGAAGTAAGAAAAGCTTTCTACAGCTTTCAATATCCACAAACACGAAAATAGATAATGTTTGGTTATACTGTCCATGAAAAATACTGCCACAGCTGTCCATAACTAGAATCATAACACGAACACAAATGTTAATTCATCGAGAATCCAACTAGAGAAAGTCAGGCACTGCGGTAGTAAAGATATATCCCCTATCAGGAGAGAACTACCCTACACCAGTAATAGTTGTAAATTGGTAGTAGTATTGTATCTATCCACCTTTACATGAAATTTCAGCACCAATGTAACTTGGTAATTGAACTTGCCTGTGTCTTCAGATATTTCAAGGTGGACATGATTATATGAATAGAAGAGGGAGGACCAAGAAGGGCACAAAAAGACTGCACATCAACAACAAATGAAATACATAAAGACAAAATGTTCACAGGATGAGTTGAAGTTCATGACAGGAATAGTCGTATCAAACTTGAAGTACCTGTAGAGAACAAATAAAAGGTAAGAGGGAATTTGATGGTAGGAAAATTTCAAATGCCCTCAACAAGGGAAGAAAACTATGTTGTTCGCACAGCTCGGCTGAAATCCTTGGTAGTGATTGGGATGCTTCCTCAGAAAATACTTCGAAATCCTCAATTATCCTTTCTACTTTCTCTTTTGCTGTGGCATGTCCAAATTGCGAAGTAGGCATGTTGACTGCTGATATAGATGAATACACTGCTGCAGTGGACTCCAAAAGCCGCCTTCGCTTTGGATTTCTCCTGTCATAATGAAATCTGAGATCACTTTCATCCACTGGCACAGAATTAGTAGCCTCCACAGCAGATCCAACATTATTTGCAACCAGGGAAGCAACATCATTAGATTTGATGGCAGAAGTCTCCCTATCATGAAAGAATCCAAATTCAGATGTACAGAATAAGTGTTACAGAAATTGATAATGGAAAGAGAAATCAAGTCCAAATATGCAGATTATTAAGACTGCAGAAACGGGAGTTTCCTCCATGTATGAACTCTCGTTTAAAATAATGATCACCTTGCTGCTACTATTTCTAGCCACACTGCTAAGCATGACAAGGGAGAAACATCAGGAAAGCAGGAAGCAGTCATAACCAAAATAGGCCAGCGCAAGTGTTTTGCCTTTAGGAGAAGAACTTTCCCAGGATTTTTCAGCTTCTCACATTCTGCAATAATCTCAAACAATTCAACAGATGCATAAAGATGGCCACCTAGGATGGAAGTCTCATGCTGTTTCCCTGCAGTGTCAGGATTTGATGCTGAACCAACTTGTTCCTTGGATAGCATACTTTTCAAGACAGTTAATAGGTGAATCTTCAGGGGCAAATTGCTAAAATCTTTTGATGCCTGAACATAATAAATATAGTGTTAACAGAAAGAGAAAGGTGGTAACTTTTATTCTAATAATTCGTGTATTACAATGAGGTGTAACACACACTTAAATAGGACTTACACCTAGAGTCTTGATCGATTAGACTTCCTTAATTTCAAGAATCAATCAAATCAGACTCAAACAGAATTAAACAGAATCACAACAATAACTAACAGGTCTGCCATTATGCCACTAAACCCATTAACATAAATTAAATATAAAGACGGAAACACCAATATTTCTCAACATATAGAGCACACGAGCATTGATAAGTAAACAGCTTAATTACAACCAGATATAAATACAGCAGGATTTATCGAGACAGCATACAAAGCTTACAATTTCAATCACAGTCTCAAGTGGATATCCTCCAAGCTGAGCTTCAGACAAAAAACCAACCTGAGAGCAAAAGATGGAGCCTAATGATTTCATGGGGCAAAAGAAAGTCTAAATCCAGAAAACGTCTTAACACAGCATACCCAGTCATTATCCCTGGCTAGATAAGCAAGATACTTGGTGCTCAAGGGCATTTGATGAATTTGACTGAAGGTTGTGACCAAGTTCCACTTCTGACTAGCAGCTTTTTGTTGTGCCCTTAGTTCAGCTCCATCGCCTTTCCCAGTTGCTAACCAAGAACCACACGTGATCCCATCAACACAAAATGGAAGACATGCATTTTCCAAATGATGCACTAAAAGCAAAATAACACTAGGAGGTTGTTTGCTTGGGATGCTATTCTGTAGATCACTCTGCATGAGGCAGCTAGAGAATCCGTAGAGATCATAATGATCTGCCAGTGTTCGAGAAAGAGATTCCGCAATGTCACCTTCTTCAGTAGATGTCACATTTATAACAAAACCCCTCGGCAAAGATTTCAAGTGTGCTTCATATTCAGCAGATCTATAGAAAGATGATATTCTTCTCAAAGCAGCAATGTCAACCTGTAAAATGCTGGCAGAAAGACCACACAGCTCTAAGAAAGTGGCACAAGATGCCACTAACACAGAGTTCTCAAAATGAGTAATGGCCAGGAACATAACCTGAAAGATGTAAGACACCCGGTCACTATCACAATAAAGATAAACTGCAATGCTCAAAATTTCTTTATGGAATTCAAACTGTTGGGCTTTCCTATCCTACAATGCTAGCATGACACATGCAGCCTCTAAGCTTATATGAACACAGCACAGAAAATAGCTCTGGAGCAAAGTGTGGAAATTATTTGTGCAAGATAAATAAATATTATGCGTACGTCCCTCAGTCAGAATGAGGGCTTTAAATAGTCACAGATTACAAGAGAAACCTACTGAGTCTAGACTCTCTAATTTAGGAAACTAGAGTCTAACCCTAATATTCCAAAACCCTAATCCCCACGCAGAAGGGGGCTGTAATCAAAACAAAAACATCACATAAATTCATAAACATAAAACGCATATCAAAACAAATAAACCAAAGCCCAAAACCATAAATTCCTCCAACAGTATGTATAACAAAATGGAATTCGAATATAAAGCCCAAGGGAAATACCACTTAGTGTCGCTGATTCCTAGAATAGGAAAAGAGATTGTTATTTATACTCTGTATTCTTCTTCTTTTTCCCATTATGCAAAATTGTTTAAAAAATATATTTCCTCATCCCAGAGCATAACATATGCTGGCAGTTTATCAACAGATAAAATGTGGGATATGGCAAAAGCTTATATTCTGATAAATCATGCTCAAAGAAAACGGTAGGGAAAAAAAGAGTTGATCCATTTCAAGGGCAACCAAATCTGGAAAGTGAAAAGAAAAAAATGGCAGCCAGCACCTGAGCATTACAAACATACCAAACAAGCACAGAAGAATAAATAAATGTTCTGCGATTTTACAACTTCTAGTCTCAGGTCAAGTCAAAGAGGATCTCTGGTTACACGTATAGAAGATAAGTAAACTGCTTTGCTAAATTACAGGGCCAGGCTGGACTTTTATTGAAGGCTCTCAAACGGTATAACAAATTTAATTGATGATCATGCGTACGACAAGTCAACAATATGATATCACCCACAACCAGAGGAAAAAAAAAGGATCCACACCTTTGAGATAAGAGACTCCTCAGATCGACATATGGGAGCAAGAAGTGCAAGTGAATCTGACTGGACATTTTGATATAAATGTACTGAGGATCCAGATTTCTCAGTATGTGCATTACTCATCTTCAAATTCTCAACTCTTGAAGCAAGGAAGTAGCTTAATGCAGCCATTGCATGTCCACGATACAGATGGTACTCAAGACCAACATCATTCACCTGTGAAGATTGGAAGCAAAAATCAGCATTTACTTTAATAATGGGGAAAAAAAAGGGAAATAGCATGAATGTGAAGCTGATCTAATTACATTTTCGTAATTCTTGAAAATAAAGACAAAAATGGGAAGAAAAAAGAGCACGACAGGAAATGGCAGTCAGGTGAAGCTCAAATCTGGAAAACTAGCATCAAAAGAATACCATTAGTAACAACTACAACAACTGGACTTACCCATAAACAACTAAGTAGCACTAATAGATCTATAGCATCACTATGACATTCAAGAAAGATACAGAAGAGGTTTTTGTGTGTGTTGGTGTAGGTCTGGATGGGGGGGGGGGGGGGGGGGGGGACCACCTGATATATTTGTCAGCACAATTGTTCAACAGTGCAACACGTGCCCATTTTTTTTTAACCTAAGCAGATAAAGGAAGCTAAGGGATTCAGAAGGCTGCCTTGAAAATATTTGGATGTACAGCATTTGTGTATGTGCATGCTCAACATAGGAGTAAGCTTGACCATAAGGCTATTAAATGTGTTTTTGTGGGTTACTCTCCTACGGATGTAAATGCTTTTCGCCCACAACACAACATTTTTATTGTACTAAGGATGTTAAATTCTTTGAAAATCAGTCCTATTTTGGTTCTTCTGAATGCAGCTATACTCAAAGTCATCTAGAATGGGACTCTGATTCCATCCTTGTACCTCAATCTGCCCAACTAACCATGCTTCAGGAACTATAGGAGGGAGACTTGAACCAGGTCTTAGACCTCCTATCACAAAAGTCTACACCAGGAAAAAAATTCAAGCATCAATCAGATTCTGTTGAGATGAGCAACAGCAAGAAAAATCAACCCAGTCAGGTAGACCCCTCAACTCATGGATCTAATTTCCTTGAAGAATCATCAGGTACAGAATTAAGTCCTCAATTTGAAGAATCTCCAGGTAATCACTCTGTCTCTCAACCTGTAGAAAATAATATGGATAATAGACCACTAGCACTAAGGAAAGGAGTTCGTAACTGCACCAAACACCCTATATATAACTTTATGTCTTATCATAATCTCTCCCCTAAGTTTTGTATGCTTAGTCAAAATCTGGATAAAATTAAAATCCCTAATTCTGTTCAATAAGCCTTAAGTAAGCCTGAATGGAGAGCTACTATTAGAGAAGAAGTTGCAGCTCTTGAAAAGAATAAGACTTGGATAGTTGGATTATTACTGACCTCCCAGCAAATAAGAACCCTGTTGGATGCAAATGGATTTTCAGCATCAAGTGTAATGCTTATGGCAGCTTAAACAGGTATAAAGCCAGGCTTGTAGCTAGGGGCTTTACCCAATCTTATGGCATTGATTACCATGAGACGTTTGCCCCACTTGCAAAGCTCAATACTGTAAGAGTTCTATTTAGTCTGGCTGTGAATTTGAACTGGCCCCTCGAGCTTGGTTTGGGAGGTTCACTAAAACTGTAAAAGGCTATGGATACCATCAATGTAACTCTGATCATACATTGTTTATAAAATGCTCTCCATCTGGTTTAAAATCTATCTTAATTGTATATGTAGATGATATCATCATAACCGGAGATCACTTGAAGGAGATGGATAACCTGAAGAAATTTCTTGCCCAGGAATTTGAAGTTAAAGACCTTGGGAAGTTACAATACTTCCTTGGAATGGAAACTGCTCGTGCCAAGGATGGAATGGTGGTTTCACAAAGGAAATACATAATTGATCTTCTCAAGGAAACTGGATTATTAGGGTGTAAACCAGCCGTCACCCATTGATGCAAGCCAGAAGTTGGATGACTGTCCTAACAGCAAAATGGTCAACAAAGAAAGGTATCAACGTCTAGTGGGTTCCCTAAAGAAGATCATATGCAAGCAGTTTACAAAATCCTTAGATACCTTAAGGGATGCCCTGGCCAAGGATTGTTCTTTAAGAAAACTTCTCTCAGAGATCTCAAAGTGTTTACCGATGCGGATTGGGCTGGCTCCTTAAGTGACCGATGATCAACCTCAGGTTATTGTACCTACCTATGGGGAAACCTTGTTACTTGAAGAAGTAAGAAACAACCAATTATCTCACGTAACAGTGCTGAATCGGAATTTTGAGCTCTATCCCTTGGAATTCGTGAAGGAATTTGGATCCAAAGAATTCTTAAAGACCTCAAGATTCAACTATCTAACCCTATTCAACTACACTGTGATAACATGTCTGCCTTAAAGATTGGTGAAAATCCTGTTCAACATGACAAATCAAAACATGTTGAAATCGATAGACATTATATCAGAGAAAGAATTGACTCTGGAGACATCTCCCTACATTATGTTCCTTCGAAGCAACAAGTGGCTGATCTCCTAACAAAGGCCCTCTCCCCAAGTAATTTTAGAGAACTCGGTTCCAAGCTTGGTTGTGTTCACATCTACAACTGTTAGAATCTGCTTCTTTAGTTAAGTATGATTAACTCCTAATTATGCTTAATTAAAGACTAATTAGTTTTCAGTCTAATGGTCTTTTTTATCTAGGACTAATTAGTCTTTTGGTTGTATCTTTTTTGGACATATTATAAGTCCTTTACTAGAGTGTTTTGGACTAGTTGGAGTCCTACTAGCCGTTGGAACTGTTCACCAACGGCTAGTTTCCTGTTTCTCTCTCTTAGAAGGATTGTTTATGGGTATATAAACATCCTTGCATCTTTGTAATAACTTAAGCAATTATTCTGGAAATAATACATTGTATTCTTCCCTTCTCTCTCTATTGCTTCTATCTTCTACATGGTATCGGAGCCGTTGGTTCAAAAAATTCAAATTTTCTGGGAAATTTTAAATCATCATGGCTGCTGAATCTACTGCTACTAGTAATACTAATGCAGCTACTCCTCTTTCTGATCATCCTTTCACCAATAATGGTGATCTTCAAAACATCCACCGCTCTTAAACTCAATGGAAAGAATTACTTGAAGTGGTCCCGTTTGTTCGAACCTTTCTAAAAGGAAGAAGCAAGCTCAGTCATCTAAATGGGACAGGACCAGCTCAAGAAGATCCTAAGTTTACAGTATGGGATGAGCAAGACTCCATGGTGATGTCTTGGTTATGGAACTCCATGATCCCTGAAATCAGTGATACATGCATGTTCATGGCCAATGCAAAGGAAATCTGGGATCATGTGAAGGAGACTTATTCTAAAGTCAATGATGCTGCTCAAATTTATGAAATCAAGACCAAGATTTCCAGCACTAAACAAGGTGTGAAATCTGTCACTGAATATTCAAGTCTCATGCAAAGTATGTGGCAAGAACTTGATTATCATCAGTGCATTCAGATGCAAAATGCTGAAGATACAAAACTCCTGAAAAGAGTATTTGAAAAGGATAGAATATTCTCCTTTTTAGCTGGGCTAAACATGGAATATGATGCTGTCAGGGTCCAAATTCTGGGAAAAGGTGATGTGCCTAGTCTAAATGAGACCATTGCCATCATAAGAGCTGAGGAAGGTAGGAGAGGGGTAATGATGGATAGTGTTCCTGCTCAAATAGAAGGGTCTGCCCTTATGATTCAGAATACCAAGAATCCACCTTCACAGCCAAATGCAAATCAGAAACAGAAAGGCTACAACAGAAATGATGAAAAGGACTCTTTAGTGTGTACTTTTTGCAAGAAAAGGAGGCACACTAGAGAGAATTGCTGGAAGTTAAATGGGAAACCTGGGGGTGATGGTAACAACAGGAAGTCTGTCAACCTGGCACATGGGAATGAGCAAAATCAGAGGATTGAAGAAACTCAAAGATCTACAAATCAAAGTCAAATTCCATATCTTGAACCATCAGAAATTGAAAAACTAAAGAGGTTTGCTGAGTCTATTGGCAGCTCATCATCTTCCTTAGCTTTTTCAGGTATTTCTGTTTCCAATTTTGTTAATAAGGGTTCTAAGAAGTGGATTGTTGACTCTGGTGCAACAGACCACATGGTGTATTCCAAGGATAATCTGATATCTTATAAACCATGTGATAGACTTAAAACTGTTACAGTTGCTAATGGTGCTCCTATCCAGGTTTCTGGAATTGGAGATGTCACTCTTGGCAAAAACATCACTTTGAAAAATGTTTTACATGTTCCTAACCTTTCTAACAATCTGATCTCTGTTAATAAATTAACAAAGGATTCAGATTGTGTTGCTATTTTCTCTTCTAATCAATGTTTGATACAAGGATCGTTGAAGGGGAGAAAATTGGGGTTGCTAAAGCTAAGGACGGGTCAGTATTTCCGCAAAACAAGGGGTTAATCAAGAATCTTCTACATCTTTTATGTCCCAAGCTAGTCTTGATAAACTATGGGTGTATCACTATAGATTAGGGCATCCACCTTTTGGCATTGTAAAGCAAATGTTTCCTAGCTTATTTCAAAACTGTGATAGTACTATGCTTCATTGTAATGTTTGTGAAATGGCCAAGCATAGAAGAAGTTCCTATCCTGTTTTAAATATAAGATGTAATGAACCTTTCTCTATTATTCATAGTGATATTTGGGGACCTGCCCCTGTTTCTAATATAAATGGTAGCTTCTGGTTTGTTTCATTTATTGATGATTGCACTAGAGCTACTTGGATTTATTTGATGAAACAGAAATCTGACTTATTGACTATATTTCCCAGATTCTACAAATATATCCAGACTCAATTTGATTCAAAAATCAAAAGATTGAGATCTGACAATGCAAGGGAATATTTTAGTCAATTTCTGGATCCATTTCTTGTTGAAAAGGGGATTGTACATGAATCATCATGTGTTCATACACCAGAACAGAATGGATTGGCTGAGAGAAAGAACCGGCACTTAATGGAGGTAGCTAGGGCTATCATGTTTCAAATGCAGGTGCCTAAAAACTACTGGGGAGAGGCTGTTTTGACAGCATCTCATTTGATAAACAGGCTGCCTACAAAAGTTCTGAAAAACAGGACTCCTATTGACATATTGACCCACAAATTCCCTGATATGTTCAAATCTGGGGATTTGGAGCCAAGAATTTTTGGTTGTGAAGTATTTGTTCACATTTACCATCCTCATAGGGGGAAGTTGGATCCTAAAGCACAAAGATGTGTCTTTATAGGATACTCTAATACCCAAAAAGGGTATAAATGCTATCACCCTCCTACCAAGAGGGTGTTTATTTCAAAAGATGTTTCATTTCATGAGGGAACAACCTATTTCACAGTTCAGGGGGGGTCTACTCCTGAGTTTTTGGATACTAACACTGGATTTCTTGAAATATCAAGAACTGTTAATAACCCTATCACCACTGAAAAGGGTGATGAGAGGAATGACATATGTAACAAGTCCAGTCTCCCTGAAAATGAGGAACCTGGGAATGTGCAGGAGAAAACTCCTATTGTCTATACAAGGAGGAAAGCTCCTAAACCTGTTACTAACATGTCCCCACGTGAAAGTAACAAAGATGCTGTGTATGAAAACACTACTGATTGTTCTCAGGAAAGTGATGATCCTGAAAACATCAGTAGCAAATCTGGGTCAACATCAGATGACTACAAAAGTGTAGATTCTGAGAACACTCATAGTCCATCTGATGATCGGCCAATTGCCTTAAGAAAAGGGGAAAGGGAGTGTACTAAACACCCTATCAGAACCTTTTTGACTTACAAACAGTGCTCTAAGGCACACAAAAAGTTTCTTGAAAAGATTCAAAAGGATGGCACTCCTAAGAATCTAAAAGAGGCAATGGCTGATGACAAATGGGTACAAGCTATGAGGGAGGAAATGAAAGCCCTTGAAAAGAACAAAACTTGGGACCTAGTCCAATTACCTAAGGGTGAAAGGACTGTAGGTTGCAAGTGGGTCTTTACCATAAAATACAAATCTGATGGGTCCATTGAAAGATACAAGGCAAGACTTGTGGCAAAAGGGTACACTCAAACCCATGGCTTAGATTATTTTGAGACATTTGCTCCTGTGGCAAAAATGAACACTGTAAGGGTGTTACTTGCCCTTGCTGTCCATTATAATTGGTCACTTCAGCAATATGATGTGAAGAATGCCTTTCTGCAAGGCAATTTGGAGGAAACCATTTATATGGATGTTCCTCCAGGTTTCAATTCCTCTGAAAACAGAGTGTGCAAACTAAACAAGGCTCTTTATGGCCTAAAACAGTCCCCTAGGGCCTGGTTTGGGAGATTTACAAAATTTATGCTACACAAGGGGTACAAACCTAGTCAGGGTGATCACACCTTGTTTACTAAACACTCTCAAAATGGCAAAAAATCCATCTTACTTGTCTATGTTGATGACATAATTGTCACTGGGGATGATGACTATGAAAATCACAAGTTGAGGGAAGATATGGAAAGAGAATTTGATATTAAAGTCCTAGGGAAGTTGAAATACTTTCTTGGTATTGAAGTGGATTATACAGATCAAGGAATATTTATATCTCAACAAAAATATATCCTTGACCTGTTGGCTCTAACTGGCAAACTGGGATGTAAACCAGTGAATACACCTATGGAGTTCAATCATGGTCTATGTGAATCACCCGAAGACCTACCTGTTGATAAACATTCTTTTCAAAGACTTGTAGGTAAATTGATCTACCTATCTCATACTAGACCTGACATAGCTTTTGCTGTCAGTGTGGTGAGCAGGTTTATGCAAAGTCCTAAAGTCTGCCATCAAAAGGCAGCTGAAAGAATACTGGAATATCTTAAGGGGTGCCCTGGAAAAGGGATTCTATTCCAAAGGAGTGGAAAGCTGGATCTAAAGGCCTTTACTGATGCTGACTATGCTGGAGCCATAGATGATAGGAGATCAACTTCAGGCCATTGTATCTTCCTTGGGGATAACCTAATCATATGGAGAAGTAAGAAACAACAAGTGGTGGCTAGATCAAGTGCAGAGGCAGAATTCAGAAGCATGGCAGTTGGTCTATGTGAACTACTATGGTTGAAGATCCTACTCACTGATTTAAGGATAAAATGGGAAGGGCCAATGAGGCTAATAAGTGACAATAAATCTGCTATTGAGATTGCTCACAATCCGGTCCAACATGATAGAACAAAACACATTGAAGTGGACAGACACTTCATTAAGGAAAAACTGGAAGCAGGGCTCATTTCTACAGAGTTTGTCACTTCAACAGAACAACTGGCTGACCTTTTTACAAAGGGACTGCCTGGAAAAGTCTTTCAAGAAGAAGTTAGTAAGCTGGGCATGTTAGATCTACATCAACCAGCTTAAGGGGGAGTGTTAGAATCTGCTTCTTTAGTTAAGTATGATTAACTCCTAATTATGCTTAATTAAAGACTAATTAGTTTTCAGTCTAATGGTCTTTTTTATCTAGGACTAATTAGTCTTTTGGTTGTATCTTTTTTGGACATATTATAAGTCCTTTACTAGAGTGTTTTGGACTAGTTGGAGTCCTACTAGCCGTTGGGCTGTTCACCAACGGCTAGTTTCTGTTTCTCTCTCTTAGAAGGATTGTTTATGGGTATATAAACATCCTTGCATCTTTGTAATAACTTAAGCAATTATTCTGGAAATAATACATTGTATTCTTCCCTTCTCTCTCTATTGCTTCTATCTTCTACAACAACAAAGCTTGAGGGGGGTTGTTGGAATAATTAAACCTTATTATTATTTCTCTATGTTGATTAGCTGTCGTATTAATCTCAGTTAGTTCAGTTACAGCTTGTACAGCTGTCTTTATTAAGGTAATTAAGGTACAGCTGTCTTTATTAAGGTAATTGTAATGCTGCCGCCCTTGGTTATCTCAACCACCTACATTTATTGTTTATAGCTGTTATATACTTGTAATTATCCTATTTAAAAGATTGTTTCATCCTGTTAATAAACAGAAGAGTTAATCTTCATTTCAGTTTATTCTCTATTTCTACAGTCTGTATCAATGTGAAGATGTTGGTCAATTAACAGTATAACAGGACAAACTAAAAAGCTTCTCACCCCCAAAGAAGAAGCATACAGCTCAACTTCAACATTCCTTTGAATTATAGCTTCCCATGAAAGGGCAGTAATCCGGCTCTGGACTTCAGAATGTGTTGCTTTTTCATATTTACTTAAATGGCTCAATTCTTTACTTGAAAAATCAGCCAAAGATTGCCATCCAAGAGGACCCTACAATGAAAGAAGAAAGAAACAAGAATGCAAAACTGCACTAAGACAAGCTAACGAAAATGCAACAGCAATCATAGCTAGCAGCATAAAAGGAGTTGAGCTGATTATTGTTGAAAGAGCCACCAGATGAATGGTGGGCCAAGTTAAAATTGTTGGGCAGCTCACTGCTGCAGAGTAGGTTCAATCCTTTCCATTTTTCACAAAAGATAATTTTCAATGCAAACCTGTACATAAAGCTTAACTAATTTCCGCACAGCCTTGGGAAAGCAGCAAGGGAGCATCTGTAGTAGTGATGTATCACGACTGCAAGAAAAGAATATGGTCTCCCGCCAATTCAAGTAGTCCAAAAAATCAGAATATGCATGCACTGGCGTGAGACCCAAAAAAAATCAGAACCACTGAAAATCTAAAGAGGCCATTCAAACACCAGGAAAAGACATGTAACCCAAAAATTACTAAAAATGCCTCCAACTCTAAGTAATATCCTGTTTGTTTTTTGCGATATTACGTAAAGCACGGCATCTTTAGGATATGAACTCTTTTAAAGTGGTTTCGTTGATGATATCCTCTTACTTCAGCTTCAATAAAGCAAATGCAAAAACCAATTTAACTACTTTTATCCCAGCCAAGATCTCCTCATCAAATTTTTTAGTAATAAAGCTAGCAGAAGTTTCAAGACAGACTTTCACTGCATTGAATAAATCAGCTTAGAAGGTTATAGCAAACAAGGCAGGCCCAAAAGAAGATACATATCCTATTCTCTCCTGAAAGCAAAAACTGAAGTAAGCTTCTTTCTGCACGATGTATTTTTTCAAATTTGAATTGTCATGAAAAGGAATAAAGCACACCTCTTGGTTTTGGCATGGACTTGTAGGTGGTGGGATCATGTCCAAGACATGCAGCCCGAAGGCAGCCACCCAATGTGGGGAAGTGCTGAAGAGTGGGTAAAAGGTTCTCTAGTGTGCACTGCGCAGAACTGCAATGCTTGTTATTGCAACCACTATTGAGACATTCTTCAACTCGAACAGGAGAAAATATTAAAGTTGCTAAGGCTGCTAATTCCCCTGCTCTATCAGCGACATCATCCACAGATCTTATCATGTCATAATTCTCAGGAAGAGAAAGATCACTGCCAGGAACTGCATTGCATGAAACAACAGCACGGGCATTGTAGAAAGATGCTTCGTATTCTTTCCCCTTGACCCTGAGTAAGAGCAACCACATTGCCCATTGGTTGTTCCCCTAAGTTCAAATTTGAAAGAACATATTCACAACATAAGTGACCACAACATAGCTTAGTTAAGAAAAGAATGCAGTCGGAATAGTGTCCCGTTTTTTTAAATACAGTCAAGGCATTGTGAAGACATCTACACTGTGAAGGATAAACACATCATGCATAAAAAAATAAAAAATAATAAGGCTACAGTCATGGGAAAGTTGGAAAACATCAATTTTTTTTGTTGTTGTTGTTGAGAAAGACATCATTTGTTTTTTCGTACCAGCATTATCTTTCAACTCTTTTAAAATTGTATAGATGCTGGACTACCAATTTTAGAAGCTTATGAGAATAGAACATTTTGCAAAACTTTAGTCGAACAGCCCATCTAAATTTATTGACAAAATTTGGGGAATCAATGGAAGGACGAATTCGTTGTCGTTACTGAAAATGCTCAGTAGGCTTCTGTTTTGTTTTGTAGCTTGGACAAGGTAGGCGGTTGAATTTGACATTAATAATAGGGGGAATGAGGGAGAAGGACAGAAATATTTCATCAATTGAGTAGAAGGACAGTTTTTTGAAACTTTTGCATAAAGGACAAAACTATTTATTCACTGTCGAAATTCACTTGTGTTCGAAATTCACTGTTTAAATTCACTGCCGAAATTCACTGTCGAAATTCACTAATTTTCAAAATTCATTGTCGAGATTCACTGATTTTCGGAATTCACTGTCAAAATTCACTGTCGAAATTCACTGATTTTGGGATTCACTGGGAAGATTCACTGATTTTCGGGATTCACTGTTTGTCCTTCTCGCTATAAAAATTATGCAGTTGTCCTTCTCCCTATAAAAAATATGTAGTTGTCCTGTTACTTAAAAATATTCCAGATTTTGTCCTTATCCCTAATTTTCCATTAATAATAATGGAGTGAACTCTTGATTAATTTAAGAAGATAACGCAGAGCTAGCAAATGCTCTGGAAAAACAAGGTTTACAAAAAATGCAAAATCTAAATGACAAAATGCAGAAATGCAATACTAATACCCAGTAAGGTACTACCCTGCTGTGGTCTAACAAACTAGTGCAGAAAAAGACAAAGATGCGAACAAAATGCAGATCCTAAGATAGATTATGTTGCCTACGTGACACTGATGTCCCTACATCAAATAATACCATGAGAGCTGACATGCCTTCACAGCAAACCCATACCACATTCTTCCAAATATAGGGGGATTTGCTCCATAATTTGTTTTTCATGCTTACAATAGTCAAAAGTTAAGCTATGAGGACAGTGGATAATCTTCAAAAGGGGGGTGGGGGTACCATTCAAAAGAAGGGATCAGTGCAGTAATGGCTAGAAATACAGATAACTCCAATGATGATGGACAAATATTCCTGCCCAAAATAGAACCCTAAAGCATGAAAGCAATCTATGGACTAGTCATGAACATGATATCAATAGAGATCTGGTGCCAAATGAAAGCTAGTTTGACACATGATTAGTGAAGCTATCATAGTCATGTAGAGCCCCTAAGAATATTCTCACTCATAATTAGGGAAGACAAATACTTCTCCTAGATTTCTTTTTATTTACGCAGTCTAAAATGGTATCATAGCCTTTTTTTATATTCAGTCCAAGCAGTATCAAACCAAAAGTATGACTGAGCGGGGTTAAGTTGGTTTAATCAAGGTGAACCCTCAACCCCCCTTCTTCCACTTTTAGCTGCTATCCTTTTTTGATTTGTTTGAAACTACAATACTTTTAGTAGTCGTTTGAACCACTCCATCTGTTGGAATATACAGCTGTCCTTATTAGTCATTTTATATTTATTATTATGTTAGTATTTATTATCTACAAGCTGCGTATTTACCTAAACAATATGCAGTTAGTTTGTTATTTAATTTTCAGTTAAATTAGGAAAATAAATATTGTTAGGAGTTTGTTTTAGTTTAAGTTGTGATAAGATAGAGTTGTATACTTATCCAACTCTTACTGGACTGTGTATTTAAAGGGATTAGCACATTGCTAATCAATCATCTCATTATAATAAAAGGAGTTTCTATTCCTATAAAACTCTACACCATCTTTAGTAACAATGTAACATATCCCAATCTTGTTTCTTCTCCGCTCGTGCATATCCCATCTCAGACAAGATTAGTATTCTTCCAGAACAATATTAGTAATGGTTACACTTCGTGACAAGATGAACATGAATACATGATACAGAAATATATGCTCCAGTTTGAGAGTGTGGATAGAGACGTAGTTTCTTAAGATTAAGTTTGCAATGATATTATTCCATGAATTTGTTATAGCATTATCCCTAAGATTATCCTCACCCATCCAGGGAAAAGATAAATATTGTTCTCATGCAATTTCTTTTTTTGAAAGCAAGTTAATTAGAGCTTAAAAGGTCATTATAAGAATAGCTACTTAGTGGTCAGCTGCACAGGCAGATACAGTTATAAAACCATTTTGACAGACCCTACAGATTGAAGTGCGTGAGAATCAACCAGACTGCATGAGACGTTCTAAAGGAACAAAGTAATGGATAATAAATGACTTACAGCTGCGTCTTGAAAAAAGGAAAAAGAATCCTGGTCCAAAGCCAGCTTGTGGTAGTCCAAGTATAGATCGAGGAGATTCAACAAGTTATACTGTGCACAATAATGCACTACGAGCTTATGAAGGAAAAGTACAGCGTCAGTTTGCATCCCATCATTAGTAGAAGGAACCAGATTTGAGGAGCTCTCACTGGAGTCGTGCAACACTAAAGTAGTAGACAGCATATTGCGCATAAAACCCGAGCTTGCCAGAAGAGGTACCACCTCTGAGGTTCCTTCCCACTGATCCTTCAGAAAAATTAATTTCTCAGCAAGTTTCTGTTCCATATGTGTTTTCAGCCACAGGGAGCAGAGGTTGTGGGAGGAAAACCTGGATATTGTAATATTAGGGACAGACAAAGAGACAGCGTCTAGGTCATCCATGGAATCGGTGTAATTTTCATTCATGGGGATGTCTTGCCCACCCCGAACAGCTGATGCAAAACAAGCAGAATCCAGCTTGATGTTGAGATTCCCGCTACATACTGCATGTAAGGGAATCACTTCTAAGAGTTTGGAAACTTCAAACCAGTCATTGTGGCTGATGGAGTACTCCAATCGCGACTCCCACGAGATGTCAACACCGGCAAATGAAGGTTTATCAAGGGCAACCTGAATATGAGAAAATAGTGTGATTTTATCATCCAGCAGAATATTTGTCAGTTTTAGTTCATGTAATTCCTATAAATTATACTAAACCTAGAGAAAATACATACACGCAGGTATAGAGGCAAGGTATTTCAGCACAAAATTTAGGAACAATGGATATCATAACCGAAAACTAAAGATCTCCACATTCATAGATTCATCAAATTCGAGAAATTAATAATCACAACACCAGCTAACAGAAAGTAAATTCATATGCAAACTAAACACATGTAATGTAATTAAGCTATGCACAGAGCGAATGTGGGAATTCACAGATTATTTGAATAATAAGTCATAGTTTATGCAAAAGAAAGAAAAAAAAGAGGGAGACACAGTTGAAATGTTATGGTCATGTACAAAGGTATCCCATAGACACCCCTGTTAAGTGTTGCATGATAAAGGACAAGAAACCTGTTATTTATTTTTTATTTTTTGGAAAAAACAGGATACCTGTAGGTGTCGTTATTTGACCCCCATCTTATTCCCTGTCTAGTGCTTCACAGATTCACCTTCGTTGATTGGCTGGATTGCAGAAAGAGGTTATGTACTATGGACAGATTGCTGGATTGGTTAGTGTGGCAATCCAGTCGATGTTCTCTGAGTACGGAGGAGGAGAAAACCTATGGTCACCTGTTCTTAATTTACTCTTTTTTTAAGAGGATATGGTTACATTTATTGTGGGGTTTGATGATCCAACAGAGGCCAATCATCTGGGAAGAGGTGCTGAGATGGCCAGGAGGTCATAGTTTTCAAAATGAAGTCCAGAGGCAGTGTTTGTTGCTGGGTTTTATCTATGGTCATTTATCATATATGACATGAAAGTAATAAGGGAATTTTCCAGCAGTGTAACAGGGCAAACAACCTTGTGTCGTAGGACGTGATGCAGGTTCTTAGACTATGTGTGCCTAAGTGGAGAAAGATAGCCAATAGATAAATGAGTTGGACCATCTATCTCCATTACCCTCTATCATAAACCATACATCGTCACCCATACAAGTGAAATATGTATTTTTTTTTCTCCTCATTTGTTCTTTAGTCTACCTCTCCCACTTTACACACAGTCATTCTTTTAAAAGAATGTCCCAATATGGCAATATGAGTTAGCATTAAAAATACCAATACATCATTTATTGCTCTTTTCAAACGTACCCTTAATCATCTACCTCATTTACTTCTCACAATCCTTTCACATTCTTAAAAAAAAACATTGAAATATTGAATAATGGGCATATATGTCCATTAAAAAGACAACACATATATCCTCCCTCCATCCGTCCACCCTCCCTCCTCCATCCATCCATTATCTATCTGTCTATCTATCTATATATGTGTGTGTGTAAAGTGGGAGGTAGACTAAAGAACAAATGAGAGAAAAACAAAACATATTTCACTTATATGGATGACGAGGGTATGGCTCATGATAGAGCGTAATGGAGATAGATGATTCATAAGCCGACCCCAACTAGTGGAGATAACACTTATATTGTTCTTGTTGTAATCCAAAGAAAAATAAAATGTAGTACAAGGTTGAATATATTGCATCATGAGAACAAAAAATAAAAGGGGTCATGGGAAATATAAGTTCCTAGCAAGTGGGGTGATTTTTGCAATAATAATGCCAACTCGGTATGGAACACCAACTACTCTAACAGGAGAACATCTAAGTCGTCTTTTTTATCATCAGGAAAACCACATAATAGTTACTACTATATCCCTACCTATGAAATAATTTAGACCAACAATAGCTTTGTATGTAGAAATACAGACAAGTATTGAGGAGAAAAAGAGTTTATTGATAGAAGAATACTTGATGATAGCAATAACAAGAATAAAAGCCTTAAATAGGACTGAGAAAGTCCCAAAAAGCAGTCCAACGGCTAATGTACAGTGATCCCAACGGTCACTGTACAGTAAAAACAGTCTCACTTGTTCTGGCATTAACCAAATGAACAACAGGATAAAAGACTAAATTAAGGGCCTAATAGGGATTAAATAAAATAATTAGGCCACTAATTTCAACACCCGTCCTCAAGGTTGGTTGTGTATAGAGATGAACAGACAAGCTTGCCATTAATGTGCAGAAATTGAGCAATAGAGGCCCCTTTGGTGAAGATATCAGCCATTTGATCTTGAGAAGGAACAAAGGAAATCTGAATTTCTTTGTTCTCAACCTTTTCCTTGATAAAATACCAGTCAATATCAGCATGTTTAGATGTGTCATGCTGAATGGGATTTTCTGACATGTTGATGGCTGATTTGTTGTCACAGAACAGTTGAGTAGGGAGCTTGGTTGGGGCCTGAATTTCAGTTAGAATCTTCCTTAACCACATGCCTTCACAGATCCCAAAAGATAGAGCCCTAAGTTCAGCCTCTGCACTGCTTCTAGCCACTACAGGCCGCTTCTTACTTCTCCAAGTAGTTAGATTGCCCCAAATATAAGAGCAATACCCAGTAGTAGATCTTCTATCTACTATAGAACTGGCCCAATCTGCATCTGTATAGATATGCAGTTCTCTGTAGTGTTCTAAAACTCGCTAGGCGAAGTCGGTGCGACCATGGGGTGCCTAGGCGGCGCCCAGGCGATTTCGTCTTTTTTTATTTATAATAATAATGCTTGTCCAATATAAATCTTACATCATATGACATAAAACATAAAAATCAAGTAAAAATGTGTCAAAACTCAAAAGAAAAGACTAGCCAAATTAAGAAAAGACTAAAAATGCGGCAGTTTTTTTTTTGGGTGAAGAAATGATTTTTTTTTAGGTTTTTCTCAAATATATATATTGCTCATGGAAGCCCTAGGTCGCCCAGGATCGCCTAAGAGCGCCCAGCACCATATCATCCAGATGAGACCGCCTAGGGCATAGTCGAGACGCCCGGAGGTCGTCTAGCGCCCAGGTCGCTTTTTAGAACACTGGTTCTCTGTTCTCATTCTTAGTGAATAGAAGCCCTTGATCAGGGGTCCCCTTTAGATATCTCAGGGTTCTGTCCACAACTTGAAGGTGTTCTTCACAAGGTTTATGCATGAACTGACTTACCAGACTGACAGCAAAGCAGATGTCATGTCTTGTGTGGGAAAGATAAATGAGTTTCCCCACTAATCTTTGATATCGCCCAACATCAACATAGTTCTTGGAGGCTTCTTTTGTGAACTTCACTTAGGCTCTATGGGAGAAGAAGCAGGTTTACAATTTGCCATCCCAGTTTCTTCAAGAAGATCTAAGATATATCTTCTTTGAGAGATATTTCCATGCCAAGGAAGTATTTCAATTGTCCCAGATCTTTGACATCAAAATCCCTAGCAAGGGATTGTTTAAGTAGTTGAATTTCATCCAAACCATTATCAACCAGTGATGATTATATCATAAACATAAACAATTAGGATCACTCTTTTTCCATTACCAGTGAATTTGGTGAAGATAGTGTGATCTGAATGGCATTGTTGATAGCCATAAGCCTTTACAGATTTAGTAAATCTGCCAAACCATGCCTTAGGAGACTGTTTGAGTCCATATAGGGCCTTTTTAAGTTTACACACAAGATTTCCTGTCCCTGGGGTCTCATACCCAGGAGGAATCTTCATGTATACTTCCTCCTTGAGTTCTCCATTTAGAAACGCATCCTTGACATCTAATCGGAATATAGAGGTCAATCAAGATTCACAGCAATGGACAATAGTTCTCTGATGGTATTAAGTTTAGCAACATGGGCAAAAGTCTCTTGGTAGTCAATGCCATAGGTTTGTGTATACCCTGGCAACTAACCTTGCCTTATGTCTGCTAATAGACCCATCAGAGTTATATTTGTTAGTGAAAAGCCACCTACTCCTACCACCTTTTTTTCCCTTAGGAAGATAGGTGATATACCAGGTGTTGTTTTTTATTCGGGCCCCAATTTCATCATCAACAGCTTGTTTCCATTCAGGTTATTCAAGTGCTTCCTGAATGGTACAAGGAACATACTGTCAATTAAGATTATTCATGAGGGGTTGATATGCCTCAGATACGTTATACAAGGGGACTTTAGTACAAGCCCTTGTTCCTTTCCTCAAGGCTATGGGCCTACTATCATAAGGAGTATCATCATAAGTATCATCATGAGAAATTTCATGATTGTCAGGACTGGGATGTTCAGTTTCAGGATTAGTAGGAGTAGGAGATCTTAAGGATCCCCTGTGTTTTCTGGTATATACCAGTTCCACAGGAGGTCTATCACATTGAGATCCTTGCTCAGGTCCAAAAGGATAGCTAGTGATCCTCCTATCAGATGTACTTAGATCCTCTGTAGTAAAATTCTAAGTTTCATTGTCTACATGAGACTCTATTTCTCTACGTAGAATGGTCGATCAAGTGATAATTGCAAATTCCATCCTTGAGAGGAAGTCATATAGTCATCTTCAAAATTTCCAAGTGCACCATAATAGGGCTTAGACTCTAGGAAAGTGACATCCATTGTGTTATAGAACTTCCATGAGGAAGGGCAATAACATTTATACCCTCTTTGTCTAGGAGAGTACCCAATCATGATACATTTGATTGCCTTTGGATCAAGTTTGTTTCTGTGATGGTTATGAACAAACACAGTACTTCCAAAAACTTTAGGACTAAGGTTTTGAGTGAACTGACAGTTTAGGTAGATGTTTTTAAACACACCAATAGGAGTTTTAAACTGAAGGACCGTTGAGGGCATTCTGTTAATGAGCTAAGTAGCTGTAAAAACAGCTTCTCCCCATAAAAACTTAGGAACATTCATTGCAAACATGAGAGCTCTAGCAGTGTCAAGTAAGTGCATGTTTTTCCTCTCAGCAATCCCATTTTGCTGAGGGGTGTCAACACGGGAACTTATATGAACAATGCCGCTCTCTCATTAATGTCCCAAGGATTGTTTCAAAGTATTCTGACCCATTGTCAGACTTTAAAACTTTGATATCAGTTTCAAATTGGTATGAACCATGTGATAGAAGTTCTTAAATATCATACCAGTTTCAGACTTATCTTTCATCAGAAAAACCCATGTAAGCCTAGTGTGATCATCAATAAAGGTGATGAACCACCTAGTACCAATGATATTTTTAGCCTTTGAAGGTCCCCAAACATCACTGTGTACCAGGTTAAAAGGCTTAGATGGTTGATAACTTTTCTGAGGAAAGTTAGTTCTGGAATGCTTTGCAAGGCAAGAAATTTAACACACAAAATCATTTGGCTTTTTATTGATAAACAGATCAGGAAGTAATTTTTTCAAGTATACAAAGTTTGGATGTCCAAGTCTATAGTACCATAGCATTACATTTTCACTACAGGTACTAGAACTAAGACAACCAGAAGCTTCCTTTTCTGAGTAATCATTTCCACACATGATATAAAGACCAGAATTGGTCTTAACACTGCCAATCATCTTCCCAGTTTTGGAGTCCTGAAAGTTACAGGATGTGGAGGAAAAATTTAGCACCATATTGTGCTGTTGTGCTAAACTGCTAACAGAGATCAGATTGCATGACAGCATTGGAACAAAGAGTACATTTTTTAGACATATGCCCTTTATGTTGATAGTTCCCATACCCTCTACCTTAGAGGTGAAACCATCAGCAAATCTGACATATCTCCCTAGTGTACAAGGGTGAATGGAGGAAAACAATGTCTTGTCCCCAGTCATGTGTTCAGAAGCACCAGAATCAATGATCCATTGGTCCTGAACATGAGATTTAAAGGTTTGAGAAATGATACATGTCTGTGCTACAGAAGCTGAGGATACAACAGACTGATTTCCAGAGCTAGAAGTAGAGTTGAAGAGTCTTTTTAAGGCTTCTATCTGTTCTTGAGTGAAGACTTCTTTCTGAACAGAAAGATTTGCTTCCTTCCATATCCAGCCTGAGGTTTCCAGTCTGCTGGTTTTCCATGAGGTTTCCAGCAGGTATCTTTGATATGCCCTTGCTTCTTGCAATGATCACACCAAGGCCTTTCTTTCCTTTGTAGGGTTGAAGAGGCTGAGAAGTGAGAGCGGAAGAATTTCGCTGAGGGATTTGAGGTACAACGGCAGCTTGAGTGATGCCCAGCATAAGTTTCCGCCTGCTTTCTTCATGGTTGACCTCAGCAAATGCAGCTTTCAAGTTGGCGAGAGGAGATCTGCCAAGAACTCTTCCTCTAACATCATCAAAATCTGGGTTGAGCCCCATAAGGAAAGTAAACACTCTGTCCCTTTCAGTGAACAATTTATGGTTCTTATGATCATCAAAACAGTTCCATTTGTGTTCATTGAACAGATCAACTTGCTGCCAGATTCTACTCAAAAAATTGAAGTGGTGAGTGACAGTAGAATCTGCTTGCTTCAAATCTTTAAGTTGGGATTTGAGCTCAGAGACCTCTGAAGTGTTGTTCCTTTTGGAGTAGAGAAAATGGGCAGCCTCCCAGACTTCTTGAGCAGTGTTGTAGAACATAAAGTTCTCACTTTGTTCACGAGTCATGGATCCAATAAGCCATGACATGATGATGTTGTCTGCCTTCCATTGTCTGAATTTGGGATCATTCTCTTTTGGTTGAGGAGTATCACCAGTTAGATGTCCTTTGCTTCTTCCAGACACGAGATCTAGACCACAAATGGTAGTTATTACCATCGAATTTGTGGTTAGTGAGGAGATGACTGTTGGTATCACTCCCTCCCTGAATGAGATTTGCTCCCTCAGAGTGTGGAACAACATCAGTCGAGGTTGATTTCTCAACATAAAACGTTTTCTGGTTTTTTAAAAAATCTCAGAAAATTTTGAATTTGAGCAAGATTTTTGGATCAAATCTCTGATACCATGTAGAAACACAGACAAGTATTGAGGAGAAAAAGAGTGTATTGATAGAAGAATACTTGATGATAGCAATTACAAGAATAAAAGCCTTAAATAGGACTGAGAGAGTCCCAAAAAGCAGTCCAACGGCTAATGTACAGTGATCCCAACGGTCACTGTACAGTAAAAACAGTCACACTTGTTCAGGCATTAACCAAATGAACAACAGGATAAAAGACTTAAATTAAGGGCCTAATAGGGATTAAATAAAATAATTAGGACACTAATTTCAACATTGTACATTACAAGGAGAGAAAAAGTGCAACCACAATTAGTCGAGACAAGAATATGTGAAGCGGCATAAATCAAACTCTTATGCTGATAAGTCATGCCATGGTTGACAGCAACCTCTTTCCCGTCAAGTAATTGTCACTTGCGCATGCTAGCCAATTACCAAAACTTTTGTGCCAAACTTTCACAAGCAGAACAGAATGAAGAATTCCAATAGCAGCCTAAAACAAAGTTACACAGGATAAACAACTCACCCGGTCAACGATAGTTTGATCCCATGCATCGGACCAAATTGCAGCGGCAGTCCAATAACCACCATCAACGTTGTCTTCTTCTACAAATGGAGAAACAGAATGCCCAAGGACACGTGCAGACAAATCAAATACAACTCCACCCACCTCACCACAATCCATGCTAAGATCTCTGTATAGAGGATGAACCAGGTGCATCTTAACCTCCACCGGCATGTTATGATTAGATTCTCGCTTTAACTCAGGCCTCCGGGCACAAAGTGCATTATGGAAACTACTGAGAGGGTACACTCTCTTTTACACGAAAAACCAATTGTCAGCTCAAAAATGATCACCAGCATGAATCCCAATGCTATAAGTGGGCATAGAATGAAGAATTGTTCAACATACCTCAATGAATGATAGGCATTTCACAACTTTCCACTCTTGTAAACCAAGATAACAAAAACAATTCAGCAGTTCAGCTATTTGCAATCGAAAGGATTTCTCAAATGTGCCAAAAAGCAATGTCTTGAGTGTAACTTCAATATCCTCACCAAATATTTGCAAAGAAGCAACTGCAAGTGCAGTTTCACCCTGTTCACCATCTAGCATGTTATTAATACAATATGAAAAACTTCTGTCAATGACTGTAGTAAAAGTACCTTAATAATTAGTTTATAAATGGCAGCTCTTGCTATGTCTCTAACATCAACAAATACACCACCATTTAGTTCAGGAACTGAATGTCTGGATCGAAGACGTAATTTGGCATTAGCCGAAGGAAGACGACCAGAGGGCAATGCCTCTTTGGCAATACTTTTGCCTTCCAATTTAAAAGACCCCGAGCATGAAAAAGTAGAGGACAGAGTTTTTATATGAGAAATTGGTTCACAAAAGCCACTTTCTGTAGACAAAAGAGATGATGCTTCACGATTTGAGGTTCCCATCGGTATCCATGCTCTATTTCCAACATCTCCTGACCTTGTTTCGGGAGGAGAAATTATGCAGTCCTGGGAAATACCATTATCCAACGGGAGGGCAGGAACCACAGTGTGATCCTCTAGCATAACACTAGTATTTTCACCTTCCACCTTGGATGAAAGGGAATAATAAGTTTCAATATTATATGCTTCTAGATAGGAACTAATTCAAATAATCAAATCTCTAGCAAAAGACAATTGCATACCAAACAATGGGCTGGACCTTTTAGTTTTATACCTAGCTGCAACTGCAGTTTCCTAATAATCCCATGAAAATCAGCCATGCGGCCCATGCCAGACATCGTCTTTGAAAATCCTAAGTCAACACTGTCCATTGCTTGGGAGGGGAAAGAATAATTTTGAGTTTCAGCAAAACTCAATGATTCCGCTGCATCATCACTTTGCCGTGATAACCCACTTTTAACAAAACTGGCTGCTATCGTAAGAAGCCTGCATAATGGACTAAAAGTAAACAAGCTAGCTGCATAGGAAACCCAAAATAACGAATGGATGGTTTCAAAAGCAAATATACAAAATATGACAACACGGTGATGAAAGCATCCCAAATCCCAAGGTCCAAATAAGAGTTGGATCATTTAGGCATATTGTAGACACCATTAACATGTATTTCTGTTGAGGGATTCAGGATTTATGATTGAGTTGGTTATGGCTTTATCCTCTGAGAATATTCCCATAGGGTTGGTAAGATTTTATTCCACGAGGATATTCTCACTCATGTAACTATATAAATGAATGTCAATGAATAAAAGGAAAGAGGGTGAGCACTTCTTCTCCTACCCTTTTCATCGTTAGTGTACTTTTAACAAGTTCTGTGAGAGGATGTTTCGAAAATGTGACCTTTAGTCACACGGCGACAGCTTTTTACAGCCGTATCAAGCCTCCCCTCAGTCTCAAATTCAAATAATTCAGCATAATCTAAGTAAAATACTTCAAACAGACTAGTGCATTGCAAGAAGACACAATGTGTACTGAAAAGCTAATCAAATCTTTTAAATAGGAGCTAGGTCAAGAGGAGTAGTCATTCTCTAGGTTTGATTGGATGAATATGCCAGGATAATAAGCAGAAAACAAAAATGAAATACTTCACTACATCCTGATAAAGCTGAAAAGACAACTTACAAAGAAAATACGACCACAATATTTTGGGCATGAGGGAGTGTATGCTTGCTGTAAGCATTGTCTTGCAGAAAAAATTCTACAATAAACCATTGTCATTTCGGGTTTGTATGGACATGAATTATTTCGACTTAAAATGAATCAGGGAATATAATATAATAAAATAAAGTGAAATAATGATTAGATTGTTGAGATTTTTTTTTTAAATTTGTGTAGATGAAGAAATGATTGGTGAGAGAAAGTAGTATAATGAATAAATACTGGTAAAAAAAATAGTGGAGTGAATAAAGTGAATTGGTGGGAGATGATTTAATATTTTTATTTGTAGATGAAGAAATGATTGGTAAGAGAAATTGTAAGATATGAGTGGAATGAATAAATAATGAATTAAAATAAGTAGTGGAGTGAATAAAGTGATGGGTGATTCAAAACAAATCAAAAATTATTCGTGTCCAAACATGCCCTTCATGCTCCTGGATACAGACTAATCAAGGACTTGATGCAAATGTCATTTATCTATGAAAACAATATATCTAAGCATGCTTAAGCACGGACGCAGAACTAAATGACTCAAAGGAAATATACCTGAGTGCAGAAATAACGTCTTTATTGAGCTGTAACATCATATAAACAGCGCCAAAGATCACCCTCAAGATGCCTTCTTCTGCCAGATTCATATCAGCTAGCATTTGTAAAGAACTGCTCAGCAACCAAGAAGCACAATGAGGTTCCAAACAACCTGTTAAACCAAATTGCACAAAAAAGCAGATTGACTGACAAACAGGAGATGTACAAAGTAAATTTTACATCATAACAATATTTGAAGTTTTAACTGGTGCAACGAGCCGCCAGAAGAATAAGGAATGAAGATCCCTCTTTAAGGGAAAAGTCATCACTTAACCTAATTCCCATAGAATAAAAGAGCCAATAATCGAGTCACCAACAAATTGAACAAATAATGTCAATATGTCATAATATCCTTCGGCATTATAGTTAAAAGCTCTTTTAACAAGCATATTATCTTGCACAGGTTCCTACTCACATGCACTGGACACAAGCTGAAACGCTACAGGTACTGCCCAAAGCCCCAAAGAGAGAATGTGCTTCTTGTATGACTATCTCATCACATATATATACATAAATATGCATAGGGAGCATGAGACTTAAGAAGTTGGAAGTATACATCCACTATGAAGATCTTCACATAGGGGTTATCGATAATTTCCCCTTCAGGAAGACAAGAGAACCATTCAAACTAGAGAAATAAAAATAAAGGCCATGTGTTCCCCTAAAAAAAAGGCCATGTGTTAAGTTACGAAAACATTCGGGTCGCATCTTCTTCCATTGACCCATCAAAGCAATGGCATATAATGCCCATCATGATTTGTTAGATGGCCACCCTCGTGAAGGAGGGTCATGAAATCAACCAAGGCGACTCCTCAGCTTGTTTTCTTCAAAGTTCAAAAGGGTGAAGTCATTCAGATATAATCAATGAGGCTCAATAAAACATTCAACTACTGATGACCAATATGATGAAGAAATCTTATACATGTCCATAAATCACTATTTAAGGAAACTCGAGAAAGAGCTAACTGCATAGTCAGACTTCAAACTGTGACTGCTAACCTCTGGGAAGAGGACAGTGATCTGAACCTTTAAATTTCAGGCAGCCAAGTTCACAAAAGCACTCATTCGCAGGGTTTGAAGGGTTTGAAAAGGGTCAAGCCACTCAAGACTAAAATGTGCAGCCTCACGGCTGTCACCATATTTTTTTGTAAGGGTGGAATCTTAAGAAGCAGAACAATACTACCACAGTACAAATACAGGAAGTAAGTCAGCTTTGAATGCTTAGCTTTCCATCTGCCGCCCTTTTTGACCAAGCAGTACAGCATTGTCTTTAAGCACGTAGTGTAATGTTGACTCAGCAAGATTTTAAGGTTACCATAGAGTAACAAACCAAGGAGAGAGTAAGAAAAAAAAAACAAATCTGAGGCTGACTCCAGAATTTCATCAGCCTTAGCCCTTAGCTCTTGATTGAAGAAAGCGTCCCCAATAGTAAGCAACAGCACTATTGGGCTGGCATTGGGTTGGTCAAGCACTCCTAGGAAGAAGTAAGGAGCTTCCATATCGTAAGTAGATAAGAGCAAGATGTTTTCTGGCAGGAAGCTTCAGCAAACAGCTTGAAGCAAAGTTCCAGCACTAAGGAAACTAGATCCGAATGGCTTGATGTAGAGCCAGAATCTCCAAAGGGGCTCGAACTTATTCGGTGCACAACCGGATGCAATGACACACAGTAGAACGGCAGAGCAAGAACAGCCAGAAGGAAATATGTTTAGAAAGACCACTTGCCGGTCAGAGAATATCCCAGCAATATAGACAGGACTCCGGCA
This sequence comes from Gentiana straminea, assembly GCA_036785695.1. NCBI lineage: Eukaryota > Viridiplantae > Streptophyta > Magnoliopsida > Gentianales > Gentianaceae > Gentiana > Gentiana straminea. The sequence goes on from JAVUPR010000479.1 coordinate 7,201,304, forward strand.
TTGGTGGCAGGTCTCCAGCAAACCCGCTCTGATGCCAAGTTCGAAAACAATAAAGAGAACAGTGTTGAGGAGATATCTTCGACCAAGAGAAATTGGCTTACAAACGAGGTCCCAAAGACCTATATACAACCTTTCTAGGACATTCCGAGCAGTGGCTTACAAGGCTCTTTTTACTACTGGACAACAGACTGCATAATTGCCTAAATTAATAACAAAATCTGTATATTCTAACATGTACTGTAGGACAAAAGGCATGAATTACTTCCAAATTGCAAAGATAGAGCAAGTGATTTGGTCAGTGAGAAAGATTCCTCTTTGTACCTATCCTCAATCAATCAATCATACAACCGAATAAGATACACAATGAAGCATGACAACATTCACTAAATTTCCTTTCAATGGCTTGTTAACTACATCAATTCCAATGGCATTGGATTTTGCCTAGTGGTACCCATCCTCTCCCCCAGTATAATAAAAAAATCCTCTTCCACTTTCCCCAAATAAAATTAAAATAAAAAATAAAAGTGCCTCAATCCAACATCTAAAAGATACTACCTCCATGCCAAGATATAGGTAATTTTGGAGTTTTCACACATATTAAGAAAGTGGATGGATGTCATAAATTTTAAAAGGAGAAGTTTAAAATTCCTTTTAACTATCATTAATGCAATAATTGTAAAGTAATGAAAAGTGGTTGGGCTTATGATAAGTTGAGGGTAATATGAAGGAAAAAAGTAACAAATACTCTTTCGGTATTTCAAAAGGACTCATATTTATGGGACAAAAATGAAGAGTCAAAAAGCCCCATTGAATATTATAGGACGGAGGTAGTATATCCATATTAGAATGGAAATAACACTAAAAGCATTCATTTAACACATATAAAACTTTCTTTTATTTAACATTTCAAGGTTTGACACTAGAAAAGTAAGTCAAAGAGCAGCACCACAAGCAGGCAAAAACTTACTTCTCTATTTCCTCAAATTTAAGGTAATACAATGCCAGCTGCAAGCGCCGAATTCGAGAAATTCTCAAGCCCAGTCCTGAAAACATTAAAAAAAATGTCAATTTAATATCTAGAGCTGGACTTATTCGTTTAAAACTAAAATGCTAGCACTTTAAAACTCAACAGACTGTTATTCTCTTAACCCGAAAATTTCAAGAAGGAAATATGACATCACTACTGATAAAGATATTTTAAGAATTTCTTGGGTGAGTAAAAAGCAAAATTCAAACGTTCAATAACTGGTAAGTTTGTACCAATGATAAAAAATTAGCAACTACCTGCGGGGATTGGGGGAGGAGGATGGGTGAAAGTAATAACTCACTAGAGGTTATACTTTGTAGACTCTATAAATACCTGCGGGGATTGGGGAAGGAGGATGGGTGAAAGTAATAACGCACTAGAGGTCATACTTTGTAGACTCTATAAATGGTGTACTAGTTACGTATTCCACATACCAACTACAAATTTTGACGTAAATTCCACCAAAGTGATGTACTGCATTCTTGCACCTGTCCTGCTAACAGCAATAAACCTAGTTCCAAGTGTCTATGGGCAGACACAAACGAAAAAAAAGGGAAAAGAGACCAGTATATTTTACAGAATTATTTGTATTGTTAATTGTACTAGGGAACTCGCAGTATCTACACGTTCTAGTGATATTCTACACCATAACAGGAGTTCGTATCCAAAAACTTCTCTGAGCAAAATACACTTTAATTTAAGGTCAAATTATTTAGAAAATTAACCAAAGCTCCACCAGATGTAGAATAAAGTGTGAAATTGTCTTTATTAAACATAAACATAATATTCAATAAAAATGATTCCAAACGAAAATGCAGGTGTAAACTAGAAAGTGCGTGTAGCTCTTGAAATGAACCAAAATGTTGAGAGTAATAAACACAGTAAAAACAGGTTGTATTACCATTATCCAGGCAAAATTGGTCTCCCTCCTTGGGGCTTTCAAGAGAAAGAACTTTATCCAGAACCTCCAATTTCCAAGGGGGGCTATGGTTTACAAATCTTTCAACATTCAATACGTCAACAGCCTGAGGCCCCATTCTGCAAGAAAGACTAAATGATCGGTATCCAAGGGCTTCTACAGGAAAGCAACCTGTGGAAACCGCAACTGCTGGGAGAACCACTGAGAGACCGTCTTTGGTAACCAAATATAAACAACCACGAAACGTGCAACCAATTGCTTCCTCAACACACGCTTCCCACCCGTTTTTAATACAGCTTGTGTCATCATTAACAGAAAAGTTTACAAACAGGTTAGAATGCACAATTTGATGCATCCAATTCTTTTGAGAATTACTGCTTCTTAAGAGCCTTGTGATACCAAATGGTGAAAAGCATAGCACGTCATTTACATTAGATCTATGTGCAGGAAGAAAAACGGTTCTCATGAAATGTGATGGTAATTCGGAACTAAGAAGCGTCTTCCGTTGTGCAAAGGCTGCACTAGAAAAGCCACCAATGTCCACACCAAACGGAGAAATATGCTGTCTACGTCCACTTTTCTGGGAATGATGCAATTCTTCACACAGTATACTAGCTGGTGAGGACAAAGTTGAGCTCAAATTGCAAATCTTACCAGCATTTTGACCTTCTGAAGAATCAGAAAGAAGCATCTGACAGTCAATTCCATCACCACCTGCTTCCAAACCAATGAATATTCCATTTCCCAACTGTCTATAACAGGGGAAAGATTTTGTAAAGTAGTCAAGCTTCGCAGGAGTATGATCATCCACACTCATCAAGTAGATTAAACCAAATTCATCAATTACACCTAACAACGAGCAATGGGAAGCCATGATAAGTCTCATAAATCTCCTGTTACGTGCATAGTTGCTGGCGACATCTCGGGGTAAGTTCTTTTTATACTGCGCATCTGACTCTTTTCGGTTAAATGACTTTAAACAATGAGCAAAGCAGCAGACATTTGAAAGATCAACAGATAGCATACATCCACCACCCGATGGGTCATATAAAGATATCATACCGGAAGCCTTGAGACAAATAAGAAGAGTATCAGACAGTTTGAAGTCTGTCCATTCACCTTTATCTGAAATTTCATCAGGCCAGATTAAGCTGACCCACTGCATTGCCCAACCAACTATCTTGGCCACAGCCACTACAATGTTACCCTTTCTCCTGTACGGTAAAGGTTCCGTCAACTCTAAGGCAAACCCGACTAAGTGGTGTGTATCACTAGTAAAAACACGAAAACAATTGCAAGATGCTTTTGTCCCACCGTCATTAGCTGCCATTCTCAAAGGACTTGTACTTGGTGTAGTATAATCAGAATACACAAAATCAAGATTTGATCGACTAGTGGTCTCAGTTTCATGCAACCCAGGACCTACATGCGACAGCAAGTCCAAAAGTAGAGAGTCATCAAAAACGTTAAAAGAGACGATTTTAGCCGATGAGGGGAACGTTGATCTCTCCGGGAATTTAGAGTACAAGTGACTGTCAGACTTTATAGTCTCGACTTTAGACAAGAAAGTATGCAGCCAACACTTGGTAGCATCACAGCAGGATAAAGTCTTCCGAACGTCTTCAGATGAACTGTGATGACTAGTATCTCTTTCATGAGTCCTTCCGGCAATATAGACGTCTTCGAATTGTTCAAAAGGTACGTCGATATGTTCCCGGTCCCCCTTTTGCAGAGAAACATCTGTAGACGGACCCCAATCCACCCACATACCTCGTCCATTATTACCTTCTTCAACTTGTCTCATCGACTCACTTGCTTGACTTGATTTAACAAAAGCATGAACTGTAACAACACCATTTCCTAAAACAAAAAGCATTTCGCTAAACAAAATATCCCCATGCTGATTGCATACCTCATCTTGGCATACACCCCAAACCACAGAATTTACACCAGAAACAAAACAACAACGACCAGAACTAAAACTACGTTCAGAAGTAGAAACCTCCTTCGAATCCCTCACCCTTGAACTAAATAAGTTTGAACCCGAATCTGCAGGTTTTGACAAATCGGATTTGCCTAAATTACAAGTTTCTGGATCCCCACTGTTCCTGAATTGCGCTGGACAACCAAATCAATTCGACAAGATAAATTTCATGGTCAAGAAAAATGAACTCATAAGTCAAAAACAAGCAATGAAACTCAAAAAAAAAGCCTTACCATTAGCTAGAGGAATCAACAAGGCCTCTGACTTGTATGCGTGCAATAATAAAAACTCCTTAGACGGAGAAATGAAACCCTCACGATAATCTGACAGGTTTTCGAGCAACTGCCGTTCGGTAGAACTCCATTTGTGCAGTTGCAATATCTTTGGGTTCTCATCACAACACGAAAACCCCATTTCTACAGAAAAAACAAAGGTGAAAAAAAAAATCCTAATCCTGTAACTGGCTAACAAAAAGGACGAAGCACAATGCGAAATTTAACAAAAAACTGAACTCCGGTCCAAAATATTTTAATAATAACCAAGCAAAATTTATCTCACTTCAAACTTGTAATTTGACGAAATTATTCATCCAGCAGATTTTATCCAAGCACATTAACAATTATCTAATCACTTAAATTATACCAAATGCGAATTCCGATGAACTGCTAATGAAACTTGAATCGTACCAGCGAACTGATATAAACAAAATCACAAAGAAAATGAGTAGAAGTAAAAGTAAAGAACCTCAAAGGCCTTGAATCAATCGATTTCTTTGCTTTGTTGAAGTTCTGGGCCTGTTTCGGCAGTCGTCTATCTTTCTTTCTTTCTCTTTTTTTATTTTTATTTTTATTTTTATTTTTTAGAAGTATCCTAACACAGAATAATGAAAATCAAATTATTGCTAATTTTTTTCCCAACAACGACGACGAAAGTATTATTAAAAACCAAACTATAAAAATTTACAACTGGCCACATGCCGCACTACCACGCGGCCACTTCAAATTATTGCTTTATCTCATTTGTTAATTATTTTGCATCGATTATTTACAATGACGCCCACGAACACGAGGTTTTTTACCTTCTTGAAAAAATATAAATGAGGTTTATAATTTGCACGGTCAATCGGTTACATATCAAAGATTATATCGGTGTGGACATTAATTATTTTTGACCTAATTGAATACGCCGAAATAAAAGGCAAAGTCTTTTCACACCTAAAAAAAACTTAACACGTCTAATATTTATTTCTATTTTAATTATTTAATTTTTTTATTAATTGATTCGGACTCAATTTAGACAGGATGTTGATTAGTAGTTTACGGATCGAATTCAATCAGAAAGTATGAACTGTGCTTTCTAACCAATGTTGGTGACTGAGGGTGACCCGGATATGTCCACGTGGCGTATATCTGGTGAGTAGAGCAACAAATCAGGTCCGGGCTAAGTCTGGACCGAAAGTCGAGATGGCAACATAGACCAGATGACCAGGGGAGGCCCTTGGTCATGGAAAGGTTAGATCCAGGTCAGATGACCAGGGCAGGTCCTTCGTTATAACGGTCTAAACATCAGGAAACTCCCTGATCAGGAAATGGATCAGACGACCAGGTCATGTCCCTGGTCGGAAGAAAAGAAGTTGAAGACTTATACATTAGTAACGAAGCGGCTAGATATAGACGTGAGACGTGGGCAGAGTATGTAACTGCCCACTAACTCCACTTTGAATTGTAACCGCCTGAACTACGGTTGGACTTGATTCCAAATATATATTTGGATACGTAGGCAACTTATTCTAAGCTCAGTCCATTTTAAAAAATAACTACTCTTTATTTACATCCTAGAACTAGAAAATCCAGATATCTTTGATATTTGAGACCAAGTTCGATCAGTTGGATAATCAATATCCTGACTCAAATTCGGTCATTATAAAAATTATTTCCTGCCTCAAATTCGGTTGGCATGATGTTGATTAGTTTATGTATTGAATTTCAATCAGGAAATATCAACTCTACTTTCTGACCGATGTTGGGTTTAGAAAAAAAACCAAGACCCTGAAATTCGATCAGGACAAAAAAATCATTACTCAAATTCGGTCAGCAAAACGTGTAGGTATGAAAAGACTCCCAAATAAAATAAAGTAAAGTGGGATATTGAGGTAATGATTGGGTAGTGATTGATAGGTGTTTATTAAATTCTTTTATTTTTGTTGAAATGTTGTTTAATGAAAAAATGATTGATAAGAGAAAATGTAATATAATAAATGGTTTTTTTATTGGGTTAATTACTTAAAAGTATAGTTTTTTTATACTTATTAGCCCCATAAGGACATAAAGGAATCTGTTGGACTTATAAGGACATAATATATCCATATTGGCTAAAGTACCCATAATCAAATAAAATAACCTAAAAACACGCTTAAGGATACTGAAACATGTAATAACAGAGTGGACATGCTGTCCAGAAGCTCAATTCATCATCAATAGATGACTGATTTACTCTCGTCTCCTCCTCCTTATTCTCTCCACCCACAAAATTTATATTCATGTTATTTTCATTTTGAGCACTACCAATCTGAGCATTATTAGAACCAGCAACACTGCCGGAAAAGTTTTCTCTAGCATTACCGTCCGTCCAACGCTCCTTTCTCTCGCTCGCCGTGGCCGTGGCCGGTACCGCATCGGCCGTGGCGTTGGCCGCCGTCCTTTATGCGAGCCTTGGGCTTGGGGTTGAAATGGTTCTTCGCCGAAACGCAGGCCGTGGTGGTGGCGGTGCCCGTGGTTGAGACCGCCAAACTTGTTCTCTACTCGATTCAACCGTGGTGGAATAGAGTGAGGCACCCGCTCGGGAAGCCGTAAATTGACATGTTCTCTACTCATACCACCAAGCGGTTGTTGCATTTCATTAACTTGACCGGTAACCATACCTTGTTGTGCCGCCGCGGTGGTGGCCGGTGGTGGTGGTGCCGTGCCGTGGCATCACTTGAAAATTAAGCTCGAAAGGCTGCTGGTGGTGATAATTTACTTGCTCACGGCTAGCACCACCACTAAATATAGGATTAAATCCACCACCAACACGGGAATGGCTTGAGAATGCCCGGGAGGTCGTAGGTTCGATTCTCCTTAGTGGCGCCAATGTTTAAAGAGCTCTTGGCCAAGTCCCAACCCCTGAGTAAGAGTCAGACTCTGCAGGCACAACAAGGACTGACTCCGGATTAGTCGGACCAGTGGGTTCCGGACACCGGGGGCTTTAAGCAAAAAAAAAATCCACCACCAACACCACTAGGTGAATTGACAGCCAAATGAGCCATGAATTCGTTATCATACATAGCTTTTCTAGAAGGATTCGAAAGTACCGACCAGGCACTCATCACCAAATTAAAAGCTTGATCGGCATAAGAAATCTTATTCTTTCGCGGATTCAAAAGGAGGACGAGTTTCGTACCGACCGGCGATTAGTTCCAAGTCATGAGTCTGGTGACCGGGTACGAAGCTGGAGGATGGAGTACCAATCAGGAAAAAAGCAAGGAGGCTGACATGCTTCGCCAGAGGAGGCTGACATGCTTTTAAATCGTAGGAAAAAAGCGATTTGTCATGAAAATTGCAAAATTATTCATTTGACTTGCACAAAAATATGAGTAATGATAGAGGCACGGCGGTTGTGCCACAACGTGACACAACAATGATCTGCATCGTTGATCATGCTAGATTTACATCATGACAAATTTAAGTCATTATGATCAACGGTGCAAATCACCGTTGTGTCATTCATTGTGGCACAACCGTTGTGCCTCTATCATTACTCTAAAAATATTGACTGCTTAATTAAAGCCAAAATAGGAATGATACAGGCAAAAATGGTTTCCCGTTTTTTTTTTTGGAGACTTTTCACGCTTTATTCATGGGTATTTTTTGTGCAATATTTCAATGTAGTTGTTCTATCAATACTTAGGTGGTAGTTCAAGATGTTATAACTAGTTTTGCAATCATACCAGAACTTTGACAATTGTGCAATAAGTACTTCTTTACTTCCGTTGTCTCCAATTTTGAATGTGTAGGATTTTCTCTGTGTTGTAAATCATAGAATGTATCATTTATTAGAATTACAGTTTCACATTACTATTATGGAATTTTTGTCTTCATGTTTACCCTAGAATTTTGTGTAAATATTTGATGAAATTTCCGTTGGATTTTCTTCATTGCATAAATCGATATAATAAGACGTCACTGCATGATGTCACTGCATGATGTCACTGCATAAATCGATATAATATGACGTCACTGCATGATGTCACTGCATGACGTCACTGCATAAATCGATATAATATGACGTCACTGCATGATGTCACTGCATGACGTCACTGCATAAATCGATATAATATGACGTCACTGCATGATGTCACTGCATGACGTCACTGCATAAATCGATATAATAAGACGTCACTGCATAAATCGATACAATAAGACATCACTGCATACACCGATACAATAAGACGTCACTGTATAAATTGACATAATATGGTGTCTCTACATCGCGGTGTCTCTGCATTGCGGTGTCACTTATCGCGGTGTCTCTGCAATGCGGTGTCACTTCATCGTGGTGTTTTTGCATCGCGTTGTCACTTCATCACGGTGTCTCTGGATCGTCAAATGTTATAACATCGTGATGTCTCTGCAATGCGGCGTCTCTGCATTGCGGTGTCACTTCATCGTGGTGTCTCTGCAATGCGGTGTCACTTCATCGCGGTGTCTCTGCATCACGGTGTCTCTTATTCGCGATGTCTCTGCATCGTCAAATGTTACAACATCATGATGTCTCTGCATCGGGGGTGGTCACTGCATCGCGGTGTCTCTGCATCTGGGTTGGTCACTGCATCGTGGTGTCTCTGCATTAGAGGTGGTCATTGTATCGAGGTGATCAATAGATCTGGTGTGGTCAATGCATCGTGGTGTCACTTCATTGAGGTGTCTCTGCATCGCGGGTGGTCACTACGTCGATGTATCACTTCATCGAGGTGTCTCTGCAATGCGGCGTCTCTGCATCGGGGGTGGTCACTGCATCGTGGTGTCACTTCATTGCGGTGTCTCTGCATCACAGTGTCGCTTCATCGCCGTGTATCTACATCGCGGTGTCACTTCATCGCCGTGTCTCTGCATCGCGATGGTCATCGCATCAGGCGTCGCGGTGGTCAATGCATCAGGATGGTCATTACATCGATGTGGTCAATGCATCGGGGTGGTCAATGTGTCGCGGTGGTCATTGAATCGCGGTGGTCAATGTATCGGGGGTGGTCATTGTATCGCGATGGTCAATTCATCGGTTTAAAATAAAAAATAAAAACCCTGAACTACGCCTGAAAAAATAATATAAAAATAATAATAAAAAAACAGCATCAGCTCCTGAAAAAAAAAAAAAAAAAAAAAAAAAAACAAACAACAAGCAACAGCGTGTCAACGCCTCTTCTCCCACTTTTTTATTTATTTATTTTTTCCTTTTCATTAAGAGTATTTGAGTCTATCTATCTAATTTGTGTCTTTATAAGTCCAACAAATTCCTTTTTGTCCTTATAAGTCCAATAAGTCCGTTTTGTGTATTTTTGGGTCTTTGGCCCTTTTTAATTTTGGTTAAAAGCTCTCATTTTTCACCTATTGCAACACAATCTTTTTTATTTATGATTAGGCATCATCTATCAATGTGCAATCATTTAGGGGGCATTGATGAATGTGTTGTATATTTAATTTAATAGTCATTGGTTTTTAGATGACGTGAGTGCATTTTTTAATTTAAACTTAAATATGCATCTTGTTTTTCCAGTGAAAATTCAGATTTTTATTCTGAAAAAGAAAAAAAAAAATGTTGTTGGGAGTTGTTGTTGGCTGCTTGCACAAGCCTAATAATGGAACTTTGATTTTCAAAGGACTATTGCAACACTTCTTTTGGGCTTTTCTTTGGCAACCATTGCTGGTGATGTTTTGTTACTTAAAGTGGTATTTATTTCTTTAGCTTTCGGTGCTTTTGTCATCATAATGATTGGCTTGGAGTTATGTGTCTCTCTAGTTAGGTTTATGACTTTTTTTTGTTGTAGCTATGTTTATTTCTTTTATGGTGGATGATTGATAATTTGATTACATTTTGTTTGTTTCTTTAATGCAATGAAGCTGAGGAAATATTACAGATTTGTAAAATAATTGTAGTGTCACTCGTAATGTTGTATCAGTTTTTATGTAGTGTCATTGTTTGTGTATAATGATATTAATGCATATAAAATTGCCGATTCATTGACATTTTCACTGCATGATGTCACTGCATAAACAAATGTTACTTCATTGACAACTGTTGTTGCATTTGTATTTGACATTAATCATTGTATCTTCGATTTACTATATAGGTGCAATGACACCTGATGTGACATTTATAAGTGAAGATGTAATGACGCTTGTAGTGACATTTATAAGTGAAGATGTAGTATAAGTGAAGATGTAGTGGCGCTTGATGGTTAATATACAGTTGTTTTGAAATGTAGTGACGTTGAAGATTGATGACAGTCAACTTGGCATTGTAATTTCTACCTTTCTTGCCCCAAGAATGGGCTTGATTAAAGTGAATTAGCCTAGAAATTGTATGATTTATAGGTCAATTGCATAGTGGGTAGTTTGTAACTCATAATTATACATTTGCATGATTTATTCTCGGAATTGTGTAACGTTGCCATGTTTTATTGTTGTATATGGATGATGGCATTTCGAGCTATGAAAGAATGGATCAGAGCTGATTTAATTAGAAGATGTGGGCTAGAGGATTCTGCACAGTCGAGAGAAGCCTGAGCCAACTGCGGGGGTAACTACTTGGGCCGCGGCCTGGCCTGTGGGAGATTGATTGACTTTACAGATGCGTACACTATGTCGGCTACGGTTAGATTAGGTCAACTGCAAGGCTATATAAGGCTTGTAGCAATCAGAAACATATGTAGATGTGCATGTAACAAGATAGAAACCAAATTTTGAGATTCTCAATAAAGTTCTTATGTGGTTTCTCAAGTCTTGAAGTAGCTTTCTTTGTGTTAAACGGTTCCCAGCCCTAATCAACCACTAGCTTGAGTTGTTCTACTTAGTCCTCATTATCAAGGTATGAAACTTTGAACATTCTTTCATATTTTAGACAGATGATAGTGTTACAATATATGAAGTTCTAAGTGTATACAGGTGGGTATATCCAGCTTATCAACACAAGACTCAGCAGAGTGTTGAGAGTTCAGCATGATGTAGTACCATGTGTTTGTATAGTTAGTAGTTAGAACGGTTAGTTATTATGTTATAACTCCCAAGTAACTTCTATTAATTGATTCATGATGTGTATGATACTATAAATACCCCATGATCAGCAACATTGTAACTCAACTCTTTGATTATTCTTGAGTAATAATACTTCTGCATTTTATTTTGTTGTGTTCTTAATTTCACAACTTCAACATGGTATCAGAGCCTGAACCAAGTAAAATTGAAAGGCATTAGTTGTATGTGGAAAATAAAGACAAGAGTCAATATTCAATGATTCTGATGAATCAGAAGAATGGACAGGGCCAAGGTCAGACAGTCAGCAGACAAGCATCTGTATCTGCACACATTTTCAAGGCCAAAAGTTCCAAAAGGTTCAGTGTAGTTTCTATGGATTCAATAGTCACACTGAAGAGACTTGCAATAGAAAGCATGGCTATCCACCTAGATTCAAGTCAAGAAAGGCTAATATGGAAGAAAAGGATCAGCCAGCAGAAGAAGTTCAAGCCCACAGCAAGCCTGTTGTACCAGGGTTCCAAATCTTACTGCACATCAGCTAAAGAAGCCGATGGCTCTACTGAGTTCTGACTCCCCTAGAAATACTACTGGACCGCTTAATGCAATAAACAATGGTTTCTCGGCTGTTTAAGGATCATGTGACTTGAATTGATAAAACATATACAATGGATCCTGGACTTTGGTGCCACATATCACATTGTAGGTTTATTAAGGCCATCAAGTAATCCCAAACCCTCTTCTGATATAAAAATGGGAATAACCAAATGGTAATACTGCTTCCGTGACACACATAGGACAAGTGAGGATATATTCTCATGTGGCCTTGCATGATGTGTGTTACATTCCTGGTTTTAAGTACAAGTCGATTTCTTTACCTACTTTGATTAATCATTCCAAATCTGCAGTTGTTTTTTCTGCTGACAAGTGTGTTTTGCAGGACAACAAGAAGAGCGATTGGTTCACCTAAGTTGCACAAAGGACTATATGTTTTGCAACAACAGCCTCTCAAGATACTTGTTGTTAATGTTGTTTCTAATTCCGTAGAAAATAATACTATGTATGATAGAGTAGATGATGTTCATCTATGGCATTATAGGCTAGGGCATTGCCAGACAAAAGATTGCAAGTTATTAGTTCCAAATCTGCTGATGTAAAATTCAATGAACATGATTTGTTTTTTGTATGTCCTACGGCCAAGTTAAAGAAAAAACCTTTTCTTTGAAGTACTACTAATGTGAATGTTGTTTTTTTTATCTTGTTCATATTGATACTTGGGGCCCTTTGAGGCACCATACTGTGAATGAAGAACAATATTTTTTTAACTTTTGTTGATGATTTTCTAGGTTTACTTGGGTGTTTTTAATGAGACAGAATTCTGAAGATTATGACTTAGTTAAATATTATGTTAAATTTGTTTCTACCCAATTTGATGAAATCATTAAATTAATTAGTTCTAACAATGGAGCTGAGTTTCAGCTCACCACCTTTTATGAACAACATGGCATTATTCAACAGACTTCTTGTGTCAACACACTGAAATAGAATGGTATAGTGGAGAGAAAACATCAGCATTTGTTGAATATTGCCACGGGTCTGAGATTCCAGAGCAACCTACCAAATTGAGTATTGGGGTTTCTGTCTTTTGCATGTTGTGAAGTTGATTAATGCAACACTCACACCTCTGCTGAAGGAAAACCGGAATGTGACAACATTTATTTAGTTCTTTTTCAGTTTACTAGACTTAGAATATAATATGGTTAATGTTTCAATGTTTGCTTCATTTTCCAAATGTCTGAATACCCTCTATTTAATCTTTCAAATTTAATCAAACTTGTTATGCAAGATATCTTATATCTTGGAGTTGATTAAAAAAAAAAGATGGATTAATCTCAAATAACTTGCTCATAATATAGACTTCGATAAGTTCTCTCATTTTAAGCACACGCCCTACGACTCCTTTTAATCCCTTGTGCACTTTTAAATGTTTCTTAATTCGGTCTTTATAAGACTTTTAAGAAAAATCACAAGAGGTATTTATTCCTTCCCTTTCATAAAAGAGATCTAGGGTTTATCAACCTTTTGAAATCATATTCAAAACTCAAGGGAGCCTTTATTTACACACCGGCAATTCTACTTATACACCCCATGTGGCATGTATTGTAAAAAAAGAAAAACTTTTCATACACCACACCTTTTATGTTTCGGGTCCCACATTCTACCTATACACCCCAGGTCTGATATGAAGTAAAAAAAACCAAATTTGCCAATGATTTTTTACTATTGCCAAGTTTTCAAAATTATAATAACACCCCAAATGTTCTAAAATAGATTATCATCCAATCCATCTTCAAACCGCCCCCCCCCCCCCCCGACCTCCCACCCCCTAATCGGCTTTTCCCTCACACTGTCCTCTTTTCTCTTGTTCAACCTAATTTCATCTCCAAAATAATTCATCTCCAAAAATTCATTTCAAAATTTCATCCCTTTAATCTTCTTACTTTCACTGTTGTTGATTGATTTATCTTTCACATTACTCCTCAAAAATAAATTGCTTAATATTCTTTTCATTTGTGTGGAGGTTTGGAGAAACTATCAAGCAACCTAGACAAGATTGACGATTTTGAGATTTTCAAAGAGGATTATAAAGTATGTAAGTGTTTAAATGTATTTTTCTATACTTTTACTCGACACGTTTTGGTAGTAAAAATTGTCAATATTGGTTATAAACTAGTGAATTCATGTTGTCTACCAAGTGTTTGTGAAAATACCTATAAGGTATGCAAGTGTTTGAATGCATTTTCTATACTTTTACACAACACATTTTGGTAGTAAACATTGTTAATATTGTTGATAAACAATGAATTCATGTTGTCTACAAAGTGATTGTGAAAATACCTAATTAATTGAGATTCAGCACATATTTTGCATCAACTAGCAGGCACTCAACTAGATATAATACAAGAGCATAACAATGCAAATTATAAATCTTTTTTCTCTACTTCCTAACAATTTGTATGGATAGAGCACACAGAACTTGGCAGCTCAAGTGTTGAAAGGTGGCAAAACTCAGGGAACCACCTCCTAGAAGATAAATATAGTTTTCAAAAAATAAATATAGTATAATGTATATTTGGACATTGGTTGATTGTACTAATATTTAATATTTGCCATAACACTTGATAATTTTTGTTTATGAAATTTGTACTGTATGTAATATTTTGCATCTGTGTGTGCAGATGAAGAATCAAATGACTGGGAATAACCAATGACGGAAATTCGGGAACAGAAGAATCACGAAGTGGAAAAAGTGTAGGTTCAGAAGACATTGGTGAACAAGAGGGCGGTGAAGATAGTAGAGGTGAAGAAGAAGAGGGTGGAGACGATGATGGAGATCAAGATGAGAGTTATGAAGAATGTAGTAGTGCAGAGAGAAGTGACGGGAGTGATGAACATAGTGAGAAAGATGGTATTCAGGGAGATGCAGACGATTTTTTATTTGGCATGGAGGAAGACGAGTTTGATTAAGATTTGTATGAGAAAGGACATGATCATGTAGCATATCATATGATTAAGAAAATTGTAATATATCACTCATCCTTTATATAATCATTTTGTAATATCTCTTGACTATTACTTATTTTTGTTTTCGTTACTAATATTAACCGACTCTATAGATGTCGGTTTGAAAGACGAAATAAAACTGGACAGAACCGACTTCAGTGGGGTACGTTCTACTTAATCCGACCTTCTGTTAGTCGTTTCTAACGGATCCGACTGTTTGGTTGTCGGTTCTATTGGTCCGACTTCACGGGAAGTCGGTTCTCACCCCAAAATAAGCCATAAAAGTAAACCGACTTTGTTGAAGTCAGTTTAATTACGAAATATAAAATGAAAAAATCGACTTCTATGGTGATGGTTCTAATAGCTCCAACCTTACGTGAAGTCGGTTCTACTGCATCCGAATTTATGCTTGTTGGTTCTTTAGTATAGTCAGCTGCTTCACAAAATGATGCAAGTCCAGGTAGACTTACACTTGGCGCTGAAACATGCAAGTCCATTGTTTTTTTATACTATATATCCAGAAAAATGCTTATATCTATGATTAGCAAACTGCATAACTGGTGGTCGGATATAGCGGGTGGTAATTACATTTTGGACAAGATGATCCGAACATTGATAAGGCCAACAGAAAACATGCGATCATCTACATTTTTCCAGTATCACAAAAACATCATTCCACAAGTGCTCCCAATATCACAAATTAACCATCCCTTACACATAGTCTTCTAATGAGCATCCGACAAAAATATATAAAAATTCTGACAACAATACGAATTAACAATACATCGGAAATCAATGTATTTGTAGAAAAACAAAATACGAACACAAAATATGAACCTGAATCTTCTTTCCATCAATCTACGATCTCAATTTCAGGTGCGGGGCGACCATTAGGATATAACAGCCGCTCCCCCTTGTCAATCCTTTCTCCAAACAATTGGAGCCATGCATTGCACACGTCTTTCGACACCTTGGGGGCTTCTTCTTTCCACGGATTTATTAAAGGAGGCAGTGGACAATCATCTTTCAGCAAAACACACGAGTAGTGATTCGTAGTGTACAAAAGTGTAATATTCAGATGATGAGGAGTTTCTGGCTTCTTTCTAGTTGGAAAGCACGTTACAGTGTTGCGTGTAGAATGAGGACAAAATAGAGTCACAACAGCGTTGTACTTTTCAGAAATAACCCAGTTCATTGGCGGCGTCTTCATCCAAAACTTAGGGGAGCATCTTCCTTTCCCGTTAAAATTGACCCTCTCTAAAAGTTCTTCGCTCAAGCCACCGTTCCTAAACAATTTGTCGTAGTGCTCCACATTTTCTTTAAGTTCATGAAATAACTCTTGCCTAATCTTAGGCCACTTATCCTCAGGCAAACCAAGTGCCACAGCAACAGCTCGATATCCACAGTTTCCATCACCTCTTACATCAATGATACAATCAACAAATTCTTTGAATGGATCCGGTATAAACTTCAAAAACGAGTATGCTTCTTTGTCACAACTCTTCGTAGCTTCATCCACTTTCAATGAATCACCACACACCATATCATTGGTGACAATACTTTTTGTGTTTGCTCTCTTTCCTTTCATTGTAGATTGTTTGCACTGAAGTGGCATTGAGTGAGTTTCTATCCTTCAACGCCTTTTGTATATCTTTAGGGGCGGCTCCACTATTCGTTAGAGTCGCCACGAGCTCCTTCTAATCTTTTGTCAAGCGCCCCTTGAATGCATGTCCCAAATCTGAGTTGTTCAAATTATGGTTATGAAAACCATTTTTCACCATTACACACCAGCCACCAACTTTCTTCTCCTTCCTTAATAACAAAAGGAATGGACACCCACATTTCTTTGAGAAACTAGTCCGGGGCTTACCTTTCCCAACCCCACCAACTTTCTTCACATATTGTATGCGCATTTTGCCTCCTCTTTCACAAGCATATTTCATATAAGGACTCCGACCATCAGAAAAGTCTAACCTTGACCTAACTAGTACCATTCCAAGTTCCGTGCTATTGTTGCTATCCATTGTATAGCTTCATTTTCACTGTTGAATACCTGCACACGTGATTCATACCAAGAATTAACTATATGATATTAAGTTTTCACAGATTTGGTTGACTATTTTTTTACCTCTTCCGAAAAAATGCATCACCGGCATATATCTTGTTTGGTGTAATTTCATCTTGTTCGACTAACTGCATGTTACTTTCTTCCAACTCCGCTTTCTTCTCTTATTCTATCCGTAAATGTTCTGCGATTAGTTCATCCGTACTAGGCCAATTATCAGCACATATGTCGTTTTGGCCTAAGTTTCCATCTCCCTTTATCACAAAAACATGATTGAATTCAGACATGTTATAAAAATAGCAAAATTTACTCTATTATGACAAATTACTTTTTCACATACATGAAATTCAGTTTTGGTTCCTTCATTAATTTCATCCAGATGTGCCAAGTCTCGAATGATGTCATTTTCTTGCGTTGTCCGAGAGGTTTCACCAATGACCTAAGACAATTTTTAGAAAGTTAAGAATCATAAATTCAAACATGTTTCAATTAATACAGAGTAGACAAAGTAAGGATTGGAAAATTTGGTGATTTGGTAGTAGCAACGATTCTGGAACAAAAAAACAAAAAAACGTTTAACCAAGTGAGGGTATTGCAGTTTGTTACTTCAATTGCACTAGAATCTTTGCCAAAAAAAAATTGCACTAGAATCCTTCTATGCTTTTCTCTATGATATTAGAGATGCTGTGGATGAGGCCTTAATTTGAGAAGAAATGGCAGCGCAATAAAACTTATATTTATCATTCTATTTTTTTTTCTTCTAAAAACATATATTTATCTTCTAGGAGGTGGGTTCCCTCAGCCCTGCCAGCTTTCAACCCTCGGTGCCAAGTCCCGTGTGCTCTATCAATATGTCAGGAAGGTAGAGAAGAAAGATTTATAATTTGCATTGTTCGTGTATTATATCTAGCTGCGTGCCTGCTAGTCGATGCACACTAATTTAATTCACTAGTTTATCAACAACAATTTAGGGTTTAATTACCTCCTCATTCAACATATTTGATGACTCACTTTCTCCAACGGGGGTTTGTGACTCAATTGACTGCTCCATAATGCTTACCCAACAATGTGAGCCTTCGAATTTCGCGGGGAGAAGATCATCTAATTAGGGTTTCAAGAAATGAAAATGATGAAAGATTTTGAGAATGAGGATTGTCTTTAAAAAGATGATATAAAAAAAGGAGCTAGGGACCTTGTTGTAATATATTTTTGGAGTGGAAATATAATGAAAATGGGGTATGTAAGTAGGTATGGCAAAATTGTAATTAAGTATGTGGTGCAAATAAATAAATAAAAAGGATACAATTTAAGTGTGGTGCATAGTAGATTTGAATTATTGAATGTGGTGTAGTGTGTATAGTGGTGTATGAGTAGATTATGTGGGGTGCAAATAATAAACCCCAAACACAATCGACATACAATTTTTAAGCAATGATTAAAAAATTAAATCGATTCTTAAATTTCTCAATTTTGAAAACAATCTTTTTCAATAAATAGTTGTGGCCACTCATATTCAAATTATCTAATGTCTGAATAATCGATTGTCATCGTATGATAGAATAGTTCATTGGATATCGTCTTATCCAATATATGATTAATATATTGAAACTCATTTCAAGTGATTTAATCATATCATGAGTATCTGTTTTGGGTTAATAATTTAAGTCTTAGAGCACAACATCAAATATGTAGTCTCTTTGTCTTTAATTACAATAACGTAATTACTCGTGTCACTACTTATTTTAAAGGGATAAAAAATACTTAATCATATTCGAGAAGAATTCTCAATAAGGTAAAAATCATTAAAATTCATAGTTTGTTTTTAACAATCGAGAAACAAAACAACGTAAAAATAAGTTTGCTTAAAACTACAATATAAAATAAATATAATTAGAGTGTTGTTGTTTATACATGTAAAATCCAAAATGATATTTTGATTAATGATTTTGCTCCCACTAGTCAACTGCTCATAATTGACATTCAAGAATTTCCCAAAAATTCTATAGTTGCCAAGATCTCACCTAGTTACAATGATTCCCTACTGTGGTTGGTGAACCGAAATAATTCGATGAGTAGGTGACACATCACCAATCACATCACTATGTGACTCTTGGTGATTGACCAGTCAACTCTTTGACAATACACATCAGAATGTGATAGCCAACCAATGTCTCTGAAAATTACCCGACCCCTATTGTGGCTGATGGTCGAATAAATTTTAGTTAAGTCATAACCCAATATTCGCGAGATCACATATGTTCATATGTCAATAAAAATGATATACCCGAGGTATGTCAACCCCAGTTGTGGCTAATGGGTTGGTTCTGAACAAGAACTCTTCACCGTCATTATAATATTGGGAGACAATTCCGACTTAATTTTTGACGTGGGAGTATTTAATTTTTTTTTTAAATCCGGTCTCATCTTTACATATTTATCTATATTGGCATACACCATACACATTCATCTATTTATTTAAATCGTGTCTAATCGTGCTTCTATTGTAATATCACATAAAATAAATACATACACCTATGCACAAAAATAAATAAATGCGTAAAGTAAACGGTATGATCATGGACATTTCCAATGCGCTGTATCGAATACAAACTCACTATACCGCGGGGTCACAATACTAAGGGTAGCAACAACCACCAATAGATCTCTATATTGTCTTCTTTTGGCCTTCATCTTCGGTTCCATATTTTTACATAATTTTATCTAATAAAAAATACTCGCCGCACACGGAGGAGCTAACGAGGATAAGATATATGCAGAAAATAAACTAGACTCGTTCTTCATAACGGCCTAGGACAATGATATGCCAAACCCGACAAATCACTGCACGAGGCCAAAACATGGCCCAAACTTAAGCCCAACAAAGATAAAGCCTGCGGACCAGCTAGCTCTCCCATCATAAGCCGAGTCACGCAAAAAAATAAAGCATGCCTCGCGCCCTGAACAGCTCTCGCGGCCTGACGAAATGGAAGACAATCAACCCCACATGCAATACAACTCAAATACCGAGGACCGGCCTGCTCGCCCTCACCATGCCTTCAGCTCGGACAAAGATCAAGGAACCACCAGCGCCGAGCTCACCGCGGCCTCAACATAAGCTTGACTATCAGAGCTTGCCCGCCGACACACACATCTTACCGGCCCAATGTAACGCCGATTATATCATCTTTAAATAGCGGTGTCTCCTCAACACCAGAACTACATTATTTGGCTTGATCCCTTACACTCAAGGGAACGAAGGCAGACAACTCGGCTCAGCCATAACCCCCCCCCCCCCCCAAAAAAAACACCCTCATTTCTACGGTATTTGATCTCCATGTTGTTCTTGAGACTAAATGACATAAAACACACAAATTCTTGCCCAAATAGCTAGATATCTACTGTTTAATCCTGTTTGTTGATGAGAGTCAACTTGGCTATCATTTACTATTTTATTATACTCCGTTTATACCTCGTTTTAATTAATGGGATTTTTTTACTTAAAGCCCTTAGTAGCTGTAACCAACTGGTCCGACTAGTCCGGAGTTCGGCCCAGGTCGTGCCTGCAGAGTCTGACTCTTACTCAGGGGTAAGGCAATCAATGTGAGGCATTGTTGTAACACCCCGAGTTTTCAGAAAGGGCATAAATGTAAATGAGGGAATTTAATTATTATTTTTCCTATTTTATACTAAACCTAAAAGGAAAATAATTAAAATGAATTAATTAATGTGTATAAAAGGGGATTATTACCTAAATTACTCATAATAACATCACTTTAGTCTTCTGAAAGAAATCAGAAAGCAGTCGAGGCAAATTACACAGAAAAGGGAAGAACGCAAGCTTCAATCGTGAGGCTTAACGGTTGATATTTTGTGCAGACGGTAGTAGAAAAAATTGATCATTGGGAGAAGATGATCGTTTCTATATTCTTCGTTTTATAAACATTAAGTTTTCCTTTTAGCCTTAAATCTAGAATCTTGATCGTTTTTTTTAGGAAAAACCTGAGTTTTAATAGAATAGAGTGTTGTTTGATCGTAGTGTACCGTTTAATTATCGTAAACTGAACGTAAGAGTTGTGGAATCGAAAGATTCAAGTTTTTGTTTTTCGTTTTGCTTTTGGAATTGCTATCAATTGCTAAAAGTTAGGGGCGTTCTTAAACGGATTTTGGGTATTTAATCGTATTTAATTATGTGTTATTTATTTATCATTGATGTCGTTTCTTTATTGTTAACATTTTATTTTTTTTCTGTTGCCGATGGAACCAGCCGAAAGGAAATGTGACCTAATTTCTTATTACTGTTTATGTATGCTGTGAGCCGTAGGAAGAAGAAGAAAAAAAATGATAATAATAATAATGAAAGCAAGTAGAAGGGGAAAAAAGAAAAAGGAAAAAAGAAAAAAAAAGAATTTCCTAGATTAAACCATTCCTATGCCGCAAGCTTTTACCGATAGTCCCCAGAAAAAGAAAAAAAGAAAATACTACCTATGTGAAAAAAGAAAATACATGGTTTATTAAAGTATGCCCAGAGGTATATAAACAATGTGATATGGTTTGGTATGCGTGTCTTTGGAGACATTATATGTTAATTGACAATGTATAACTGCGACTTCTAGTAGCTTTGCTCAGCACCACAACTAAGACCCTCTGCGGGAAGAAGGTGGAGCACCGGAAGACGTTGTTTAGGCCTTGTGGGACATTGACTTAGTAGTCATCGATCCTTTTAGAATGTGCTATGTAGTGTAATTAGAATATCTAGGACTAGAAGTCCTTAGGAAGCCTTTTTATGTGAATGAATCGGATGGTTAGAACCTAACTCGTAAATACATATGTGGTTGTTTAAAAGCTAAAACGTCAATACCATTGATGAGACACATTTTTGACATCGAAGCATGGGACCCTTACTGCTCCTACGGGACTACGTGTAACTCCCACATGGATCATGAGTCCATGCCCCCATGAGTGGTGCCGCTCATGTTGTGGTGCATTTCTCATCATACGTAGTGTCATTTGATATTGATGTAACAAACTTATGTGCGTGAGGATGTATTATTTGATCTAGTAGAGGGTGAGAGTGATCTCAATGCATTCTATGTAGAGAGATTGTAGAATTTACTTGTTATGTATGATTTGTTATATGTTGTGTGTAACCATTTCTTCTACCCATTACTAAGTACGTATGTACTTACCTCCTCTTCTTTCTTGTTCCCACCCTGAGAAGGTGGTATTTGTAGGTTGTTTTTGAGGCCACTAAGGAGTGACCCGGAGATGATGCAGACAGAGTTTATTATTCTTTACTGTATCGTAATTTTGGTATAGACTCTCTTATCTCTTGTAATGATAATAATCAATGAGTTGAGTTTATGGTTATCAAGTTGTAATGGATTTATTGTATTTGATGGTTGCACTAAGTCTTTTGATGATGTAATAGATGCATCCTGTGTTACTTTTGATCGTATTAGTCGTTTTAGTTACCCGAGTCTGTCATTTGGCCTTCCGCTTTGTCTCTGATGTATGCTTACGTAAGGCTTATGTATATAATTAGATTAATTTTTTTATTATATGCGTGCCGGGCGTTCTTTTACGGATAAGACCTCAGTATCCAGAACAGGGGCGTCACAGTTGGTAGCACAAAGGCAAGTAACACCGCTGCATACGATTTGAACTCTTAAGAAGTGGTCTAGTTGTGTTTAGATACGTAAGATGGGAATCTTGGTGTTAGATCTTTTAGGTGTAGACCCTCTTAAGTTAGTCCGTTAAGCATCGAACTTCTTAAGGTTGAAGTCTCTAAGCCAAAACATGTAACCTAAGACTAAGTGAAACCTCTTCAAGTAAAGTTTTGGGATCGGAGTTGCATGCCTACACCTTTAAGTTGAGGTCCGCTTGGTTGAATTTTCTTTACACTCTCTATTGTGATCACTCCATTTCCTTTTACACCTCAATTTCAAAGGCTGCACTTTGGCTTGACCTATTTTGTAGAGAATGATGTCCGACTCAACTCTACAAATCCCCCCGCTTCCTCTTTTCACTATTGCTTGGTTTGTGTTTATCAAAAAAAAATTGACCTTGCTTTGCTCGAGATGGGTTCCACACGAACTCCATATACAACCCTATCATTTCCAAGTGTTTCTCACTCGTTTCAAATTATTAGTGTTAAAGGTTTTTTGCTTTGGCACATAGTTTTCATCATCCTCGTGGTTGGCTTTATCCAACACGAGTGAATGCTTTTTGTTTCCGTGCTTTCTCTTCATGTAAACCCATTTCTCCTACTCCAAAATTTCTGGAAATTTTCAGCAAGATATATCATTGTTTTTCCTATAATTTCTCTTTTTACATCAACTCGATAATCATTATGGATTGCTCAGAAAATGTATGTTAATGCCGGACACTCTGTCCGGAAAATCTGAGGCAATACTTTAAGTTATTCTTCTGTTTTGAACAGGATAAACAACTTCAAATGATCTAAATTTTTGATATGTTTCAGACAACACTTTTATCTACAACTTTTCTTTTGAAAATAAGTTCAAATTCCTTTTCCTTTGATCGCAATTTGTAATTCAAATCAATGTTTACTAATCTGGAAATTCTGGCAGCTTGTGCGTTCGGAAAAAATAATTATTTATGACCGACTTCTTCTCATCAAAAAATCCTATTATTTTGCTATCACCTGGGAAACTCCATTATATAAATCTTTTCTCTTTGGATCGTGCGCAAAATCATTTTCGTTTGGGCTGCACAAGTCGACAATATCAGTCCCGGAGTAGATATCAACTCCAACCGCCTAAAAGGAATCATCACCTCTTGACTTAAGGTTTGGGCTAAGAGAGTAGTAAGTTATGAGTGCTATGTTCTAGAAGTTTCCCCGGAGTTTTATCTTCTTTGGGTTAGGGTTTTTCAGTAGGATGTTTATAAGGCTAATGTTATGGTTTCTTTTGCAGTTAGAAACAAGCACCAAGTTGCTGTCTTCCAGCATGCCACACTTGAGGTTCAAACCTTTTTCATGCCCTTATTCAATCATACATTTCCTCATAAATTATTTACCATTTAATCCCTCACTTGAGATCTGTAATCTCATCAAGTCATCTCCACTTACTGTTATGAATTACCTCAGAAACATATCTCCATAAGCTTTTCTTTTGAACAAGTTCATACCTTTACCTTTCTAATCAAAGAAACGATTTCTCTCTAATATTGCATTGTTTCACCCTCATTCTTCATTTCAAATTCTAATTTGACTAAACCTTCTGATGTGAGAACATTCTTATTACTTGTGTTCATTCTCAGTTTCCCTCTTAAGGGTAGTATTGATATTGTAAATTTTTCATCTAATGCTGGATGTTCTTTCAAGGTATGCATCTCATTTTTTTTTTCTAGTCAGGTCTAAAAAGCCATCATGACATCCACTTTCAATTAATTACCCTTAACCTTCTGGCAATCTATGCTAAACCAGTTCAAGCAGAAGGTGGTCTTTGCTAAGATGCCTTCCGAACATATCTTGCCAGCCAACATTTGAACTCCAAAATTGTATTAATTCCAACCCAGATTAATGAATCTTGTACCTTCTCATTTTCAAATCTCTTTTAGGCCATCTAGAGCCATGAACCGCCAGACACACCTCTTGATATTCTCTTTTTTTTGTCTGGTGTTCTATAACAATTTTGTTACACCGGTTGAAACGTCTGTTTTGTTTTAACCCTTTTCATTTCCTCATAAGGAATAACCTTGAAACCTTGAACTAGATCATCAATGATCATTTTTCACTTTTTTTAGAAGTTTGAACTAATTCTATGAAATCAAACTTTTTATCCGACTTTTCTTAAGTGTCTTTTCTCCTTCACATCAAAGCTTGTTTGTTGCGGACCCCTTTTCAAACCTTTTGATTTTCCCTTACTTTACTTTGAGAAAATTTCTATCTCATTCCAATCTTGAAATAACCTATCTTTGATGCAAACTTGGACACTTTTTAACAAGTTTTATTCCTTCCTAAGACCTTTTGGTATGCTCATTCTGGCCCCGTAAGTTCTTTATGTTGGGACCTTTACCCTCTTCTATATTTCAGGTGCTCGACCTTGCACCTTCCCTTTCTTTTATGTTGTGGGATGCTTCGTCTACAACATTCATGCGAATTGAGAACTTTCTTAATACACCAACAACCATTATGTTAACTAGATCATTAACGAATAAGGTCACTTGCCAAACGTTCTCAAGTCCAATATTCTTTTCCTCTTGTGTTAAACATTTTTTTTCAAGTCTAAAATGTGGTGTTTCTTTTAACGTCCCCACTTTCTAATGGCTTACGTAAAAGCTTATTATCTTCCCTTCAAACGGTCCGAGTTCTTTTGCAGACCACCGTATCCTGTAGAATTTCACTCTCTCAAAAGAATCTCATCTACAAGATGTTCTTTTGTTTTTCCTTTTGGTGGTTATATTTTATATTATGATACAATGCCTCATTTATTAGTTTGGAACCAACTTCAAACTTCTCTCGACCTGGAATCACCTAGTTTTGGTCGTAACCCATTCAACCTCCCTTGCTTTGAGAAGCTATTGCCTCTCCTTCGGCTTACCAAGTTGACATACCACCCGGTACTCAATTGTCACTTTTCAACATTATTTGTTCTCCAAGCTAACCCTTTTGGCATAATAATTGGATCAAAAGTCATAGAGGAAGTATGGCGAATGCGTGTTTCCCCATCCTCAAAAAATCTCAAAAGCCCTTCAGTTGGGATCCTTGCAGTCTTTCAGCAAGCTTTTGTCACTGTGATGGAGGTTGATACAGTGAAGATACAAGACGAAGATCCAATTGTGGTCGGTTATAAGCGAGTGGGCAGAACCAACCCAGCCAGTGGTTACAAGTTAGATGAAGATGACAAACTTAGGCGTAAAAAAATGGACCTTGTGTTCCGAATGTGGAAGATCCGAGGAAGAAAGTGATGAATGAAGCCACATGATAGCGTTTGCAGTCCATGCCGGGGCTACAAATATGTGTATAGAGTTGAAACAGCAATGATGGAGGCCCTTCATGAAAATAGAGATAGCAGAGTTGCCTACAACACCAGCTACCACGTCAGCATCCAGATTCCACCTTCTAAGCCTTGTATAGAAGAAATCGTTGAATGATAGTTTTTTGGGATGAAGTTGAACAATAACAGAATACAAGACCAGAGTTGATACAACAAGCCAACGAGAAGTTTGAAGTGGACAGTCGCAACCTCGAGATGACTCAAGACAGGTAAAGAGTTGGGAAGCTGCAAGAAGAAGACTGTTAGAGTTTGAAGTTGAAGATAAAGTGTATCTAACGATGTTCCCAATTAAAAGTGTAAGACGGCTTGGGCAGACATGCAACTAAGCCCCTCTTATAAAGGCCCTTACATGATCTTGGCTAAAGTCGGACCTTTGACTTATCCGTTTGGAGTTACAAGAATCCCTTTCACAAGTGCATGACGTCCTTCATATGTCAATGAAAAGGGAATGCTCAACCGACATTGATGTGCAAGCAGACATTGTCTTTGAAATGGTTTAAGAGAACTTGATTTACAAGGAAGAATTAGTTGCACCTTGGAGCAAAAGAGGAAGGACATTAAGAAGGAAGACGTAAATCTACTCTTGACTCGGTGGAGCAGTCACACTCCGGAAGAGACTATATGAGTTACAAGACGAGACGCTTTGTGAAATTCCAGAGTTTAAGCACCTCCTAGTTATATTCAGTTTCACGGACGAAACCTGTTTTAAGGGGGGAGTGATGTAACACCCCGAGTTTTCAAAAAGGGTATTGATAGGCCGGTTCCGCCATCCGGCCCATAAACCCGCATAATGACCCGAAGGAACCCTCGAGGGATGTACAAACGGGGGCCAGAAGGCCCACACGCGGCGAGGTCCACACGTAAGGCATACTCCTATTCCCACGATGGGCCTCGAAAGCGAGCCCATGGTGGATAAGACAGAAAGATGTCCAACTTGTACAAACACAAGAGTGTCGAGTCCGCCAGAGATCCGTCCTCCGTCACATGTAGAGAGCAGAGACCGACGTCGCAACCAGCCGATTAAGGGCATACCACACAAGCCCCCGGATCCGCGCCGCCATCACCCTATCGCTGCCTGACCACCCGCCGCAGATTTAGTTGTACTATGTCCTTAATTGTAATTGTGTTGAACGTAGTCGGTTCTCACCCTATAAATAGGGCTCCATGTACAAATCATAAGCTAAGTTTAATATATACAAAACAACGCAAAACTCTACCCAATTGACTACTCTCTTTTTACTTGTGTTACGCCACCACATTCACCGCCACATTCTCTTACAGCTCCACCATGAGCTACCACCTTTACACCGCTGTCATAGCTAGATATCCACCACAAATCCACCGCTGAACACCCTAGATAATTTTGACATTATCAGTTGGCTCCGTTACCGCGAAAAATCAAAAACTTCAACTCACCTCAGGTGTACGACTCCTCCACAGGAGCCGAACAGACGACGGTTCCAGGAAGAGCTTCATCTTCTCCAGGCCGTTATTACAGCATCTTCATCGAAACAGCTCTCAGCTCTCATTTGCTCACGTTCAAATCTCTAACTTAGTGCCGAAATCATCTCAAGACAAGGAAACCTCCCAGATTTCTTGTTCAAAACCACGAGTTTGCGTTTGAATCATTACCTCTCATGA
This sequence comes from Gentiana straminea, assembly GCA_036785695.1. Lineage (NCBI taxonomy): Eukaryota > Viridiplantae > Streptophyta > Magnoliopsida > Gentianales > Gentianaceae > Gentiana > Gentiana straminea. The sequence goes on from JAVUPR010000479.1 coordinate 7,228,807, forward strand.
TTTTTGCACAAAGAAACCCATCGGAGTTGGCATTATATGTTTCCTGGCCGGAAACTTCATTTTAGAGCTTTTGATTTGTTGATTGTAACTGTTCATCCGTGAAAAGGACTAAGTACACGTGAATTTGTTGAGTTCGCTTTTGAGAAATCGACATCCTCGGCATCTTTACGTTAAGAAAAGAGCCAAGGTCACGCTCGTTATTTTGGTTGTTGTTATACCGTTATTTTGGTCATTATCGTTGTGTGTACTCAAGATTTCTGGGTGTTACGTCAAAATAGAGCTCGTGTTTAGTATATGTTGTGTTGTATCTTTGAATCTGGAAAAAAGACACGCCGGAGTCAGTAAGGTACTGGGATTTTTGGGCTTCACGCTTGAGAAATCACAGTTGCTCCTTAAATTCCGATATCCGTACACCGGCACCGCCATTGGATCCGCCGGATAAATCACTTTCGACAATATCCCCGACACGCCGTCTGTACGCTCAGGTAGTACAAGGTTGGTGATTGTCAGAACAGTTGAGAATCAGAGTACTTTTTGGCATCTTGAACAGACAACCTATCAGAGTTTCACACATGGCTGGGACAAAGGACAATGTACATATGCCACTCACTCTAGGAAAGGGGCCCACACGGGATCCCCCCACCAGGACAACTTGGACATCACGCATGAAAATCCCACCGTAGGATGGGATAACTCTCAGCTGGAGGACAGATCAAAGCTCAATGTTGATGCTAGAACTATTTTGAACCAAAGGAGATCCAGATCTAAGGATTGCGCCGCGAACTCAATATCGGCCCGCCCTGGTCCCACATGCGAGAAGAACATAGAAGGGACCTCAAATCAGTATGAGAACAGAAAGGTAGTTCCGGAAAAGATTCCGGGGGTAGAGGAGACCTCAGAGGCCAGATCCCCTGAGGCTAAAACGGCGTTATCCTACGCAGAATATGTGAAACAGATGAATGTGGCAAACTTGCATCTAGCCGCACATAATCTTCCCCTTATTCCAATTGATGAGCAGCTCCCCACTCCGTCTGATCATGAGGTTGTGGCTCCACGTAAGGGACCGCCAGTCCCCACGCGCGAACAGACAAAAATTGAGATAGAAGAAAGTGAGTACTCGTCAGCGGGCCAAAAGAGGAAGCACATGCCTGAGGGAAGTGTAGAAAGGAGATCAGCTCTGGAACGATTGGGCCATCCTGAAAAAAGAACTCTGTAGCAGTGCATGGGTCATATCCGTCCCGAAAGGAATGTCGTTCCAGGCTGTGAGGTCAAAGACCTCCGCGACGCGCGACAAATTTTAAAAGAAAAGAAAGCGGAACAGGACGTAGAATCATTTTATTATGCGGACTCAGAGGACATCATCCAAAGAAAGTTTGTTCTTGTTAAGAATACCGAACCCATAAAAGACGACAGATTGGAAAAAATGGAGAGAGGGATCTCAGAGCTAAAAAAGGCCAAATAAGATGGGAAACCTGAGCCGACTCAGGGAATTGATGTCCTCTCGGATGAAATACTGGATTCGCTAACTTCCAGAGGTGTGCAATATTCATAATATGTCTACTATAAAGGGACAACCTAACTTCTTGAATGGATAGCCGCGTTTCAAAAGTCGAACGCTCTTGGCCACCACAAACAAATCTGCTTGGTGTGTTGCATTCGTGGGGAGCATGCAGGAGCGAGCCGTAGCTTGGCTCCGGAACTTGCCCTGCGGTTCGATCAAGAGCCGTACCAGACATGAACTTACCCGAAAACGAAGTCCAGAGAGGTTTCCTGGACGGTATCACCAAGAGGGCGATGAAAACACATTTTTCTATGCACCCTCCTACGAATTTGCACGACCTTTTTAACCAGGCCCGCATATTTGGTCTGACTGAGGCGGCTCCCTCACCTTCCGAGAAAGGAAAATATCGAAACGAATCTAGACCCTCGAAGGAAGAGAAGAGAGAACAACACATGGAGGAGCGGAAAGACGATCGGAGAAAGGGAAAGAACCGAGACAGAGAAGTTAGAAAACCGATCAAATTCGACGAGTCCGAGTTCATCCCCATCAATGCGAGCTTATCCGAAATACTTTATGAAATCCGTGATCGGATCGAAAGACCGAGACATTTAAGGTCCCATCCCAAAACAAGGGATGAGACAAAATACTGCGACTTCCATGAAGATCACGGCCACATCACTGATGAGTGTATCACCCTGAGAAAGATCATTGACAAAATGATCAAAGATGGAGAATTGGATAAGTACAAAAAAGCACGGAGGGTGTAACATAAATGACAGGGGTCCTCGCATATACTAGAATGAAATCAAGGTGATCATAGAGGAATTTCCGAGCAATCATTAGCTTAAAATGCAAATTAATGCAATCAAAATCAGGGGAAGAGAGAATCCAATTATTCTGGCTCCAAACAAGCAGGCCATATCCTTCACTCGAAGCGAACTAGCAGGACCGCCAGGAGCAATGAGACTGCCAATTGTGGTGCAGGTCGGAATCAATGATTTCGGCGTCAACCGCGTCCTTCTGGACACGGGGGCCACCAGGGACATCATCTACTTGGAGACTCTTAAACCGTTAAAGACTGGAACTTCCAGGCTAAAGCCTTATCTGGAGTGTTGGATGGATTCTTTAACGACAAAGTGACCGTTCTGGGTGTCATCGATCTGGATGTTGAGATTGGCGACCACCCACTATACCGAAAGGAAAAAGTTGACTTACTGGTTATCGACCTACACTCTCACTACACGGTGATGCTAGGGATCCCGTCCCAAAAAAAGTTTTGGATGGTCGTCTCAACACCTCATCAGAGGGAAAAGTTCTACACCGACGAAGGAATTGGAACGATCGTTAGCCGCCCCAAGACGCTTCTGGATCATGTGACCACAAACCGCAGCGATTATCCAACAAGAGGGACGTATAAGAGACCTCAGGTCGAATCATCCGAGTCGTCCTCCAGACGGGCTCGCATAGACACGATCGAGGAAACGGAAGCTCGAAATGAGCCGAATCTATCGAAGAAAGCAATGGAAATCGTCCAAAAGGGGAATGTCGAGCCTAAAGCGGTTGTCTGCGACACCCTTCATATAAGAGATGAGTCCGACTTTACTGCTGATGATGAATTGATTGCGGTTACAATAAATGAGAGGTATCCTGACTAGAAGGTAATGATTCGGGGCCAAATGGAAGAACAAAAAAAGGAAAAGCTGATATCGTTACTCAAGGAGAATTTGGATGCATTCGCCTGGATTGTCACCGACATGAGAGGCGTGGAGCCTGAGATCAAGTTGCATCATCTCAACGTAGATCCACGCTTTAACCCATACAACAAAATGCCCGCCAATTTTCCAAAGAAAAAGAAGAGGCTATCAAGATCGAGGTTAACAAGTTGGTCGGGCGGGATCATCAAGGAACTCCAATATCCCACCTGGCTGACCAACATGAGGTCAAGAAACATTACGGGAAATGGCGCATATGCGTCGACTTTACTGATCTGAACAAGGCATGCCCAAAAGATCCTTACGAGCTACCGAGGATCGACAGGATGGTCGATCGAATCACCGGATTTGAAATGCTAAGCTTCCTGGATGCATACTCTTGATATCATCAGGTGAAAATGGCAAATAAAGAAAAGGAAATGACCGCTTTCAGGGCCGACGGTGGAATGTTTACTATGAAATGATGTCATTCGGCTTGAAAAATGCTGGATCCACATATCAGTGAATGGTCAACAAAGATTTTGGTTCATAGATTGGGAAAAATATGGAGGCCTACATCGAAGACATGGTCGTCAAATCTGCCCGGACTGATCACCTAGCGGACCAGCAAGAAACATTTAACAATGTCAAAATGCACTCCATGAAGTTGAATCCTGCGAAGTGCACTTTTAGGGATCAAGCTAGAAAGTTTTTGGGTTTTATGGTCACTCAAAGGGGAAATGAAGCGAATCCGGAGAAGATAAAGGCTCTGGCAAACATGAAAGAACCAACTTGCGTTAGAGAAGTGCAGAGGCTGAATGGAAGAATTATTGCTCTGGGAAGGTTTGTCTTCAAATCTGCCGATAATTGTTTACCGTTCTTCAAGATCCTTAAAGGAAACAAAAATTTCAAGTGGACTGAAGAGTGCTATCAAGCCTTCAAATCTATCAAGATGTACTTGGCGAGCCCACCTCTGTTGGTTAGCCCGATCTTAGGAGATAAACTCTTTTGTATTTGGCAGCTTCGGACCGGGCCGTCGCCGCCGTTCTTGTCAAGGAGGACGAGGCCCTTCAAAAACCCATCTATTATGTTTCAAAAGCCCTCAGTCCCGTTGAGAGCCGCTATCTTATTGCAGAAAAGTTAGCCTACTCGCTTGTTATTGCAGCCCGAAAACTAAAGGCTTACTTTTCTTCACACACGATCATCGTGTTGACAAACAGTCCACTACAACAATTGCTACACAAGCCGGACCTCTCAGGACGTTTATTGTGATGGGCTATTTAATTGACCGAGTTCGACATTCGATACGAGCCCATGAAAGCAATCAAGGCACAGTCACTGGCAGATTTCATAGTCGAAATAAGCTTCAACGAGGAAGAATCCACCGGACAGCCTAGTTCACCGAACGTCGACGAGTTAAACACCCCAATAGTAGTCACGCCATAAAGCCTGAGTCACCGTTGGCAGATGTATATTGACGGGGCCGTGAGCCGAAATGGCTGTGGAGCTGGGATAATACTCTTGGAGCCTGGCTCGTCTGAAGAGATTGAAAAAGCCTTAAGGTTCAACTTCACCACCTCTAACAATCAGGCCGAATATGAAGCAGTCATAGCCGGACTGTAGTTAGCCAAAGCCAAGAATGTGGAAAATTTAGATTTTTTTTGTGATTCAAAGGTAGTTGTGTGCCAGATCAATAGCACATTTGAGGCAAGAGATGAAGTGTTTAAATGATACCTCAATCTCGTGAAATAATTAAGAAGCAGTTTCAAGTATTGTGAGTTCAAGAACATACCGCGTGAGCGGAATGAACGAGTGGACTACCTGTCCAAGTTGATCTCCAAAGATGAATTCAGTGACCCCACGGTCATGTTCGAATACTTGGAAGAGCCCACCGTATGTCGAGCCGAGATCATGGATATTCAACCTTCGACCCCATGTTGGATAGACGAGATCAAACCGTACATCGAAAATTGAACTCTACTAGAAGAGGCCAATGAGGCTCAAGCTCTAAAGAAAAAAGCAGCGCGTTACACGGTCCTGAACGGAGTTCTATATCGAAGGTCTTTCTCAAAGCCGCTGCAGCGCTGTGTCCGACCCGATGAGGTCCAAGGAAATACTGACGGAGCTACACGAGGGGGTGTGCGGAGGCCACCCCTCCAGCCGCACGTTGGCCCAAAAGGATTTATTATCAAGATACTATTGGCCAAAGCTGGCTGAGGACTCTGAAAGGTACGCCAAAAGCTGTGACAAATGCCAACGCTTCGCCGACATACCCAGGCTACCTTCAGTAGAGCAAAGCATCATCGTCGCCACTTGGACTTTAGACATGTGGCCAATCGACCTAATTGGTCCGTTGAAAAAGGGCCGATCAAACGACGAGTATGTGGTCGTCGCAGTGGACTACTTCACGAAGTGGATCGAGGTGAAAGCGCTGGTAAAAATCTATGCCAGGGATATAATATATTTTTTGCTTGATCAAGTTTGGACTCGGTTTGAAGTACCTCGAGCGATAGTATCCGATCACGGGCCACGGTTCAGAGATGAGTTCGATGAATTCTGCAAGGAGAACAATGTCAAGCACTGAAAATCCTCGGTATGCTACCCACAAGGGAACGGTCAAGCAGAAAACGCCAACAACCAAGTGTTAAAGGTGTTGAAGAAAAGATTGGATGAAAAGTCCAAGAAATGGGTACACTGTCTGCCTGAGGCCCTATGGTCACTTCGAACGACCCGAAAAGTAACAACCTGGGATACGCCATTCGCCTTAACGTATGGATCGGAGGCAATGACACCCGTCGAGATGGAATTGCCAAGCATAAGGGTCTCTCATTTTGACGAAGCCGACAATATCGTCAATCAACAGATCGAGCTGGACCACACAGAGGAAAAACGCTTGAAAGCCCGCGTTCAATTGGTCAACTATAAGCAGGCCGCAAAAAGGCACTATGATAAGCGAATCCGTGATCACTCTTTCGCAGTGGGAGACTTTGTCCAGCGCAAAAGGCAAGCGGCCGGCCAAAAAACCGACAAGGGAAAGATGGTCGAAAATTGGAAAGGTCCTTGGCAAGTATCAAGGATAGTCAAGAATGGAATTTACATCCTTAAAGACGAAGAGGGTCGCGAATTCAATCAGCCCTGGCACGCCGACAACTTGAAGCAATATTACACGTAAGGATAATAATCTCACTTTGTTTGAAAGCATCTTTTGTAAAGGCGTTGAGCCTGTTTGATTACAATCAATGAAGTATTTTTCAAAATTTCAAAATCAATCCTACAAAACAATTTCTGATTCCGACAAGCAAAGCTTGCCCGAAACAGAAAGGGGGCATGCGGACCCACTAAAAATATGCGTCCGTCAGACACGTATGCGACATTATGAAAGGTGTAAAGGGAAGGAACAAGAATCAAACCAAAAAAATAGAAAAATGCGATTCATTATAGAAGAGGAGATTTTTTTACAAAGTTTGCCACAATGGGCAACAACAAAAAAAAATCGCTACTCGGCTCTTCATTCATCCGCATCAGGATGAGCGTAGTATCTGTCCATGGTCGGACAAACTGAATCCCCCTGACACCGGATGCACATGTTGGAGATCATTCAAGCGAATGGCATTGACAGTCCGTCGGTCATCATAGTGGCAAACTTGATCGCCTCTTAGTGAATCAAGCGACCCCAGTTGATTGTCACCTCAGGGATCGAAATGGCGTAAATAACAAATGCCTTGGCATCAATGACTTTGTTAAAGTCTGGAAGGCAGAAAACCGGGTGAACAAGAAGCGTTTCCACTCTCTCTCCTTCCGATCCAGCATGGCCACCGTCACACTCATACCGTCCTCACACTCATTACGAAGTAAAAATTGGAGGGCGTCTTGCAAATGACCATAATAGTCGAGCGGATCGTCAAGATTCCAAGCGGAATCTTAATCATCAACCGGATCTGGAAGACCATAAAACCTATTTATGTCCGCTGGAGTAAACTCCACCGTCACTCCACGAACGGAAATGGTGGTGCGCTCGGCGTGGCCATTCTCCGACAAGGAGGAGTAAAATTCATGAACCAACGTCATGTTATACTCTCCCGCCGGTGTAGCGACAAAGGTATCCCAACCTGAAGCATGGATGGTATGCCGGTGGCCCGGCCCAACACGGTTCATGTTAAGCCTCCTCTCTAATAGGTGCCCTTGATTGAGGAAATAGGTCAAAAAATTATTCATGGCCACCGGAGAAGCGGTAAGACGGAAAGGGACAGAGGGTTCATCTGCCGTGTAAGGTTCAAAAGCATTGGAGCCTTGGCTTGATGATTCAGATAAAGACATAATGAAGGAATTTTCAGAAAGGTTGAAGGAGTTTTCAGAAAAGTTTAAGGAGTTTTCAGAAAGATTGCAAGTGAAAAAGAAGAAGTCTTCCTCCTTTTATAGACTCAGGAAATGAAAAGGTGGAAAAACCAAAAGTCACACACATTCAAATCTGAATTGAAGTCTCCACATTAACCGAGCTGACACCTCGAAGGAGCAGTCATAAATGCGTCGGTTGAGCAAAGAGTCACAAATGTGCCGATTGAGTGAGGAGTTGCAATGCTTCACAACCCCCAAGAGACCAAACCATCTCAGTCGAGTTTGACCGAAATCGACGGCCTCACTGATAGGGGGCCGCTGTTGGAGACGTTGAAGTTCGACTATATGCACCTTCAGCGATTTCAAAACCCAAGCTTGGCGTCCTCACTCACGATTATCTTTCATAAGTCCTGCTTAAAAACACTCACATCTCCCTCAAAGACAGGGGGGCCACATGCCAAAATCTTAAACTTGGAAGCAAAAATTGATGCAAGTACAAGACAGAAAAGAAATCATTTCATTATCCAAAACGAGGCCGTCAAAGCCAATTCATTACAAAGAACACGGAAAAGCGAATTCTAAGGCTAATCGGAGTCACAGTCTGTAGACGAGTCCGAAGCAATACGCTCGAGCTCGACGTTCGTACGTGGCGGCACCAACACGTCGTCATGAGACACGGGCATCCTGAAAATGCGAGTACACAAGCTGGAAATCAATCGAGGAAAAGGGATAGGGCGATGAAGGTCTGTCGGGGCAGCGAACCTCAATATCTCCCTATAGATCAACAAACCCCAGTCAACATTAACATCCTCATCGGTCATAATGATCGGGTAAAGAAGCATTGATTCGGCCTCCGAGATCTCCTCAAAATCGTACGAAGGAAACACACAAGAGTCGATCAGCCTTTTCCACTCTCGATTGACCCGAGACATTTCTGAAGCATAGCCTTCTGGCTAAGGGTCCCAGTCGCCCGGTATCAAACGCTTGAGGGCCGCGGTTCCATAAACATTCCTCTTCAACTCACTGCTAAGATTCCAAGCCGTTTCGTAATGTACATACAAAGGATGAACGGGCAGTTTTAAAGAACTCGTTGATGACGGCTGGAGTAAAGGTGACATTAACCCCCCGAAGGGAAACGACAGTAACAGCATCATCAACCAAGACAAGTGTCGACATCACGGAGTAAAACTCCCACACCATGGTGGCGTTGTATACTCCCCGAGGTGATTTAGTAAGACCATTGATGAGAGTCAACATTACTTTGCTCCGGTGCTTAGTTCAACCCTCATTTACAGCACTTTTGGTTCTTTCCGGGCAATTTTAGGCCATGTTAAGGGAGAAAACACACAGTGCAATCACGTTGAGGTAAACCATCATATAGATGGAAAACCTTGGTATTTGATGATGTTTTTAGTGCTTTCGAGTCTTATTTATCTTGTGAAATTATGCTCGGTATATGTTTGGATGTCATGACATAGGATTTAGGTGCTCGTAAGCCTGGAAGGTGAGGTAAGGAGCTCATAAAGGCAAGACCGAGGTTCGGGGATGAGGAAAGTTGAAGAAAAGTGGAAAAGATGAAGAATCTCAGTCTATGCGTACGCATTATGAGCTATGCGTACGCAACCATGGTACAGGATGCAAAGCTTGGAGAATCTCACACTATGCGTACGCATTCCAAGCTATGCGTACGCATCCTTGATACAGGATGCTCAGGAGGGGAAAAGCAGAAACCATGCGTACGCATGCACTCTATGCGTACGCATCCCAGAAATAGCAAGCTAACCAGTGAGGCTAAAATGTTCAATGCGTACACATTCCAAGCTATGCGTACGCAATCATCTCAGCAAAGTCAGAATTTCCCAGACAGCCACAGAGCAATGCGTGCGCATTCAGGAAGCAATGTGTACGCATTGGACAGCTTTAAGTACAAATTTTGGGCACATATAAATAGGAGAGTGCACAAATTTTTGGAAGAACTCTGGATACTTTTTTATACTCAATTTTTACCTAGAACTTTCTCCCCAAATCCTTCTCTCCCCTAGATCGAATTTCACTCTTTCACTCTTAGATTCTCTTCTACATTAATTATTAGATAGAATTAGCTCAATCTAGCTCTAGTTTCTTCTCTACTTTTGGATTTCATCTTTTGTGGGTCTTCTTCATCATCAATTGACATTGGATGGTGTTGGAGCTTGATGTAATTCAGATTTCTCTACGAATTTGGTAATCAATCTCAGTTTTATCTTCTTTTATGGCTTTAATTTTATCTTTAGTTGTTATTTCTTGTTTCATCATGAGTAGCTAAATATCCCATAGTCAAATCATGTGAAGATTGATGAAATTGCTTTCTAATTGATGAAATTGGGAATGGGTAGTGCTTAATTGTTGTTATATTGATGAATTCATGTCTTAAAACTTGTTATCAATGCTTGAATTAGACTGTACACCTAGTTCATGAACGCACACACCACTTCTATAAATGTATGTTGCGAAGGGGTGTGGGAAAAGGGGTTTTAAGATCACTTCTTATAATTAACTAAGTTGTTTAGATTAATTAGGGAGTGAGGTTTATTCTGTTGTGAAATCGGGCTGCTCTAGCGCGTTAATCTTGTTCCGGTCAATTAAATTCTTAAAGGCGAACTGTTGAACCGGGCAAAGGGTGTTTGATTGTTGAATGGCGTCTTACACTAGCTTAGGAGTTTGCACCCATGAATGAGTCAATATAAGCAGAGGCTGGTAGGTTGATTAACCATATTCCCGAGCTAATCGATTAGAGGGGCGAAAGTAATCAATTGGATCATGGTTTGGCTATGTTTCTCTTTATATCTCTTCTTATCCTTTATTTACATCTTGTTTTAGCGCAATTGAATACTTGAAATGTCGTGGTTGACCTGAACTAAATCCAAGAACGATTTTGATACTCGATAAATTCCTCGTGGGATACGACCTTGCTCGCTACTATAGTGCATCCGACTCGGTACACTGCCGATCAAAGTTGGACGTCACTATTTTGGCCATCAAGTTTTCTGGCGCCGTTGCCGGGGAATTAATCGATATCTCTTAAGTCTTTTGACGATTTAGGCTTAGGTTGTTTTTATTTTACTGTTTTCTTGTTGTTTATTCCTTGTAGTGTATGACCCGAAGCTCAAAGGAACCATTACTTCCATATATTCCCGAGATTGAGGCCTTGGCTAGACACCGAAACGCCTTGCAAAATAGGGCGGTTCAAGTTGAAGAAGTTACTCAAGAGTTGGAAAGTGAGAGTTTTAGTTCCGAGACTTCTAGTATGGCTACGGGGAATGAAGATCTTGAGCTTAACCGAGGTATGGAACGAGAAAGAAGTGTGAATCCGTTTGAGGAGAGGGACACTACTCAATATCAAGGTCAACCATCCAATTCACTCTCCCCAAGGATGGAACCTCTACCTAGAGAAGGGAATATTGTGCATATTCCTTCATTGACCAATCACTTTCAACAAAGGACCAATATCCCTCTCCAAACTCCACAAATCCCTCAAACACAACAACCTCCACAAATGGACCCCCAATTCCTTCAACAATATCAACAAATGATGATGCAAATGGCCCAATTCAATCCTATGATGAATCCCATGATGAACCCTATGATGAACCAATTCCCTCAAATGGCCAATCCGTATGCTCAACAATTTATCCCTCAAGCTAATCCTCAACCAAATCCCATAGTGAACCCTCAGCCATATGCACCTCAAGCTCAAGTGAACCAAGCGGGAAATCGACCGGTGAGACTTTATAGAGATTATGTGACACCGATGGCTACCACGGGTCATAGTCCGATTCGAGTACCGGCTGTTGCGGCTAATAACTTGGAGATAAGACAACATGTTTGGCATTTACTTGGGGATAATGCTCAATTTGAAGGAAAAACGATGGATGATCCGAACACTTTCATTAACAACTTTCTTGAGGTGTGCAAAACAGTGAAGATAAATGGGGTTGGTGAGGAAGCGGTTCGGCTAATTTTGTTCCCTTTTTCTCTAAAAGGGAAGGCGAGAGAGTGGTATTCATCGTTAGCTCATGACTCTCTCCACACATGGGAACAAGTTGCAAGCACTTTCTTGCTCAAGTACTTTCCACCATCGAAGGCTCTTGACTTGAAGTCCGACATTTCTAATTTTGAGCAACTATTGGGTGAAGATTTGTTTGAGGCATGGGATCGGTTCAAGACTATGTTACGGAAATTCCCTCAACATGGATTCGAAGCATGGTAGTTCAATGCAACAATTGAATGGAGCATGTGGAGGATCCATCATTGATGTGAATTCAGGATCGATCATATATCTCACTTTTAAGTATTCTTATATATATATTATTATCTAAGTAATATAATATACTAATTATAAAGTACATGGCTGATTTTGGAGAATAGGGGCGCCACTTTTGCATGCAAGAAGTCAAGAAGACAAGTTTTGGAAGAATCAAGTTCATGCACAAAAAAATGCCTTAAAGCTTGCAAAATACATTGAATCTAGATTCAATGTACCTAGAATACTTAAAGGGGCTGAAATTTTAGTTCATGTATTTATATTTTCAAGTATCTTTTGTAACCTATAAATAGCCATCCATTTGTAACTTGAAAATTAGAACAAGAAACTTTTGATCAATATAACTATTTGAGTTTTCTCCAAAGTGTTTACTTTTGGTGTGTGTTTCTAGATAGAACACTAAACTTAGGATTTATCAACAAACTTGAGCAAGTTGTTGTGGCATCCAAATCGATCCAAGGTCCTTAGAAACAAGATTTCTAAGCTTCCAAGGACATTTCCAAGAATCCCTAGAAACAAGATTTCTAGGCTTTTCAAGGAAGCTCTTATCTTTGTTTTACTAACTTATCTTTTATTCTAAACAACTTACATCAATCCGATCCTATTCATCATCTTCATTAAACAGATTCGTATCAGTTGGTATGGATGTAGCACCGGATGTGGCTTTGGCCACCATTGAGAGGATTTGTGAGAACAATATGCAATGGAGTTCGGGAAGAAAGCAATTGAAGCATAAAAAGCCACTTGTGACTGACTTGGTGGATGAGCCTGAAAGAAACTCCGAGTGACATAACAAGGTGCTAGCTATGGAACAAAAAGTTGATGATTTGGCTTTAGAGAACAAGAAGGCCCGGTTATGTCAACTTTGTGGTGGTGAACATTCGGCTATGAATTGCACATCTCCAAATACACCACCAACAACTGTGCCTATGAAAGCTCAAGTAGCACCTCAAGCCGGTACCTTAGTGGCTAATGCGAATTAAATGCAACAATCTTTGATGAATGCCTACGCCTTAGGGCAATTGAATGCGGGACAAATGGATTTCAACCCTCTCACCACCTATGGCAATCCGGTGATTGAACCTATGGATATGAGTTTGATGTTGGACACACAACCCTATGATGCTAACTATGTGGGGCAAGGGCGTGTCCAAAACTATGATTTTCAAGGAGCTCAACAAAATTGGAGAGAGAATCCTAATTTGACTTGGGGTCGTGGTCCGAATCAAGGGCAATCCTCTAGGCCTCAACAAAGTTCTTCTTATCAAGGCAATCAAGCTCCACAACAACAACAATCTGGAACTTACCAACATCTAAATGCTCATCAAAACTACTCTCAAGGAAGCTATTCTCAACCACCACCAATGGCTCCTATTCCACAAAAGAGTTCTACCGATATTCTCTTGGAGCAAATTAACAAGACGTTGCAAGAGCATGGAAGAATGCTCCAAGATCAAGGTCGGGAATTGAGAGATATCAAGACAAATGCCAATAACACCACAGCCACATTCCAATCGGCAATACGGAATCTTGAAACTCAAGTGGGTCAATTGACCGAAAATGCAAATACCGCACCGGTTGGAGGCTTGCCAAGTAACACCGTGAGGAATCCCAAGGGTGTGAATGCTATCTCTACAAGAAGTGGCAAGGTGGTTGGTAATGACATTGGGGTGAGGAATAGCGTTGAAGATGATGGTAAAAGCAAAGTGGATGATATGGTAGAAAATGATAGTGAAGATCAAGTTGTTGGAGAGCAAGATAGTGAAGTTCATAAGCAAGTTGAGGAGGCACCGAAGGCGACTAGCAAAGGGGACACAACCGCTTCCAATCCACAAAGGAAAGGTACAAGTAGCAATGGTATGAATACTTCCTCTACACCTTTTGATTTGAGCACTTTACCTTTTCCCCTAGAGGTCCTAAGAAGGATGTGTTATCTAAGAGTCAAAACAAGTTCCTTGACATTTTGCGCAAGGTTGAGATAAATATCCCTTTGGTTGATGCTATAGCTAACATGCCCTCGTATGTTAAGTTTTTGAAAGTGATATTATCCAACAAGGCCAAGATGGATGAGGTGGTGTGCCTAAATGAAGAATGCTCCGCGGTCTTTCAAAACAAGCTTCCGCCTAAAAAGAAAGACCCCGGATGTTTTTCTATCCCTTGCACCATTGGCTCTATTAGGTTTCCGAAAGCTTTATGTGACCTAGGTGCTAGTGTGAATCTCATGCCTAGGAGTATCTATGAGAGGTTGGGCCTAGGTAGGTTAACCGAGACCAATATGACTTTACAAATGGCCGACCGGACCCTTAGGAGACCTATGGGGATATTGGAGTATGTGTTGGTTCAAGTCGATAAGTTTGTGTTCCCGGCCGATTTTGTTGTGCTTGATATTGCGGAGGACCCTAGAAACTCACTTTTGCTAGGGAGACCTTTCCTTGCTACCGGAAGCGCCAATGTAGATGTCGCCAAGGGCGATATTACTATGAGGGTAGGAGACGAGAGTGTGACTATGAATGTGTTTGATGCCATTAAGTACCCCCATGATAATATTGAGGAATGTGATGAAGTTGAATCAATATATTCTTGTGTTTCCGAGGTTGCTAACACGCAGGGTTATCAAGAGCCGATGGAGGAGTGCTTAATGAATTCTAGCACGATTCATGATGACAATGAAGAATTGAGAGAAGCGGCCTGTGAATTGGAGGCAACGCCCTTTCTTGAGGCGTCATGGCATAAATATCTAGAGCTTGGCCTCAACAGTGAGAAGATGAAGCCGTCTATCGAGGACCCACCAAAGGATTTGGAATTAAAGCCACTCCCGGAGCACCTTAAGTATGCTTTTCTTGAGTCCGATAATTTATTACCCTTGATCATTTCTGCGGCACTAACATCTTTGCAGGAAGAAAAGCTAATGAAAGTGCTAAGGAGGCATAAGAAAGCCTTTGGGTGGAAGATGGTTGATATCCGGGGTATTTGCCCCGAGGTTTGCAAGCACAAGATCATATTGGAGGAGGATGTGAAGCCGGTGAGGCAACCCCAAAGAAGGCTCAATCCACACCTTCAAAAGGTGGTGCGTAATGACGTGGTGAAGATGCTAGAGCATGGAATTATCTACGCCATATCGGATAGCAAGTGGGTAAGCCCTACCCAAGTGGTGCCTAAAAAGGGAGGTATGACTGTTCAACCAAATGAAAACAATGAAATTATCCCTACTCGCTTAGTCACTGGCTATCGTGTTTGCATTGATTATCGAAAACTGAATGATGCCACTAGGAAGGATCACTTCCCCTTGCCTTTTATTGATCAAATGTTAGAGAGGTTGAGTGGTCATGACTTTTATTGTTTTCTCGATGGTTTTAGTGGCTACTACTAAATTTGCATTGATCCTAAGGACCAAGAGAAAACTACCTTTACATGTCCCTATGGTACCTTTGCATTTAGACGGATGCCTTTCGGGTTGTGTAATGCACCCGCGACATTCCAAAGATGCATGACGGCTATCTTTGCGGACATGATTGAGAAATTCTTGGAAGTCTTTATGGATGACTTTAGTGTGTTTGGAGACTCCTTTGATGATTGTTTGAGTAATCTTGATAAAGTTTTGCAAAGGTGTGAAGACACCAATCTTGTGCTTAATTGGGAGAAGTGTCATTTCATGGTAGAAGAGGGCATAGTGTTAGGCCACAAGATTTCACGTAAGGGGATTGAAGTTGATAGATCCAAGGTTGTGGCAATTGAAAAATTGCCCGTCCCCACGAACTTGAAGACCCTTCGGGCTTTTCTTGGTCATGCGGGTTTTTACCGACGTTTTATCAAGGATTTCTCCAAGATTGCTAGGCCACTCACACTCTTGCTCACAAAAGACACTCCCTTTATTTTCACTCAAGAGTGTGTCGATGCCTTTCACATGCTTAAACAATTATTAGTGACCGCACCGATTCTCGTTGCACCCGATTGGTCCCGTGAGTTTGAGGTTATGTGTGATGCTAGTGACACTGCTGTAGGGGCTGTTTTAGGGCAGAAAGTTGATAATATATTCAAGCCCATTTACTACTCTAGTCACACACTTAACCCCGCACAGTCCAAGTATATATGCCACGACCGAAAAGGAATTACTTGCTGTTGTCTTTGCTTTCGATAAGTTTCGGTCGTATCTAGTTGGGTCTAAGGTGATCGTGCATACCGATCATGCTGCGTTGAGATACTTATTTGCAAAGCAAGAGGCAAAACCCCGTTTATTGCGGTGGATTCTGCTTCTTCAAGAGTTCGACGTGCAAATTAAAGATCGGAAGGGGTGTGAGAATGTGGTGGCGGATCATTTGAGCCGGATGACATTATATGAGGAGGTGCGAAGATTTGAGAGGGAGATTAATGAGTCATTCCCGGATGAGCAGTTGATGGTAGTGGATGCGATTCTACCAATGAAAAGGAATGCTCGTGAACCACGGGGTGGGTATGGTGACCCGTGGTATGCTCCTTTTGTGAACTATCTTGCTTGCGGTTATATAGATCCTAGTTTAAAGGATTACCAACGCAAGAAGTTCCACAGTGACATTCGTTTCTACCTGTGGGATGACCCTTATCTATATAGACGGTGCTCGGATGGCATAATTCGTAGATGTGTCCATGATAGCGAAATTAGGAGCATCCTCTCGTTTTGCCATGACCGGGAAGCCGGTGGTCATCTTGCGGGAGACAAAACCGCTCTTAAAGTTCTCCAAAGTGGCTTCTATTGGCCAACTATCTTTCGAGACTCTTATGCCTATGTGAAAGCTTGCGACGCTTGTCAACGGGTAGGTCGGATATCTAGGAGAAACGAGATGCCCCAGAAGCCTATCCTTGAGTGTGAAGTGTTCGATGTTTGGGGACTGGATTTTATGGGACCTTATCCGTCATCGTACAACAATAGGTATATCCTAGTGGCGGGTGACTATGTGTCGAAATGGGTAGAAGCCATAGCATCCCCTACTAATGATAGGAATGTGGTCATCCGGTTCATCAAAAAGTATATCTTTGCTCGTTTTGGGGTGCCACGTGCTATCATTAGTGATAACGGTAGTCACTTCCATAACCGTCCTTTCAACACTCTTCTAGCCAAGTATGGGGTCAAGCATAAGTTAGGGACAGCCTATCACCCCCAAACTAGTGGCCAAGTAGAAGTGAGTAACCGGGGGATGATGTGTAACATTTATATGATAAAAATTACGATGTTTTATATACGTTATCGACTCTTTTTATATAAAATATAATAAAATATAACGATAATCTTATAAAATATTAATAGCTATGAATAAATCTAAATACTATAATAATCTAGTAAAAAAATGATAAAAAGTTATAAATTTTGTACCGGGTTAATAACCGGAGTGTCGTGTCAGATTCACGTGGGTATTTTTGGTATTTTACAGACCTTAGGTAAACCAAGACCCAGAGTGACGACATTTTGTGGAGTAAAATCATATCTTTTGAAGGAATAAAGGAAGTGCCACGAGATTTAAAGTTCAAGTGGATCAGTGGTTCGTGACGCCGTATCAAGTTATATTTTCAACGAACAAATGGCCCAGCAAAAAGGCATTTTCTGAAAAAGAAGTCTTCATGGAAGTTATAGATCTCCTCAAGAGCTTTCCAACGCATCTTGAATTATGTCATTTGGAGATCCAGAGCTCAAGTTATGATTTTATCAAGTTTCGGATTAAGATTGGAAAAAAATCTATCCGGATCGATCCGGATTTACCTCGGATCGATCCGAGGAGGCATAATGATTATCCAAAGCATGTGGCCCCCGCAGAGAAAATCCTGGGATAAGATTTTTTATTCCCGGATCGATCCGGCCCTTTCTCGGATCGATCCGGCAAGGGAAAAATTGCCTATAAAAAGGCGAGCATTGCGAGCACAAAGGGGTACCAAATATATTTCTTTTACCTCTTTCTAGTAGTAGTAGTATGTATATATATAGGCCTTATGCCATAAATAAAGTAGTATCGTCATAATGCTCGAGAAATTATCGGAAGATCAATGTTGTTGAAGTTGTTGTAGCATCCGGAAGAATACATCTTTCGATTCAATCGTTGTAATCGGGTAAAATTTCTAAAGTATTTATGTTTATTTATGTTTGTTTTGTCTTTTTATCTTTTCGTATAATGTTAGTAGGCTAAATCTAATAACTAGCCAAAGTTATGTAATCGTTTTATTTCGATCTTTTCGGTAAAGGAATGTTGTCTAAGTAAAATTGAATAAAATTGAGCTAATTGAATCTTTTTCTATTGATAAAGTTTGACTTGAAAGAATTCATAATCTAATTATGAATTGACGCCTCGTAATTAAGTTATGAACTCGTTAATAGAAAAACCGGAGGGTAAAAATTGGCCGAGTGAAAACGTGACAACGGAATCCGGTTTCCTATTCGGGGGCGATTTGTCCTAAAAAGATGAATCTTATTAAAATTTGTACTCAAGATCGTAATAATGTTAAAATCATCGGTTAATTGAAACTTAAACCGGAAAGTTGAATCGCCCGGCCTTGACAACCGGAGCCTTTAAATAAAATTGACCGTTTGACGAACGGAATGACTCCTTTTTATTTAAAGGTAGAATCGTACTCGGGACCCGTTCGAAAAACCGTAACGGTTGTGGATTTGGACCGATGACAATGGACATATGACAATTTCGTACGCTAATGTGAGGACGAATTGTTAACCTTAGGAGTACACCGTTTCATTTACTCAATTGAACCTAAAGATCGAGCACATTCCATTCACTGAAAAGATCGTATAAATCAATTATATAAACTTTGGCTAGTTCTCTAATAATATATTTGGCATCTATATATTTATATCTATATATATACTTTGCAACTTATGCACATCTATATATATTTATATATCTATATATATTATATTAGAATAAATTTTAATTTACGTATTTATTTTATGTTGACTAGAATAGTAGTGATCGTGTTATAAAATTGCGGTTTAGATCGAGTTAATAAAAGCTCTTTGGTGTTTAACCACACTTAGAAGAATTACAAAGTTCCCCGAGGATACGATACTCGACTCACCATACTAGCACTACGGTTTGACCCGATACACTCGTCGGTTAAGGACTGGTATTAGCACTAGAAAAGGCCACGTCAGCTTTCTGGCGCCGTTGCCGGGGAACGACGCTAATTTCTTTTTTGTGTCTATGGTTACTACTTGTATTAGCTCAAAATTCTCGAGAATAAGTCAACACTTTTCTTATCTCATTTCTAATTTTATTTTCGTCGGTACTTACCTTATAGGTAAGTTACCAAATTTTACTACTATCAATTTCGTGTTATTTTCTAATTTCGTTAGTTGATGACCAGAAGTGGTAAGGCCCCACTCACTCCTTATAAGCCCGACATAAACACTTACGAAAGGCGAGTTAAGAGTAGAGAGAAAACGTGGTCATACTAGTCGGGGAAATCCCGACGAATCATCTTCAAACGAAATACGAAAATGGTCGAAATCGTGATGAAACACCGAACAAGTGGCCGGAACATGCTCAGGGCATGGACAAAACCCCGTTAACCTTAATAATCAAAATAATAATAATAATAGAAATAATCGAATCGGAACGAGAATAATCGTAACAACCCAAGTAAACCCAAGGCCTATCCGTGACCAAACCATAAGAAGAAATCGACTAATAATCCCATACTTTTACCTAATGAAGGAGCGAATAATTTCGAGATTAAATCTCATCTTTTTGGTTTAATTGACGCAAGAGCCCAATTCCTAGGAGAAGATGATGAAGATCCGCATCATCATCTCTATCTTTTTGAAGAACTCGTGCAATACGGCCAAAAGTCAAGGTGCTCGAAGGAATTAACAAGGATGACTATGTTTCCTTTTTCTCTAAAAGGACGAGCCCGAGATTGGTTTATGTCTCTTCCGCATCATTCACTTACAAGTTGGGAGGAGATTCAAACCGAATTTTCGAAACAATACTTCACTCCCGGACGGAATTTGGAATTAAAAGTCGAGGTTGCTAATTTTAGACAAGGATGCGAAGAAACGCTTGGGAATGCGTGGGAAAGATTTAAAAAATTGCTAAGAGCGTGTCCCGACCATGGTTATTCCTTAGACATGCAAATTCAACTTTTTCGTCGTAAATTAAGAAAAGATTCACGTGCCGATGTAGACCATGCATGTGGTGGTTCTTTAATGATGAGTGAGGCTCAATTAGTTTACGATGCCATCGAAAAGATTTCCAAAAATAACGAGAATGTGGGAAACCGGTTCTAGCACCGTAAAAGTAGCTTTTGCGGGAGAATGTACGTCTAATACGGAAGTTCTAGCACATTTAGAAAATTTGAGTAGGAAATTTGATGGATTACAACGAGAATAAGAACCAAAGTTCGAAAATAGTGCACCAACCGAATACTCAAATCGGGATAAAATACCACTAGGGATTGAAGAACCGACGGGATGCTCAAGAGAGGAAGTGAGTTTTCTTCAAGCAAGATAGAAATTTAAACAATGCTTATTCAAACTCGTTCAATGCTATTAGAAGAGATCACCCTACTTATCGATGGTCTGAAAACCCTAGCAAGCAAGGACAACCGCCGTATCCAGTTCCATATAGGAACTTGAATAATAATCAAGTTTATCAAGAAAACACATCTAATCGAATTTACAATCATTACCTAGATCCTATCCTCAACATACCACTCAAAGTATACCAAGTAACTCAAAGTTCAACTCAACTGCGAAGGAGTTGAAAAATGGGAAAAACTAATGGAAAATATGATGGGTGTAGTATCTACTCAATCTAAAAATATAGAAACGATGGTGACTTCTATTGGTACAAATCACTAAGGATATGAGTTCAATGAAAACATCTATAAGTGGGCATGATACCGAATGAGAACGATAGAAGCCTCATTAAGGAATATGGAAGATCATTTGAGTAGGGAAGGTGAACGTAATAACAAAGCAGATTTCGGAGGATTACCAAGTAACACTGAAAGGAACCCAAGAGAGGTAAATGTTGTAGTTACGAGAAGTAGGAAGCTCAGTGGAAGTAATGGAGTTGAAAACCTTGGGAATAATGAAGTAGAAGATGACTTAGATGTTAAGAATGATAAAGATGAACTTGAATTTACAGACGAGGAAGAAGAAATTATAGACAATTTCTTAAAAAGAAATAAAAATTCGGAACCTGAAAGTGAAAAGGAAAATTGGGTAAAAATCCCTAAAATTCTGAAAGATCCCATGGATAAAGATTTAAGGACTTTATTTAAGGAACACATTAGAATGGAAGAAAATGAAAACAAGGATGAAAAACATGAAGAAATAAAGGAATCTGAAGTAGAGATAGATTCAGGGAACAATTTAAAAGAAAGAATTCAAGAACCTGAAACATGGCGACTGAGTAATACTCAAAGGTTTAAGGAAAAGGGAAAAGAGAAACTGACAAAGGAGCCAAAGGTCATAGATTTAGAATCTTTACCTTACCCTCCTAAAGATCAAATCAAAAAGGCAAAAACCGATAAGAAGTATGCTCGTTTCCGGACACTTTTCGTCATATTCAAGTTAATATCCCCGTTATCGAAGCTTTGATTAATATACTGCCTATGGAAAATTTCGAAAGAAATTCGTCAAACAAGAAAAAATTAGAGGAATATGAGAATATATGCCTAAATGAAGAATGTTCCGCAATTCTGCAGAGATAAGTTACCACCTAAACTGAAAGATCCTGGTAGTTTTACCATTCCGTGTGAAATTGGAGGATTTCTGTTTAAGAAGGTCTTATGTGATCTAGGAGCGAGTATAAATCTCATGTCTTATGAGGATTATAGAAAGTTAGGCATAGGAAAGCTTACCAAGACTGAAATGACTCTGCAAATGGCAGATAGATCGATTAAGTACCCTAAAGGAATTATAAAGGACATATTGGTTAAAGTAGACAAATTCTATTTTCCAGTAGACTTTGTAGTTATGGAAATGGAAGACGGTTATTCAGCACCTCTTATTCTAGGTCGTCCATTTCTAGCTACAGGAAGAACTTTAATCGATGTGCAGAAAGGAGAATTAATCTTAAGAGTCAATGAAGACGAAGTTACTTTCAATATTTTCAAAGCTATGAATCATGCATCAACAGAATCATGTTCTTTTATAGAAGATATTCATTGTCTATGATAATCAGTTACCAACTTTTGAAGACAGATTAGAAGAATGCTTAACTCTGTCTATCTATAAAGAAGATGAGGAAGACATTGAAATGAAAGAGATAATTCTTTCTTTAGATACAGAAAGTTTTACCTTTAAGCCACCATGGCATAAGCACTTGGAATTAGAACTAGAAGGACCAGTTCTTAAATCGTCAATAGAAGATCCGCCAAAGAACCTGGACTTGAAACCATTACCTTTAAATCTGAAATATGCTTTTCTTGAAACTGATAATCTATTACCGATTATTATTTCATCAGCTTTAACTGAGCAACAAGAAGATCAATTACTTGGAATGTTGAAAAAGCATAAGAAAGCTTTTGGATGGACAGTTGCTGATATTCGAGGTATTAGCCCCGAGATTTGCGTTCATAAGATAATTTCGAAGGAAGATGCTAAGCCTTGTATTCAACCGCAACGCCGCCTCAACCCAAATTTGCAGTTAATTGTTAAGAAAGAGGTCATTAAGCTATTAGAGATGGGAATAATTTTTCCCATATCAGATAGTGAATGGGTAAGTCCAACTCAAGTGGTACCAAAGAAAGGAGGTTTCACAAAGTGAAAGAAAATGATAGAAATGAATGGATTCCAACAAGAGAAATTACAGGATATCGAATGTGCATTGATTTTAGGAAACTAAATGATCATACTAAGAAAGATCATCATCCACTTCCATTCATAGTTCAAATGTTGGAACGGTTAAGTGGTCATAAATATTATCGCTTCTTAGATGGTTATTCGGGTTATTTACTGATTTTCATTGCGGCGGGAGATAGGGAGAAAACTACTTTCACTTGTCCTTATGGAACTTTTGCGTATAAAAGAATGCCGTTTGGTTTATGTAATGCTCCAAACCTACGTTTCAAAGATGCATGATGGCTATATTTTCCGATATGGTTGAGAAATTCTTGGAAATTTTTATGGACGACTTTAGTGTTTACGGAGATTCTTTTGGTAAATGTTTGTCGCACTTAGAAAGAGTGTTGCAACGCTCGCGAGGATACCAATTTAATTTTAAACTCGGGAAAAATGTCATTTAATGGTATCGAAGGAATTGTTCTAGGCCATAGAATCTCGAAATAGGAATTGAAGTTGATAAAGCTAAGGTTGAAGTAATTGAAAAATTACCACCACCAGTTAATCTAAGGACTCTAAGAGGATTTCTTGGACATGCGGGATTTTATAGAAGATTTATTGCAGATTTTTCAAAGATAGCAAAGCCCCTAAGTCATTTGCTTGAAAAGGAAGTACCTTTTAACTTCGATAGTAAATGTAAGGAAGCTTTTCGGACCTTAAAAACAAGATTAACTATCGCACCGGTGCTAATAGCACCGATTGGAATTTACCGTTTGAGATTATGTGTGATGCCGTGATTTAGTTGTAGGAGCAGTTTTAGGTCAAAGATATAACAAAATTCTCAAAGCTATTTACTATGCATCTCATACGTTAAATGCAGCTCAACTGAACTATACAACTACAGAAAAAGAACTGTTGGCTGTAATTTTTGCCTTAGATAAGTTTAGATCGTATATTGTTGGTTCTAAGGTAATAATTTATACGGACTTCAAACTTTGAAGTATTTATTGAGTAAGAAAGATGCGAAACCACGTCTTCTTAGATGGATTCTCTTACTTCAGGAGTTCGATTTGGAAATTAAAGATAAAAAGGGAAGTGAGAATGTAGTAGCAGATCATCTAAGTAGAATGGAAAATGATGTAGAAAAGGGAATAGAAATTAAAGATTCATTTCCTGATGAACAACTTTTTAGAATAGATACTCCTTCAACCATGCAGTTATTAAAGAATAGAATTCCTTCTAAGGAAATGTCACCCTGGTTTGGAGATATCATTAATTACTTAACCCGTGATTATATTCCGTCTCATTGGACTTGGCAAAGAAGAAGAAATTCTTTTATGACTTAAAATTTTATTACCGGGAGGAACCGGACCTTTTCCGTAAATGTTCGGATGGGATAATCGAAAGTGTGTGCACGATAATGAAATTTTAAGTATTTTATCATTTTGTCATGATCGTGAGGCGGGAGGTCATCATGGAGGATGGAAAACTCGCTTTTAAAGTTTTACAATGTGGTTTTTATTGGCCTACGCTATATAGAGATGCTTATAAATATGTCAAATCTTGTGAATCTTGTCAAAAATGGGGAAATGTATCTAAAAAACATGAAATGCCTATGCAACCTATTTTAGAATGTGAGTTATTTGATGTTTGGGGTATAGATTTCATGGGACCATTTCCTATATCTTTTGGAAAAAGATTTATTCTAGTAATGGTAGATTATGTTTCGAAATGGGTAGAAGTGAAGCTCTTCCCACTAATGATACCAAAGTTGTCATACGATTCCTTAAAAAGAATATATTTACACGTTATGGCATTCCGAGGGCTATCATTAGTGATAGAGGTTCACACTTTTGTAATAGACCATTTACCAAGATAATTGAAAAATATGGTGTAACGCATAAGTTAGGAACGCCCTATCATCCGCAAACCGGTGGTCGGTAGAGGTGTCTAATAGAGAGATCAAAAGAATTGTAGAAAAGACAAGTGGATTCAAATCGAAAAAACTGGGCAGTTAAACTAGACGATGCATTATGGGCATATAGAACAGCTTTTAAAACACCGATTGGTTGTTCTCCCTATAGGTTAGTTTTTGGTAAGTCGTGTCATCTCCCAGTTGAGTTAGAACACCGAGCCTTTTGGGCTATTAAATTTTTGAATTTCGATCCTAAGGCTGTCGGTGATCATAGATTGCTTCAATTGACGAGAACTAGAAGAATTCCGTCTCGATTCTTATGAAAACGCTCGAATCTACAAGGAACGCACGAAATCCTTTCACGATAAGAGAATCTATAGTCGTGAGTTCCATGTAGGCGATCGAGTGCTCTTGTACAATTCACGTTTAAAGTTATTTCCGGGAAAACTTAAATCAAGATGGACAGTCCATTTAAAGTAAAGAGAGTTTTCAAATGCGGGAGTCGTTGAACTAACAAATGGAAATACAACTTTTATAGCCAATGGCCATAGAGTAAAGTTATTTGTGGAAGGAGAAGGAACCGCACCGAAAGAAGAAATAATGCTACTAAGCGATCCTCCGACAAAGTAAAAAGCGAGAGAAATCGAGAAACCGAAAAGCGAGAGGAGTTAAACTCAGCCGAATACCAGGTGCTATCTATCTTTACTCTACTTTTTTGTGTTTTAGTTATGTTTAAAGTAGTTTCGTCTTTTACCGGATAGACGTAAAAGAACCTGGATGTCTTTTTTAGATAGAATAGAAATTTTTATCTTCGCTTTTGAAATTAGGCTTGGATAAAGATGTCGCGTTTAAGATAGAAGCTTCAGTTTTTGAGAAAAACAAGCAATTGTTGAGAGAGAACAGACTGAAAGAACTATGTAATGGAAAATCGAGAAGTTCGATAAAGAGAAGGGCAAAGTTTTTAAGAAGGTGTAGAAGCTGTGGAAAAAGTGAGCATGAAGGGAAATTGTGGGAAAGCACAACCAAATCCCAGGATGAGTGTTTGAATGTTGTTAAGAAGGGAACGATTAGGTGGTTATCCGAAAATCCCGATGGAGGTCAAAGAGAAAATTCGAACGCCTCATTTCTTAAGGTTAGGTTGATAGAACGATACATCAGAACTCTGGAAGATTTAGAAGTATTGGAATTAGGACCCTCGTGAATTTTGTAATACTTATAAAATTTTTATATAACTTTTGAAAATTTTATAAATAGGATCTTTATGAAATTACTTAAAAGTTTTATAAAGTTTTTATAAAAAGTTTTTTTTATTTTATTTTTGTAGAAGTTTTATTAAGTTTAAAAAAAAAAAAAAAAAAAAAAAAAAAATTTGGTCGGATCGATCCGACCTAACCCCGGATCGATCCGGAACCTGAAAAAACCTAAAAAAGGGACGGGGACCTCTTTCTTCTTCTTCTTCTTTTTCTAAAAACAGCCGCCCCTCCCCTTCTTCCCCAATTCGAATTTTTTTCCTTCAAACCATCACACACAATCACCATTAAACTACACCACTTCTTAAACTTTTCTCAATTTCCACTCCTCTCTTCAAAATTGCATTTACATTGAAGTAATTTTCAAGGGAAAGCTTCAACTTTCATTCCGGCGACTTTCCATCTTTTCCGGCCAAATTTCAACCTTTTTAAGCTTTGTAAGGTAACATTGTAGTCACTTATTTTCTTAATTTCGTTTTCTATGTAATTTTTTATTTTTCAACTCGTTTTGTCACTCACATTTGTACTGTTGTTTTGTGTTGTTTTGTTTTTTTTTTGTGTTGTTTTGTTATTGTGTCACTATCGTAGAATGGCCGAATCATCTAAAGCTAGTAAAAAACGTAAACCGCACATACCTACCCAAATTCCAGTTATAGAAACTAGGCCTTTAACAGAAGAAGAATTGGCAGTTAGTTTTGAAAGAACCGCGTCGCTGCGACTAAGAAAGCATTGAAAAATAAATTTGGACAGTGTTTAGTTGCAATAGAGAGGGGCTTAGATTTTAAAGATTTGGGAAGGGAGGTGAAGGAAATTTTTGAAAGGCGACATTGGATGGAATTAGCCAGTTTAAGGTCGGGAGAAATTAACACCACCTTAGTATCAGAATTTTATTCTTTGGTAGCAACTCACAATGCTACGGATGAAGGTGAGTTAACCTCTGTCAACCTGAGAACTAGGACAGTGCCGTTTACTCCTCACATTATTAATGCTATTTATGGTATTCCTGATATACCGGAGAATGAGGATTATTATACAGTTTGGAATTTGGATGAGCCAGCAGACTTTGATCATATTGTTGCGGTAGCCCGAATGAGTTAGATCCCACCGCCGTCGGCATGAAAACGGAGTTTTCCTATGGGAAATGTATCCGGGATATGAAAGCCATTAAACGTTTTATCGGTCACACTCTTTACCCGACTCGGCATTTTACATATTTTGGTAAAGAGGATTTGTGTATTGCTTGGGCTATAGTTAATGATGTACCCGTGGATATAGGCGAGTAATGTGTAGAAGGGCCAAGGATTTTGCCCCGATCGCTAGTGACAGGCGATCACATGCCTTTTCCGTGTTTTATTTCTTCCTTGTGTCGTCAGATAGGAGTCCCTGAGCTCCCAAATGATAATTTGATGATGGTGGATGACACACTTATAGGTCCTAGTTTACCGCTTAGGCCGGCAGGAAGAATAAACTTTTTGGACCCTAACCGTCAACGACCTACCTACTCCATCTACTTCGTCCCTCCTTCATCCAGTCAAACTCAAACTCAATTTCCGAATACCATCACTTACGACATGTTTCAATCCATGGCCTATGATGTTCATCGTGCTAATGCCAATATGGCTGTTTTTGCGGAAAGGAATAAATTATGGTCTGAAGATTTACGTCAAGGTATACGAGGTTTATATCAAATGAATATACTGCAAAACCCTACCTATGCCGAGATGGATATTCCGCAATGCCAAACCCAGCCTTATACCTTGCCCGATTTCATTCCACCGATGCCACCACCCTCAGATTTCCAACAAATGCCACATTCTTTTGGATTTCAAACTAGTGGTGTAGGAGATTTTTCGACAGGTACTATGGCAGCTACGACATCAGAATGGACTGGATCTGGATCATTTGGCCATACCACGACGAGATGGGGAAGCACTTTTTCTGATATCACGAGAGAGATGAGCTCGATGGGACTAGATAGCTCGGTACGGATGTCAACTTATTTTCAAGATCCATCCCAAGAATCGACCCGTTCTCAAGCTATGCCAAGTTCAAGCCACGTCGAGCTGAGTGATGAAGAGGAGTGATAATTTTTAAACATTCTATGGTTTTTGACATTGAAACAATTTTATTATCGTGCACTTTTTTTTTTTTTTTTTTTTTTCGTTAAATTTTAAGTTGTTTTGATCATAGTAGGATTTTATTTTAATATGATTTTCATGTTTTCATTGCATATTATGGTATTAAGCATCGTGTAGAAAAATTTATCGTTATAACGTAATGAAAATGAACCAAAAATAGGAAGAAAACTTATCACCTAGAAAAAACTAAGTTTTTTTCAAGAAAAATCGACTCTCTCCGTGAACAGTAATGTTCCGGATCGATCCGGCTTTTCACCGGATCGATCCGACGTGAGTATACCGACCTGACAACATTACTGATTCAGAGGCCGGATCGATCCGGCCCTTTCTCGGATCGATCCGGTAAGTACAAAACGCGCGAAAGTAGATCTTTTCTACTTTTGCTTGATGGATGTATTCTATAAAAGGAAAGAGCAAACCAACCTTTTGCTCATTCTTTCCTTTCTTCTATTTTAAATCTCTGTATCAGAAATGTCTAACCGCTCCTCTCCTTCGGTTAATAGTTATGAGCCACATACGCCTGATGGTGTGGTCCCCGAAGGGCATGCCTCTTGTTTTCATAATAACGTCCCGAGGCATCTAAATTTCGTCCGTTCTCCTATTCTGATGGAGAAAGGCTTAAACACTGAAAAAATTGATCAGTGGGGACGTAATCTAATCCGAGGTTGCGGGTGGAAAAAGTTGATAAGGACTCCCAGAGGTCGAGTAAACATTTCGATAGTTAGAGATTTCTTTGCGTCTCTCACTGAGATAACGACAGTAGCCTCATCTCAATTTATTACAGTTAGGGGAATAGTTATTTCATTTTCACCAGTTATCATAAATCAAATCTATCAAATTCCACCATGTACTTTTGATCGAAACCCACACTTCGAGTTTCTTTGGGAACTTGGGGATGCGTATAATGTTGTAAACCGTCGCGAAGCCTTTCGGTTCGTATTTCCGTTGTTTGATCATAACTATGATTCCTCAACTCGGCTTTACCCCTCATTTAAGGGCTTGGAAACGCTTCATTAATTCTCGGATCTATCCAACTAGAGATTTTTATGGGGTTACGGATGATGAGATGCTGCTGTTGTATGCGTTGACTGTGGGAGCATACATTGATTGGGGAGTTTTGATTTTTAAGACTGCAATTAATTTTGCAGTAGAAAGACGTAATAGGGGAAAACCACTACCATTTGCCTGGGTTATCTCTCACCTTTGTATCCAACTGAATCACGTGCCTGAGTTTGCTACTGACGAGATTTTTCCATCTCGTGATTCTCAGTTAGGATTACTTCCGGTGGATACTCCCGGATGTTCATCTACGGTTTGATAATCAGTTAGAAGTTGTGTTGTTAAGATGGTAGTTGTTTAAATTAGTTGTTTAATTGTTTTTTGTTGTTTGTTACTTTTATTTATAGTTTGTAATAGTGTTTAATATATATGTCATTTTCTTTAATCAAAATAATATATAGTGCTAAAAATAAGAAATAATAATCAAAATCATATAAAATTTTAATTTTATTTGCAAACTACTTTTTATTTACTCACTGAACATCGGGACGATGTTAGTTCATAAGTGGGGAGTAGAGTAAGTTAGTAAATTAAAATTAAAATTTTCTTATATAAATGTATACTTAATTGCTCAATACTTAGTTTAATTTTTCTTGGAACAAAATAATTAGATAATATATAATTACTATGAATAAAAACAATATAAATTGGTAAGAATAGATTTTAATTAAGTAAAATAAAGTAGATATATTATAATTATATTATATATGTCAATTTTAGATCTTTATAAGATTTTAAGTATATGTAACTATACATAAATATTATCAAGTAAGTTTCATATGAAATTTTAGCAAATAGACTTATATTTATAATGAATTTTTTAGAATAATTTTCTTTGTAAAACGAAATATGAATATGGAATCGGATTAGGAATGATGAGATTTTTGACACCACAAAAATTACCTCAACCTTGATTAGAGTGATCAAGACCTCACTCGAAATAGCCATTTTTGATCATAACCGACCCTTGGCTTATTTTGGTCTACATTTCCTAAAAATCCCACGAGTTTGTACGTACTTATGAAAGGAGATGATAGCACAGAAGCTAAGGATGGTGTATGTTGAGGTAAAAAAAAAAAAAAAAAAGCACCATATTTACAGAGAATTAATCGAATACCAGGTATCTTCCTTATCTTTGATCGACAGATATCGGTAGTAGCTTCCAATGATTTGAGTGCAGTAGGGTGTTATCTAGAAACGTCCTATATCACTATGAGGTATAAAGCTCCCGATAAAAATTCGAATCATAAGATCTCAAGAATGATTACGAGTTTAAGGAAACCGGACTCGTAATTTTAGATCGAAAGAGTATTACTCCGATCAATCTTGATGAAGCAATGCCTGTAAATTTGATTTTCTACACACACTCACGCTTTTAGTTCTTAATATTGAAAAAGAAGAGAGAAAATCTGAAAAATAGTTGGAAAAGGAGATATTATTTATCGAAAGCTGTTTTTGATCAAACGTGAAGGTGTAAGTACGTACGACTTGCCTCTTTCTCTTTTTGATTTCTTTTCCTATCTTTTCGATTAACCAATGTCCTATCCTAAAAAGTATTAGCCATCTTGTCAATTACTTGACTTAGTCTTTGATTCCAAATATTTCATATAAGTTGAGATAGGAAAATAATTCTAGAATTTTAATTATATTTATTGAGTAGATTTTGTGAAATTTCATTTGAATAATAGTTGATAAATAATTTATCAAAGTTATCTACACTTTTTATCTTATTAATTTCTAAGAAAGATATAATTAATATGTTTATAATATTGAAATGATATTTTACTAATTTAAAAATTGTATCTACCACTTATATTATTTTTATCGTAATTTTTATATATTACCGCTTATTTTGCTCGAGGACGATCAAAGAGCTAAGTGGGGAGTAGTTGATGTGTAACATTTATATGATAAAAATTACAATGTTTTATATACGTTATCGACTCTTTTTATATAAAATATAATAAAATATAACGATAATCTTATAAAATATTAATAGCTATGAATAAATCTAAATACTATAAAAATCTAGTAAAAAAATGATAAAAAGTTATAAATTTTGTACCGGGTTAATAACCGGAGTGTCGTGTCAGATTCACGTGGGTATTTTTGGTATTTTACAGACCTTAGGTAAACCAAGACCCAGAGTGACGACATTTTGTGGAGTAAAATCATATCTTTTGAAGGAATAAAGGAAGTGCCACGAGATTTAAAGTTCAAGTGGATCAGTGGTTCGTGACGCCGTATCAAGTTATATTTTCAACGAACAAATGGCCCAGCAAAAAGGCATTTTCTGAAAAAGAAGTCTTCATGGAAATTATAGATCTCCTCAAGAGCTTTCCAACGCATCTTGAATTATGTCATTTGGAGATCCGAGCTCAAGTTATGATTTTATCAAGTTTCGGATTAAGATTGGAAAAAAATCTATCCGGATCGATCCGGATTTACCTCGGATCGATCCGAGGAGGCATAATGATTATCCAGCATGTGGCCCCTGCGAGAGAAAATCCTGGGATAAGATTTTTTATTCCCGGATCGATCCGGCCCTTTCTCGGATCGATCCGGCAAGGGAAAAATTGCCTATAAAAAGGCAAAGCATTGCAGGCACAAAGGG
Source organism: Gentiana straminea (assembly GCA_036785695.1). Lineage (NCBI taxonomy): Eukaryota > Viridiplantae > Streptophyta > Magnoliopsida > Gentianales > Gentianaceae > Gentiana > Gentiana straminea. The sequence continues at coordinate 7,260,378 of JAVUPR010000479.1, forward strand.
GGTACCAAATATATTTCTTTTACCTCTTTCTAGTAGTAGTAGTATGTATATATATAGGCCTTATGCCATAAATAAAGTAGTATCGTCATAATGCTCGAGAAATTATCGAAGATCAATGTTGTTGAAGTTGTTGTAGCATCCGGAAGAATACATCTTCGATTCAATCGTTGTAATCGGGTAAAATTTCTAAAGTATTTATGTTTATTTATGTTTGTTTTGTCTTTTTATCTTTTCGTATAATGTTAGTAGGCTAAATCTAATAACTAGCCAAAGTTATGTAATCGTTTTATTTCGATCTTTTCGGTAAAGGAATGTTGTCTAAGTAAAATTGAATAAAATTGAGCTAATTGAATCTTTTTCTATTGATAAAGTTTGACTTGAAAGAATTCATAATCTAATTATGAATTGACGCCTCGTAATTAAGTTATGAACTCGTTAATAGAAAAACCGGAGGGTAAAAATTGGTCGAGTGAAAACGTGACAACGGAATCCAGTTTCCTATTCGGGGGCAGATTTGTCCTAAAAAGATGAATCTTATTAAAATTTGTACTCAAGATCGTAATAATGTTAAAATCATCGTTAATTGAAACTTAAACCGGAAAGTTGAATCGCCCGGCCTTGACAACCGGAGCCTTTAAATAAAATTGACCGTTTGACGAACGAATGACTCCTTTTTATTTAAAGGTAGAATCGTACTCGGGACCGTTCGAAAAACCGTAACGAGTTGTGGATTTGGACCGATGACAATGGACATATGACAATTTCGTACGCTAATGTGAGGACGAATTGTTAACCTTAGGAGTACACCGTTTCATTTACTCAATTGAACCTAAAGATCGAGCACATTCCATTCACTGAAAAGATCGTATAAATCAATTATATAAACTTTGGCTAGTTCTCTAATAATATATTTGGCATCTATATATTTATATCTATATATATACTTTGCAACTTATGCACATCTATATATATTTATATATCTATATATATTATATTAGAATAAATTTTAATTTACGTATTTATTTTATGTTGACTAGAATAGTAGTGATCTGTGTTATAAAAATTGCGGTTTAGATCGAGTTAATAAAAGCTCTTTGGTGTTTAACCACACTTAGAAGAATTACAAAGTTCCCTGAGGATACGATACTCTGACTCACCATACTAGCACTACAGTTTGACCCGATACACTATCGGTTAAGGACTGGTATTAGCACTAGAAAAGGCCACGTCAGGGGATTAAGCGTATCCTTGAGAAAACTGTGAATTCACACCTTAAGGATTGGGCTAATAAGTTAGATGATGCATTATGGGCCCTTAGAACTGCCTTTAAGACTCCCATAGGTATGTCCCCCTATATGTTAGTGTATGGGAAGTCTTGTCACCTCCCGGTAGAGCTTGAGCATAAGGCATATTGGGCTACCCGGTTTTTAAACCTGGATGAGGGTTTAGTAGGAGAGCGGCGGTTAGCACAGTTAAATGAGTTAGATGAGTTTCGCCTTAGAGCTTACGAGAGTGCGAGAGACTATAAGGAAAAGACTAAGTTGCTTCACGATAGAGCCATTAAGCCTCGCGAGTTTAAAGAAGGTGACGAAGTCCTCCTCTATAACACTCGCCTTCACCTTTTTCAAGGCAAACTCAAATCTCGTTGGTCGGGTCCTTATGTAGTTTCTAAGGTTTACCCCTCCGGTGCCGTCGAAATCATTCACCCAACCAAGGGGAAGTTTGTTACAAATGGCCTCCGGTTAAAGAAGTACGAAAGGTTACATTTCGATGAGGCACATGAGGTTATCCTCCTTAAGGATCCCGTCCCTTGCGTGGGACCTTGTGAGTCTTGTCAAGGACTTTAAACTTGGCATTCAAACCGTATAATTCCATCAAACTTCTTTCTATCCACCAGTTCCACCCTTGTGTCAACGGTATAACTCTAAAGTTGACACCGTATAAGTCATTCCGTCGAGCCAACGACGTAAAACAAAGGAGCTTGGGGGAGGCAACCCACCGTTTCTCTGTTTTTGAGTAGTCTTTAAGTGTTTGAAGTGATCTAAGGTGATAGAGTGAGACTCTAGGCTGAAAATGTGCAAGTTTTGGTAAGACACAGGGCAATGCGTACGCATTCCTTTTAATGCGCACGCATTCTGAAACCAGTAAGCTCAGCCTCTATTTCAGAGTTTTCTATGCGTACGCATTAGATTGTATGCGTACGCATCAGTCCAGCAGAGAGTTCAGTGTTTTCTTTGCGTACGCATTGTCTTGGATGCATAAGCTTCCTTTTTCCAGTGAGTTTCAGAGCCCGCAATGCGTACGCATTATATCCTATGCGTACGCATTCTTCCAACAGCGTCCATTGCTCCCCTTCCCTCTTTCGGCCAATGCGTACGCATTGAACCCTATGCGTACGCATTCCATCTCCTATTTAAACAACAGCAGGCGGTTTCTTTTCAACTCTCACCCAATTTTCAACCTAATTTCTTCTTTTTTCCGGCCACTCCCCCCCGCAATTCTTCAATTAACCCCTTAAACCCCTAATTTCTCTTTCTCCCATCTCCAATTTCTCCCACTTTACCACCGATTTGCTGTTTCCGACACTGCTACTGCGTGTGTCTGCCATTGCCGTCACTGTTGGAAGCTTTTCCGGCCGCCCTCTCTATGCTCTTCTCTGCGCGATTTCAGATGGCGTTTCTACTCCAAATCATCCTCTCCCTTGTGTGGTAAGCATAGCTTGATCCTCTCTAGTCAATTTTCGGTTTTAGGGCGCGTTTTTTCTTCTTCTGAATTTTTCCCATTTTCAGCCCTTAATTTCCCCTTTGATTGTAATTGACTGGTTTTTGCATTTGATTGACTTGTGGTAAATTGTGTGGTGGTGGTTTTGGCCGTTGTGTTGGTTCGTTTGGTTTGTGTTGGTGTTGTTGTGTTTGGGGAAATCCCGATTGGACGATAATCGGGTTGTGTTTGTTGGTTGTTGTGGTGTTGTTCCGGTGGTGTCTCCGTTGTTTCTAAACCTTAGGTTAATGGCTCCACCCAAATCCACGTCCAATCCCGACTCCTCCGCCTTGGCCAAACGAAAGGGTAAGGCTCCGGCCGAGAAACCCTCAAAGAGGCCAAAGACTAGATGAGGGGCAGCCCTAACTATCCGAGAACCGTCCAGTCAATCTAGGTCCAATCCTCCTAGGGGTGCTTCCGGTCCAATTCCGTTTGAACAGCGTTTCATCTCACCTCTAGCCCTCGACAACTACAAGAACTTCTTTGTCAAAAAGAGCCCCATTGTTGAGCGGTGTTTCGATTCTAAGGATGTTGACATGCACTTCGATGAGAACATTGCACAACGAAAGTGGGCCCCTCTCTTGACCACCAATGCCAACCCTCCCAATCTCACCCTCGTTTGGGAATTCTTTGCCAATTGGACAGCCTCTCCTCAGCCTTGCACCTCGGTTAAAGTCCGGGGAGTCACCCATACTATCTCTCCCGAGGCCATCAACCCTCATTTTCACATCCCTAGGGTGCCTTTGGAGAAGGACTATGTCCGTGCCCTTGCTACCCTCGAGAAATCTAAGCCAAAATTCCGTGAGGAGGGTAGACTAGTGTTATGCCCCGAAGTTCATTTCTCAGCCAAATCCGATAAAGCCCCCAGTCTTTTGATCAGTTCTATGTCTGATGCCACCAAATTTTTGATCAAGTTTCTTCTAAACCGACTTCATCCTAGCAAAAATCAATCCCGACTTTCCAAAGACGACTTCGATCTTCTCTATGCTTTCCATTTCGATGTTCCTATTGATGTTGGCCGCTACATTTATAGCCAGCTCACGAGCTTTAAAGCTGATGCTAAGCGAGCCCTTAAGGGAGAAAACACACAGTGCAATCACGTTGAGGTAAACCATCATATAGATGGCAAACCTTGTTATTTGATGATGTTTTTAGTCCTTTCGAGTCCTATTTATCTTGTGAAATTATGCTCAGTATATGTTTGGATGTCATGACACAGGATTTAGGTGCTCGTAAGCCTGGAAGGTGAGGTAAGGAGCTCATAAAGGCAAGACCGAGGTTCGGGGATGAGGAAAGTTGAAGAAAAGTGGAAAAGATGAAGAATCTCAGTCTATGCATACGCATTATGAGCTATGAGTACGCAACCATGGTACAGGATGCAAAGCTTGGAGAATCTCACTCTATGCGTACGCATTCCAAGCTATGCGTACGCATCCTTGATACAGGATGCTCAGGAAGGGAAAAGCAGAAACAATGCGTACGCATGCACTCTATGCGTACGCATCCCAGAAACAGCAAGCTAACCAGTGAGGCTAAAACGTTCAATGCGTACGCATTCCAAGCTATGCGTACGCAATCATCTCAGCAAAGTCAGAATTTCCCAGACAGCCACAGAGCAATGCGTGCGCATTCAGGCAGTAATGTGTACGCATTGGACAGCTTTAAGTACAAATTTTGGGCACATATAAATAGGAGAGTGCACAGATTTTTGGAATACCTAGAACTTTCTCCCCAAATCCTTCTCTCCCCTAGATCGAATTTCACTCTTTCACTCTTAGATTCTCTTCTACATTAATTATTAGATAGAATTAGCTCAATCTAGCTCTAGTTTCTTCTCTACTTTTGGATTTCATCTTTTGTGGGTCTTCATCATCATCAATTGACATTGGATGGTGTTGGAGCTTGATGTAATTCAGATTTCTCTACGAATTTGGTAATCAATCTCAGTTTTATCTTCTTTTATGGCTTTAATTTTATCTTTAGTTGTTATTTCTTGTTTCATCATGAGTAGCTAAATATCCCATAGTCAAATCATATGAAGATTGATGAAATTGCTCTCTAATTGATGAAATTGGGAATGGGTAGTGCTTAATTGTTGTTATATTGATGAGTTCATGTCTTAAAACTTGTTATCAATGCTTGAATTAGACTGTACACCTAGTTCATGAACGCACACACCACTTCTATAAATGTATGTTGCGAAGGGGTGTGGGAAAAGGGGTTTTAAGATCACTTGTTATAATTAACTGAGTTGTTTAGATTAATTAGGGAATGAGGTTTATTCGGTTGTGAAATCGGGCAGCTCTAGCGCGTTAATCTTGTTCCGGTCAATTAAATTCTTAAAGGCGAACTGTTGAACCGGGCAAAGGGTGTTTGATTGTTGAATGGCGTCTTACACTAGCTTAGGAGTGTGCACCCATGAATGAGTCAATATAAGTAGAGGTTGGTAGGTTGATTAACCATATTCCCGAGCTAATCGATTAGAGGGGCGAAAGTAATCAATTGGATCATGGTTTGGCTATGTTTCTCTTTATATCTCTTCTTATCCTTTATTTACATCTTGTTTTAGCGCAATTGAATACTTTAAACATCGTGGTTGACCTGAACTAAATCCAAGAACGATTTTGATACTCGATAAATTCCTCGTGGGATACGACCTTGCTCGCTACTATAGTGCATCCGACTCGGTACACTGCCGATCAAAGTTGGACGTCACTATTTTGGCCATCAACCATATCACCCCAACTTGACGATACGAGAACACTCAGAAAAGCTAATCTTACGGCAGTTCAAACCCCTCTCTGCCAATAGAGGGAGATGGTTAAAATATGAAAAGAATTGGGCTATGGCTAATGCGGATGATGTATGAAAGAAAGGAGAATCATCGAAATCCGCCATAATTATGATAGAGAGACTGAGAAAATATGTGTTTGAGAAGAGAGCAAAGCTCCCTCCTCTTATAGCACGAAGCAAATGATCCAACGGAAGAAATAGAACAAATCGAACGGCCAGGATGAAGGGCCTGTTTGAATTTCAAAATTCGAATGACCATTTAAGGCAAAATGGTTACCGGAACCTCCATCATTAAGAGCACGATCCTTGAAATTTCTGAAACCATCAGGGAATAGTAACTGACCAGAGATGGCAGCTTTACCTCAGAACGTGTCGGAAAAATCGGCAACCACCAGACATTACAGCTGGAAAATCCCAAAAACCGCTTTGAGCGCACCCGCACACGGACATAGTCAGATCGGCACAAAGCAGGGGGCCGCAGCGGAAATTTGAAGCAAACGAATAAAACCCCCTTGAAGACTTTCAAGTCAACGAACTAGGTAAGGTTTTGTTTCGATTCAGGTCAACATGACATGGCCTCGACCTCAACCGAAACAAAAGGGGCCACGGGTCGGATTTTTCGATCTAGTCAACAGAAGAAAATCCAATTATCTTTAGCAGCGCAATAAGTCACGCCAAGAACAAGGGGACCGACAGTAAAAAAATTCTAAACAAATATAGGATTATACAGACTCGATAATTCTTTCAACCAAGTTCGCCCTCAATCTCGCTTGAAACAAGGGGGCCGCACATCGAAATTTTTTGATTCAGGTTGAAGGTTCGACAATGATGGAAGCCTCGAAACAAAGTCCTTGTTATTTTGATCGAGCTCACATGCGACCTCATTCAAAACAAGGGGGCCGCCAGCCAAAATTTTAGTTCAACAGACATGGATTCAATCGAACAAGTCATTTTGGCGACCTCGACACAAAGGGCTCTCAACCTCACCAAAATAAGTGGGCCACATGCATATGAATATCCAAAAACAGTCAAGGAGATTGAAAAGCAAAATATCTTAAACAATATAGAGGAACAGAGCACAAAGAATGTCATAAAGTTACTACAAATTTATTACAAAGTCGAAACAAATTCAAAGAAATAGTCCAAAGGGCCGAAGCCAACAAAGTTGGAGAAATTACAGTCAAATAGGCCGTTTTCACTTGTCGGGAGTCGGAGTCAGAGTATGATCTCCGGTTAAATTCAGTAAATCATCGCCAAATTGAGGAGTGCCGACTTCGCCTGGGTTTTCACCTTTAGTGGCGGCTCCATCCTTGAGCTCTCCGGCACCACCTCCAGTTCCGTCAATCATCTCCTTGTCCTGAGCAGCCTCTCATTCCGCCTCCTCCATCATTTAATGCAAATTAATTGCATTGACCGGCGGAGGGTTCCTAACAGGCTGATCGTCCTTCCTTCACTTGACTGCAAATAAAATAATTGCGATTTGGTATAAGGAAGATCGGGATGATGAATTCGTAAAGAAGTGTCAAGTTGAGACGGGAGTTGCCAGTCAAGCAAGGTCTCCAGATCGATCACTTCAGCCCTGAAAGCCTACCTAAGGCACCGGGCCGCATGAAAGAACCCTTGATCATAGCTCTATCTCGGGCGACCCCCAATTCCTTAAGATGTTTTTGCAGATCTTTATCAGCATCGTTCAACTCATCCACAAGGAGATCGGTCCTTTTTTGGCTCTTTGCACACATAGAGATGGCCTCATCCCATTGAACCTCAACAGACCTCAGCAACTCGATAATCTCCTGAGCTTTCTTGACATTGGCCGCATTCTCAATAGGAAGCTAGGTAAGTTCCGCGTGATCTTCAGCGGACTGCTATTCGGCCCCTAAGGCCCTCTCCTCAGCCTTTTTCAGTGCCACATTCAAGTTGCAGATCTATTGAAGGAGTTTGGTCTGCGCCGCGTCATGCCTATACTCGGCCTGAAAAAGCTTGGTTCCAAACTGAAAAGAAAAGCATCAGCAGAACGCAAGCATCTAAACCAAAAATCAAAGCACAAACAAAACAGAAATTACTTGCCTCACTCGCAAAGACTCCAAGCAAACCGATGGCGCCGGCCAGGCATTGAGATCAACTCGACGAACCCACTATTGCAGTCGAAGCCACTACATCCTCCTGCACACAGCGGGAAATAATACCTCGGCCTACAGCTCGTTGCTCTTGGTCGGGGAGAGTAAACTTCAAATTTTTCAGGGCCAATACGTTGGCAATGGCAGTAGCCACTTTCCCAGCATCCCTCAACTCTAAAGGTTTTGCGGCAAACTCCTTGTGCATCCGTATGGCAGGTCGGCCTCGGGCACCAACCGGGCCCCTTTGTACTAGTGGTGGTTTAGGCCGATCAAGGTCGGTCACTTCCCCCTTGCTCTTGTCAACCGTGTTGGTCCCAGAGAAGGGTAAAACTATAGTCAGGGGGGGTGAATGACTATAGTGGAGTTTCAAAAAAATTTCTTGTATTTAAAAACTTTTGGGCAGCGGATAAGTCCCTTCTTAATATGTTGTTTCAAAATAGTTTATGGAATCACAGATATATGATATAATTTAAGCAATTAAATAAATGCACTAAGGTAAATTGCTGAAAGTAAATTGACACAAAGGTTTATAGTGGTTCAGGTTGGTGTAATCCCTTAATCCACACTTCTCCTGTGATGATTGGAGGAATTTCACTATTGTTTTTACAGATACAATAGCCTGATTGTCCTTGACTATATAAGCTTCACAATCTTCAAGACTATCACTCCATGACTTCAACAGCTTCAGTGACTCAGTCTCTTTCACTGCTCCTTGGGAAAAAATCCTTCAGCAGCTATCACAAACACAACTCCTTCTCAGATTGCTCTGATTCAGTTGCTTGATTGAAGTGAATTGGATTCACAAAACTTGTTGATCAGACTCAATGCTTGATGTTGGAATTGTAGTTCTGAGTTTTGAATTGATCACTAGATGTTTCTTTTACCGCACATATGAAGGCTTTTTAATTTAATAGAGTTTCTGCTTGTAAATTATCAAACTTAATCGTTCTTTTTTTTTGTCTGTTAGTGCCTTATATTTATAGCCTTGATAATCCTTGATTTGAATTTCCGTCCGTTGGCTATTTTAATGAGGGGAATAATCCTTGATTTTATTCTTGATTCCCCCTTAATTATATTCTCATTGATTTCAGTGATCGGATTTTTTCTTCGAACGTTTATCAGAAAATCCGTCATTGATTGATCCTCAATTGATTGTGCATTTAATGCTTGATCCTTTGTATCTTCTTCATATTTCAAAATCTGATCAAGTAAGGTTTACTTGGCCGTTCTCTGATCAGTTAAGTGACTGTCTGACTTTGCCGTTTAGATCTTCCTTTACTGCTTTGTCTTCACTCAGCCGATAGTCAGTTCACTTTGCCGATTCATTGTTTCCTTCATTCTTTTAGGTTTAGGAGAATCTTTGTACGAACTAACCATTGATGACTCACGTGAAAAGACGCGTCACTGTATCAATGACAATACTACCTCTGCACCCTAATGACACCTACGACGTACGACATCGATAGGACATCAATGACTAGTCAAAACTAGCATTGATTGAGAAGGTAAGTGTGAATTATGACTCGTGTGAATTCCAACGATCCCGTGTGTGGCACGGTGATTGATATATATATTACCCATTTGTTTAGGTATGATTACATTTATTTATCACTCGTTTGAACTAGAATACCCATTTGCTATTATAATATAAAGATACAAAACATATAAGATAGTCACGATCGCGCTAGTATCAATGTCCCAAAAAAGATACAAAACATGTATAAAAACTTACACGACTTGAGATAATACTAAAAAACATGAAAAAGACGAACAAAATGACCATATCAATTAAGAACAACCACTGTATGAAACGGACATTTAGGCCTTCTGTGTCCGGTGTTTCCACACAACGAGCAACGCCTACCAGAGCCTGGGACTGTCCTGTCATTAGGCAACCTGCTGGTCCTACCGCCAGGAGGTTCACCTTGAGAAGCAATCCTGAGGATCCTGGGTCGGCCCCGCCTGCAACCGTTGTTTGTGTTTCCCCTCATTCGCTCAGTCTAGGCTCAGGCGGCGGAATGCGCTACAATCCAATCATCCTCGACTGGAACAGGGTATACGCGTCCTTCATAAATATGCTGGAAACATTAAGCTTTGTAGTAGTCAGAACAATAATAGTACGGACTCTCACACCACTCACTTATAGCAGCACAAGCATGTACACAAGGCATCTTGAGCCCCTGAAACTCTCCACAGTAACACTTCCATTCAGCCATATTTACCTTTGCGCTAGTATCAGCGTCCCCAACTTGGAACTGGTCCCGGTTGATCGCCTTTAGTGTGAAGGTTCTTCGGGCATGTGAGACATCAGTCAAAAAAATTTCGGCTTCAGGGGCTAACATGGAGCGACACGCCAATGCAAGTTCTCTCCTCTCGCAATTCCATTTCTGCAACGTTCCCCTTATGTAGTCTAACAGATTCACGATACTCAACTTACGCGTATCCCTGATCACGTTGTTAAAACTTTCAGCATAGTTGCTTGTCATTATTGCGTAACGTGTCCCTGAAAAATGTGATCGTGCCTAGTAACGAAATCCAATAGCCTCCAAATAACTAGATACTCTATTGTTTGGATCTTTATCCTGCTCTTTTAACTGCTGAAACATTATTGTGAATCGCGTTTTTGAAAATGTATACGCGGCTTCCCAGAAAGTGTATGGACAGTATCCTGTGCTTCTGAATTTTTTATTGAGGTTCATGACAAGGTGGTGGTAGCAAAAACCATGGTGAGCGTTTGGAAATACATCTCTAACAACACCAATGATGCCAGCCCCTCTCTCTGATACGAACACCATGTCTTCACATTCCCCGATTACCCCCTTCACTTGAAGCATGAATTACATCCACGCATCCCTGCTCTCTCTGTCGGTCACGGCAAACGCTACCGGAAAGAGACGGTCACATGCGTCTACACTGATAGCTACTAACAATGTCCCCTCGCATTTTGTTTTCAGATGAGTACCGTCCACGACTAAGACAGGTCGACAGTACTTAAACCCGTCAATACTAGATTTCAAAGCCATGAAACAGTACTTGAACCTACCAGTATCATGGTCAGTCTCTATGTCTGTGACAGTTCCAGGATTTTCACTCTTCAACATGTAAAAGTAGGCGGGTAATTTAGAATACGATAGTGTTACGCTTCCTCCGATTAATTCCAACGCTTTCTGTCTACAATGATATGCACGCTGATAATCAAGGTCTATGTTGAATACTCTTTTGACCTCCACTATTAAATGTTTTGTCGTGAAATGACGGCCGAGTTTTATGAGGTTCTCTCTAACGAGATGACCTATAGTTCCGGGTCTGGCTTGCCTATTATCGTTGCTTAATTGCTCCAATCCACAAGTGTGAGTTTCAGTGTACTCGGTTATCTCGAAGTTATTGCAATCAAACACCTTTCTACCCACAACTTGCCATTCGCATCTCTCCGAAGTAAAGCATCGTAGTTTTAACTTCCCCTTGTCGGACCGGATAGGTTTCCACATGTAATTATTTTTCAATGTGTGGTAACTCATTTTCATTAGCATATCATCCTTGTCCCTGAAACGCTCCAGCCCGTGGACACGGATGAATTTCGGAATCCGGAATGTCTGAACCGAAATGAACACCTCTATTGCGATTAATACTTGCCATACTAAATCTAGGACCAATATCAGGGTTCTGTTCTAATGGTGCTCTCATAAAACTCGTAAACGATCCACCAATATTAGGACCCGTTTGCCTCGTTGTTGGCATACCAAGGTTCTGTTCGAAAGGCGCTCTCAAAAAACTCGTAAATGATCCACCGATATTGGGTCCCGCTTGCATCGGTGTTGGCATATGAAGGTTCTGTTCAAAAGGCGCTCTAAGAAACTCGTAAACGATCCACCGATATTGGGACCCGCTTGCATCGGTGTTGGCATAATAAGAGGCGGACGGTCAAACTGCTGGCTTGTTCCATTTATGTTGACATTATGACTTGTCCCGTCAAACTGTTGTTGGATGTACGGTGTGTGCGTTGTCTGGCTAAAATTAGGCCGACGTGTGTGAATTGGCTAACGAATCATATTCGCAATTATTCCCCAATCGTAGTCAGGTTCACTTGTGATGTCCTTGACTTGTTGAGCTGAAGTTATATTTGGTCGGATGGCAGTTTCATGAGGGGATAAGGCTGATGTGGTAGGTACAACATGCTCTCGGGAATTTCGATTACAGTCCAACTCGGATGTAAAATCCTCAATGCCTCTATCATTTTCTTCATGAAGTTGCTCATTTAAGTCAAATTCGTTCTCATCTTCCGTATCGTCATCATGCATAACCGGTTCAGCGTTAACACATAGTTTCATAGGTTCTTTTCTCAAAATATCATCAATGTAGCCTAGCCATGTATCATCGTCCAAAACATCAATCGGTTGGTCATAATCTACTTACATTAGTTTCATGATCAATGTATTGTTTGAGACATCAATTCCTACTTTCTTACACACTTTGACCTTCACTTCATCCAATGTCGTATCGGTTTTCACACGAACCAAGTACAATTTTCCTTTCTTATAAGACCATTTGTCGCTATCTTCATGGTATTTCCACTCTCCGCCAAATAAAAACTTAACGGACACCGTGTTGTTAACTGCAAAAAAAAATCATTTATCCACACGGTTAGGTTTTTTTTCCAAATATTGTTGGATTGACTAAATATTATTGTAAAATTATTCTCGGATTTAAATATATACATATATATATATATATATATATATATATATATATATATATATATATATATATATATATATATATATATATATATATATATATATATATATATATATATATATATATATATGTGTGTGTGTGTGTGTGTGTGTGTGTGTGTGTGTGTGTGTGTGTGTGTGTGTGTGTGTCCGTGTGTGTTTATATATAAATATATGTGTATATAAATGAGAAACCAATATATATATATACACTTATATATGCTAGTAGTATATATGTGTGTATATTGGTTTCTCGTTTATATACACATATATTTACTTGTATATAAGTGCATATAGCCAGACATCAAAAAACACATCAATATTCTTAAAAATAAATCAATATTCTTTAGCATATATACATACACACACACGCACACACAGATAGGTTAGGTTAGGTAAAAAAATTCAAGTTTCGTTGTGTTGTGTTGTGTTATGTTGTAACAGTAGACGGGGGTAATAGAAGAGAAGATTGTTTTCACTAGCGTCAGAGAATATTTGATGATGACGAGGGAGATCAGATGCTGGACAGAGCCAACAGAACAAATCTTATACTTTCGATCTAACGGATGACTCACTTCCGGCGGAGGCTTTACCAAGCTGCTGAGAACGGAAAAGATGGTCTATTGAGCAGACCTAATGAAATATTCTACGAGCTACCTACCAGGAGCCCCAATACAAAGCCTGGAGATTAGGCATGACACAGCGGATCAGAAGGATTCGAAAACACCCTAGGGATACCTGTATTTCTAAGAACCTCATCAGGTCGAGGCGTACCATAGAATAGATCAAAATTTTGTTGTTTTGGAAATTTCAAACAACATTTATTTGTCGTTTGTTTCTCGTTTTTAAATTCAATTTTTTTTTATTAAATTAGGGCATTTTCATTGTGATTGCCCGTAACAATTAAATTATTCGAGTGTTATTTGAAAACTAAAGTTGTATCAAACTACACATTTCAAAATGAACTAAGGCATGAAACATGAAAGGAATTTATACTACTCAATTTCGAAACAACTTATAACATACATACAATATCATATAATCGAAATATGTACAATATCAAAACTTCTACATTATCATTTCTAATATTAACATTGCCACTATAATATCATTAATGCATTTCATTCTAAAAAATTTCTAAACTATCAAATAATCAAAATAATTACAATATCAAAATTTCTACAACGTCAAGATTTCTACAAATATATGAACTACATTTTCCTCCAACGAATGACAATTTTATTATCGAACGATCTCATTATAATTAATCATTTCAATAGCTTAATAATCAAAATTTTATTCTTTCACTACCCTAAAACTATAAGCTTTTACCTTTTCACCATACAAAAAATCGAAAATTTATATCTTTATAAGGTTAATTACCTCAAACATATCATCAAATTAAAACAAATACGATATGTAAAATAATTCAAACAAAAGTGCTATACGAAATGCTTACCCATTTGTTTAAAGGCGAAAGACCGGTGTAGATTGATATCCCGTAGATTGATAATTTTTGTCTGAAAGTTTTGTGAAGAAAAATTCGAGTGAAAAAGATTGATGATTTTGGGTGAAGAAGATGATGGTATTGACTAAAATGTAGGAAAAAACGATAGTTGGAGCATTTATTCATTCAATTTCCTTATTCCACGGGCCCGTGTCAATGTTCCACACCGCGCCCTTAAATTTCCACGTGGCGTAGGTTGCTTTTCCCCCAGGTCGCGTGGAATTGAAACTTTTGCCATCAGTTGAACTTCCACGTGGCCTTTATACAATTCCACGGGATCTGGTGGAATTTTACACGGCCTTGTGGAAACAGGCACGGGCTACTTTAAAAAAAATGTCAGGTCTGAACAGGCCTGACTTGAATTATGGGTCGCTACAGTGACCTGAATTTATATTTTCTCGTGAGCCGTAGGAAGAAGATGAAAAAATAATAATAATATAATGAAAGCAACTTTGCAGGAGTAACTGTAGTTGCTTCTTTTTTCCCCCCAATTCGTACCCAGTCAGAAAAATAGATGGGCTTAATTAATAAAAAAATGGGTAGTGACTCTTTTTCTCATGCCACAATAAAAAACTCGTCTCTTCCACTCTCGAGAAAAGGACGGTCAAGTAAATGACCATCTCTTCTCAAAACCCCCAAATATTTTCCAATACTTACCATTTTTCCGCCAAAAATTTCCATTGTGTTAACAAGCCGGCCATTACACGTGACATAGCCCCCACCATCCATTTATTCCACTCATTTTACATTCTCCATCAATTTTATGGGACCCATGACTCATATAGATGATATTATTGGTTCAAGCCACTACTATCACTCTAAACTACTCCTCTGCCGCTAACTTATTCCGATAGTCCCCAGAAAAAGAAAAAAATAAAATACTACCTATGTTAGATAGAAATAACAATGATAATAATGATAACAATAATAATAACAGTAATCAAACACAAAGTTGGTATTTATGTTCCTATATGTCATTCAATGTGATATGGTTTGATATGTGTGTCTTTGGGGACATTATATGTTAATTGCTAATGTATAATTGCGACTTTTGGTAGTCTTGCTTTGCATCACAACTGAGACCCTTTACGGGAAGAATGTGGAGCACCGGAAGGCGTGGTTAAGCCTTGTAGGACATTGACTTAGTAGTCATCGATCCTTTTAGAATGTGCTAGGTAGTGTAATTAGAATGTCTAGGACTAGAAGTCCTTAGGATGCCTTTTTATGTGAATGAATCAGGTGGTTAGAACCTAACTCGTAAATACATATGTGGTTGTTTAAAAGCTAAAACGTCAATATCATTGGTGAGGCACATTTTTGACATCGAAGCATGGGACCCTTACCGCTCCTACGGGACTACGTGTAACTCCCACATGGATCATGAGTCCATGCCCCCTAGCGTGGTGCCGCCCATGTGTGGTGTATTTCTCACCATGCGTAGCATACTTTGATATTGATGTAACAAACTTATGTGCGTGAGGATGTATTATGTGATCTAGCAGAGGGTGAGAGTGATCTCAATGCAACCTATGTGGTAGAAATTGTAGAATTTACTTGTTATCTATGATTTGTTATATATTGTGTGTAACCGTTTCTTCTACCCCTTACTAAGTACGTATGTACTTACCCCCCTCTGTTTTCTTGTTCCAATCCCGAGAAGGTGGTGTTTGTAGGTTGTTTTTGAGACCACTGAGGAGTGACCCGGAGATGATGCAGACGGAGTTTATTATTCTTTACTGTATTGTAATTTTGGTATAGACTCTCGTATCCCTTGTAACGATAGAAATCAATGAGTTGATTTTATGATTATCAAGTTGTAAGGGATTTATTGTATTTGACGGTTGTAGTAAGTGTTTTGATGATGTAATTGATGCAGCATGTGTTACCTTTGATCGTTTATTAGTCGTTTTAGTTACCCGAGTCTATCGTTTGGCCTTCCGTTTTGCCTCTGGTGTATGCTTACGTAAGACTTTCGTTTATAAATAGATTAATTTTTTATTATATGTGTGCCAGACGTTTTTTTTCGGATAAGCACTCAGTATCCGGGACAGGGACGTCTCATTTGCCAAAACATAAAAACTAATTTATCAGCCTTGACAATACCGACACCCAGTCAAAACTATTTAAGATACATTTTTTTGGTGCGAGTGGTAGAAAAATTATAGTACCAAATATCTGTATGGTACTGTATCAATTTTTTTTCCATCGCTCATATTACGTTAAGGCATTGCTAAATGCAACACATCGAATCTATTATAATATCATATCAAATCTACTGTAACATCATCTCGTTTTTCTTGATTCGACTTTTCAATTATCAAATGTTAAATCAAATTTATAAGGTCAATATTCGTTTTTTTGTTAAATGTCACAATGATATTCCGATGCTAGGCAAGATGGTAGGTTTGATACAGTGTACTATTTCAAAACCTTTCTAGTACGTTAGAGAGGGAACAAAAATAGATGAATACGATGTACCGCAACTTTACAACGTTTTAGTATAGATTATTATTCCTCGATTCAAATTTTTTTTTGTAAGTTTCTGATTCTTGAAAATTCTGCCAAGACATTTAGTAATTTAAATTGTGCTGGGAGGAGGGACTGAGGGAGCAATTAACTGGTAGAACGCATTGAATTACCCAGAGCAACACGTGCAAAACATCGGGAGACAGCATGAATGGTGCAAGCTGGCAATGTTTAGCAAGACAAACTTTGAATTTTCTACACATGCATGTATGTCAGTATTACACTGCTTAATTTTTGTTTTCTGAAGGAAAGTGCACTACTTAATTAATTTATTAATTAAGGACCTTGCATTTGATTCCTTTAGTTAAGGGAAGGTGAAGCATCCACTTTTGAGCCAATTCGCAAGGTCTTCCGTCGCCAAAAGAATATTTTTGCATGAATCGTTAACTATTTTGTCCCACGATATAAGTTATTCTGGAGTTTCATATATATTAAAAAAAATGATTGAATATCATAAATTTAAAGATAAAATGTCTGAAGTATCCGTTGACTATTATTAATGTAATAGCTATTAAGTAATGAAAATTGGTTGGATCGATAATAAATTATGGTAAGATAGAAAAAAAATAATAATAATGTCTTATATTGTGAAACAAATCAAAAAAAATTAGTATGACTTATATTTTGGGGCGAAGGTTTTGGGACAGATTGCCCACACTCTTAAATGGTAAGGAAATAAAATAGCACTTTATTAAAACCAATTGATTTTAGTAGAACGGTAAGCGCTTGATCCTAAAAGAATATTTTTGCATGAATCGTTAACTATTTTGTCCCACGATATAAATCATTTTAGGAGTTTCATATATATTAAAAAGATGATTGAATATTATAAATTTAAAGATAAAATGTCTGAAGTATCCGTTGATTATTATTAATGTAATAGCTATTAAGTAATGAAAATTGGTTGGATCGATAATAAATTATAGAAAGATAGAAAAAAAGATAATAATAATGTCTTATATTGTGGAACAAATCAAAAAAAAAATAGTATGACTTATATTTTGGGGCGAAGGTGTTGAGACATATTGTCCACACTCTTAAATGATAAGGAAATAAAGTAGCACTTTATTAAAACCAATTGGTTTTAGTAACGGTAAGCGCTTGATCCTAACAACTGGTATCGGAGCCTCGGTTAGTTGATTTGGTTTTGAAGTGTTTTTGGTGAACTTTTTTTATTGGTGAAATGGAAGCCAACTTGAATAGAATGATCACTTTGAATGAGTCTAACTATTCCATATGGAAAAATAAAATGGAGGATCTTTTGTATATGAAAAATTATTTCTTGCCGGTCTTCAGTGCTGGAAAACTTGAAGATAAAACAGATGAAGAGTGAAATTTGTTGCATAGGCAAGTTTGTAGTTATATTAGACAGTGAGTTGATAATAATGTTTTAAATCACATTAGTGGGGAGAAACTTGCTATGTCTTTGTGGAAAAAACGTGAAAACTTGTATGCCCGGAAAACTGGAAACAGTAAGATGTTTTTTATGTATAAATTGATGAATTTGAGATATCATGATGGAACTCCTTTGGCTGATCATTTGAATACTTTCTTGGGTATTATGAACTAACTTAATGCTATGGGTATTAAGTTTGATGATGAAATGCAGGGATGGATGCTTATTGGCTCTTTACCGGAATCGTGGGAAATTTTTCGAAGTTCTCTATCTAATTCTACCCCAGATGGTACTATGACCATTGATCTTGCTAAGACTAGTGTGTTGGAAGAAGAGACAAGGAGGAAGACACACGGTGTTTCGTCACAGTCGGATGTCTTGGTTACTGAGTCACAGGGGAGAAGTCAAAGTAGAAAAAATGGTTAAACGCTAACCGTGAGGGCCCCCTCGCCCCCGATCCCACAGGAATGCGATGGGAGGTTAATCAGGGACCTAGAGCTTAGAGTCAATGGCTGCCTTAGACCACTGCACTGAAGTTTTTATCATTGGAAATCAACCCCTTTTTACGGGAATCGAACCTCTAACCTCCAGCTTATGGTCCGGGATGTCACTACAACACCCCAGTGATAGAGCTTCTAAAGATAGAGGTCGAAGTAGAAGTAAATCCAAGGGCAAGTACATAAATTATGAATGCAATCACTATGGCAAGAAGGGACACATCAAGAAATTTCGCTTTAAATTGAAACGGGAGAAAAAGGAAAACAGTGACAAGAAAGACGATGAGAAGAAGGAAGATATAGTTAATGCAGTTTCTTCTGATGATTTCCTTGTGTTTCAAGAGGTTGATGATATTATTCTTGCTGATGATATGACTAGTTGGGTTGTTGACAGTGGTGCTTCGGTCCATGCTACTTCAAGAAGAGAGTTTTTCACATCATACACTCCAGGTGAATTTGGTGATGTGAGAACGGATCAGGATTCAATCTTAAAGTGTGTAGGTGTTGGAGATATCAGTTTAGAGACGTCTAATGGTACCAAACTGATTCTTCAACGGGTTAAGCATGTTCCAGGGATCCGGTTGAATTTGATTTCTGTTGGCAGACTGTGTGATGATAGTTATAATAGCTCATTTTCTTGTGATAAGTGGAAGCTCACAAAGGGGTCTTTAGTTGTGGCTAGAGGTACAAAGACATCTACACTTTTCTTGACTCAAGCCAAAGTTATTGTTGATGAGGCTCATGCAGTGGAGTCGCGTGATGAGACTGAGTTGTGGCATAAGAGGTTATGTCATGTGAGCTTGAAAGGAATGACTGTCTTATCTAAGAAAAATTTATAGTCTTGTTCTAACAGTTTGAATTTGGAAAAGTGTGCTCATTTTCTTGCAGGGAAGCAATCTAGAGTTTCTCTTAAATCAAATCCACCTTCAAGAAAGTCAGAAGTACTTGAACTTGTTCATTCTGATGTTTGTGGTCCTATGAAGACAAGGACACTTGGTGGTTCCCGCTATTTTGTGACATTTATTGATGATCACTCAATAAAACTTTGGGTCTACACTTTGAAGACAAAAGATCAAGTGTTAGACGTGTTCGAGCAGTTTCAAGTTTCAGTTCAAAGGGAAACTGGAAAGAAGTTGAAGCGTATTCGGACTGATAATGGAGGTGAATACAAAGGTCCATTTCATTATTATTGTAAGCAACATGGTACCAGACATGAGAGAACTCCGCCAAAGACTCCGCAGTTGAATGGCTTGGCGGAGAGGATGAACAAAATATTAGTGGAAAGAGTCAGATGTTTGCTTTCACAAGCCGGATTGCCTAAATCCTTTTAGGGTGAAGCTTTGAGTACGGTAGTTCATGTACTAAATCTGTCTCCATGCGTTCCTTTGCAAAATGATGTTCCTTAGAATGTATGGTCAGGTAAAGATGTATCTTACCATTATTTACAAGTTTTGGTTGTAAAGCTTATGTTCACATTCCTAAAGATGAGAGGTCTAAGCTTGATGCGAAGACCAAAAAATGTATTTTTCTAGGTTATGGTCAAGATGAGTTTGGGTACAAATTTTATGATCCTGTTGACAAGAAAGTGATTAGAAGCCGAGATGTTGTGTTTGCAGAGAATGAGACTTTGCAGGATGTTGATAAAAATCAAAGTTCAACACCTCAGGCTGGTGATGGTTCAGCTGACATGGAGATAATTTCTCTTACACCTATAGAGGAGCATGGTGCGGTTGATGACCAGGGTAATCAGCAGGATGATGCAGTTGATTTTGATCAAAACATTGACGATGATATGATTGAGGAACCAGTACCAGATGAAGCTCCACCAGTTATTCCCAGGAGATCTACTAGAGAGAGAAACCCTTCTACTAGATATCCAGTGACTGAGTATGTTTTGCTCTCAGATAGTGGAGAGCTTGAATGTTTTGAGGAGGCCGTGACTTGATGCTATGAAAGACGAGATGGAGTCTTTGCATGACAATCACACGTATGAGTTGGTGAAATTACCTAAGGGGAAGAAAGCTTTGAAGAATAATTGGGTCTTCAGAATTAAGAATGAAGACAATAATTCTACACCTCGATATAAGGCAGGATTGTAGTCAAAGGTTTTGGTCAGAGAAAGGGCATTGATTTTGGTGAGATTTTCTCTCCTGTTGTGAAAATGTCTTCTATCCGGATTGTTCTTGGATTGGCAGCTAGTCTTGACTTGGAGGTTGAGCAGATGGATGTGTTGGAGTTGAAGTTGCTAGCACTTGAAAAAGTGCACACGGATGACAATGGTTCGGATATATCGACAAAAGCATTGACAAGAGAGAAACTTGAGATATGTCGTCCTATTGTGGGAATGATGAATTCCTCCACGATGTCGTGAGGGGGAGATTTGTTGGGTGGATCACTCCTTTGTGAAGCCCAAACCCACCAAATAATTGGAAAAATAATAATATGTCAAGTAGTATTCAAGGGAACAAATTAAGTTAATTTTTCCCTAATCTTCACAATAAAAATAGAGGCAAAAGGAGGAAAAATTCGCAGGATTTTTGGTGTTGCAGCAGTCTCTTTCCGGCGACGATTGGCATCTAAAGGGACTCCGATCGGCACGAAATTTTGAGTGCTTGTTCGTCTCTCATTCTTCTTCAATCTGAACGGTGGAATTTGCGTTTCAACGGCTCAATTTTCAGGAAATCGTCCGCGACTTGACTGCTGCGTTTCTGCTGCGTTTTCGGTGATATTTTTCAACAACTCTTGTATTTTGCATTCTTAGTTGATGCTTTGGTGTAGTTTAGTTGGTTGATGTGTTTGAAACACTTTTTGTATCATCTTTTGCTGATTAGTGGAGTTTTTGTGGGGTTCGGCCTCGTGGTTTCCGGGGACGATTGGCATCTAAACGGACTCCGATCGGCATGAAATTTTGAGTGCTTGTTCGTCTCTCATTCTTCTTCAATCTGAACGGTGGAATTTGCGTTTCAACAGTTCAATTTTCCGGAAATCGTCCGCGACCTGACTGCTGCGTTTTCGGTGATATTTTTCAACAACTCTTGTATTTTGCATTCTTAGTTGATGCTTTGGTGTAGTTTAGTTGGTTGATGTGTTTGAAACACTTTTGTATCATCTTTTGCTTGATTAGTGGAGTTTTTGTGGGGTTCGGCCTCGTGGTTTTTACTCTCTCACATCGAGAGGGGTTTTTCACGTTAAAATTGTGGTGTTGATTTTCTTGTGTTTTCGTTTCGCATTATTTGTGATTTATCTACGTCGGGGATGCCTCGTTTAATTCCATTGCATGTCACTGGGAAGACTTTATGGGTATTTGTGATACGCGTGGTATTGCGGTTGTTTGTTTTCCCAACAAGTGGACAAGTTGAAGTGAGCGAGGAATGACCGGTGGTTTTCTATCCGAATGACGTCCCTAGTCAAACCAGCTCCGATCCTTCGGCACCCGATGATTTACATCTCTCGTGAGTTCTTTGATGATGTTGTGCTCCCTGAAGTTGCACCTCGGCTTGTGAAGCAGAAATCTAAAAAGAAGAAGAGAAGAATCATAGGTACGGAGTGGATACAGAAGTTTGATGATATGGCCAAGACGTTGGCGAGACTTTGTTCCTGTGGATTCCAGCCTGTTGACCCCGAGAAGGTCGGGAATAATTCCGGGATGAGGCTTCACTGGCCTGACCCCGGTTGAGTTTTTATTGGTTAGTCGAGCTCCCGACTATAATTAAGCCCTACTAGGACGGTAACCTAGATATCTTTTTCTTTTTGTTTGTAGTTTATTTTTGCTTTGTTTCTCTTGTTGGTTGCTAATGTTTTCCACCTAGCAGTTTCTGACTATGGATCCGTACTTGGACGATTGCCCACATCATGACCCCGTTTGTTTCTTTTTATTTCCTCATGTACCCCAGAGTATCTCTCGATATTACATTTGTGCACTACATTTCACATAGATTCGGTTATTATCCATTTTTGCATTGCTTCGCTTTGTTCCATGATATTGCCTTGTCTATCATCTTTTGTGCCCCTATCCCCGAGGTACGTCTTGTTTCCCCATGTGTGCGGGATATTTGCGATAGCGATTGTGAGCTTTCGGATGATATCGTTTACCGGTGGATGGTCCACGATCTCGATTTCTTCAAGCATTTATGGATCGACTCGTGACCACTTCCGAATTGCAACTTTCGAATTACAACCGACTAAGTTTTTCTTATTTTGCACATGCCGAGGACATCATGTAACTTAAGTGTGGGGGAGGGTTTATTGGTTTGTTTCTTGGTTTGTTTTACATGCTATCTAGTTTTGCTCCTTTGAAAAATTTGATAAAATTTTTGAAAATTTGTGAGTCCCGAGTAACTTCAATGACATGCTAGTTTTGTAATTTGGCACCTTTAATTGTTATCGTAGTCATATCATGTTCTAAGAATAGGTTTGGTAGATCGGATACTCACTTGAACCTCGGTACACGAACTCGTTAGATGAGGAACCAAAAATATAAAATAGTCTCCGGTTAGTTAAGGGATAGCCAATTCTCGTTGAGATAACCACTTACTTAGTCCGATGAAAGTTGGGAACTCGTACTCTACTCACAGTTAGAATCTAAGTACCTTAGTGTTCTTGAGAAACTTAAAGGTCTTGAATGTGTTAGAAATGATACCTGACCGGGAGTTTCCAAAGAGTTTGAAAAAAATTGAAAAATTTGAAAAATTAAATTGCGGAGGTTGTTTGTGACTATCACCTCGAGTCCATTTGGATACTGCCCCAATTGGGGAGTGTGGTTTACCTTGGACAGTATAGATTTGAGTGATCTCAGGGTGACTGCCTCTAAAGTGGGGGAGAGTGTTATACTTTTGAGACGCGATGATGGAAGAAAATATAGGCCTTTTGGAACTCTAAGTCGAGTTGATCTAAACCAAGTAGAGACCGAAAGGTATTTTCTTGGCACCAAGTAAAGGAATTTAAATGTGAGTTGGTTACTTTGTTCTTGATAAATAGTTTTTGTAGGGTAAGTGTCTTGTAGACGAACGAACTTCGTTTATTTAACCGGATGATCGTTAGTGCTTGATTTAATACATCAAGAGAGGATCGGTGGAAGTTTAGCGGGTTCAAGACACACAATCACCGAGTGAGTTCGATTTGCTAGATACTAGCTTGATGTGAGCATGACTACATCTCGTGTCAAATTATGTGGGGTTTTGATAGTTTGTCGTTGTTTGTTTTGCTCGGGGACAAGCAAAAAGCTATGTGTGGGGGAGTTGTTTAGGGTATATTTTACTATATTTTCGGGCTTAATCCCTAAACAATTTACCTTGTTTTTAAAGGAAATAAATGAGAAAAGCATGTTTTTAACCAATAAATTCATATAATGTTCATTGAGAGGTTATAATTTAATTAGGAGGAAATATTGGGATTAAATGTTATTTTGTTACACATTTTATTATTATTATTATTCGATGACTTGGTGTAACAATAATTTTGCAGAAAATAAAGAAATGCAAGGGGATATTATTTATTGAGAAGATTTATGTCATTCAAACAAGGATTTCAAAATAAAGAAGAAAATCGGATCAGCATTTGAAGAATAAATCAGATCAGAGCGAAAGAGTGGAGTGGGGAACACGTTTTACGAAGCACAGTGTGAACGCAGAGAAGTGGCACGCTCGGTCGACCGAGCCGTGCTATTCGGTCGACCGAGCCTTGACGTTCGGTCTACCGAGGCTGCAGAAATTAATCCGACGCGTTTTCTAGATCCTTCCCTATGTCGGCCACAAACTCCTATATAAGCGCATCCATTCGAGCGAGAAACGAGACATCCGAAACATCGAAAATTAGTATAGCAATTAGCAATAAATTAGATTCATAGATAGTCTTTCTTTTATTTTTCTTTCAATTTCAATTCAAAGCAAATAAGGATGTTTTTGAAGAAGATGAGTGGCTAAAGGCCCGAGGCTAGAACCACCAATGTGAAGCCACCATCACCGGAATAAACAAGGATTTTTGCATTTATTCGTTCTAGTAAGTTTCTTGTTCTTCCTTCATGTTTTGAATTGTTTATGTGCAATGTGTATGACTATACTTGTGTTGCATGCTGATTGAATTTAAATAAACGACAGTTGATAAATTCATAGATTGCCGTGAAGGAGAGTGATAATATTTCTTCTAACAAACGAAAGTTGAGGGAGAATATTGTTAGATTAGGATTTTACATCCATATCTTTGTTCCGTAAATTCGTTAGTTGCATCGAGAGGTGGACTAGTTAACGGTGTTAAATCGAGAGAGGGAACGCCTTTTTAGTAGATAATAATCCAAGGCTTGCAAACGAATGTGCGTCTTTCTTGTTAATTTCGGTGGGGTGGTGGATCAACGGTGCTTCTAGTTGTTTAATTATAATTGTTACGGAAAGATTTGTTACGTGCTAGTTTTTATTTTCAATTTTCAAACTCTTTGTTTTATTGTTTTTTAATCCAAGATCGTAGTCATCAACCTTACAAAATAAAATCGAAAGCAAAAACACTATTTTCGTACAAGTCCCTCGCGGATACGACCCGGTTTCATCACTATAGGCGCGAACCTTCGCACTTGGGGTTGACATCGGTTTTATTTATTATATTTTATCACTGCTTTGCATAAAACCGCAAACAGGTTTTTGGCGCTGTTGCCGGGGACTTGGCACGGAAATTTTTCGTTTTCAGTCTCTGTAATTTCTGGACGGTCGCTAATTCCGGTGCGTACTAATCTTTCATAAAAAAAAAATTAAATTATAAAAAAAAAAAATTCAGTTCGGTCGACCGAACCTGACCTCTCGGTCGACCGAGAGTTATTTTATTTTTTTTCTTTTCTCTCGTTTCGTTCGTGATAGTCTTACGATTCTCGTTCGTTTTATTTGCATTTTTCGAGCCTGTTTCGAGTCTGTTTTAGTTTAGTTTTTAGTTGTTGAGTCTAATTAAAGGATTACACTTAATTTAAAAAAAAAAAAAAAGAATAATTATTTTGACCCGAACATTTGGTTCGAACGTGGTTTATGCAAACTCGAACTCACGGGGGACCACTTTTATATAACCCGGAGCTAGAGCGAACCATCGTTCGACCGAATAGACGTTTGGCTCGACTCGCCGGATCGACGGACGAGGCAAACGATCCCGAAGAATACGTTGAGGAAGAAGCCCAAGTTGAGGAAATGGCGGATCAAAGGACATTGGCGGACTATGCCATGCCATCTACCGTGAAAGTAAATCTGCGGTCGTGATTCCCGAAATCACGGGCGATAATTTCGAACTCAAAACTTCTTTAATCAACTTGGTGAGAGGTTCCACATTCCATGGCTTCTCCACCGAGGATCCACACGATCACATTCACTCATTTCTAGAATCGTGCGGGACTACTTTAATCAAAGGGGTCACCGAGGACGCCACGAGGATGAAACTTTTTCCCTTCTCACTGAAGGGAGAAGCGAAAGAATGGTATAAATCTTTACCAGTCGACTCCATTACTTCGTGGGAGGAGTTGGAGAAAGAATTTCGAGCCGTACTTTCCACCCGCAAAGACGGCTCATCTTCGAATCGATATTCACTTTTGTGCAAGGCGAGAAGGAATCGTTTTGCGATGCATGGAAACGATTTAAGTCTCTCTTGAGGAAGTGCCCCCACCATGGGAATTTTGGATAAACAAAGATTGGTCAACACTTTCTATAGTGGTTTGACCGAATTGACTAAGGGAATGGTGAATAGTTCTGCTGGAGGTGCATTTCTGAGAAAGACACCTGAAGAGGGATGGACGTTGTTTGAAGATATTGCAAAGTGGCCCCTACCTATAAGGGTGTATCCAGTCAGAAGAGCTCGACTCCGGGGAAGTATGAGGTAGATGAGACCACACTTCTAAAGGCTCAGTTAGCCGCACTACAAAAGCAAGTGGCGGCAATGAATGTCCAAAGTCTTGTATGTGACAACTGCCATGGCCAAGGCCATCGCAGTAATCAGTGCCAGCTTGACCCGATCTCTCAGGTCAAAGCTGTGCAAAACAATGTTGTTTGCCAAAATTGCGATACTATTGGGCACACATTCCATCAATGTCATCTATTGCTGCATTCAGAGGAGGTGAATGCATTCAGTTCTCAAAATTATCGACCTTTGGGTCAGAATCAGAACACTCAAGGGTTTAATTACTGGAGTGACCCTTCTAGGGTAGCAAATCCCCATCAGTTTCAGGCCCCTAGGCCTAATCTGAGCAATTTTCAATCCAACTCTCGACCGGCATGGAACAATAATCCACCGGTCAATCAAAATCAAAATCAAAATCAATCATTTCAGATCTTAGAACAAAAGTTGAGTGAGCAAGTCACGGCCAACACTCAGTTGGCAAATGCATTGAGTACTTTGACCAGTACAGTGAGGAATTTAGAGGTGCAAATGGGACAGATTTTGGGGCTGCAAGCAAGTCGACCTCAAGGTCAGCTGCCGAGTTTTACTGAGAAGAACCCCCGAGAGGTTAACGTGGTCCAGAATGACCAGAATACTTGCACCGATCTGGCTGCACCATGGAACTATGGTCAAGATTGTTAGGTGTAGTGCCCGAAAGACAATTTTCGTAATTGTTTTAATTAATAAATGACAGATTTTATTATGCTTCTTATTTGCTTTGTGCTTATATAATATACACTACCGCAAACCCTAAGTATATCGTATGTAACCACTTAACTCGGTGTATGGAATGCACGAGAGGATTGAGTTAGTGGTGATATACTTAACTCGTTAGTCCGTGGTGAACTTAATCGAGTTTAGGGTCTCTTGATTAAAACACCAATAATGCGCCCGTAACACCTTAGGGTGTGATAGTCTTATCCGGATTTGTCGGTAGAGGGTACCTACGTGGGGCATTTATATATGATGGCATTCATATAGGGGTGGACCGATTTAATCGAATTTCCCGATATAATTCCGTAATCAAGGAATCTTATTAAATCATTAGATGATCATATATGGATCAACCTTAATCCCGAGGTGATCACTGTGGTACCGCTTGTCCCGGGGTAGTGTTTGATGTGTTAGTTACGGTTCACTTAAATATGTGTTCCAAGCCACTTCTCATTGGCACTATCTCCGAGATGAGTGAGTAGTTCGATCTTCACGGACATGGAATCCATTCCTTCCTCGCGGGAAGCAGAGACGATCCCCTTATTTGTTAGCCTTAAGAAAGTGATCGATCGGCCGAGTTCACATTTGACTAATTAGCTACTAGTCGATATGTGTACTAATTGATCATCGGGGTTAATGGTAAATAAGGATAAGATATTCCGAGTCGGGTTCACGGAGACTTCCCTCTCGAATGGACGGTCTATGGAGGGTTAATCGTATGTAGTGATTATATCAATGGACGCTTATTCACTCGATGGGTTGAGTATAAGTATACATCTATAATCGGTAGAGTTCGGTTTCGGGTTTATGGTGGCGTAATCCCGGAATTAATAATTAATGTGTTTATTCTGTTCGATGAATAATTAATTATTAGAGCTACTGGTTATAGGTTCATGGTCCCCGATGTGGCTTCTATAATTCGGACAAATAATCTTGATATTTGGGCCTCAGATATAATTAATTGGCTGGGCTAATTAATTAATATGCATGTATATTGTTTAGTTGGGCTAAATAATATAATACACATAAAAGACATTTTATGTGGGCTTGGAAACCCTAGAGAAATGGCGCCTCACCCTTTTTTATTATCATAAGAATTATTTTTTGTGATATGGAAAATAAAAGATATTCTTGTTATATGATTGGTTGGATGACTTGTTATTTGATTTCCTATTGGTCAATACATGTCACAATTAATCATTAAGGAAAATATCTTTTTATTTTGTTTAATTAATTATTTATTTAATTAATTAAAACTTGGAGGCAAGGATTTACTCTCCTATAAAAGGAGAGTTATTCCAAGGGAAATTGCATTGGCAATTTTCGAGTTTCACACCACAAATAAAGAGAGAAAATTTGTTCTTTCTTGTCTAGGGTTTTGTAGAAGAAAAACTCTAAGTTTTTCTTGAGTGTTGCATATCAAGGAGGCTTGAATATCAAGAAGGGTGTCCACCAACCGCCGTTTGGAGAACACATCGGAAGATCAAGGCGTCTCTTCCTAATATTGGTAACTTGATTTTAACCCCCTTGTAGTTTGTTTAAGTCCTTTAATTATGCGTTATGTTATGTAAATCGTGATCCATCCGTCGCGTATAGATCCGACATAGTTAGATCTAAGAACCCGCATCCTTCATGTGGTATCGAGAAAGGTTCCACGATTTATATAGTCATAATCGTAGTTAAACGATTTAAAGGAGTGGAATCGCATGTAGGTATTTTTTTTTTTTTACTTATTTTATGCATTGATGTGATTAAAATTGTTATGGTTGAAGAGATGGATTGGGGTTGGCATCGTTTACCCGTTAGATCTATTGTAAACTCATATGAACGATGAAAATTCGTTCATATGAGAATAGATAGAAATTATGTAATTTATTTTTATTGCAATTTTAATTTCCAGAAAATAGATCTGTTTAGTAGCTGTTTATATTTTTCGTTTTTCCCGTTGATCGAGCCGTTAAAAAGAAAATCCCTCCGGTCTAAATCAAGATTGGAAGTTGTTGAACAATCCCACAAAATTTGGCGTCGATCAGAGTCCGTTTGGATGTCCGTTCGTTGCTGCAAAGAAGCTGCTGTAACAGAAAAACGCAGGATTCACAGAAACCCTATCTGTGACTTCCTTGAATTTCTGGGAGAGTTTCAACCGTTGAAACACAAATCCAACCGGTCAGATTTATAAATATGGAGTTTTGTACGTGGAATAAAAATTTCAGGTCGATCGGGTTTCATCTCGATTCCCGATCGTCAGTGGGAAGTCATTGATGCGCTGCTGTAAAAGTCAGATTCAGCAGCAAGTTGGGCGGCTCGCTGGAGAAGATTGACAAGTCAAAGCTCCGATCCAACCGTCCATCTTGAAGTCCGCAGAATGAAGATCAGATCTGGAAAGTTTCGTCCCGATCCGAGTTCGTTTGGTTTGCCGATCGTCGAAAATTTTGAACAGCTGCAGTTTTTGTTAGAAAGTAGTAAACCCTAGTTAGGGTTTCGTTATTTATTTTCTAATAGGTTAGATACGGGGGTGCCAACGGTCCATCTTGATGTTTATTTTCCGCACTATACATGTTTAGATTGTATGAGTAGAACTGGAAAATTGCCATGACATGCATCATATCATGAATTCCACTCCATATGCATACATGTAGAAATTAATTCGAGGAATTAGTTAGGCATGTATAAAACACACGATTAGTTTTAATTAATTGTTTGATATTAATTAGAAACTAATTAGGGTAAAAACCGAGGAACACGGGTTTTTTCAATCGTCGAGGTTGGGTGATGGATTCTCGGTGAATCCCACTCGCGAAAGCATAAGGAGTAAAATCCCGAAACCTCGTGGTTAAGGTGTTGGATTCTCGGTGAATTCCACCTTACCTAAGACGAGATTACGTTTTTGTTCCGTAGTGTCTACGTGAAAGTTTGATGTTTAAGGACTGGATAATCACGGGCAAACAGGTTCGAAAGTGGTTTAACCACGGTTGGGTGGTCAACAGTGGCTACGGCTCAATCGACTTCACCCTCCACGTGTGGCGTTTGCACGGGGGTCTGGCAATAATGAGCCATCCAAAGAGCCACTGCGGCTCGACGGAGCTCTTCTAGCCTTGACCCGTCCGACGGCCACATATGTTCTAACGAATAGGTCGGGTGGGCTAGCCCACATAACCGACAACATTCGGGCTCCGTGATTTATCATTCCTTAATGTAACATCAAGTCCAAAAAATGTGATCAAGTAAACCCACCACTTTTTCAAAATATTGAGTGGGAGCGGGGAAGGCGACAGCCAACCCCACGGCCTCTACTATTGACACAAGCAACGTGAGAGAATGGTGACGCCTCGTGCAGGTCTGGGACCGGCCTCCCTAAGGAAGGCCTTCACCGCTATCAAAATTCAAGGCTTGGTCTCCGAAAGGATAGGATTTTGGGTACTCGCCGGGTCACTGACCGACCCTAAGGCGGCATACTCGGGGTCTACCCGAAAATCGAAATAGTAGGTCACACTCATTATGGGTATTTTTTTGGTAATACCTTGGCCGGAAAAGAAAGGTAATCGGGGATTAAAGTTGGATGTTTGATTCCACTTTAATCATCGAGAGAAAGATCTCAATTTAGTCGTCACCTCTTTGACCTACCCTAAGGCGGCACCGAGGTGTGAGACTAAGTCCTTGGAACGGTAGGATAGACTATAAGTAATTAGTTTATAGTTCCTAAAATTTATTAGTAGTGTATGAGCTTGAATTTAATTTCGTCATTTTACTTTACAAACGATCATGTCGTCTCGCATTTCTTTTCGTTAAATGATAAGTTGACCGGAAACAATTTTTCAAAGTGGAAAAGTAACCTCAACGTTGTTCTCGTCTTTGAGAATGTTCAACACACCTTGACTTCGGCTATTCCAAAGCACTTACCGCTCGCCTACTAAAACCGAAAAAGAAAATCGGCGAAGTGGACCGAGGCGGATAATAAGGCGCGGGGCATCATGTTAGCCTCAATGTCGGAGATCATAAGGACCAAATGTGAGAACCTTGGCACCGCAAAAGAAATGATGCAAAGACCTTGTTTCCATGTTCGGCTCACCTTCGATCGTGCCCGACACGAGGCCGTCGGGATGGCCGTTAACGCGAAGATGAGGAAGGGTCGTCAGTGACGGGTCATGTAATGAACATGATCAATTACTTCGCTGATGCTGAGACTCACGGTTCCAAGTTCGACGAAGTAACTCAGGTGAGCATGATTCTCGAATCACTGTCACCTGATTTCCTCCAGTTCAAGACCAACTACGTCATGAACAAGCTTAAGTTTGACTTGACGCGGTTGATAAATGAGCTGCAGATATTCGAGGGTTTCCAGTCTAACAACCGGGCCCGAGAAGGGGAAAAGAAAGCTGAAGCCAATTTGGCTGAGGCTAAGTCGTCAAACAAAGGGACAAAGGGAAAGCCGAAAGCCAAGCCCGTGAAAGAACAAATCAAAACCCATGAAGAAGAAAGGGAAAAAGGCAACTCCTTCCAAACCTAAAGGTAAGTGCTTTCACATGTGGAGAATTAGGGCATTGGCGCAAGCATTGCCCGAAACATCTCAAAGAGGTGAAGGAAGGAAAGGGCCAGCAAACAAGGCGCAGGATAAGACAGGTAATTTACTTGTCTTGGAATCCTACAAGTTGTAGCTAAAGATGTATCAACTTGGATACCGGATTCGGAGCTACTAACCATGTTTGTTCTTCTTTGCGCATCCTTAGTTCATATGAGGAGCTAGAGGAAGGGGCACAAGTGATGAGAGTTGGTAACGGGGCAGTGGTTTCAGCAAGAGCAGTGGGAGTAGTTAGTTTAATGTTTGGAAATAAAGTCCTAAAGTTGGACCATGTCTTTTATATTCCTCATTTTAGAAGAAATTTAATTTCAATGTCTGTTTTGCAAGAACAATTGTATTCTTTATCTATTGAGTATAATAAGATTGTTATTTCCAGAAATGGACGTGACTTATGTTCTGCAATGTTAGAAAACGGATCGTATGTCATTAAACCAACCGATACTCCATCGCTTAATACCGAAATGTT
The DNA here is from genome assembly GCA_036785695.1 of Gentiana straminea. Lineage (NCBI taxonomy): Eukaryota > Viridiplantae > Streptophyta > Magnoliopsida > Gentianales > Gentianaceae > Gentiana > Gentiana straminea. The sequence continues at coordinate 7,292,365 of JAVUPR010000479.1, forward strand.
TAGAATAGCACATCAAAGTTCTGCTAAAAGGCATAAAGTTTCTCATGAAGATAAAACATATCTTTGGCACCTTAGGCTAGGTCATATTTCCTTGGAAAGAATCAAAAGACTGGCCAAAGACGGTCCCTTAAGTGAGTTATCTCGTTGACTCGCCGCGCTCCGCGAATCTTGCCGGAGGGAAAAATGACTAAGCGTCCCTTCACGTCAAAGGTAATAGGGCCAAAGAACCTCTAGAATTGATACATTCGGATCCGTGTGGTCCGATGAATGTACAAAGCTAGAGGCGGATTTGAGTATTTTGTGACTTTCATTGACGACTACTCAAGATTCGGATATGTTTATCTACCGCACAGAAATCGAAGCTTTTGGAAAGTTTAAGGAATTCCAGGCAGAAGCCGAAAGGCAGTTGGGCAAGTCTTTGAAATGCCTTCGCTCTGATCGCGGAGGTGAGTACATGGATACTGATTTCACTGACTATCTTTTGGAACATGGGATTTGTTCCCAACGTTCGCGCCGAACGCTCAAAGCAAAACGGAGTTGCTGAGCGGAGAAACAGGACTTTAATAGACATGGTCAGATCCATGATGAGCTATGCGTCACTGCCAGTTTCTTTTTGGGGACATGCCCTAGAAACAGCGGTCCACATTCTAAATGTGGTGCCGTCAAAGTCCGTCGAGAAAACGCCTCTTGAGTTATGGAGTGGGAGTAAACCTAGTTTGCGTCACTACCGTATATGGGGGTGTCCGGCATATGTGCTGGTTGACAAGACTAGCAAATTGCAAGCACGTACGAAAGTATGTCTGTTTGTAGGGTATGCAAAAGGGACACGAGGAGGTTTCTTCTATGATCCAGAAGATCAGAAGGTTATAGTTTCGACTAATGCCACTTTTCTCGAGGATCAGTACATGAAGGACTTCAAGCCTCGGAGCAAAGTTGTACTCGAGGAGTTACTTTCTGATGAAGTCAGACCACAGGTGACACCTAGTGTCACAAACAACACCACTGATACACCTGTCGACCCTGACAGTCCTAGACCACTCAGACGTACCGCCAGAGTGGTTCGGCCACCAGTGCGGTACGGTATGCAACCAGAGGCAAATATCGCCGTCTCTGATGGAGTGGAGGATGATCCATTGTCCTATCGCAGGGCAATGAATGATTCTGATAAGGACATGTGGGTTGAGGCGATGAATCGGAGATGGAGTCTATGTACTCCAACTCGGTCTCCGGAAACTTGTGGATTGCCCCGAGGGTGTACAACCCATAGGCAAGTAAATGGATCTACAAGAGAAAGCGAGGAGTGGATGGAAAGGTTGAAACCTTTAAAGCTCGGCTAGTGGCGAAAGGCTACACACAGAGAGAGGGAATCGATTATGAAGAAACCTTCTCCCCTGTGGCAATGCTGAAATCCATTCGGATCCTCCTTTCAATAGCTACATGTCTAGATTACGAGATCTCGCAGATGGATGTTAAGACAGCCTTCCTAAACGGCTATCTTGACGAGGAAATATATATGCAGCAACCAGAAGGATTTGTCGAGAAAGGCCAAGAGCACAAAGTGTGCAAATTGCTCAGATCCATTTATGGGTTAAAGCAAGCATCTCGGTCTTGGAATCATAGATTTGATGAAACAAATCAAGTCATATGGCTTCGAACAAAACTTTGATGAGCCTTGTGTATACAAGAAGATCGTCAAAGATCGGTGGCGTTCTTAGTGTTGTATGTTGACGACATTCGCTAATTGGACCCAATAAGGGGATGTTGTCGTGTGAAAAATTGGTTATCCACGCAATTCCAAATGAAAGATTTGGGAGAGGCGAGTTATATTCTGGGATCCAAGTTATACGGGATCGCAAGAATAAGATGTTGGCTTTGTCCCAAGCATCTTACATAGATAAGATGTTGTTGCGTTACGCAAAGCATGATGAATGCGAAGAAGGGTTTCCTACCTACCCGTCACGGCATTCAACTCTCTAAGAAGCTAGCCTACGTACCCCGAGGAAATTGAGAGTATGGGACGAATACCATATGCTTCGTCGTTGGTAGTCCGATGTACGCTATGTTGTGTACTAGACCGGACATCCGTTATGGCGTGGGTTTGGTCGGCCGTTTTCGGTCCAATCCGGGCATGGAACATTGGACGGCAAAGTGAAGAATCTCCTCAAGTATCTTAAGAGAACGAGGAATTATATGCTTGTATATTCGGGTGCGAACCCGGATATAGCAGTACACCGATTTCGACTTTCGCCGATAAGGATGATCGTAAATCGACATCGGGCTCGTGTTTACTCCGGGAGGCGGAGCAATAGTCCGGAGAAGCGTCAAGCAATCCAAGACGGCCGACTCAACTATGGAAGCCGAATACATAGCAGCCTCTCGAGGCGCCTAAGGAAGCGGTATGGCTCAAGAAGTTCCTGGGAGATTTAGGAGTAATCCCAAATCCAGAAAGTCCGATACGTCTCTACTGTGACAACAACGGGGCCGTGTCGAATTCCAGAGAACCCCGAAGTCACCAAAAGTCAAAGCATATAGAGAGAAAGTACCACTTGATCGAGAGATTGCTCAAAGAGGAGACATTTCCGTCACGAAAATCCCCTCACCGACAACCTTGCCGATCCGTTTACAAAGACGCTTTCCATTGAGGTCTTTAACAGGCACTTGGAAAATATGGGTATTCGAGACATGAGTCATTTGCTTTAGAGCAAGTGGGAGATGTAGTTCTAGCTGTAATAGTTAAGGGGTGTGCTCTAAAACAATTATTACTTGTCATTCGTGCAAGTGGGAGATTGTTAGGTGTAGTGCCCGAAAGACAATTTTTGTAATTGTTTTAATTAATAAATGACAGATTTTATTATGCTTCTTATTTGCTTTGTGCTTATATAATATACACTACTGCAAACCCTAAGTATATCAGTATGTAACCACTTAACTCAGTGTATGGAATGCACGAGAGGATTGAGTTAGTGGTGATATACTTAAATCGTTAGTCCGTGGTGAACTTAATCGAGTTTAGGGTCTCTTGATTAAAACACCAATAATGCGCCCCGTAACACCTTAGGGTGTGATAGTCTTATCCGGACTGTCGGTAGAGGGTACCTACGTGGGGCATTTATATATGATGGCATTCATATAGGGCTGGACCGATTTAATCTGAATTTCCCGATATAATTCCGTAATCAAGGAATCTTATTAAATCATTAGATGATCATATATGGATCAACCTTAATCCTGAGGTGATCACAGGGTACTGCTTGTCCCGGGGTAGTGTTTGATGTGTTAGTTACGGTTCACTTAAATATGTGTTCCAAGCCACTTCTCATTGGCACTATCTCCAGATGAGTGAGTAGTTCTGATCTTCACAGACATGGAATCCATTCCTTCCCGCGGGAAGTAGAGAGACGATCCCCTTATTTGTTAGCCTTAAGAAAGTGATCGATCGGCCGAGTTCACATTTGACTAATTAGCTACTAGTCGATATGTGTACTAATTGATCATCGGGGTTAATGGTAAATAAGGATAAGATATTTCGAGTCGGGTTCATCGAGACTTCCCTCTCGAATGGACATCTATGGAGGGTTAATCCGTATGTAGTGATTATATCAATGGACGCTTATTCACTCGATGGGTTGAGTATAAGTATACATCTATAATCGGTAGAGTTCGGTTTCGGGTTTATGGTGGCGTAATCCCGGAATTAATAATTAATGTGTTTATTTCGTTCGATGAATAATTAATTATTAGAGCTACTGGTTATAGGTCCATGGTCCCCGATGTGGCTTCTATAATTCGGACAAATAATCTTGATATTTGGGCCTCAGATATAATTAATTGGCTGGGCTAATTAATTGATATGCATGTATATTGTTTAGTTGGGCTAAATAATATAATACACATAAAAAACATTTTATGTGGGCTTGGAAACCCTAGAGAAATGGCGCCTCACCCTTTTTTATTATCATAAGAATTATTTTTTGTGATATGGAAAATAAAAGATATTCTTGTTATATGATTGGTTGGATGACTTGTTATTTGATTTCCTATTGGTCAATACATGTCACAATTAATCATTAAGGAAAATATCTTTTTATTTTGTTTAATTAATTATTTATTTAATTAATTAAAACTTGGAGGCCAAGGATTTACTCTCCTATAAAAGGAGAGTTATTCCAAGGGAAATTGCATTGGCAATTTTCGAGTTTCACACCACAAATAAAGAGAGAAAATTTGTTCTTTCTTGTCTAGGGTTTTGTAGAAGAAAAACTCTAAGTTTTTCTTGAGTGTTGCATATCAAGGAGGCTTGAATATCAAGAAGGGTGTCCACCAACCGCCGTTTGGAGAACACATCGGAAGATCAAGGCGTCTCTTCCTAATATTGGTAACTTGATTTTAACCCCCTTGTAGTTTGTTTAAGTCCTTTAATTATGCGTTATGTTATGTAAATCGTGATCCATCCGCTGCGTATAGATCTGACATAGTTAGATCTAAGAACCTGCATCCTTCAAAGATGAGTTGAATGTCGTAAATCTGAGGAGTGGGAAAGCGGTTGGCGGTCAGGCCAACCAGGGAAACGAATAGCCCCTCCTGCGAGCAGAGAGGCAGGAGGGGAAGATCTTTTTTCTCCTCAGAAGGATGCTAGGACGTCTATTGAGCCAAGTGAAAAAGGAAATTCTGAAAGAAATGTGAGAGTTGAGAATACTGCTGAAAAGAAGTCGGATTCTAAGTTGAGTTCGGGAAGCATGTGAGGTGGAAAGATAGGGAAGACAAAGCAATCAATCATAAGACAAAGCAAAGAAGAACTTCACTGAGGAGGACTTTGTTGATCTCCCTTACCCACCTAGCAAGAACAAGCTGTCATTAACAGTCGATAAGGAGTATAAGAAGGTTATCGATTTGCTCAAGAATACTGAGGCAAACATTCCATTAGTTGATCTTTTGGTAGGGATGCCAAAGTATACAAAGTTTATAAAGGACGCAGTGAGTTCGAAGAAGAAGCTTCAAGAGCTCGAGCACATAGTGTTGAATGAAGAATGCTCCGCAATCGGCCAGACTAAACTTCCTGTGAAGTGTCCTGACCCTGGTAAATTCATGATTTCGTGTACTATCGGGAATAGGGACTTCCACAATGTTTTATGCGATTCGGGAGCATCAGTCAATCTGATGTCTACTTCAATCTTCCAATCTCTTGGATTGGATCAATTTATTACTCTTAGACCTATTTCTCTTCAACTTGCAGATAGAAGTGTGAAGTATGCAAGGGGAATTGTAGAAGATGTGTTGGTCAAGGTTGAGAACTTCATATACCCAGCTGATTGGGTAATCATGGACATGACCAATGATGAGAAAACCCCCTTGATCCTTGGAAGACCTTTTCTTGCAACTGCCCGTGCCTTACTAGATTCCTACAGTGGCGAGATAACCCTACATTTGGAGGATGAGAGTGTAAAGTTCAATGTGGGCAATGCAGTGAAGCACGCATCCAGTGACACTTGTTTAGCTATTGAGGACGATTTCACGATGAGTATGATGAACAAGTGTTCATGGGCGTTGGTATGAGGAAGAATTCCATAAACAATCCGCAACTTGGGTGATGAGGAGTGGAAGAAATTTTTAGAAGAGATTGAGAAGGAGGAAAAGGAAAGTTCGATTACCAGGAGATGGTAAGAAAGAAAATGAGGAAGAGGCATGGTGACATGGCCGGATTTGCAAAAGGGATGAAACCCCTGTCCGCCGGGACGCCATGATGCTTCGAGCCCTTATGATAAGCTTGGAGATCCGGAGCTTAAGGGCGATAAATTAAGACCAAGTGTGGAGGAGCCACCGTCGATTTAGTGTTGAAACCCTTGCCTCAACACTAGAAATACATTTTTTCGAGGGACGGTGATAAGCTCCCTTTGATTATTTCATCTAAGTTAGAACCAAAGGAGGAAGAAAAGCTTATCAAAGTGCTGCAAGATAATATCCTCGCCTTTGGTTGGCAAGTGGGAGATATCAAGGGGATAAGCCCTGATATCTGTATGCACAAGATCAGGACTGTTGAGGGATCGAAGAAAGTGCGACAGCCTCAGAGAAGGCTAAACCCTCACATGTAGGAGGTCGTTAAGAAGGAAATCATCAAATTGCTTGACATGGGTATCATCTACCCAATAGCCGATAGTGAATGGGTGAGCCCCACTCAGGTGGTGCCAAAGAAAGGAGGGATCACCATCGAGAAGAATGAAAAGGGGGAAGAGATTGCCCTACGGCAAGTCACCTTGGGTACGAGTTTGCATCGATTACGAAGACTAAATGAGGTAACTCTAAAAGACCACTTCCCCTTGCCATTCATTGACCCGGCTCCTTGAGAGGCTTAGTGGCATGCAATTTTATTGTTTTACGGATGGCTATTCAGATACTTTCAGATAGCTATCGACCCCACCGATCAAGAAAAGACTACCTTCACTGTCCCTCGTGCACCTTCGCTTACCGAAGAATGCCATTTGGTCTCTCGCAACGCACCGGCTACATTTCAAAGATGTATGCCGGCTATCTTTGATGGTTTAGTGGAGAAGGTGATGGAGATTTTTATGGATGACTTCTCTCGTGTTCGGGGACGGTTTCGACCACTTGTTTACACAATCTTGATAAAGTTTTGTCCCGGTGCATAGAGAAGGACTTAGTGTTAAATTGGGAGAAGTGCCACCTGATGGTGGAAGAGGGAATTGTTTTGGGACACAAGGTGTCCAAAGAAGGTATTGAGGTCGACAAAGCGAAGGTAGAAGCTATTGAAAAAATGACATACCCCAAAAATGCAAGAGAAGTAAGAGGATTCTTGGGTCATGTCGGCTTCTATAGGCGATTCATCAAAGACTTTTCTAAAATAGCCAAGCCTTTGTCATCTCTCTTAAGAGAAGATGTGAAGTTTATTTTCACCCATGAGTGTGAAAGAGCGTTTAAAGAATTAAAAGACAAGTTGGTTACCTCGCCAATTCTTATGTGTGATGCTTCTAATTATGCAGTCGGCGCGGTGCTAGGTCAGAGAGTGGACGGAAGGTTCCGACCCATCTACTATGCTAGTCACACTTTAAACCCAGCCGCAAGTAAATTATGCAACAGGCGAGAAGGAGTTGTTGGCGTAGTTTTTGCCATGGATAAATTTAGAAGCTACTTGCTTGGGTCGGAGGTCACGGTCCGGACGGACCATTCGCATTGAAATATCCGTTGAACAAGGCCGATGCCAAGCCTCGTTTGTTGAGATGGATCTTGATTTTACAAGAGTTTGATGTTCATATCCGGGACAAGAAGGGTAGCGAGAATGTGGTAGCCGACCACATGTCTCGGCCGACCGACGATCCTCGGGTAGAGTCGGATGAGATTGGAATCGATTTTCCAACCGAGCAACTCATGACCATTGATGTGTGCGAGGTTGCTCCCGCCCGTCTTTGGAAAAGGTTCTCCTTGGTTTGCACCTTTTGCAAACTTCTTGAGCGGCAGATATCTGGACCCTGACCTGACATATCAGCAAAAGAAGAAATTCTTTTCGGATTTGAACTATTATGTGTGGGACGATCCCATTCTCTTCAAGCGTTGCAAGGATGGATTGCTCCGTAGGTGTGTCCCTGAGTTCGAGCAGAGGGACATTATGGAGCAATGCCATGGTGGCCCTGTGGGAGGTCATTATGGAGCTGGGAAGACTGCTGCGAAGATTTTTTAGTCTGGTTTCTACTGGCCAACAATTTTTAAGGATACGGAGAACTTTGTAAAAGGGTGTGACCGGTGCCAACGCACCGGTAAACTTTCTCGGCGAATGGACATGCCCCTCCACCCCATCCAAGAATGCGAGGTTTTCGACGTATGGGGTATTGATTTCATGGGACCGTTTCCATCCTCGTATGGGAACACGTACATTCTGGTCTGCGTCGACTACGTATCAAAGTGGGTAGAGGCGATAGCAACGCCGCGGAACGACCACAAGGTGGTCAAGAACTTCCCGAAGAAAAATATTTTCACGCGGTTTGGTGTCCACGAGCCCTCATCGTGACGAGGGAACTCACTTCGCAATACTCCACTAGAAAAGATCTTAGAACGATATGGGGTAAAACACAAACCGCTACCCCCTATCACCCTCGACGAGTGGACAAGTTGAAGTGAGTAACCGAAGCCCGAAGAACATTCTTGAGAAGACGGTGAATTCTAATAGGACGGATTGGAGTCGAAACCGGATGATGTGCTCGGGCCTACGGGATGCCTTTCAAGACTCCTATTGGCACGTCTCCGTTTCGATGGTTTATGGCAAGGCCTCGCCACCCGCCAATCGAGCTTGAGCACGGAGCGTTCGGGCTATTAAATTCTTGAATTTCTATAGCCGTTATGCAGAGAAAAGCGATTATTGCGGTTGCGGGAGCTTGATGAATTCGGACTCCGGTGCCTACGAGAGCTCGAGAATCAGTAAGGAAAGGACTAAACTGCTTCACGACAAGAAAATCAAGATTAGGGAATTCAAAGCGGGCGAGTGGGTTTTACTGTATAATACCAGGTTACATCTATTTCCTGGTAAGCTACGCAGCCGTTGGTCTGGCCCCTTTGAAATCTTTCAGGTATTCCCCAGTGGAGCAGTCGATTTGAAAGATAAGCAGGGCGGGTTGTTCAGAGTAAATGGTCATCGGTTAAAACACTATATTGGTCAACAAAAGGAACGACCGGTGGTTTTCTATCTGAATGACGTCCCTAGTCAAACCAGCTCCGATCCTTCGGCACCCGATGATTTACATCTCTGTGAGTTCTTTGATGATGTTGTGCTCCCTGAAGTTGCACCTCGGCTTGTGAAGCAGAAATCTAAAAATAAGAAGAGAAGAATCATAGGTACGGAGTGGATACAGAAGTTTGATGATATGGCCAAGACGTTGGCGAGACTTTGTTCCTGTGGATTCCAGCCTGTTGACCCCGAGAAGGTCGGGAATAATTCCGGGATGAGGCTTCACTGGCCTGACCCCGGTTGAGTTTTTATTGGTTAGTCGAGCTCCCGACTATAATTAAGCCCTACTAGGACGGTAACCTAGATATCTTTTTCTTTTTGTTTGTAGTTTATTTTTGCTTTGTTTCTCTTGTTGGTTGCTAATGTTTTCCACCTAGCAGCTTCGACTATGGATCCGTACTTGGACGATTGCCCACATCATGACCCCCGTTTGTTTCTTTTTATTTCCTCATGTACCCCGTATCTCTCGATATTACATTTGTGCACTACATTTCACATAGATTCGGTTATTATCCATTTTTGCATTGCTTCTGCTTTGTTCCATGATATTGCCTTGTCTATCATCTTTTGTGCCCCTATCCCCGAGGTACGTCTTGTTTCCCCATGTGTGCAGGATATTTGCGATAGAGATTGTGAGCTTTCAGATGATATCAGTTTACCGGTGGATGGTCCACAGTCTACTGATTTCTTCAAGCATTTATGGATTTGACTCGCGACCACTTCCAGAATTGCAACTTTCGAATTACAACCAGCTAAGTTTTTCTTATTTTGCACATGCTGAGGACATCATGTAACTTAAGTGTGGGGGAGGGTTTATTGGTTTGTTTTACTGGTTTGTTTTACATGCTATCTAGTTTTGCTCCTTTGAAAATTTTGATAAAATTTTTGAAAATTTGTGAGTCCCGAGTAACTTCAATGACATGCTAGTTTTGTAATTTGGCACCTTTAATTGTTATCGTAGTCATATCATGTTCTAAGAATAGGTTTGGTAGATCGGATACTCACTTGAACCTCGTACACGAACTCGTTAGATGAGGAACCAAAAATATAAAATAGTCTCCGGTTAGTTAAGGGATAGCCAATTCTCGCCGGATAACCACTTACTTAGTGCTGATGAAAGTTGGGAACTCGTACTCTACTCACAGTTAGAATCTAAGTACCTTAGTGTTCTTGAGAAACTTAAAGGTCTTGAATGTGTTAGAAATGATACCTGACCGGGAGTTTCCAAAGAGTTTGAAAAAAATTGAAAAATTTGAAAAATTAAATTGCGGAGGTTGTTTGTGACTATCACCTCGAGTCCATTTGGATACTGCCCCAATTGGGGAGTGTGGTTTACCTTGGACAGTATAGGTTTGAGTGATCTCAGGGTGACTGCCTCTAAAGTGGGGGAGAGTGTTATACTTTTGAGACGCGATGATGGAAGAAAATATAGGCCTTTTGGAACTCTAAGTCGAGTTGATCTAAACCCGGTAGAGACTCGAAAGGTATTTTCTTGGCACCAAGTAAAGGAATTTAAATGTGAGTTGGTTACTTTGTTCTTGATAAATAGTTTTTGTAGGGTAAGTGTTGTAGACGTAACGAACTTCGTTTATTTAACCGGATGATCGTTAGTGCTTGATTTAATACATCAAGAGAGGATCGGTGGAAGTTTAGCGGGTTCAAGCACACACAATCACCGAGTGAGTTCGATTTGCTAGATACTAGCTTGATGTGAGCATGACTACATCTCGTGTCAAATTATGTGGGTTTTTGATAGTTTGTCGTTGTTTGTTTTGCTCGGGGACAAGCAAAAAGCTAAGTGTGGGGGAGTTGTTTAGGGTATATTTTACTATATTTTCGGGCTTAATCCCTAAACAATTTACCTTGTTTTTAAAGGAAATAAATGAGAAAAGCATGTTTTTAACCAATAAATTCATATAATGTTCATTGAGAGGTTATAATTTAATTAGGAGGAAATATTGGGATTAAATGTTATTTTGTTACACATTTTATTATTATTATTATTCGATGACTTGGTGTAACAATAATTTTGCAGAAAATAAAGAAATGCAAGGGGATATTATTTATTGAGAAGATTTATGTCATTCAATCAAGGATTTCAAAATAAAGAAGAAAATCGGATCAGCATTTGAAGAATAAATCAGATCAGAGCGAAAGAGTGGAGTGGGGAACACGTTTTACGAAGCACAGTGTGAACGCAGAGAAGTGGCACGCTCGGTCGACCGAGCCGTGCTATTCGGTCGACCGAGCCGTGCTATTCGGTCGACCGAGCCGTGCTATTCGGTCGACCGAGCCGTGCTATTCGGTCGACCGAGCCTTGACGTTCGGTCTACCGAGGCTGCAGAAATTAATCCGACGCGTTTTCTAGATCCTTCCCTATGTCGGCCACAAACTCCTATATAAGCAAGCATCCATTCGAGCGAGTAAACGGACATCCGAAACATCGAAAATTAGTATAGCAATTAGCAATAAATTAGATTCATAGATAATCTTTCTTTTATTTTTCTTTCAATTTCAATTCAAAGCAAATAAGGATGTTTTTGAAGAAGATGAGTGGCTAAAGGCCCGAGGCTAGAACCACCAATGTGAAGCCACCATCACCGGAATAAACAAGGATTTTTGCATTTATTCGTTCTAGTAAGTTTCTTGTTCTTCCTTCATGTTTTGAATTGTTTATGTGCAATGTGTATGACTATACTTGTGTTGCATGCTGATTGAATTTAAATAAACGACAGTTGATAAATTCATAGATTGCCGTGAAGGAGAGTGATAATATTTCTTCTAACAAACGAAAGTTGAGGGAGAATATTGTTAGATTAGGATTTTACATCCATATCTTTGTTCCGTAAATTCGTTAGTTGCATCGAGAGGTGGACTAGTTAACGGTGTTAAATCGAGAGAGGGAACGCCTTTTTAGTAGATAATAATCCAAGGCTTGCAAACAAATGTGCGTCTTTCTTGTTAATTTCGGTGGGGTGGTGGATCAATTATATATATATATATATATATATATATATATATATATATATATATATATATATATATTAACACAATAATATATATATCGTATATATATATATATTATATTAACAATCGATAAACGATAAGCTTGATCCTAACGAATATATATATATATATATATATATATATATATATATATATATATATATTACGTATTGCCACCCGATTCTCTTAGCATACTAGCGGCGCCCTCGGCTCAACCTTCGGCGCCGGCGGCATGATGCTGCCGGCGTCAGCCTTATGTACATAGTTTCCTGTTTAGATTTTCTTTTTGCTGATCTGTGAAGTTTCAAGGTTCGTGGTGGCTCTCGTTCGTCTACCTCCTGATCTGTTTGTTCTTCGTCTTGATTGTGGCGATGGGATGCGGATTGGTGCCCGCCTCTTTTGCTCTTGCCTTGTGCCTCACAGATCCATGACTTTATGTCGTTTGGCGGCTGATCTGGGCGGCTGGCTGGTTCGCCGGTGATGGCTCAACCTCTGCTTCGGGTAGCGCTCCTTTGCCAGTGTTTACAACCTGGTGGTGTCTTTGCCTTCGTCCTTCCCGTGTCTTCGTGGCCGGTGCTTGGTGGTGATGCCGCAGCTTCTTCGCTGGTGGCGCTTCTGTCTGTGTTGTCTTTCTATTCGGGAGGGGATGCTTTTCTTTCGGGATTATCTTTACCATGCGGTGACGACGGGTGGTGGAGTTGGTCATCGGTGTTCCCGGGGCATTTAGTCAAAAATTTATTATTATTTTTACTTTGTGTTGTATGTATTGTACAGTTGTTTGTTTATGTCTGTTTGTACTAGTTTGTCGGTTTTGTGTGTCAGGTATTAGGTTGCTATTAGGGGATTCATGTGTCTGGACGTCCTCTTCCTTTGGAGAGTATATTCTCTGTTGTTCAGCACCCTCTATCCGTCAGTCTAGTACCTGGCTTGTTGTGTGGTTGTTATCTTTAGTTTGTCTTTGTCCGGGAGATCCGGCTGTTACCGGCGGTGTCCGGCGTTGTTTTTGTATTTTACCGGCGTTAGTCCGGCGTTTAATAATATCTTTCGTTTCCCGGAATATATATATATATATTCTAGCATTTTTTTTAACAATTAATCTATTTTTGTCATTACCTTATAAGTATTGGATTAATGAATGCACACATTTATTAATATTTTAATATAACAAATTTGTTTACTACTATAGCTCATGTTACCACATTTAAAAAAAAAAATGAGACTGAATGTATATAGAACCACTTCATCTCCCACATCATGTATCACCACAATATGTTTAATTAAGTTATAGAAAAAAATATATAATACAACATCCTTTTTTACGTCGTGGAAGACTAAATCATAGTGAGTACTATTATTTTAATCCGTATGAAAACAACATCATAAATGGGTTATATTTTTTGGAGACGGATCGGTACAAGAACACTCCATATATTTTGTTAACGCACGTGAAGCCTATTTCGTGGAATGCACACTTATGCCGAGTAAAGAGTTCACGTGCACATCGGACTTGGATGCTTAATTATTGATCCAATATAAAAATTAATGGACCACTTGGTACTCAAAAGTAGTGCAATATGTTTTTTTTTTTTGAACTAGGATAAGATGTTGATTGAACATTTGTTTCGATTATATATACTCCGACCGATAATAAACTAGAGCATTGATTGTCTTTCATGTTCCTAGGACATGACCTAATGGTAAAAAATTTAAATGTCTTAAAAGGGCGGATGGATTTGGGCCTGGATCTGGAGTGTGGAGGTTCGAATCTCGTAAAAAGGACGACTTCTTTCAATTTGTTTGGTATAATAACAAGCCCATGACTCGGAGCCACTAAGTTACCTAATTAACATCTTCACTAATTTCGCGGGACAAGGAAGTGGGACCCTAACATCTCCACTCATTTCGTGGGACAAGGGAGTAGGATTAATGATTGTATAATGTTCAGTACATTCCAATTCTAAGTTCCCGATTTTCCCGCCTATATTCTGTATTCGAATTCTGGAAGAACAATGGTGTTTGTCATCTGATTTCTAGCTCGATTTGAGCTGTATTTTGAGTTTTAACATGGTATCAGAGCAATTTTCGCTTCTAATCATTGCGTTCTAGTTGTTGTTTTCGTTATTTCTTGTCAATTTCTTGGGAATTTGTTTTCTGTTCTTGAGTTGAAATGGCTCAATCTGGTACTAATTCTTCGAATTCTGGTATTAGCAATCCATATTATATTCATCCTGGGAAAATCCCAATGTAGTTTACGTTCAGCTATTGTTGAAGTGTGCTGCAAATTTCCATTGCTGGAAGCGTGCGATTTGTATGGTTTTATCAACAAGAGGGAAGATGAAGTTCATTGATGGAAGCCTTCCCAAACCACCTGAGACTGATAAAGACTATGAGGCGTGGTGCCAGTGCAATGATATTGTTATCACATGGCTAATTAATTTAGTTGAACCCTCCATTTCACAGAGCGTGTTTTGGCTAACCACATCCAATACAGTATGGAATTATCTCAATAAAAGATTTGGTACTGATAATGTGTATAGATTGTCTAATCTTGAAGAAGATATCTATTGTACTAAACAAGGCATTCTTTCTGTTACTGAATATTTCACGAAGCTAAAGAGTTTATGGGATCAATTCTTGGTTATTAGGCCAATTCCACTCTGTACTTGCAGAGCTTTGGGGATTTACAGGGATTATAATCAAACAGATTATGTTATCAGGTTTGTAAAGGAGCTGAATGACAGTTATAGCAATGTTAGATATCAAATCTTGATGTCAAAACCTTTGCCAGATGTAGAGACTGCTTTCTCCATAGCCTTGCAGCATGAAACTCAACTCAATTACTCTATGCAGACACGAGAAAGTGTGGCTTTGAATGTTAGTCAGAGGTCTGCTGATTTTATATGGGCAAATCAAGATGCAAGTCAGACAAATAACGAGACTGGTAGAGGTTTTGGAAGAGGTAACAATAGGATTTTTCAAAGTACCAACAAGAAGTTGCAATGTACCTATTGTGGCAAAAAATGGCATACAATTGAAAGATTCTATAGAAAGTATGGTTTTCCTAATGGTACAAGAGGAAGAAGCAGAGGTGGAGTCATGGCAAATAATGTGAGTTTTGATCATGAGGCATATTTTGATCCAGATCAATCTGTCTCACAGTTATCTTTTGATGGCCCTGCAATTTCACAAGATACTTCTATAGATAACACAATGACCAGATCCCAATATGAAAACATCGTGAATATGCTTAGGATTGTCAGGATAAAGGATGCTGATGTAGAATCTGTCTCACTACAATAGCACACACCTTCAGGTATGACTGCTAATGTCCAAGTTCAATCCACTGGACTGTCAGGTATTTTGTTTAATTGGATTGTGGATAGTGGAGCTATAGATCATGTTGTACACAATGTTCATCTCATGACTAAATGCACACCTACACAAGGATTAACTGTTACTTTACCAACAGGAGAAAAAGCTTTAGATCACACATTGGTGAAGTTCCAGTAAATGAACATTTAACACTTAAACATGTTTTGTGTGTTCCTGGTTTTTCATATAACCTAATGTCTTTTAGAAGGCTTATAGCATGGACAAATTACTCTTTATCTTTTAGCACTAATGGTTGTATTATTCAGGATATTCCAACCAAGAAGATGAATGGTTCAGCTAATCAAGAGAATGGGATGTACATCTTGAACGACAAAGCTGATATGTCAGACCTTCAGTCTTCATCTGTTTGTTCTGTTCTTTCTATTAGCCTGCTATGGCACTGTAGATTAAGACATCCATCTATTTAGAGGTTACACATTCTAAAGAAGAATGATGTACATGATGTTGTTTCTCCTTCACATAATGAATGTCATGTTTGTCCCTTAGCAAAACAGAAAAGACTTAGTTTTCCACATAGTGTTACTGTTACACATGTTGTTTTTTATTTGGTTCATATTGATCTATGGGGACCAAACAGACATTGTACTCATAATGGAGAAGTTTATTTTTTGTTAATCGTGGATGATTTTAGCAGATACTTATGCGTGCTTTTAATGAAAACAAAAGCTGAGGCTAGAAATCTTGTTAAACAATTATGTGAATGGGTTCATACTCATTATGGTAGACATATTAGAATCATTAAACCTGATAATGGTTTAGAGTTTCAGTTGACACAATTTTATGCAGACAAAGGCATTATACATGAAACTTCATGCACACATACACCACAACAAAATGGTGTTGTTGAAAGGAAACATCAACATCTTTTAGCCATTTCTGGAGCACTTAGATTTCATGCTAACATACCTATGATATATTGGGGCCTTTTTCTACAAGATGCTACTTATTTGATCAACATTACTCCTACTTTTCTCTTAGACAATAAGTGTCCTTATTTCCTGTTTTTTTAAACTAATCCAGCTTATGATACCATAAAGGTATTTGGATGTTTAGCTTTTGTAAGCACTAATATGTAGGGTAGGGGTAAGTTTGAAGCAAGGAGTATAAGATGTGCTTATTTAGGCAATGCAGCACGAACAAAAGGCTTCATATTTCTTGATCTTGATACCAGACAAATATTTGTAACCATAGATGCAAATTTTCATGAATCAACATTTCCCTTTTCTGATCATGCTTCTAATCTTACTGATGATCTTGTCTTACATGACCTCACTCTTCAAGACCCTTTAGACATTTCTACCAGTATGGATCCATATAAGACTACATTGTGCTGATGTCCCTATTGACAATCATGACACTGTAGCAGAAGCATCTATAGAACAACCTAGGATGTCTACCAGACAAAGAGTTGCACCACAATACTTAAAAGACTATCACACCGGCATTAGTTTTTCTACTCCTCACTTGATACAAAATATGGTGTCCTACTCCAATATTTCTGATTCTTACAAAACTTTCACCAGTCCTATTGATGAAGACAAAGAAACTACCACATACAAGGTTGCAGCTCAACATCCAGAATGGCAGAAAGTAATGAAAGCGAAATTAAAAGCATTACACAAAACAAACACTTGGACTCTTGTGCCACTTCCACAAGGCAAAGTTCCCATTGTTTGCAAATGGGTTTACAAAATTAAGATAAAAGCAGATGGTTCTATAGAAAGGTATAAAGCTAGATTAGTAGCTAAGGGTTATACCCAAACAGAATGAATTGATTTCTTGGAAACCTTCTCTCCAGTAACCAAGATTCCTACTATTAGACTTTTTATGAGCATCGCAACAATGAAAGGGTGGAATATCCACCAATTAGATGTTAATACAACCTTTCTTCATGGAGACCTAGATGAAGATGTTTATATGAAGCCACCTCAAGGTTTACCAGTTCACAGTTCTAATATGGTGTGTAGAATCAATAAATCTCTCTATGGCCTTAGACATGCAAGTACGCAATGGAATGCCAAAATCACGCATATATTGGTTCAAGATGGATATAAACGGTCAGTTAATGATCACATCCTTTCTACAAAGGGTCAGTATAATGATTTTGTTGCTTTTTAGTATATGTGGATGACATCATAGTTGGAAGTTTGAATCTTTCTGCAATTCAAGAACTCAAATCATTTGTTGCATAAAGCCTCCACTATCAAAGATTTAGGGGAATTGAAGTATTTCCTAGGTTTTGAAGTTGCAAGGTCTAAATCTGGAATCGTGATGAATCAAAGAAAGTACTACCTTGATCTTTTGACTAAATTTGGTCATCCATGATCAAAACCCTCTCCTATTCCTATGGATCCTGGTAAAGCACTAGAAAAAGAAGACTCTCCACCACTGGAGAACAGCACATACTACATGAGTTTAATTGGGAAACTGATCTATCTAGGCAATACAAGGCCTGCCCATCAGTTGCTTAGATACCTCAAAAATGCTCCAAGACAAGGGTTATTATTTCCAGCCACTGGTGTTCCCACATTAAAAGCATTTTCAGAATCAATTTTTGGCGGATGCTCCATCACTAGGAGGTCGGTCACAGGATTCAATCTTTTCCTAGGTGATTCTCTTGTTTCTTCGATATCCAAGAAACAAAATACAGTTCGCAGAAGGTCATCTGAGGCAGAATACAGGGCATTAGCTATTACAGCCTGTGAAATCCAATGGATGCTTTATATTTTAGCAAATTATCACATTCCTCGCTCACAGACAGTACTGTTATTCTGTGATAGTCATAGTGCCATGAATGATCCGGTCAACTGCTTAGACCGTCGTCCTCGCTTGGTCTAAAAAGGCTAACCTGAATTGACAATACATTTATGTCTCACACTTGTAAGGATGTGATGTTTCTCTCACCATAGCAATATGGGATATTACATTCTCCCCTTTTAAGAAACTGGCGTCCTTTCCAGGACTTGTCCCGGTCTCACCCCTACCAGAGGTAACTAGAGGCAACTCTTACACAGTTTCTTACGGTGCCCTTACACCATCTCTCATAGTTCCGTCTGATATTCGTCTCTAATACCAATTTGTAACGCCCACAGACATGGGTCCGGTAGCGCTAATTGAGTCATAAATGATACGGTCAACTACTTAGATAGCCGTCCTTACTTGTTTGTGGAAATATATCACTCAGCAGTCTGCTGAGGCTCAGCAGGGTGATCGGCAGACTGCTGATCCTCATGATCACAGCAGACTTTATCGTGCATAACTTTATTTGTACACTTTATTTATTTGTAAAAGACATATTAATTGTGATACATATAAACAATTAATATGTCAAACTCTAGTTTACTTTATGTCATAGACATAGACATAGATTGTACTTTTACTTTTTGCTTTTGTGCCGCCCACATCTACATACTCAAGTGGCCGCCCTAGCTAGCTAGTCTCTTTCCAAATTGTATCTATTTATACTCCTTCATTATCAATGAATAAAAGATAAGTTGAAGTTTACTCTTGTGTTAACACATTCTCAAACTCTCTTCATGGTATCGGAGCCATTTGTGTTCTAACTTTTTCCATTTGCAAAATTCATATTTCGAAGAATGTCTTCCACATCCGACATTACTTCAACCTCGCAGACTCTCAAGAAATTCTCACCTCGGACCGGGGAGTACCGACAACTCCTCTTCTTATACAAACCATAGACTTGATGGTAACAACTATCGTTATGGTCAAGGTCTATGAAAATGTACATTTACGGACAAAGTAAGATGGGATACTTGTCCGGAACTAAACCCGCACCCGCCGAAACCGACCCCGGTTTTGAAGCATGGGACACAACAAATAATCAACTCATGACCATCCTCACGAGGTCAATGACAAAAGAGATAAGTGAAAACTTTATGATGTATGATACGCCAAAGAAATGCGGGATAATGCCGGAGATCTTTACTCCAAGAAGGATAATACATCCGAGGTATATGAACTAGAAGCTCAAATTCAAACTTGCGGGCAAGGGATATGTCCGTAACTCAATATTTCAATCAACTATCTAAGGCTTGGCAACACTTAGATATGTTAGAAACTCACTCATGGAATGATGTCAAGGATCTTCGCTCTTTATAAAGACATCATAGAAAAGAAGAGAGTATTCGGGTTCCTCACCGGATCGAATCCTACTCTTGATGATGTTAGGGGAAGAATTCTTGCCACCAAACCTCTTCCAAATCTCAAATCCATGTTTGCCGAGGTCAAACATGAAGAAAGTAGGAGAAAAGTCATGCTTCGAAATCCACTACCGACAACCCTACCGAAGGTGCCGCCCTGCGACCGTCGGGAAAGGCCGCCGAGGTTGCCGAGACATACAAGAAGCCTGCGAGAAAGCGGAAAAGCGTTCCGTGATCACCGCAAACGCACAAATCACACCAAGGACAACCGCTGGAAGCTCCATGGCAAGCCTAACTCCTCAAAAACCTCAAAACCTATCGGGGAAAGTCAAGGCGAGACACATTAGTGAGGAGGAGAATGAAAACCGGATGAATGCTCGTTCTTGTCGCATTCAAAGCCTTCTGAATCAACAAAAGGAAGGTAGTCACTCTACCGATGTTGCTACTCATACTCATACTGAGGTAAATTCTACTCTTCCCTTAGCAATGAAACATGGATTGTTGATTACGGGGCATCCTCCCATATGATTTGGTAATAAAAACCTTATAACCAACTATATGCCTTGTCACCAAATTCATAACATTAAAGCTGGCGATGGATCTATCTCTCGTGCAAAAGGTGTTGGAAATGTTAAACTCACTAATAAGATATGCCTACAGGATGTCCTATTTGTTCCAAACTTAGATCGCAATCTTATATCCGTCGGTAGACTCACTAAAGATTTGAATTGACCGTTGTTTTTAAGGAAAATCGAGTGCACATTCCAGGATCCTACTTCACGGGAAGTGATTGGGAAGGCTAAACCTTGCGCCGGATTGTTTCGGTCAACCCCGCGAAGACGAAGAGGCGAAGACCGAATCGCCTCGGCACTCTGCTCTGAGACTTTAGACAATATCATGTTATGGCATTATAGATTAGGACATCCAAGTTTTGGTTACTTGAAATCTTTAACTCCTGAATTGTTTAAAGGATGTAATCGAATGACCTTCAATGTGATATTTGTCAATTTGCTAAACTTACAAAATCCGTGTATGCTAAGTTACCTCATTTGCATTCCTCACCCTTCACCTTAATACACAAGTGATGTGTGGGGACCCTCAGGGTGAAAAGTATAACGGGGAAAAGGTGGTTTGTCACCTTTATTGATGATCATACCAGGAACACTTGGGTTTTTTTAATGAAAGACAAATCGAAGTTGGTCATATCTTTCAAGAATTTTATCATATGGTCTCCACTCAATTTGATACTAAGGTCAAGATCTTAAAGACCGATAATGCTCTAGAATACTATGAGTCTAATCTCAGTACCTTCTTGACAGATAGAGGAATTGTTCATATCAGTAGTTGTGTGGAAACACCTCAGCAGAATGGGGTTGCTGAGAGAAAGAACAGGCACCTACTGGAAATGGCCAGATCAATCATGTTCACCACACATGTTCCTAAATACATGTGGGGTGAAGCTATACCGACCGCAACTTATTTACTCAACGGACTTCCCACAGAGTGTTAGGTTTCAAAACTCCACTCCAAACCCTACCGACCACACACTCTGCCATCATCTTGTTTCCGGTTGCCTCCAAAGATCTTTGGTTGTCTTGTGTTTGTGTATATCCATGCTCAACACGAAGTAAACTTGATCCTAAAGCTCACAAGTGCATTTTCCTAGGTTATGCAAAGGACGAGAAAAGGTTACAAGTGTTATTCCCCTATTGAAAAGAAATTTTACAATTCTATGGATGTAAAATTCTTTGAAAGGACCCTTATTACACAAACCTCTCGAGCCATTCAACGATGGAAACCCGATTGAAATTGACTTAAACCCCTTCCCTCAAGCAAACTCTTAACCTCGGCAACCTGCGATCCTCGGCGGATCGAACTTCGCACCCTACCGACTCTCTACGGCCTAACACTTCTCGGCAACCTCCCGAACAAGAGTCTACCGACCCGAGCCCGTCGAACGGAGAACCTCGGCGGCCCACCGAACCGAGTCCGCCGGACCTCGGCTTATTGACTCTCGGCGGTCGAAGTGGATGACGGACCTATTGCTCTAAGGAAAGTGGAAAAGATCATGCACCGATCATTCTATTCATTCTTATTTATCTTATGATCGGTTGTCTCCTGTCTTTGCCATGTTTACACGGGACCGGACTCTCACTCTATCCCTAGAAATATTCGGGAGGCTCTTCAAAATGATAAGTGGAAGGTCGTCGTTAAAACAGATGACCGCCTCCCGGATAATCATACTTGGGATCTCACAACTCTTCCAAAAGGCAAAAAAGACGGTACCGCAAATGGTTATTCACTATCAAATACACCGCTCGATGGCACTATTGACAAGTACAAAGCCGATTGGTAGCCGGGGGGATTCACACAAACTTATGGCATTGACTATAAAGAAACTTTTGCACCGGTGGCAAAGCTCAACACCGTCGGGTACTAATTTCTCTACTGTTGTCCAACTTGACCGGCCTCTTCATCAATTGGACATCAAAAATGCTTTTCTAAATGGGGACCTTACCGAGGAGGTTTATATGACTATACCTCCCGGTTTTATCAATCCTCATACTCAAGGCAAGGTGTGCAAGGCGAGGAAATCTCTATATGGCCCGAAGCAATCACCAAGGGCATGGTTTGGAAAATTAACAAGCGTGGTCAAAGTCTTTGGATATCACCAATGCAATTCGATCACACTATGTTCATCAAGACAACCAGAGAAGAGGTCTATTCTTATTGTCTATGTGGATGATATCATCCTTACCTTGGAGATGACCGCCGAGATCCAACACTTGAAAGAATTCTTTGGCAAAGGTATTTCGGGTTAAAGACTTGGGTTTACTTAAGTATTTTCTTGGCATGGAAGTAGCTAGAAACATCAAAGGAATCTCGGTCTCCCAAAGGAAATATGTACTTGGACTGCTTAAAGAAGCGGCATCTTTGGGGTGCAAACCCTCTTGTATCCCCGAGTAGACCCCAGGTCATACCCTCGCTACATGGTGACATTCTTTGTAAGAAAGGAACAATATCAAAGACTTGTAGGGAAACTCATCTACCTATCCCATACAAGACCGGATATTGCATATGGTGTCGATGCGGTTAGCCGGTTCATGCATTGCCCTACTGAGCAACATTGGGATGCAGTGAATAGAATACTGCGGTATTTGAAGTCCACTCCGGCCAAGGGTTACACTTCACCAAGTCTGGCGATAGATCCATCAAGGTCTATACCGATGCCGCGGGGTGGATGCCACATAGATAGAAGGTCTACCACAAAGGCTATTGTTCCTATGTATGGGGCAATCTTGTTACTTGGAGGAGCAAGAAACAACCTATCGTGTCTAGAAGCGATCTTTGAAGCCGAACTCGGGCACTTGTTTTAGGCATTTGTGAAGCTCTTTGGCTCAAAAGAGTTCTTACCGAACTTCAAAGACAACCTATTCGAAAGAACCTATCACACTCTGTTGTGATAATAACTCAAAGACTATGCATGGCGAGAGGATCCAGTCCATCATGACAAAACAAAACATGTGGACATTGACAGACACTTTACGAAGGAGAAGATTGATGCCAAGATTATTCAACTCCAAAGTATGTTCCCTCGAAGATCAAAATGCGATATTCTTACCAAGGCTATTCCACCTCTTACGTTCAAACAGACTAAGTAGCAAACTTGGCCGCATCAATATATACGGCCCGGTTTGAGGGGGTGTGGAAATATATCACTCGGCGGTCTGCCGAGGCTCGAGCAGGTGATCGGCGGACCGCCGATCCTCATGATCACAAGCGGACTTTATCGTGCATAACTTTATTTGTACACTTTATTTATTTGTAAAAGACATATTAATTGTGATACATATAAACAATTAATATGTCAAACTCTAGTTTACTTTATGTCATAGACATAGACTAGATTGTACTTTTACTTTTTGCTTTTGTGCCGCCCACATCTACATACTCAAGTGGCCGCCCTAGCTAGCTAGTCTCTTTCCAAATTGTATCTATTTATACTCCTTCATTATCAATGAATAAAAGATAAGTTGAAGTTTACTCTTGTGTTAACACATTCTCAAACTCTCTTCATTGTTCAAAAAGGGCTAACCCGAGTTGACAAGATCTTTATGTCTCACATTTATAAGGAGGTGATGTTTTCCCCACCTTAGAAATGTGAGATATTACACGAAGCAAATCAAGAATGTAATTGTGCTAATAAAGAAGAGGACCATATGAAGTAGTGTCAACCTCAACTCCCAGAAAATATGAATGAGCACCCAAGTCCTTGATAGAGAACCTGGAACCTAATCGTTCAACAAAGTGGAATCTGCCTCGAAATTGTTACCTATCACAACAATGTCATCAACATATACAAGAACAACAAGTATAGTAGACAGAGTGGTAAAGATAAACAAGGAGTCCGCAACAGAGTTGCAAAATCCAAGAGTGAGAAGAATTTGCTTCAGTTCATGATGCCATGCACAGGGAGCTGCTTGAGGCCATAAGTATCCTTGTGCAACTTACAGACATAATCAGGGTGAGCAACATCAATAAGGCCTGGAGTTTGGGCCATATAAACTTGCTCAGAATTAGGTCATTTGCAAAAACACATTATTAACATCCAACTGGCGAAGGACCACCCAAATGTAACAGCCAAGATAAGACAAGTCGAATGGTATAGGCTTGACAATTGGACTCTAGGTTTCAAAATAATCAACTCCAAGGCGTTGGACCGAACCATCAATTCGACGTTTAATACATAATAATCGTGTGCAAGTCACGACACTAGTAAGAGTGTTATGAACATTTTATTTAGTTTTGATGATGGCCATATTAGCTGTTATATCAAGCCTAGTATAAGTTAGAATCAAATGTATGGCCTTTATTTAGAAGTATGATGTTGTATAGGTTGATAAGACTAAGTACTGTAAAAGTAGTCTGGTAGGCGAGCTCAGGGAAGTGAAGACAGAAGATCAGCTGAGTGAGAAGGCCGAGGATCTAGACTCAGTGAATTGAAGACCTATGGACTGACTTACAACCAAGGAAGTATGTGGTGACCTTGGGTAAGTCTAAGATATCAGATAAGTGATGAGATCTAATTTTCTTGAATATGGTGTACACTGACCTCACCCAAACTAAGGGTCAGTGAAGTTAAATCTCAATCGGCTGAAGAAAATCAGCTGAGAAGCATCGTCCAAGTGAATGTAAAATCAGAAGATCAAGTGAAGCAGTAAACAATGTAGGCTGACTAGAAGAATCAACAAAGGAAGGTCAACCGAGTAACAAAAAAGCATTTGACCAAGTTAAGTAATAAGTCAATGAATACAAGTATCAATTGAACACAATCAATGAGTCAGTTGATTAACTAAGTTGACAGAAGGAAAAAACCAACAGATCGGTAAATCAAGGACCGGATGAGCATAGAAGACTCAGTAAAGTCATCTAGCTGACAGAGTTCAAATTACAAATTCAAGCACGTGAAAAATATGGAAGACAAAGCATTTAATGCAGAATCAATCAAGAACGGATTTTAAGATAAACATTGGAATATAATCCGGATCACTCAAATCAAGAAAGAATCAAGGATTATTCCCCACATTAATTAGCCAATGGATGGAAATTCAAAATTCAAGGAATTTTGGCTATAAATAGAAGGCATCAACAGAAGGGCAAAAAAAATAATTACTCTTGAGAAATTCTAAGTGCCCAAACTCTGCAAAACTTCAAGTCTTCATTCTTGATCTTACATAGACATATCCAGAAACTCAAACTCAGAAAAACAGAGCGTCAAAAGAATAATCCAGCCTGAGTTTGATCATCTTGTAAATTTTCAAATTCACATCCTTTATATGTCATCAAGAGATTTACAGATCAGTGAAAGGACATCTGTTGTCTTCAAGGACTGAGACAATTGAATCAGAAGTTTATGAGAATGAATTGCAAGATTTGTGATAAGCTGCTGAAGGATAGAATCTGAAAGTGCAGTGTGTGTGAAGAAGTTCAATCACTGAAGCTTGTGTATCAGGGAGTGATAACTTAGATTGTGATGCTTTTGTAGCCAAGGACAATCACACTGTTGTATTGGTGAAACAATAGTGAATTCCTTCAATCATCACAGGAGAAAAATGAATTAAGGGATTACACCACCCTGAACCACTATAAGTCTTTGTGTTATTTACCTTCTGTGCATTTATTTTGAGCATTTACTTTCTGTTATTTACTTTATTACTGTGTGTGATTACATACCTTGAAAACATAATTTTTAAGAAGGGTTTTCCGCTGCACAAAATCTTTTCAACAAGAAAATTTTTTAAAACTCCAACTAGAGTCATTCACCCCCTCTCTGGGACCAACAAAGAGGACTAGTACAATCGCATTATAGTAATAGTGAATCAATGTCGATCACACAGAGACTAAGCACAATCAAGTATACAAGTTGAAATTCAAGATTGAGAACCAAATAAGGTGGTCGTCGACCAAATAGAATTCAAGGAAACTCAACAACTGATACGCAAGATTACACAAATATTTTTCTTATGAATTCTAAGAGATTAGTCCTGATTATGAGCAATTAAACCCTCACCCAATTATAAATTAATCTTCCTCGTAGATGAATTTACATTCATTGACAGCTACGGGTGCGACCCCCTAATTTTGCCATACTTCTCATTGATCAGACAGCATGCACCTATATGCAGTTAACCTACCTAAGGCCGCATTAACATCGCACGCAGCAAGAACTAGGGAATGGCGGTATGAACCGAAAACCTCCCTTGGCAGCCACCGAGAATGGCTGGCAGTACTTAGAGATCAATTAACTATGTCCTAACTAAAACTTCAATGACGTTCCATCATGCTGATTTACGATAACATGCAGTAAGATAATCAAGCTAATAACATGTAAATTAAAACAGAAAATTAGACGCAAGTGGCCCCAACAGAAAAATATTGGAAGGGAAAAATACTTCGAAGATGAACCTGTTCCCATGCAATAGTCAAGAATTCTTGACAACAAGCAACAATAGCTGCACAGGTTTAGCTACATTTGGAGTGAGGATTTAATGCTCGACAGCCTCCCGTAGGAGTCTGGGCCGTGTCTCAGTCCTAGTGTGGCTGATCATCCTCTCGGTCCGATAACGGCGCTGAAGTAGTGAATCTATCCACCGCAAATAACTCAATTTTCTCCCATGAACTATTTGTGTCAACGGATTAGTTCGATCACATAGAATACATAGAATACGGATTTACTAGGTGTCTCTCCGCAGCGGTAAAGACCACCGCCGCGGCGAAAGCGGCACAATCCAGAACTTTGTGCTTCCTTCACCAAACGATTCAGATTCATTCATAACTAGAGAATTATTTAATAACTACATAGTATGACTAAATACGAATTAAAACAAATCCATCATAAACACAATGTATCTAAATAAGAAGCGGAAGAGACATTACCCTCGAAACCGGGTGTGAATCTCTCTCCTTGAATCGCTCCCTAATTGGAGAATCCGTCGGATCCGTGACGAATACTCATAAGAAAATAAAAATATATGAAAGAAACTTTTTATTGCAATGTAATTGTATGAAAGCTTGCAATGATACAAATGGGGGCTGCTGCCCTCTTTTTATAGTAGTTTTTGCCGACTTAGATGACTCAAAAACCCTAAACTCTACTTCTCCTCCAATGAGCTGGCTTATTGCCACTGCGTTTAACAAAGGAAAATGAGCATGTGGCAAAGGCTAAACGCGTGAACCTCCGTGTGCGTGGGCTCGCTACCGCGAAATGGGCTTCACCCCAACGTGGGATTTTTTCGCTTATTTTGCACCAACTTCACTTCTGGAGTCATCTGGACTTCTTTAGGCCCGATTCTTCAACATTTCAGCTTCATATCTTTTTCCTTGACACTCGGAATACTTTGTTATCTGCAAATAATCCAGAAACACACAAAGTACTACCAATTTCGGGAATAATTATCACAATCACCAAATTCACGACCCATGAGCTTCTTAGAAAGCATTTAGCACAAATAGCTCATGATTTATAGCCGGAATAACCAAGTTTAGCTCATAATAGGTATAAAGTTGATGCATTATTTTATACGAATTAAATCGTCATCAACTACCCCCCCCCCCCCCAAACTAGACCTTTGATTGTCCCGAGCAAAGACTCAAGGTAGAATGTACCTCCTAGAAACAATCCCCACTAACTACCACATGTTCAGTAAAGATTTTAGGCAAAATATAACACCCAGCAATCCATAAGCCCCCATTAACCGTTAAGATATTGTAACTTGACCTCTACCTCATAGATTTTTGAGGTGTTATCTTGTTTAGAGTAGAGGTCTGAGGCTGCTGACCACATTTCTTCAGCAGTCTCATACAAGATGAAGTTTTCAGCAGTAGCATGGGTCATAGATCCTAGGAGAGTAGACATCACCAAGCTATTTTCATCCATCCATTTTTTATAGGATGGTTGATCAACTTTAGGAGCCTTACTTTCTCCAGTAAGATACTCCTCTTTGCCTCTGCCAATAATGTATAGCTTTACTGATCTTGACCACTACAAGAAGTTCTCACCATTAAGTTTGTGAGAAGAAAGAGATAACATTGAGGGTTCAGAGTTCCATGAGGAGTTCATAGAACCTTCCTCCCTTGACTTGACATCTGAAGAGTGCTCAGTTGTCCTTGACAGATTTTGAATAAAAATTTAGGAAGCTTTAGGCTCTGATACCATGTAGAATTGAGCAAGAAATGGAGACAAAATGATTTAACTCTTATTACAGATCCTTATCGAGTGAGATAAGTGTTCTTGATTTATATAGAAAATGCTTACAACGGCTAGAAAGCCAACTAGCAACGGCTAGTAACAGTAAAAACAGGACCACAATGGCCCTGGCAGCAAGCTAGCCTAAATACAAGGATTAGTGCTAATCTAAGAACAATTCAAAAGAGGAAAAACAACATATTTCACCACTTCATATTACCAAAATACTCTCTATAACAGAGAAAACGCCATTGGACTAAAAGCTGGAAAGTGAAAAATCAAACTATATATACATATACATATATATATATATATACACACACAAGATGTATTACATATTGAACACCTCATTATGACTAGCAAGGTTTTGCAAAGGGGCTAATGGTACATACAACAACATTTTGTGAAAATTACAGTACAACGTGAACACTGAAATACTATCCGAGTGGGAAAATTTAGGAGCTGACCAAGTTTCTTCTTCAGCTTTTCTCATCAAGAAAATGGCTTCAACCCTTCATTCATAAATGGTTGCTAAACTTATTGTCTTCTTTTATAGTCATCTCTACTACACCTTCAACTGGGCTAAAGTTTCCTCCGCCATCCTCAGCCGCGATTGTGGATGACGAATCGAACCCTGACCCGGCTTGAATCTCCTTGAACATAGCCATAACTTGAATCATTGTAGGACGTTTCCATGGTCGATCATCTAAACAAGAACAAGCAATTCTTAAGTGTTGGAGAAGCTCGATTTTCAAACTTGGATCATCTTTTAACAATTCTGGATCAAATACATCTGTTATTGTCAACTTATCATGCTGTTTCACCCATCCCACAATGTTATTATCACCGAAATCAACTGAATCCGTTGGCGGTTTCCCTGTTAAAAGCTCCAACAAAACTACACCGTAGCTATAAACATCGCCTTTCGTTGAGCATCTAAAGCTCTGGTAGTATTCAGGAGGTACATATCCTGGTGTTCCTGCTAGTGTACTCACACTTAG
Source organism: Gentiana straminea (assembly GCA_036785695.1). Lineage (NCBI taxonomy): Eukaryota > Viridiplantae > Streptophyta > Magnoliopsida > Gentianales > Gentianaceae > Gentiana > Gentiana straminea. Next base: position 7,321,402 of record JAVUPR010000479.1, read on the forward strand.
ATGTGTGTCCATCGCGCTCACAAGACGCGCCATTCCGAAATCCGACACTTTTGCCTCCAAATTCTCATCAACCAAAACATTGCTTGATTTCATATCCCTATGTATGATGTGTGGGATGCAATTATGATGAAGAAAAGCTAAACCTCTTGCAGAACCAATGGCAATCCTCCTCCTTGCTGCCCAATTCAGTTTTATCCCGAGTTTATTCCTTTCACGTAGAACGTTATCTAAGCTTCCATACTTCATGTACTCATAAACCAACAATCTTTCTTCACCTACTTTACAATAACCTAAGAGTGGGACGAGATTTCGATGTTTAATCTTCCCAATGGTTTCCATTTCAGCAGTGAATTCTCTATCTCCTTGTCCGCTTACATGTATGAGTTTCTTGATAGCTACGACGTTACCATCCTTTAACCGAGCTATATATACATCTCCAAAACCTCCTGATCCTATAAGGTTATCATTATGAAAATTATTAGTGGCTTCTAAAAGATCAGCAAATGTTAGCTTTCTGAGTGGCTTCTCAAATGTTGCTACATTAATACTTAAGTCATGAGCACTAAGCTTCCATTTGCTATTTGCATTAGCCGGTCCCCCTTTAGAAGAGTGATTCTCTATATACGCCTCAAAGGCGGCTTTTTTTTCTTTCTTCTTTTCTTTGTCTCTGTTAAAACTATCACCAAACCGATAATGCAGAAAAGTGCAAACAGAAGTCCCGTAGCAACGCTTCCTGCTAAAGACGCGAGCCTACGGTGTGATTTCTGATGCCCGTTGGAACCTAAACCTGAATTTGTTGCACAACTAGGAAGAGGGTACCCACAAAGGCCAGAGTTATTGAAGAATCGATAATCTGGAAACGTGTCGAAAGGAGCTGACTGAGGAATCAACCCTGAAAGATTGTTATTGGACATGTCACTCTCACCTAAGAATGTTAGGCCAGTTAGTGATTGAGGGATCGAACCATTAAGTCGGTTATAAGACAAATCAAGAATTGCTGCATTTTTCAACCCTCCAAGTTCTTGAGGGATCGGACCAGACAAATGATTATGTCCTAAATTCAGTATTTGGAGATAATGCGAGGCACCGAGTTCTTTAGGTATGCTTCCTTCTAACTGATTATATGAAAGATCTAGAAATATCATGGAGCCATTATGATTGAATGTTGGTCCAATGATACCTTTATAAACTCTAGTGAAATTGCAAGGCTGCAATGATGATAATCTGTCCAGTTGTGCTTGTCTGATCCCGATGAATTCGAGCAAATTTCCGGCTCCATGGCATTGCTTACTCCCATCATTCTTGACATAGATGTAACTCTTACCAGTTAGGAATGCCACTGCAATGTTGCCAGATTGTTTGAATAAAGCAGGAGGAATGCTTCCACTGAGAAAATTGCTGTTTATATCTACCCATAACAAACTTCGGCAATCGCCTAATTCCGCAGGAATGTTGCCTGAGATTGAGTTATTTGCAAGCTTTAGAATTGCAAGATGCTCCAGTAGCCCCAATGAAGGTGGTATCTCACCAGACAACTGGTTGTTTGACAACGAAATCCAGTTCAAATTCGTACAGTTACTAATACTAGCCGGGATCGATCCATTCAAGTAATTAAAATCAAGAATCAGATTATCTAGATTCTGCAAGTACATCAACTCTTGTGGGATTTCACCTTGTAGTAGATTCAACCACATGATCAAATCGCGTATCTTCGACAATGATCCTAAGCTAGAAGGGATTCTTCCAGTCAGGTAATTGAAGCTAAGATCAAGAGAAACCAATTGTGAACAATTACTCAAGCCCTCTGGTATTGGACCAGTAAGCAAGTTATTCTGAAGGTACAAAACTTGCAAATTCTTCCATGAGTCTTGGCAAATCCCAGAAGGAATCCCACCAGAGATATTGTTAGAACTCAAATCCAAAGTCTCCAAGTTCGCTGAATTGAACAAAGATTCAGGAAAACTACCATCAAATGCATTGAAGGACAACCTCAAAATCTTCAAACTAGTCATATTAGCAAGAACACTAACAGGCAGCTCACCAGAAAAATTATTGCTTGAAATATCAAGAATTTCCAAAGCAGAACAGGCACCAAGAGAATCAGGGATTGTACCAGATAAATTATTGAAGGACAAATCCAATGCCACCAAGCTTGAACACAAATCAGACAGATAAGAAGGCAAAACACCTTGAAAACTGTTTCCTTGGAGAAGCAAAAACTGCAAATTCCCACCACTTGGAAGCTTAGGAAGAGGTCCAGTGAGCTGATTATTGGTGAGATTAACATGATTGAGCTTTGTACATATAGAAAGATTGGAGCCAACATCACCATAAAACTTGTTGGAGGACAAGTCCAAGTGCTGCAAATTGGAGCAGTCATGAAATGAAGGAAACACCGCGGAGAAATTGTTCATTGAAAGATCCAAAAAAGTGAGGCTCTTGTAGTCTAATAGTGGAACATCTCCAGCTAATTTATTGCCCTTCAGAGACAAGAACTGAAGGTCAGAAAATCGGTTGGACAGAAACAATGGAAGCACATTGAGTCCGGAGAGATTATTGTAAGAAAGATCAAGCACTTGGATTCTTGAAGTGGAAACTCTATCCTCTTTAATTAAAGGGTCCATAAAATTCCTCGACAAATTAACAGAAACAATGCTTGAGCAAACACCAAAGCTGAAAACATCAAAAACAGGGCCAGAAATGGAGTTTTCAGAAAGATCTATTGACTTCAAACGCACCCCACATTGAGATCTCTTAACGGAAACCAACCCACCACTCAAATTAGCATTCTTTAACACCAAAGACTCCAAGTTTTGAATTGACATCAAAGAAGAAGAAACCAAGCTGAAGTCTATGCTAAGAAGGGAGTTACTGAGATCTACAGAGGAAACTCTGGAGTTCTTGCATGAAACTCCAGCGAAATCACAAGGGCTGTTTGTGGGTACCCAATCTTGAAGCAAAGAGGAGTTGGGGAGTGAAGTTTTGAAGGATAAGAGAAGCTGGGAGTCCTTGTTGAGGCCATCAATGAAGGCTGAAGAAGAAGAAAGTAGGTGAAGTGACAATAATAGAGTTAAGGTGATGATAAATGGTTGGAAATAATGGAAGAGGAAGAAAATCTTGCTACTTTTGAGAGGGGTGCAAAGATGGAGATGGTGGTGGTGGTGGAAGAGAACTGTAGGAGGAGTACTATTTCTATCTCTATCAGCCTTCATCTTATTGTTGTCTGGTAAATGTGTTTCTTCCTCTAAAATTTCAGGTCCTTAGCTTCCATTTTGATTGAGAGAGAAAGAGAGAGATTGACTGGTGAGACACATGGGTGTGGTGAACAGACTAAGATTATAACATGAAGGTAAGATAATAAATATCTAAAGGTGATAAATAAACGAAGGTTTTAAATTCACCGCACTAGATATATTATTGTATTAAAAGACATATCACGTATATTTTTAAGCTTTGTTGTGATGCATCATATAGATTTAATGTGAAATTCTTGAAGACTCCCTAAATAAATAAAGATGTTTTTAAAGACATCATATTTTTCCTACCCGTGGCACCACAACTTTATTTAAAATTTGTGTTTAACTTAAGCATCACATATATTTTTTAGGGTCTTTAAGGGTCATTCACATCAGAAACATCATATTTTATCTTTAAAATAATATAAAATAATACATATTCGTATTTTACAACATTTGAATTCAAAACACTAGACAACAACATCGATATCCTTAACCTTACAACATTTCAAATACTATTAAATAATATATGTTCTACTTCAGAACTCTATTTATACACATTAAATATTTATTATTTCACTTCAGCAACACCTCTATCCTTATCCCTATAATTTTTTATAATTAAATATGTTTAGGGACTTGAATAGTGCATCTTAGGGATGCACGGTTCATATCCCTAAAAATAAATAGGGATAGATACTCTGATGCGGGAGCTATTTGGGGTAAACTCTATTTTTTATCTTCATTTTAGGGATATGACACCATATAGGGTTTCTGTTATAAATGCCCTAAGGGCACTCTACTAAATTTACTTAGAACACCACAAAAAAGTTTTAAAATAGGCATGCTCTTAAGAGCTATAATAAATTTAGTGTGATGTTCTTAATGATAGTTTTTCTTTAAATTATAATATTACTAAATGCATGTTAAGAAGTTTTAGTTTTGATGATGGTTAAACCAATTGTAATAGAAGTCTGATAGAACTCAGAAGATTTTGTATTGGTCTTTAGAAGAAATATGAATTTGTATAGGTTAATCGGGCTAAGCAATGTAATAGAAAAACTGATAAGATCTCAGTAGAATAAGTCAGTCAAATCCATACCTAAAGCAAATCAGAAGATTAAAAATATAGACTAATCCTGGATTGATAATTAGATGAATAGAAGACTGAGGAATCAGATTCGGTGTAAAAGACTTGAAGACCAAGGGATCAAACTTAGAATCGAAGATCAAAGTCTAAAGAATGAGGGATCAGACTCAAAATTGAAGACTAGAGAGTGAGGGACAGACTCAGAGCTGAAGGCCGAAATACAAGACAATCGAAAGAAAGCAACTTAAAAAAGCTTACTTCAAGGAAGTCCGGTGATGACTTGAAGTAACTCAAGTGTGATGAAGACTTGAAGTCAGACAAGTGATGAAAACTTCAAGCATTTCAAATATGGTGTACAATGATCTCACAAAATATAAGATAGAGAAATTAAATAAGCTTAGAAGAAAAGAACATATTTGATAAGAAGAATCATTGGAGCATAGAAGTTGAATCAGATTCGGAAGACAAATTCAGATGAGAAGGCTCAAATTTGAAGAATATAACATGTTCAAAAGACAAGCAAAATTGTTAAAGGATGTTACAAAAGAATAGTTCAGATCAGAAGAATCATTCAAATCAGAAGAATAGACTAAGATCACAAGAGAAGAAATGACCAGACCTGAATTTTCATATCAGAAGACTACACATGTTTATCAACTATCTAATGACTTAGACATGACAAGTTTAACGTCAAATTGAAGAGATAAAGATAAAAATGAGCAAGCATTTAATGCGGCCCAGAACTGTCAAAATTGTTGCAGTTGAGGTTTTGAAATTGCAAAACAGAAAAACACCAAGACCATATCATTTCGTACAAGAAACGTCTACAATGACATGAATCTTTTCAGTACAATGGCTAATTACTAGTGGGATCAAACGACTAGTTTTACAAGAAATCCAAGAATTCATCAAAGATTTACAACGGATATTTTATCAAGTACTATTCAACTGAGTAAATAACAAAAATCAGTTGAGTAGAGATGAATTCAGACGAGAAGAAGCCCATCAAATCAGAGGAATCTCCTGCATTATAAATACATGACTTAGAATAATGCACCCTATTTGTAAGATAAATAAATGAGGGTGTCTTTAAAAGTCACCCCACTTTTCCTACCCGTGTCACCACAGCTGAATTAAAAACTAGTCTTTACCTTTGGTATAGAGAAAAGCTGAGAAAAGAAAAGTGTTGAGAAAAGACATGAGAAAATAAAATCTGAGAATACAAAAGAATAAATCATCATAGTGTGTTTGGATATGCAAAGAAAAGATGTCGAGAATAGAATTGATTATTTTTTTTGTTTTTACAAGATAATGAAAAAAAAATGATATGCTTATACAAATCATGGAAGAAAAAAAATGGTGAAAAAAAACTTTTCTATTCCCAATGAATTTTTTTGTACAATAGGCTGAGAATTAATAACAGGGAAAAGAATCACTTTTGGAGAAAAGTTGATAACTTAAGAAAATACACTTTTCTTTTACCAAGTAACCAAACCCATCTAAATTGAGAAAAAAATATAATTTTTTTGAGCAAATGCATCACATCTGTAAAAAAGAAAGAATTTTTTTTTATAAATTAGTCCCTAAAGATTTTTGAGTAAATGTTTAGCCCCCCTCACCTCAACGCATATATTTAAACCCCAACCTCCACATTTTATTCTATTCAACTTCTCCACTCCTTTTTGTAATGGTGACTTAAACTATGCTATTGAGTCTGGTTTTGGAAACATGTTTTGGTCAAGATCTTGTATAAAGCATTTCTTTGAAGTCCGGTGTTCGGTGGGGCAAGTTCAGCAGGGTTGATCAACCTGCTGATGGCAAGTCTACTGAAGACAAGTCTGCTGATGCTCAGCAGACTTGTAGAACACGTCTGTTGCATGTTTGTTCGAAGTTACTTCTGGGGTATTTCAGTCATTTACTGGGTTGGCTATTTAGTCGGTTAGGATTGGATTCTCAAGGCTATAAATACCGTCTGTATTTATTGTAACTTAACGTAACTTTCTGGTGATAATAAAATATCCTCGTTTATCCGTGGAGTAGTCGGCACATTGCCGGAAACCACGTTAAATCTGTGTTCTGCTTGTTTATGTGTTTACATGCTTGTTTATCTTATATCTTTACTAACAATCACCATCACCTCTTGATCGATCCGTCATAACAAACTGGTATCAGAGCGTCTAGGTTCATCAACAAATCTGTTTATCTGTTTTAAGCAAGGTAGATTGGCACCAAGGTCATAATTGACGCTAGGATTTGGGATCTACACAAGCTTTTCTGGTGAGAAAGATGTATGCTTTAAATGTTAAGATTGACAAGTATACAGGAAGGAACAGTTTTACTTTGTGGTAGATCAAGATGTGTGCTTTGTTGAAGCAGCAGGGATTATGGGGTCCCTTGTCTAAATCAACAGAAGGAAGTGATGCTGAGAGAGCCAGTCTGGAGGAGAAAACACATTCAACAATTATGTTGTGCTTGTCAGATGATATTATCACAGAGGTTGATAAGGAGGACACTGCTGAGAAACTGTGGGCCAAACATAAGATTCTGAATATGACTAAGTCCCTAACCAACAAGTTGTTGTTGAAACAGTGTCGGTTCAGTTTAAGGATGCATGAGGGTACTCAGCTGAGGGATCATCTAGATCAACTGAACACAATATTGCTTGATTTAATAAATCTTGATGTGAAGATTGAAGATGAGGATGCTGCATTGATTCTACTTGTGTCACTGCCAACATCATACGAGAACTTTGTGCAGTCCTTTATTGTTGGAAATGACTCAGTATCATTGGAGGATGTAAGGTCATCACTCCATGCTCGAGAGTTACGCTATAAGGCATCTGGATATGGAACAAATAGTCAGTCTGTTGGGTTGGTGGCCAGTGGAGTCAGCAGGGGGCCAGGAAATTCTGGAAAGAAGAAATTCAAAAAGAATTCCAAGGGTCCTAAAGCTAAGGATATCTGTAATTACTGCAAGGAGTAGGGACATTGGAAAAATGAATGTCCAAAGAGGAAGAAGCAGCATGGTACTTAGCATGGTACAGTTGCTTTGGCAGAACAAGACACCAACTCTGAAGAAAATCTGGCCTTAGCAATTTCAGAGTCAGCGGGGCACATAGATGTGTGGTTTCTTGACACTGGGGCATCTTATCATGTGTGTCCAAACATGGAGTGGTTTTCAACTTATCAGCAGGTTGATAGAGGTCATATTGCTATGGCCAACAGCAAGGTCTGTAAAATAGTTGGGATTGGGTCCATCCAACTTAGGACACATGATGGTAAATTTTGCACATTGAATGAGGTTAGGCATGTTCCAAAAATGACCAAGAATTTGATATCACTTAGTCTACTGGACAACAAAGGGTTCAAGTTCAGGGGAGAAGGTGGAGTGGTGAATGTCTATAAGGGTTCATGTGTGACTCTAAAGGGTATCAGGCAGGGGACATTGTACATACTACAAGGGTCTACTGTATCAGGTTCTGCTGTTGTTGCATCATCAGAGGTTCACCAGTCATAATTGACTAAGTTGTGGCATATGAGATTAGGTCATATAGGTGAAAGAGGGATGCAAATTTCGTCTAAGTCTGATCTACTTGGGGGACATAAGGTCAAGGAACTGGAATTTTGTGAACACTGTGTGTTCGGGAAGCTACATAGGAGCAAGTTCCCAAAAGCAATCCACATCACAAAAGGGACACTTGATTATGTCCATTCTGATTGTTGGGGACCTTCAAGGGTGGAGTCATTGGGTGTTCACAGGTATTTTGTGTCTTTTATAGATGATTATTCAATGATGGTTTGAGTAATTATGATGAAACACAAGAGTGAAGCATTCAAGCAGTGGAAGGCTTTGGTTGAAAATCAGACAGGGAGGAAGATCAAGAGACTTAGAACTGATAATGGACTAGAATTTTATTGGTCTGAGTTTGATGAATTTTGCAAGAATGAAGGCAGTGTCAGGCACCATACTGTAAGAGATACTCCACACCAGAATGGTGTTGCAGAAAGAATGAATCAAACTCTTCTGGAGGGGCAAGGTGCATGCTCTCTAATTCTGGTCTAGCAAGGAGATTTTAGGGGAGGCTGTTAGTACAGCCTACTACTTAATCAATAGGGGGCCTCACACTGGGATCAAACTTAAAACATCACTTGAATTTTGGTCAGGAAAGTTAGCAGACTACTCTGGACATAGGGTTTTTGCAAGCACTGTCTACTATCATGTCAGTGAGGACAAATTGGAGCCTAGGACCAAAAAGGGTGTGTTTGTTGGATATGGAGATTGAGTTAAGGTGTATATAATCAGGTCATCAGCTGAAAATAGGGTTATACTCAGCAGGAGTGTAGTTTTTGATGAAAACTCTATGCTTAACTCATCTGTGAGAGCCACATCTGAATTTGAAATTGGATCTGAGACTGAGAAGATTGACAAATAGGTGGATCTTCAAGCAGATCCTGCTGGATTAAAGGAATCGGCAGGGGACAGTCAACAGTCAGCAGATCCAGAACATGATCCAAGCCAGTCTACTGAGCAAGGGTCAGCAGAGACTCAAACTGCTGATGTTGGTCGGCAGGGTATAGCTCTCAGCAGAGCTAGGAGGACCAATATCAGACCTCCAAGAAGATATGGGTCTGAAAAGGATATGGTTGGATATACACTACAGGTAGCTGAAGAAGTGGATGGTTTTGAACCTAACACTTACAGGGAAGCTGTGACATGTTCTGAGGCATCCCAATGGCTTGTTGCTATGGGAGAAGAAATGGAGTCACTTCAGAAGACTGAGACTTGGGATCTGGTTAAACAACCACAGGACATGAGGTTGGTAACTTGCAAATGGATATTCAAGAAAAATGAAGGAATGACATCTGTTGAGGGTTTTAGATATAAGGCACATTTGGTTGCTAGGGGGTTCAGTCAGAAAGAGGGGTAGACTATGAAGAAATATTTTCTCCAGTGGTCAGACATACTTCCATCAGGGTGCTGTTAGCAATAGTGGCACATCAGAATCTTGAACTTGAGCAATTGGATGTGAAGACAACCTTTCTACATGGATATGTAGATAAGGAGATGCATATGACTCAGCCAGAGGGTTTCCAAGTTCCTGGCAAAGAAGGATATGTGTGCAAGTTGAAGAAGTCCTTATATGGACTTAAGCAGGCTACAAGGCAGTGGTATAAGAAGTTTGACAGCTATATGATTCAGCAGGGTTATAGTAGGAGTCTATATGATTGATGTGTTTATCACAACAAGTTGAAGGATGGATCAATCATCTATCTGGTGCTGTATATAGATGATATGCTGATAGCTGCTGCAAACAAGTCTGACATCCAGGATCTGAAGAATTCGCTCAAGGCTGAATTTGAGATGAAGGATTTGGGGAATGCAAAGAAAATTCTGGGGATGGAGATCTATAGAGATAGGAAGCAGGGGAAGTTGTTCTTGTCTCAACAGGGGTATATTGAAAAGGTATTATCCAAGTTTGGCATGTTAGCAGCCAAACCTATAGATACTCCAATGACACCAAATCTACATATGTCCGCTATGTTTGCTCCAAAGTCAGATGAAGAGAAAGAATACATGTCTAAGGTTCCATATGCTAGTGAAGTGGGTAGCTTAATGTATGCCATGGTTTGTACTAGGCCTGATTTGGCTCAGACAGTCAGTGTTGTCAGCAGGTTTATGGCTCAACCAGGAAAGGAACACTGGAAAGCAGTAAAGAGGATATTCAGGTACCTTAGGGGTACATCAGATGTTGGACTCATTTATGGAGGTGGTACTCAATGTTTTGTCACGGGATACTGTGATTCTGATTATGCTACCGATGTGGACATCAGGAGGTCTATGACTGGGTATGTGTTTACTTTGGGTGATTCTGTGGTAAGTTGGAAGGCAACTTTACAGGGTACAGTGACATTATCTAGTACTGAAGCAGAGTATATGACACTGACAGAAGCTGCAAAGGAGGCAATCAGGTTGAAAGGGCTAGTCAATGATCTGAGTCTGCATCAAGATCAGACTAGATTGTATTGTGACAGTCTTAGTGCAATATGTTTGGCTAAAGATTAGGTTCATCATGAGAGAACCAAGCATATTGGTGTTAGGTACCATTTTCTAAGAAATGAGATGAGGGTTAAAGTGGAGAAGATCAGCACTGATATGAATCCTGCTGATATGTTCACTAAACCAGTTCCAAGGAGCATGTTTCAGTTATGACTGGACTTGCTGAATATCCAAAGCTATTAATTTGAATCTAGGAATACTCAGCTGAAGGTGAAGGTCTGCTGAGGTATTCAAATCTGAAGACAAAGAGGGTTTCTGGCACTTGGTTGTGCATCTGGTCAGTTTGCATGAAGTTGAAGTCAATGTGGAGATTTGTAATGGTGACTTAAACTATGCTACTGAGTCTGGTTTTGGAAACATGTTTTGGTCAGCAATGTAAAAAGCATTTACTGAAGTCTGGTGTTCAGCAGGGTTGATCAACCTGCTAATGACAAGTCTACTGAAGACAAGTCTGCTGATGCTTAGCAGACTTATAGAACACGTCTGTTGCATGTTTGTTCGAAGTTACTTCTGGGGTATTTCAGTCATTTACTGGGTTGGCTGTTTAGTCGATTAGGGTTGGATCCCCAAGGCTATAAATACCTTATGTATTTATTGTAACTTAACGTAACTTTCTGGTGATAATAAAATATCCTCGTTTGCCCGTGAAGTAGTCGGCACATTACCGGAAACCACGTTAAATCTGTGTTCTTCTTGTTTCTGTGTTTACATGCTTGTTTATTTTATATCTTTACTCACAATCACCATCACCTCTTGATCGATCCGTCATAACACGTTTCTTATTGAAAATTCTTCCATTGTTGTAGAATTCTTTTCCTTGTTGTTCACTCTCTTATTCACTTCACTTGTTCACTCTCTCTTGTTTACTATTGTTCATAAGAATGTTTCAAGTTGAACTGGTTTTGAAGAAAGAGGAGACTTGAAGGAGGCACTATTCCAAAATTATAATCATTAAATTAAGGTATGAGTTACTTTATTTTCGAAGAGAGTATGAGTTACTACTTAAGATTCTTTCTTTGGTGCGAGGGCTGCTTTTATTTTGTTCATTAATGTACTACGATATTGATGTTTCATTTGTCCTCCAGGTGTTTGATAAAATGTCTAAGTAGTGCATTTTTTGTTGTTGCTAGGTTTACCTAAGTTACTCATTTAAAAGCAACTCTATAAGTTGTGTACTCCAAGAGTTTGATAAAATGTCCAAATAGTGCTCTTTTTGTGTGTTTTTATTTTTATTTTTTGCTAGAAATACTTAAGTAACTCATGTACCCTAATTGTTCGAGAAAATATATAAATAGTACATTTTGTTGACTAATGTATAAGGCATTGTTTCCAAATTAGTTTGACATTTACAAAGTCGAATACACTTTCGTTGATTATAAGCATCTCTTATGTGATTTGATACATCTCTTATGTGATTTCATGAACACACCAGCATTCCTTGGTATGTCTTTGTTCCATATTGTGAGTACATTTCTAGTTGCTTAAATGTGAAATGACATGATGCTTGAGCTTGTGTGAGCTTAGTTTTGACATGCAATTTGTGTTTGTCTCAGAGTTGAACATGTGCTTGACTATGTGTCATTGGTTCGATTATGAGGTTGTCCAATATCTTTTACCCTCATTTATTTTACTTTTGTTTGATATCTAATCACCACACATGTGATTTATTTGTTTGTAGATGAAGCCTATAAGATCGAAAAATCCTTCATACCTTATCGAGGAGCAATCAAATAGGCGTAGACCATTGACAGCTTCGTATAGAAAAGAAAAAGAGGAACAACATACAGAGAAAATGAGACGATTGAGTGCGAAGGAAACACCCACGCTTTACAAGTTCAGCAAAAGGTTTGAAGACGAAGAAGGTCCTCCTCATAAAGGGACCGATGAAGAATTATATGATAACATTAAAAAGACGGGTGATAAGGGACGTGATGATCACGAGATGGTGATGATGATGAGGAGGGAAGCGATAAGGAGGAGAAGAGTTGTCACAAGGAGGTTGGTGATGATGACGTTGAGGGTGGTGATGAGGATGAAGGTTGTGATGATCAAGAGGGGGTTATGACGATCAGGGTGGTGATGATGAGGTGTGGGGTGATGACGATAGAAACTACCTCCAACATTTGAACTAACTTGACATGTTTCTTTCTTCATAGAAACTACCTCCAACATTCGTTCAAAGTTTGAACGACGCTGCTGAACTTAAATATGGTTGTTCTCAATAACCGTATTGGTACATGGGAAGTGAGGGTTGGAGTGACCAACGATGGACTTCTTCATTTCTTCAGGGACGGTTGGCAGGAATATGTGGCTGCTCGTGAATTGAAAGAGCAGGAGATCATAGTGTTTGAACACAAAGGCAATTTAACTTTCGATACCATTGTGTTGGATGACTCTTCCTGTGAGAAGAATTTTTCTTATTTCGAGAGTGAAGATGATGATGCAGGAGGAGATCCCACGGCTAACTAGAATCTAATTCCCTGCTTTGAAACGACTCTAGAAAACTGGGCCTTTTCATATGGTTATGTGGTGAGATATGTTAAAAAAAAATGAGTTATTTTCTTGATTTATATTTTTCCTTCATTGGATTTTCTAACACTATTTAATTATGTTGTGATTGGTATAACATTCCAGTACCATTTGCTAGGTCTAATGACATGCCGCGAGACAAGACCGTGGAGTTGCGAAGTGCCACACGGGATTCATGGCCGGCTAGACTTGTAGCGTGTGCCGAACCCTATTAACAAGCTCACTTCACAAGGTTAAATGATTTCTTGAGGGACAATGAGCTCAAATTTAGAGATACATATAGCTTTGAACTCGTTGATCAGTCTACAGAAAATCATATCGTGTTGGATGTGGGGTTTATTAGATGCTGAAGATCATTTTTAGGGACATTGTAATTAAAACTCATTACTTTTTGTTTTGAACATTTTGAATCAATGTATTAGATGTTGAATTACGTTTGGATTACTTGTGGATCATTTTTGTTTGGATCGATGTTTGGATAGTTGAATTACATTTTGAATCATTGTATTAGATTTTTTTTGGGGAATTGTATTAGATTTTGAACAATTGTATTTATCAATATTTGGATATTTATCGTTATCATTGTTTGTATGACGTTATTCATCATGTTTAGATATTTGTCGTTATCTTTGTTTGTATAATAGGATTATTGTTTGAATCTTGTTTGGTTAGTGAGATTACACTAACACAAGTGTCTTCAGGACTGGGTCCAAAACGTCAGCATAAAGGACGTTGTTTCAGCCAGACAACGTCAGGTATGATGACATTTTGAAAACAGAACCACATTCAACGTCACCATGGCTGACGTTATGGTTGCAAGACCAACGTCATGGTGGCTGGCATTTTGTAAACAAAAGCATGTTCAGTTCTGAGTCCATAACGTCGCCCTACTTGATGTTTCTATTACATAAACAACGTCAGTGTTGCTGGCGTTTTGAAAACAGATGCATTTTCAGTTTTGGAATCCAAAACGTCAACAATGTTGACGTTCATCTTGTACACGAACGTTAGTCGTACTGACGTTTGCTAGGATGCCGGCCGAAGATTTTAATAGCCGATCGGAAAACTCTTAAAATTTTCATTTTTTCCATAATTCATGGTGTTTCAAGTCATTGAGCATGTTGTTTCAGTGTTATCTTATTACATGCTCAAGATTGTCAGTTTTGATTCCATTTGTGCTTCCCTATAGCTTGAAAATGATATTTGGGTGATGATTATGATATGATATGATGAAAAATGTTGGAATAGAAGGTTGAAGAAGAAGAAGATGATGAATTTTGATGATGAAGATGAATGTTGATGATGGAGATGAAGATGATTTTTTTTGGAATAGAGAATTGAATGTTGTTGAGGATTTGGATGAAAATTAAGTTCGTGGATTGTTATTGATATATGTTAATAATTGTGGATTATAATATTTCATTTAAATAATCAAAGGACTCAATTTTATTATTTAAGATTTGTGGTAGAAGAAGTAATTATTTTATGGAAAATTTAGTTTATAGTCCACTTTTTCCCCCTTAATTAAGTGTTAATCCAGCTTCAATTTTTTAGTTACATTAAGGACAAATAAATTCCACCGGACGAATATACCCTTATTTGATACCCTCTATTTTTTAAACATTACCTGCAAAGGGTGAGGCAGGGCTTCTTTCTTCCCGTCGGAGTAACGGTGGCTTCCGCCGGTGGTCTTTATTTTCTCCGGAAGGATTACATGACCGCTCATTAATCCATCTCTGAACAGTCACATTTCTTGTAGAGAGATCAGTCAATTACCATTTCTCAGCGAAATTCAATCATCAAAATCCATTGATTTACCGTTGGATTTCTTCTTTTTACCACCATCATCATTATGCGGACAAGTGATAATGAAGATTCCGATGGAATCTTGCGGCCGGAGTTGTAGCCGTCTCTGAAATAATGGAGTTGTATTTCATCAAATATGATTCAGTACTAACTATTTGTTGGAGTTTTTTAACTAGAAAGAAAAGAAAGACACTACTACTACTTGAGAGTTGATTTATATCCTAGAAACTCTTTTTTTTTTTTGCTTTTTGTCTTCATAATTACAGGTTTTAAAGGACATGGGTTTTGGCTCAAAGATTCTTCTCCCCATTATCCTCGTCGTCACCTTCTTCTTGATATCATTATTTTATACCCACATTTTGATTGCAAACACTACACCGAATGTTGTAGCGTACTCAGTTCAAAGAGGAGAGAGCAAATTGTATTGGTTTTGGAAAAGTTTAGATCTTTCCTTGGATAAGAGAATTTTTGTGCAAGAAGATCTTTCCTTGAATTAAGCCTTAAATGATCCTTATATAAGCCTAATACTGTGTTACTAATATTGTGTGCCTTATATGATACTATTACTGATATTGAGCCTTATATAAGCCAGATATGATATTGTGTCCCTTGAATTAAGCCTTAAATAACCCTTATATGAGCCAGATATGTATGCCTTGAAGTAGTCCCGTGAATTAAGCCTTAAATGAGCCTGATACTGTTTACTAATATTGATATTGTATGCCTTATATGATACTGTTAGTGATATTGTATGCCTTATATGATATTGTGTCCCTTGAATTAAGCCTTAAATGAGCCAGATATGTGTGCCTTGAAGTAGTCAATTGAATTAAGCCTTAAATGAGCCTGATATTGTTTACTGATACTGATGCTATATATTTACTGTTACTGATACTATTTACTGATACTGATATTGTTTACTGATACTGTGTTAGCGTAAATGCTGCGATTAAATTCGGCTTTCAAATACTACGTCGAAAAGGTATCAAATGAGGTCTCAAAATGAAGATTAAAAAAATATGAACTTTGGTGAAACAATTTTGATGATCGGTGTTCTAAATCAAAAGTTACGGTCGTTCGTAAGAAAAACGCTCCGGTTAATGCAAATATTTTTTCGGCTTTCAAAATTTACGTCGGAAGGGTATCGTATTTGGGCTCAAATTAAAGTGCAAAAAAAAATATGAATTTTGGTGAAATTTTTTTGATGATCGGAGTTATAAATCAAAAGTTACGAATGTTTGAAAAAAAAAACAAACAAACAAACAACACCAAACCTGAAGGAAGCAGAATAAACTGAAGACATGCACGCGTCCCTTTTAAAATGGTATTCTTGTCCGTCTGAAATTGTTTGTCCTTTTTGCACCTAAAAAAAGGTTTGTGTCATATTTATTCATTTTGTAATCTTTTCTGCTATTTTCCCTCAATCTCCCATATTTTATTTTATTGGTGGTGCTTGAAGTAAAAAATAATAATAAAAATATTATGGTGGTGCCAAAAGTAATTTAAAAAGTATTGTGAGTAACGTGTTGTCAATAGAAGATGCCTATATTTAAGATATGTAGGCAACATAATTCTAAGTTGTCATCAACTAAAGCCCAAACCATTTACATCTTACATCTTCAAAAATAAAATTTGTCCCCTAAAAAAAATACAAAATTTATTTAACTTTTACAGCAGTTGGAAAAATTAGTTTATAGTCCACTGTTCCCCCCTTAATTAAGTGCTAATTCAGCTTCAATTTTTAGTTGAGGACAATAATTTTCCGTTCGGACTCTTTTGCCCTTCATATCCGTTTTCTTTTTTCATCGGCATTTTTTCTGTATCATCATTAATTGCGGTTTTGAATCAATTAAGGCTCGAAATTCATTGTTCCGGCACTTTTTTTGCGTATCTTCATTGATTTTCTGTTCAATTTCATCTTCTAATCCGTTAATCGTGTTGTTGTTTTGATCTTTAGCTGAAGGTAATGTTTCATCTCAAATTTTCACGGATTTTTTATTTTGTAGTCGAATATTTTCGTTTCAGATGTGTTGTTTGTTTCTAATATGTTGTTCTTCGTTTATTTTGCATTCAAATCAAATCACATTGCATTTTTAGTTTGATACCTCATTTTGATTATGTTTTCAGTTTTATTTTGAGATCAATTTTCATTGGAGACACATCTTTCCTTAAATTCTATATTTTTCCTTATTGTTTTTGGTTGTAGAATCCTGATTCTCATTTGTGTTAGATATGTATGTACAGACTGCTCTTTGAATTCCTACATTTTGAATTACATTGTAGAAGCGTGATGTCTTTATGAGAGAAAGATCATGATTTCTTACCTGCATTGTACATTGCATCGATACCGTGTTACGATATCGTACCAATATCGCATACACGTATCGTGTTAATGACTTATTTCTTTAGTGTTAGTTGTTAAGTTGTGCTTGTGTGAGGATGGTGGTTTTGCTTTGCAGCATGCGTTGGAGACTTATGTCTTGCCTGTTTCTGAAATTGATTGCTTTGAGTTTATTATGAATAAGATTTGTAGGAAATGGTCTTCTTTGAATCCATCATGTGTTAAGTTGTACTACAAGTTACCTGGTTGTTCTAAGTGTTTTTTTATCTAATGATGAAGATTTGGTTTCGTTGTTTATTGTTTCTCGTTCCTTTAATGGGCATATTGTTCATGTGGATGCTGTAGAAGTCAGCAATATTTCTTCATCAACTTCCAGTACCTGTGTAGCTCATGTTGGTGATGTTGTTTCCTCAAGCTCCAATAGTTGTATGCCTGTTGTTTGTGCTGATGGTGATGAGGATTTTATGTCAGTTAGTTCCTCAGTTAAGAAGGCTAGGCTTGAGCTAGGTTGGGATAAGATATCTTTTAAATCTGGGACAGTGTTTTATGGTGGTGCCTCGGAATTCAGATTATCTTTGCAAAAGGTGTTCATATACACTGGTTTTCAATATGTTTTAAAAAAAGAATGACAGCAATAGGATAACAGCTTATTGTCCTTTCAAGGAAATATATAATTTTGCATGGAAGGTTCATGGTTTAAAATTGAATATGAATGGCTATTTTTATGTTAGAGACTTATGCACTGTTCATATATATGGTTCTGCTGGTCGTTCTTTTGATGGATCACGAATAAGTTCTGAGCTTGTTGCAGATGTTATTGAAACTATGGTTCGCGATACACCTACTTTGAGTCCTGGTGTAGTTAAACGTGATTTGTTCTCCCTATTATCGTTTAGGGTTACATATTCAAAGCAAGAATTGGTGTGTCGAAAGCCAAATCAGCTTTGTTTGGCAATGTGCGTGAATCCTTTAAGAGATTGCCTGCATATGTTCAATGTCTCTTGGATTCATATCCTGGCTCTCGTGTTGTTTATGAAGTGGATCCCGGATCATGTCATTTTAAACGATTGTTTGTTGCTTTTGCTGGTTGTATACGTGGTTTCAATGCTTGCCGTCCTCTCATTTTTCTGGATGGAGCACATTTGAAGGGTCAATTTAGGGGTCATTTATTGGGTGCTACCGGGAAAGATGGTAACCAAGGTATATGAGTTTTTACTTTTTATAGAATATGTTTGATTAATAATAAGAGTAACACAGTATCATAGTACAGTATTATAAACTCGGACATTCATATTATTTTCTTTTATGTTAGGTATCTATCCCCTTTGTTTTGCTATTGTTGATTCTGAGGACATTGATAATTGGAACTGGTTTCTCATCAATCTGAAGGCTATTTTGGATTCTCTGCGGCAGCTTACATTTATGAGTGATAGGAATCCTGGTTTGATTGATGGTGTTCGTACTGTTTTTCCGGATGCTTACCATTCATATTGTTTGTATCATTTGAAGCTTAATTTACGTGAGAAGTGTGCTGAATTTTCGAAAAACAAGTTTTTTAGGCATCGAATGGTTGAGTTGCTTGAACAGTGTGCCTATGCTTCTACCAAATCGGAATTTGATTCTAATTATAACTTAATTCTTTTTTAGGGTGGTGATGCTGCAAAAGCATTTTTTAAAAATCTGAAGCATGAGAATTGGGCTAATGCTCACTTCAAGGGTTGTCGGTATGGATACATATCATCTAGCACGGCAGAATCCTTTAATGCGTGGGTTGTGAAAGAGCGTCATCTTCATGTTGTTAACTTGGTTGATGTTATCCGTATTAAACTTATGCAGCGGCTTTCAGGTTTGTGTTAGTTTTAATTTTATTGTTATCATAATGATGTGTTTATTTACATTCGCTTAGTTATTTCATGTTGTTGTTGCAGATAAGAGAACTTTAGCTGCGTCATGGACTACTGCTATTTGTCCCACAATTGATGCAAATCTATTTCATATCATGGATCAATGTAAGCAGTGGCATGTTGTTAGCTCGACGGCTTTTGTTTATGAGGTTCATTCTTCACCGAGTGCTGCAGTGAATTTGAGGGATCGGACCTGCTCTTGCTCTATTTGGCAAATCATGAGTACGTGACTGTTTTTGCATGATTATGTCAATGTTTGTTACAGGACAAGCTCGTTTATGGATTGTTATCAACACAATTTATCCTGTTCCATATACTTATTTATCAGCTTAGATATCAGCTTCATCTGTTGTGTTGCCTCCATTCTCTAGGAGGCAGCCTGGAAGACCTCGGACTAAACGCATTCTTTCACATGGAGAGCCATCAAAACGTTCAAAGCATGCATATAAATGTAGTCGGTGTGGTTCTTCTAGTCACAATAAGAAAAGTTGTACTTCTGCTATTCAGTTGGGCTGATTTTGTATTGTTGATGATTGTAGAAATGGTTGTGGTGTTTGGATTTGTACTGATATTGTTTGCTGATACTGATACTAATACTGTTTACTGATACTGATACTGATACTGTTATTTGAGTTAAATTGAATAATAATGATTATATTTTTGCTTGAGTAATAGTTTTGTAATCTCTACCATTTTTTACTGATTTTTTGATCAATATATTTTGTACTTGTTTAATGATCATGATTCTGCATTAAGAGCTTCTTATTTTGATAAAGATTTGAATGATTAGATTTGCAATTACAAACTAACATAATAATAGTCATTGGTAGTTGACTAATATAATATTTGAGAATTAAAAGAGCATTCATTGACAAAAGTAGTATGAATCATTCAGAGTAACATTCAATATTTACATGATAACAAAAGTACTTCAATAGTTGACTTTACGTTACACATCAGTCATTGACATAAGTAGTTTGAATCATCCAGAGTAACAATTTAACATCAGTGTACATTTTAACAAGAATACAAAGGTACCAGCAACATATCATTCATTGTTATGCTGTTTATGATCATTCCTTTCATTTGTTGCACTTCTTCATCTTTCAAATCCTTTTGGATTGCATTTCTTGTTACGATTATGTTGATGTAGTATATCATATAAACAGCATAATCGTTCATGCATCAGTTTTAGTTCAATGGATTAAGACTCGTGTTAGTAATCAAAGAAAATGTATGTAATACTTTCTTACGTTTGATTTTTTGTAGTTGTAGGTCGCGAACGTTGTTTATCTTCTGAGGCTTCTTTCGAGCCTTCTCCGGCTTGGTTGCTTCATCTGGGTACATGGTGTCCCAAATAAATGATTGATGTGAATGAATGTGTATAAAAATAGATGTTAGAGTAACACAGCATCAGTAAACAGTATCAGTATCAGTAAACAATTAAAGTATCAGTATCACAAGATTGCTTACCACGGTTTCACAGTCCTTCAAGTAAGGGTCATTTGTTCTTTCTGCTCTCAATGAATGGTACATATTCCAAGTACCTTGTTGGTTGTTGTAGGTGAGAAGCAACCAAGGGTTCCCATCTTCTTCTTTACCTTAGCCCCATAATGGAATAAGCATTGTTTTTCATGTTCTTATGTGTTTGACAATGTCTTCAATGGGTTCGTTGTCAGCATTTCCCACTGTGTTGTAGAACTTTAAGAAATCCATCTGCATAAAAGAATGTTAATGTTCATACTAACAGTTGAATTAACAGTAGCTACAGAAGTATAGTAGTCAGATTTCTATCATACCAATGGTGCTACCTCAATTATCTGGTAATTTTCGTGTATTACCTCTTCCTTTTTCATGATTGTGCACATTGCATCTATAATCTGTGTATGAATTTATTTTGTCAATAGCTAAATTATATTGCATATGAAAGCGGATATTGCAGTGATATTATGAACTTCTTACCGATTCGTCAATGAATAAGTTATTCATTATAGCCACTAGTGAGTTGACTGTGACAAATGGGTAATTTCTCATTCAGCTTGCCCATACTTCTTTGCTGTGTATGATTATAGGAGTCACATTAGTGTTGAATATGTAATCCTTATAAAAGTATTACATGAATTATTTATGAAGAGATACTTACTTTTGCCCACCCTTTTGATTATGATCCCATATACGTTGGTACGCCTCTGTCATAACATGTGCTCCACATTTGTATTCTTCTTTTGATTCTTTCATGAGTACTTTCCATTGATCACCTCGTTGTCTGTTGGAGCAATGTATTTTGCTGCTTGTTCATCTTTTTTCTTCTTTCCTTTCTTGGTGTCGTAGTCGAACGCTTCATCCTGAACTGCCTTCTTTTGTCTTGGATTTTGATGAAGCCTTCTGATCAATGACGACTAACCAATTTTTGGCTTACTTTGTTGAGTTACTTGATGAACTTCAACGTTTCTACCTCAGCTTTCAATATTTCAATCTTCTTATCATGTGCATCAAAGCGTTCCTTCTGCGCTGCTACAAGTTTTCTAAGTGTTTCTTTTGATAATGCATTATTTTCAGCCATTCTTTTCAACTCATCCATGGTTGCATCTTTTTCAGACAACTGTTTTTCAAGTTGTGCAATCCTGTTTTTCAGTTCTGTGTTTTCTTTTGAATGCGCATTCTTCATCTCACTTAGATGCATCTTCATATCTTGTCTGATTCTTGAGCTCTCATCAACTTTTCCTTTCAATTGGCTGATTGTATTCTCTTTCTCAAAGCTCTCCTTCTCAAGTTCAGCAAATTTCTTTGCAAGCATCTCAATCCTTCTTCTATCTTCCTCTTCCTTCTGCTTGATTCTTTGTTTTTCTTGATCATCTTTGTTTGGATTCATTTCTGCCATGAGATTTTCAATGTATTTTGCCTTGTTGTCAAGAGATGGCTGAAGGACTTCATTTTGGGATCTTTCCTTTCCATATAAATCCTTCAATTTCTTTACTTCAGATGTCAATTCAGCATTTTTAGCAACTTGTTCATCCATTTTTGTTGTCATGTTTTCATATTCAACATCCAATGCTTCTTTTTGTCCAATTATGTCTGTTTGCTTGGTCTTGTAAGTTCGGACACATTCTTCAAGCTCTGATATTTCTTTTTGTTGTTGGTGCACTGTCTCTTGAAGCTTCTTTATATCTTCTTCTTTTCCCTCAATCATTGTTTGTAGCATGGATATTTCTTGTTTATGGTCCCGCAAAAATAAGTTTATACCGTGTTGATACTGTGTATTCATATGATGTAGGTTTTAATGTGTTTACCTCCCTTGAAGCTTGTCCGTCTTCCTTGTCTTCCAGCCATTCGTTGTCCATTTCATCTTCACTTTCTTCCTCTCCTTATTCTTGCTCTTCTTCTCCTTCCTCCTCTTCTTGCTCTTCTTCCGTTCCTTCCACTTCTTGCTCTTCTTCCATTCCTTCCACTTCTTGCTGTTGATCCTCTTCTTCCTCTCCCTGTTCTTCCTCCTCTTTATCATTTCCTTCCTCTCCATGTTCTTTTTCCTCTTCATCATTTCCTTCCTCTTCTTCCTCTCCTTCCTCATCATCCTCTTGTTCTGCTTCATTGTCATCTTCATCTTCGGTGTTCAATTCATCATCCAATCCTTTGATCAGCCATTTCTCATCTATTGTGGGAGTCAGTTCTTTTTTGTTGAACTACAATGCATGAAAAGGCTTTTGTGTTATGTTGTTAGTGTAAATTGTATAACAGTTAGTGAAAATGTATGATATCTTACCAATTTCTTATTCTTCTTGGTTAGAATTCCTTGTTGTCCCTTCGTGCTTGGTACAACCAGGTTCTCAAGTTGTTTTGTGTTCCATTTTTTAATTCTTGGGATTCCCTTTGATGAAAGTCTTTTCTTCCCTTTCTGGTTTGGTTCTTTTTGTCCACCATTTGTATCCCTTGGTGTAATTGCTTCTGAGTGCTCACAGAACCAATATTGCATTGAATATAGTTTATGTTAGTAATTTTAACAGGATTATTGCGTAATATAAGTAAGATTTAAAGGGAAACAAACTTACAGGTAACAACATAGTGCATCCATTCACTTGTTTTGGATTGTTCCAATTTTGCTTTAAGCCATCAGTGAGTTGGTCTAACACATGTTGTGACCAGTTGAAAGTATTTAATCTATCTATGTCATCAACATAGTATAATAAGCCCCATGCTATATTTCCTCATGTATTTGGAATCAAGACTCTGTGGAGAAGTAGTAGACATATTAGCTTGACAGAGTCATCAATAGATTCTTTGTCCTTCTTTTTGACAAGCTCCATCACTTTCATTTTTACTAGGTGTGCACTTAGTCTTGTTGCTCTCTTAAAATATTTTTTTTCTAATTTCGTTTCCCCCCTTACATGAGCTTTGATGTTTCCAACTTCTTCTCCACCATCCTATATCCCGAAAATCAGCTTGATATCCAATTTAGTTGGCATGCATGATGACCAACAATGTTGAATGTTTCCTTCTTTTTATCATGCCTGTTTATGAATGCATCCATCACCTCATTCTTCCTCTTCTATATAATGATCTGAGATGTATAAAGTGCTTTCAGCATGTTTCTGAATGGGGTTCTGCTGATTGCATCTTTGTGTGGCTTTTGCAGATGACCTTTTACCTTTTTCAATAAGTCTTGTATAGCATTTAAGTTTGATTAATACTGCAATGAGTACCTGCAATTATAAATAATTTGCATCTACATGTTAATATTTAGACACTAAAAAATTCATATTGAGTAGATTTTGAGATCATTATGACATCAATTGTCAGTATTGAGATGTCCATGCTCATTATCAGTATCAGTAGCAAGAGAATAAGTAACACAGTAACAATATCAGTATCAGTATCAGTATCAGTATCAGTAACATATGAAGTCTAGTTATTTAAGAAGCATCATTAATGTTTAGACACTAAAAATTCATATTGAGTAGATTTTGAGATCATTATGACATCAATTGTCAGTGTTGACATATCTATGCTCATTATCAGTATCAGTAGCAAAAGAATCAGCAAATCTTTATATATAGGGCATGCACATACAGAAATTATTCTGTAACTTTTAATTAGATTACTGCTATGAATTCTAACTAAACAATTTCAGCATATTGCAGTTTCTTACAAATCAAACAACACAGAAGTATACAACCGTCTTGCATTTAGAGATTTTTATTGTATCAACTTCATATAAGTAGTAGAATGTAGTTTGAATTTGGAAGCCTCAACAGAAAATGATATAAATACAACAGTATTTTGGTTCTGAGATCTTACCCTAACCGGTTTTCTTCTTCTTCACTGCTGTTGTTTCCATTTCCCCTTTTTCTTTTCGACATCTTGCAAAAATCGTTTAAAATCTCCGATATTACTCGTTGTTGCTTCTAAATGCTGAATCTCTGGATGATTTCCTGTCGAATCGCACCTAATTCTTCAGTTTTGATGAATTTTCCGGTGGAATGCAAGTGGTTAAATCGTGGAGTAATTGATAATGAACGTGGGTTGGTGCGCAATTGAATTGTCTTTCCGTTTCCGTTTTTTTTTCTTGCAAAAGGGCATTTTTTTCACGCGGTAAATGTTTGTCCTTTTTACACATTTTACAATTTCATCTGTTTATTTAATTTCTGCCAAAAAGAGGACTTTTGGATCTTTATCTCTAGATATTTATGTATTTCCAAATATATTACTTGTGCATTTTTATTTTTATTTTTGAAAGAATTACTTGTGCATTTTGAATGTGTTAAATGCATCTGCATATATTGTTCAAATTTTCAGTTTTTTTTTTTTAGGGAATCAAATTTTCAGTAGATACTTCCGATACATATGGCACCTATACTTTTTTTTTTGGAATTTATAACACCTCTACTTTTAAAATATTTATAAAAAAACAAATATTAAAACTACATCAGCTTTGATTATTTTATGTATAAGAGTCCATAAGGACAGGTTTTAAACTTAAATGGTTGAGAAGGACAGTCACTACATGTGTTACTACATTTTTATACACGTTTTACTTACATGTGTTCTTACGTTTGTGTCTTCTTAACCATTTTAGATTAAAACATTTCGCTACTTTACGACCTTTGGTTAAAGGTCGTAAAGGACATGTTTTAATCTAAAATGATTAAGAAGGACAAACATGTATTAACACATGTAATGGCTGTCCTTCTCAACCATTTAAGTTTAAAACCTATCCTATAGTATATAATCATACACACAGGATATGTATTTTATGTACATCATAGCACCTAATTCCATGTTTTCATTAATTTCAGAATGACTCGCACAAAATAATATATTAATTTTCTAAAGTAAAACAAGGAATAATAAATCATAAAATATAAGTATAAAACAATATTTATAGGAGGGTTCTGAAGGCACTATAGTTTTCACCGACGTTACTAAAAAGTGACACTTGTATAACTATATATAACGTCGGTGCCGCTAAAGTTATTAAGAAATGACACTTTTATAACTATAACGTCGGTGCCACTGACGTTAATCTTGAAAAGGAACGTCAGCGTCACTGACTTTTGTTTTCAATAGCAACGTCGCTACCACTGATGTTATTTTCATGAAAAGAGCCATCTAAAAGGGATGCAAATATAACACTATGACTAAACTTCCAGAAATTAGTCAAACTACATACACTTTGATGAAAAGAGCCATCTAACACTTTTAGTTCTGTAGTCCTGCAAACAAGAATACAACAATCATCCACAAAACTTAATAAGTAGACAGACTACATACACTAAAACACGCGCATTTGAAAGGTCACCTCCAAAGCCATTCTGCATTGAGATTCAAAATAGTAAAATACCAATTCAACAATTTAAAAGAAAAGGGGGGAAGGGGGGAAGGGGGGAAGGCGGGAGGAGGAGGAGGAGAAGAAGAGAGATTCCGCTGCTTTTTGCTTTTTGTCTTCCAGTATAAAAACTCCGTCAACTCAAGTTGAACTTTAGGCAGCTCCTTTGAACTTGGCATCGTATTCATATGGTTGCTGTAAAACACAAGATTAACAACATCACGTCAAAACTGAAGCAGCTACATT
Organism: Gentiana straminea; assembly: GCA_036785695.1. Taxonomy (NCBI): domain Eukaryota; kingdom Viridiplantae; phylum Streptophyta; class Magnoliopsida; order Gentianales; family Gentianaceae; genus Gentiana; species Gentiana straminea. The sequence continues at coordinate 7,347,431 of JAVUPR010000479.1, forward strand.
TGATTATTATTAGTAAATAAGCACGCGCAAACACACACACACACACTAATTATTACAAATATGCATACATACATATATGTACACACACACATTTACGACAATGTCCATAAGAACGTATGTGTAAAGTACATTTACTCATAACGTATGCCATGTAGACAGAGAGGGAATGAATGTCATAATCCTTTATAAAATAGTACATTAGTGTGATGACAACATTACCAAGAAAATTGCTGAAATTGCTCTGCGAGCAAACCATCTCCCATGCATTGCTTGTTGAGCCCGTGACGCAGCCTCTGTGCTTTCAAACCGTAAATACACGTAGCCAACACTATTCCTGCAGGGTGAATCTTAATAATCAGTAAACTGCTTTTGCACACACCTGACAAGTAAAACATTCCATTTTTCCAATAGAAATACTAAACAAGTTTGATCTAGCTCGACGCAATAAAAAGAGGAATTTATTTTTCATAGTCCCGAGTAAATATACAAAAAAAAACACGTAGCCAACACTATTCCTGCAGGGTGAATCTTAATAATCAGTAAACTGCTTTTGCACACACCTGACAAGTAAAACATTCCATTTTTCCAATAGAAATACTAAACAAGTTTGATCTAGCTCGACGCAATAAAAAGAGGAAAAAAGAGGAATTTATTTTTCATAGTCCCGAGTAAATATACAATAGAAATACTAAAAAAAGCTCGACGCAATAAAAAGAGGAATTTATTTTTCATAGTCCCGAGTAAATATACAAAAAAAAAAAAAGCTACGCAAGCATTAGGGGGATGAAAGAAAACTGTACATAAGTTTGTAAAGCTCTTAAGTCCCATTTTGATCAACTAGTGGAATATGCAATAAAAGATAAACAATTTAAGCAAGGAGTCGTTTGGATTGTTGTAATGGAGTAAATTTCATAGTACGCAACGCGAAAGAAAGGAATGGCCTCTATAATATATGAAATGGAATGGGTGATAAAAGAGGCGGTGGCTGTAGGGCATTTCTCATTGCAAATGGCACTGACACAAATAAAGGCAAAGGCGCAAGAAAAGAAATTGATTCATTGTAGTTAACAGCATCTATAATGTATATTTCAAAAAACCAATTTATCATACATTATTGAGCAACCCATTGTTAAATCATTGAGTATTAAGAAACTCATAGCAAATCTATAACCTTCCTCAAAACACTAATGCAAAACATTGAGAATGAGCAACTTGACCCACAGACAATTCACTTAATTTTCTCTCTAGGATAAAAATCACAGGAGACATCAAATTCGATAAATCAAACGCATGGAGCGATACTTACTTGTCCACATAGATATGCTCCACCTTCCCATACTTCGAGCACTCTTCAAACACATCATCCCGAATGTCTTCATCATAATGAGGGTCTGTCTGCAATCCAAATAGCGCTTTAGATTTAGAATTCACATCACCCTTCCCCCACCCAACCAGTTAAAAGAGTGACAAAATGAAATTTTAGCAAAATCCACAATAACATGCATTAAGTGTGTGAGCCTGTATAAAAGCATGGTGCATAAAAGCATCCCGTGTGCCACTATGCCACCGAAAGCAACATATACTTAGCAGTGCAAGTACCAATGCAGATAAATGGTTCTTTAAAAATTTAGAATAGTACAACAAAAAAAAACTTGCAAGATATATAGAATAAACAGGCAAGTAATGATGAAAAAGAAAAACACAACAAACCTCAGCAGCAGGATCAAACATATTTTTTAAAAGTAAACACTCGCTAGGTTTCCCAATAGGTTCTGGTGGAGGTAGTGCAACTTGTGTAAGCATATGAGAAGGATATCCTGTAGGAGCAACCATTGGCATGTTGATGGCTTGATTACCGAAACTTGAGCCATTGACTACAGGCACCCCAAGAGGACCAGTAGCACTGCAAAGAAAACAACGTCAAGTTCCAGAGATCAGCACCCCAGCTATTTAACACAGTACAGTTGCGTTTTACAATAAAATAATAATAAATATAAAACACACATAATGGTATTTGTACAGACCTTGTGCCAGTTCCGCTCCTATCCAATCTTGCCATTAGCATTGCTCTAGATTGAGCAGTCAAACCCTGCATAGTACTGAAGAGTGAATCCCTCATACAGATGATAGATTTGTTTACATGTTAACAGAAAGAAAAGAGGCAGGGAAGGGAGGCGTCAAGTGAAACTTTTGGAGTTTTAGAAGAAACGATGCACCATTAACATGTACCATGAAAACCAAACAAAGATACTTTGTGTTACTCGTAAAACTTGCATCCCCAGAGATTTTTTGCTGACCTAAATCCAGAAAGTAGATTTAAGAAGTCACAAAACTCTTTAATGGCCCCGTAGTTTATGTACAATCTAGGGACACTGGGTACAATCTTCAGATACAAAAAATATCACTAGAAAATGTAAGAACGGAAGCTAAAGAAGGAGAGAAATAACTAGTGTTTATTTCAGTTAAAGAAAGCTTGGCTTATTACAAAGAGGCCTGGTTGTTTATATAATACAACCAGCCTCAGAAAAGCAACAGGAAAAGCAACTAGCCGTTGGAAGTCTTATCCTAACGGCTAGTTGGACTTTCAGCAAGAAAATAGAACCCGATAGAGGACAAAAGCTTATAGGAATTAAGCTTTAGACAAATACAAGGTCTAATTAACTAATTAAGGATTAACTTAATAAAAGACTAAAAGAGGTAGTAATAGGATTAATCATAAACGAGTGATTAATTCTAACACCCCCCTCAAGTTGGTAGATGTATATCAAACATGCCCAGCTTGCCAACATCTTCATAAAAAACTTTTCCAGGTAGGCCCTTAGTGAACAGATCTGCCACTTGTTCCTTGGAGGGAACAAAGTGAGTAGTAATGAGGCCACTCTCCAATTTTTCTTTGATGAAATGTCTGTCAACTTCAATGTGCTTGGTCCTATCATGTTGAACTCGGATCATGTGCAATATCAATAGCTGATTTGTTGTCACTGGACAGCTTCATAGGACTCCTCCACACCACCTTTAAGTCATTCAGAATAATCTTCATCCAAAGTAGTTCACAGATCCCTATATCCATAGATCTGAATTCAGCCTCTGCACTGGATCTGGCCACAACAGGTTGTTTCTTGCTTCTCCAAACCACTAGGTTGCCTCCCAAGAAAATGCAGTGTCCAGAGGTTGATCTCCTATCTTCAATAGCTCCAGCATAGTCTGAATCAGTATAAGCTTGTATATCCAACTCATCTTTCCTTGTGTAGAGTATCCCCTTGCCAGGACATCCCTTCAGATATTCAAGGATTCTGTCTGCTGCTCTTTGATGGCAAACCTTAGGATTTTGCATAAATCTGCTGACCACATTAACAACAAAGGCAATGTCTGGTCTAGTGTGTGCCAGATATATCAGCTTGCCCACTAATCTTTGATAGGAGTACTTGTCAACATCCTTATCCTCGGGTGAATTACTCAAGCCATGGTTGTACTCATAGGAGTAGCGAGCGAGGCTTGCATCCAAGTTTGCCAGTTTCTGTAAGAAGATCAAGGATGTATTTCTGTTGAGATATGAAAATCCCTTGATCTGAGTAGGCAAATTCAATCCCCAAAAAATACTTGAGTCTGCCCAGATTCTTGATGTCAAATTCTCTGACCATTCCTTCTTGTAGATTATGGTTGGCTTCATGATCATCACCTGTGACAATGATGTCATCAACATACACAAGTAGAATAGATTTCTTCCCAGTTTTTCCATGTTTTACAAACATGGTGTGATCACCCTGACTTGGCTTATAACCTTGGGCAAGCATGAATTTAGCAAATCTGCCAAACCATGCCCTAGGAGACTGTTTTAGCCCATATAGAGCTTTATTCAGTCTACACACCTTCCCATCTGAATTTTCAAAGCCTGGGGGAACAGCCATGTAAATAATCTCATTCAAGTTGCCTTGTAAAAAGGCATTCTTGACATCATATTGTTGCATGTTCCATCCCAGGTTTACTGACCAGGGAGATAAGAATCCTTACTTGTATTCATTTTAGCAACGAGGGCAAATGTTTCAAAGTAGTCCATCCCGTGAGTTTGGGTGTACCCTTTGGCCACAAGTCCGGCCTTATGTCTTTCTATAGTCCCATCGGACCTATACTTGGTTGTAAACACCCATTTACAACCAACGGTCTTTTCACCCTTAGGTAAGTGAACAAGTTCCCAAGTTTTGTTCTTTTCCAAAGCTTGCAGTTCTTCTGCATGGCCTTAGACCATTTTTCATCAGACATGGCTTCTTTCACATTTTTAGGTGTGTCATGTTTATGAAGGTTCATTATGAATCTTTTGTGATTCTGAGAACACTTCTTGTAAGAGAGAAAAGTTCTTATGGGATGTTTGGTGCATTCCCTTTTTCTCTTCCTTAGTGCTATAGGTAGATCATCAAAAGCACTTTCAGAACTTTCAGAGTCAGTGTTGTCAGTGAGGGAATCTGAATCAGTGCTACCATCCTTATTATCATTGCGATGCCCTCGGGATCATCACTTTCCGAGGGTTAGTGTTGATTTACGGATTAGCGTAGTACGATCAATCCCATGAGAGAAGCGATTTTAGAGAGTTTAAGTGTCTTTTTCTTTCTAGTGTACACAATAGGAGTTTTCTCTCTTGGTATTATCTCCTCTCGTATCCACGGGAAAAGCGTGATCACTAGAGGATCCGTAATTATTTCCTTCACTCGTAACGGGAATGAGGCGTGATCTTGAAGGAAGTCAAGATCGGTTTCTATGTCGGGCGGTGATCTCCCCTTTATGGTGAAAGTAAGATATCTCATCATGAAAGGTCACATCCCAGAGATGATGAACTTTTTACGGTAGGAGGATGATAACACTTATACCCTTTTTGGGTATTGGAATACCCAATAAACACACATCTTAGGGCCACGGGATCCAGTTTTCCTCTCTGTTATGGGCATGTATATGAGCAAATGCAACACAACCAAAGGTTTTTGGTCCCAGGCCTTGATTTAGACATAGTAGGATACAACTCCTTCGACATCCAATAGGGGTTTTGTAATTCAATACCTTTGTAGGTAATCTGTTTATTAGATGAGTTCTTTGTTAAGACAGCTTCTCCCCAATAGTTCTTAGGGACCAACATTTGAAACATTATTGCCCTGGACACTTCCATTAAGTGTCTGTTTTTCCTTTCTGCTAATCCATTCTGTTGAGAGGTATAGACACATGAGGATTCATGTACTACCCCTTTTTCATCCAGAAAAGGACTTAGCAGTCTGTTGAAGTATTCCCTTGCATTATCAGTCCTCAACCTCTTGATTTTTGTATCAAATTGGGTGAGGACATGATTGTAAAATTTGGGAAAGATCTCCAAGAGATCAGATTTGTTTTTCATAAGATATGTCCATGTAGCCCTGGAATAGTCATCAATGAAAGTAACAAACCAAACACAGCCATTAATATTAGAATTGGGAGAAGGACCCCAGATATCACTATGAATAATAGTAAAAGGTTCAGAACATCTGATATTTTGAATAGGATAAGAGGCCCTTTTATGTTTGGCCATTTCACAAACATTACAATGCATCCTATCTAAATCACAGTTGTTAAACAAAGTAGGAAACATGTGTTTAATAACTGTAAAGGGAGGATGACCTAGTCTATAATGATATAACCAAAGTTTATCAGTGTTAGACTTAGACACAAAACTAGCAACTTGGCCTTTTTCTCTAACATTCTTCTGATCTTTCCAAAAATACAGCCCCTCTCTAGCTTTAGCAACCCCAATCCTCTCCTTCTTTACAAGATCCTGTATCAAGCAAAGGTTAGAGGAGAAGGCAACCAAGCAGTTTGAGTCTTTGGTTAATTTTTGGATAGATATCAGGTTAGTAGATAATTTAGGAACATGTAGAACATCTTTTAAGATAAGTTTATTACATAACATATAGTCTCCTATCCCAGTGACATGGATAGGAGATCCATCAAACAACGAGAAATGGTTCTGTTTTTGTCACACAATACGTAATTTGTCGATTTTTACAAGAGAAGACCATATGGTACGTGGCACCGAGTCAATAACCCACTCTATCGAGACCTTCAAGCTTGTTTATTAATACCAGTCATACCGAAAAAGCCAAGGAGGTTGATGAGCCTTCAAGAGACTCAATGAACTTCCTCAGTTTTTCAATTTCTGAAGGTCCAAGAGTAGTGTTTTGATTCGATTCACGAAGCTTACGGATATTCTCACCGTGCTTCGTTGTTCTTCTTGCCATTAGCGAGTGTTTGCGATCCTTCGTTGGTGTTTTCACTCCCTGGTTTCCCATGGAGTTTCCAACAGTTTTCCCTGTTGTGCCTGCTCTTCTTGCAGAAAGAACAGAAAAGAGAGTCTTTTTCTCCAATTTTGTTGTTGTTCTTTTGATAAGTGTTCCCATTCCTTTGAAAGGTAGGGTTCTTATCATTGGTATTCTTGCTGCCTTGAATAATCAAAGCAGAACTTTCAACAGGAGGAGTATCAATCATGACACTTCTACTTTCTTCAGCTCTAATAAGAGCAATTGTTGCATTTAAACTAGGGAGATCTCCCTTTCCCGAGAATCCGAACTCTACGCAGTCATATTCCATGTTAAGACCGGCCAAAAAGGCATAGATCCTATCCTTTTCAAATATCCTTTTCAGGATATTAGCATCCTCACTGTTGTGCATCTTGATGCATTGGTAGTGGTCTAATTCTTGCCACAGCCCTTGCATCAGACCAGAATATTCAGTGATAGATCTATTACCCTGCTTTGTATTTGAAATCTTTGTTTTTACCTCATAGATTTGGGCTGCATCATTGACTTTAGAATAAGTCTCCTTCACATGATCCCAGATTTCCTTTGCATTGGCCATGAACATACATGTATCACTGATTTCAGGGATCATGGAGTTCCATAGCCAAGACATCACCATGGAGTCTTGCTCATCCCATACTGTAAACTTAGGATCTTCTTGAGCTGGTCCTGTCCCATTAAGATGACTGAGCTTGCTCCTTCCTTTCAAAAAGGTTCGAACAAACTGGGACCACTTCAAGTAATTCTTCCCATTGAGTTTAAGAGAAAGGTTTCTAATTAACTAATTAAGGATTAACTTAATAAAAGACTAAAAGAGGTAGTAATAGGATTAATCATAAACAGAGTGATTAATTCTAACAGAAAATTTTCTCGCTAGTTCCATCAATGACAACTAAGGTGATTCCCCACATGGGAAAATATTCCCAATCACAAAAAGAATTATAAAAGAATTATGGCATATCCATCAAGGAGAAGACATCCTTGACATCTCAGTTTTATGTTAAGAAAGTTAAACAATAATTTGGAAGCTTTCAAAATAACTCAAGCGTGACACCTGAAACTGTGTATTGTGTAATGATTTTTCATTTTTACAATGGATTTAACAGCATCTAAAAACCACCGAAAATCACAAGGGCTTGGTGGAACACTTTGATTCAAATCCCAGGTGATAAATTTTGATTATGTTCCTAGAATGCAAAGAAAGAGAAAAACTAACCAGACCACCCCCTTCGTCATCATCAAAATCGGCAGTCTTCTGTGCAGATTCTTGACTTGCCACATGATCCGTGACAGATGAAACCTGAATTTAAGAGGGAAAGGGAGGATAGTTAAGCACTGTATGATGAATCAATCTTGGAGAGAATCACCGATAACTAAACCTAAAATTATGAGTTCAAGCCTATCCAATAGGCATAAACGACAATGTCAAAAACCCCACCTTAATAGTCCGACCAGCAATCTCCAATGTGCCATTCAAACTTAGTGCTGCCTTTGCAGCCTCCAGCTGAGCAAACTACAGGAAAAACTATGATCAGGTAAGAATATTCATAAAACAAAAAACTAAGTAAATAGCTAAAACAGCAAAATTGAGTAAATATCATCATCCAGTACTCACTTGAACAAACCCAAAACCTTTGCAATGTCCAGTCTCTGGATCTGTAGGTAATTGAACAAGCTCAACAGCCCCAAAAGCTTCAAAGATCTTAAACACAGAAGAAAATTACAATGTCAAAAAAGATCAGTTTAAAGAAAACCAGCATAAAAATTTGTGCCAAACAATAACTTAATATCTGTTGCAAAAATGAGAAGAGTACAAAGGCATCATGTATATATCCATTCACACAAGCACGTATGCACAAGTATATTCTGATAAGGCATATAGGAGTCAAAAAATAGGAGCTTACCACCCTTCAGTAATAAACACTTGCAATGAAGAAGCTAGATTCAGGAAAGTAATTACCCGTATCGCCCAACAATAAAAACTACCAGAGTACAAGGTGGATAAGCATTGAATATACCAGGTGTTAAGTACTTAAGATTTTTATTGCACTGAACAGAATCAATTTCAACATGAAGTGGCTATTAACAATTTGACCTCTTCCACTCAAATCTTAATGTCACACAATCTGTTGAAGATACATCATCCCAAAAGTAAGTGTTTTTATTTAGCCCACAAATGAGTATCATATTAAAGCTTAAAATGCTAATATGAACAAGTGTAACAATCCAACAACTTAAGCTTTTGCGTTAGGTTATCTAACAGGTAATGCATTACAATTTACCGAGTATACAGACCAGGTGATTGCATTTAACTGTGATTACGTTTGGGAGTTTGGATATAGTGTTTAACAACATTTAATTTTAATAGTATGTTTAACTTTCTTGCACATCCAACCCCCGCCGTCAGCTCCTAATGATGAAATTAACTTGAAGCTGATAATACTCATCATAATTCATAATATTAAAGATGCATGGCCGAATTGCTGACTTGCTGCACTTTCTTTCTTACAGAAAGATTTAGAAGCATCACCTGTTTGAGCTGAAGCTCAGTCATGTTAAAATGTAGATTTCCCACGTACAACTTCCTATCGGTTGCACCATAGGGACCAATAACACTGGAACCGGTGGCATTGGAAGCCACTAGATTCTTTTCAGCCTCAGAAGGTTTAACCATAACAGACTGTCCAAGAAGTAGTTGACCTGATAAAGCAATAGCCATTGGCACCGACATGGCATCATAGAATTCAATGTACCTGCGGTAAAACATGCAATGAACAAATAAAGTTCGACAAGATACACCTAATTAAGTCTTTATCCCAACACCCCTAGAACTGCTAAAAAAATTACAGTCAATAAACATAAATACTGAATCGCTCATATTCATTTAACTTTCAAGAAGCAACTGTGACAGACCATTTTAAGCGACTTAAAAGTCCATGACATGCCATCGCAGGCAGGAGAAAATATTTCTATATAATATGCAATGTATATTATGAGCAGGAAAAACAATGTGGAGACATGGACAAAGACATTTCTAAGTACGAAATCACCAATGAACCTTGATACGCAAAATACAACACATTTCTATGAGGAAAGCACATACCCAACTCCTTTTGATCGCCTTGAATTTCGATCCATGATTAAGCGAACATCCCTTACCTGGACAGTTAAGAATAATCAGATGTGACATAAAAAACACATTTAATTACAAAAGTATGACAGAAATATTATATTCCAAATCTGCCTTGGGTAAGAAAGGCTCATAGGTTACACAACAATAGGTCTTCCTGCGCTCGGAGAAGCGTATAAAATGAATTCAGAGTATATGGAAAGAAAGTAACACTACAAATAGATTTTTGAAATTTATCAATGAAAACGAAATGTGAGGAATGAATTACGTGCTCCAAATCATTGATAATTAACATGATAAAAATGGGTTAACGGAGGAACAACCATGTGGATACTGACCTTTCCTGCTTTAGAGAAAAACTCATACACATCCCGCTCAGTTGCCTTCAAGGGCATCTGCAACCAAAAAAGACAGCAATCATAAGGAAAACTACTTAAACTGAAGTGATAAATATAAAAAATAGATGAATGCCAGATGCTATGATTTCTTGAAGAATAGGATGACCATAGAGTGTTGTACCTGGTATGCGAACACTGTTCTCTGGTCCCTTTCTGGGTCAGCTTCAGGCTCAGGTTCCTTCTTATCTTTAAACCTCCTGCATAAATGACTCATAACCTAGTTACGACAAATCTCCAAATTAAAACTAAACAAATTTCATGTCACATTTGACTTGTAACTTTGCTGAGCAATTCTTCTGAAACACTTATCATAACCACTCTTCATCTGCTACAGAAATAAAAAGATTATACATTGGTAGACCATCAAAATGGTGCATTATAAAGGCCAAACCAACCTCTGTCCGTTGTTTCACCACTTCAATGAAAAAAAAAAAAGAATAAACAAAAACCTAAATGAAGTTAACGATAGTGCTCCGATCCTGCTTTCCTATATATCAACTCTCAAGTGCTTTAAAGAGGACATGATGCACACTTGTCCGGCTACCCAAGGTAATTGATAAAATATTAAACATGCTTCCTGATTCTAATCCCTGTGAAACAGAAAAGTGAGAATCACAAATATGATGCTAAAGCTTATTATCGCCTTCGCAGAGAACAAAAGCCTGGAAAATTGATACACCCCTCACCACATGCGTTGCCAACCTAAAAATTAAATACACCATTGGTCAACATCCCAGTCTCAAGATGTAAGAAAACAAACTTTAATCCATCGAAGTCAAAAACTAGAAGGATTAAAGAGTGAGCCAGCCAAACTTAAGGCTGGAAAGAGAGACACAACAGACCTTATCAAACCCAAAATGTGGTAAAGCCACTTTCTTCAGTCAAGCCTTGAACAATTTTCCGCATTGTTATCCCATTAGGATGCATCTACGATTTCAATATGAGTTAGAATATTATTTCTTTAAGCATGAATTCAGATTTTTCGTCTCCATTTAGTTAATCTAAATACTTCTTCATGATTCACCAATGGCGTGAATTACAGAAAAATATAAAGTTAAACGATTACATATGGTATTTATGATACTGATACAAGATGTTCTTTATTGCACACTGATAGGTGGAAATGAGAGCAGACAATATTACCATATAATGTGGACAATTAACCCACACTTAATGTTAATGGGATTTGAACCCAAAACCTCTTAATCATAGGGCAAGCCTCGACGGTAGGGAGTTGTTACTTGTTAATACTTACCAACCATTTCTATATGCATAGACAAAACACAAAACGTATTGAAAACAAGGGGTCTCAGACCCTCAAAACTACCGACTAAAAAAATGCATGATTTCAATTTCATGAGACTTGATTGCTGACTTAAATATGTAAAACAAGTATCAACTACCCCTAATGTTATTATCTTAAAGAATAAACATGAATATCATCAGTCTGACTCTTACACGCCTACACCAGGCCATTTGAAACCAGGAACCCCAATTTAGAATGCCGGATAATGGGATCAACACACTCACACCTAATTTTAAACCTTAAACAGCACCAGTCACCCCACCCTCAAGGCAAACAAAATCTCACCCACCCCCATTATCTCGCCTAGTTAAGCAAAACATCAGCAAATTGATTATGTAAAACACATCAACCATATATATATTAAGCAAAAACTATATGCATTAAAAGAAAACAATTACTGAACACAAGTAATTAAAATACAACAATTATAGAAGTAGGAAGATACTCACCTACTCTCTCTCAACTCAAGCTCCCGCTCTCTCTCCATCATCAACTCCTTCTCCCTTTCTCGATCAAGCCTTGACCTACTGCGACTCCTCCTAGACCTCTCCCGGTCCTCTCTCTCCCTCCTTTCTTTCTCTCGTTCTTTTTCCTTCTCCTTCTCCTTCTCCTTCTGCCTCCTCTCCCTGTCTCTTTCCCTATCCCTTTCTTTATCCCCATCCCTAGCCTTGTCTCTGTCTCTGTCCCTGCCCCTCTTCTCCTTCTCCCTTTCCTTATCCGCACCTTTGTCCACGTCCCTATCCCTGTCTCTGGATCTTCTTTCAATGTCCAGTTCCTTGCTCCGATGCCGTGAACTCCTCTCTTTATCCTTGTCCCTGTCACGTTGCCTCTCGCGACCACCGTTCTCATCGTCACGACGGGATTTCTTACCGGAACTCCGGTCCTTGTCGTCGTCCTCTTCAGCGTTACCATCCTCGCGTTCTCTACGGCGGTAGCCTTTGCTCTCTTTCTCTTCTTTACTGTCCTTCGATTTAGAGGAAGGCAGACCATTAATCTCCTCCACTGTCTTTTCCAGATAATCGTACTCGTCGAAGTCCATCGGAAGTTCCCACCGACGATAGAAATGTAAGAAATATAAATCGAAGGGAAAGAAAAAAGGCTTTTGCTAAGAACCCTAGCGATAATTTCTGTCCTTGGAGTGTTTAGGGTTCTTGAGAGGGAAAAAGAGATATAAATAGGGTCAGTCTTTGCGCGGGACTAATTTTACTTTAGTCCGGTCTTATCGGCATTATAATTTTTTTTTTTTTTTTTTTTGAAAACGGCATTATAAAATTATAAAACTTCTTTTAGTAAACCTAAAAAAAAAATATTAATAATAATAATAGGAAATTAAGGATAAAGACACAATCTTGAATATTTTTTTTAAGTAACAGGCCACTTACATATTTTTTATAGGGAGAATGACAACTACATAATTTTTATAGCGAGAAGGACAAACAGTGAATCCCGAAAATCAGTGAATCTTACAGTGAATCCCGAAATCAGTTAATTTCGACAGTGAATTTTAACAGTGAATCCCGAAAATCAGTGATTTCGACAATGAATTTTGAAAATTAGTGAATTTAAACAGTGAATTTCGAACACAAGTGAATTTCGACAGTGAATAAATAGTTTTGTCCTTTATGCAAAAGTTTCAAAAGACTGTCATTCTACTCAATTGATCAAATATTTCAGTCATTCTCCCTCATTCCCCTAATAATAATAGGCGGCTTCTATCGGCACCACGTTTTTCTATCGATACCCTTTTTCATATTATTTTTCATTTATTTTTAAACACCACCAAATTACTCAACACAAACAGAAAAATATTATAACAATCAAAAAAATTACACTTTAGTCCACAAATTTTCCTTCTCTTCTCCAAACCCCAATTTAATTCATCATCACCCACCTCCCCCACCTTCCGGCCAAGAAAACAATCATCTTTCCTCTTCCCTCAATCACTTCATTCCTCCTCCCTCAACCACCCCAAATCAAACCCCCCCCCCCCCACCCCTCAATAACTTTTCTTATTGTGACCCTGCCAAAATAATTTAAAGGGTGTCAAAAGTGATTAAGTGCCGAAAGAAAAATCGCAGTGTCAATATAAGCCACCTAATAATAACAAGAGCAACAACAACATCATGAAACTTATAAAACAAAAACAAAAAATAAATAAATAAACAAAGGAAGAGGGACTCTTGTATTAAAGACAAAACAAAAAAGGAGAAATGCAATTTATAAGGAAGAGAAACTTATAAATGTTTTTGTCCTTTAGAATAATTCTCCCAAACTAGAGAAAATTATGAAAAAGGACAAAAATATTTATAAAATTAGTAAAAAGGACAAGTACATAATTTTGTTAGTAAAAAGGACAAATCATCTTGCGTTGAGACAATTCTACCCCTCTATTCACCCCTTACAAAACTATCACATTATTCTTAAAAAGTTATAATAAAAGAAAAACAAAAAAATAACAAAAAAAACTGACCACGTATTCTTTTGGGAAAAAAAGGCAACACCACAAAAAAAAATTCCACGTTAAATTCTAAAAAAATAGTAGTGTTACGTGTATCAAAATGTCAAGTGGTAGTGTCAAATAGTACTGTCACATGGTCTTGTTACTGTTATTATAGTGCAATCTATAGCATCACAATGTCAAATGGTAGTGTCGTATAGTAATGTCACATGGTATCACAGTATTTAATGGTAGTGTCGTATAGTAATGTCACATGGTATCACAAAAAAATGATTTCCAAAATTACATCGGAAAGATATCAATATTTATATCAAAATAAAGATCACGATATTTTTTAAATTATGATAAAAAAATTTATGATGATTGAAAATATAAATTAAAAGATATAACTGATTAAAAAATCGTATATAATATATATATATATATATATATATATATATATATATATATATATATATATATATATATATATATATATATATATAGTGGCCATTATGATTTGAACGTGCAGGGTCATAGTTTCTGTTTGGCAGGTGTTTTTATTAAAAAAAGTGATTTGAGGGGTAATTTTGTCATTCTGACAGTCAGTTTGTCTTTTTTACTAAAAGAATAATATTCATGTCCTTAATGCTAATTTCATAAATGTTTTTGTCCTTTAGAATAATTCTCCCTTTAAACTATCTCTTACATTAAATTTACAACTTTAAACTAATGTTTGTTTTATTTAAAACTCTAAAGTATAATGTATGAACGATTTACAACATTAAACTATTAATCGCTTGATTTACAATCCTAAATTATTAATTTGATCAATTTTCACCTTTTAATTCACTGTAAGCATTTTTTAAAGGAGGGATGAGGCTCAAGGACAAAAACATTTCAACAATTAAGAGATAGGATAAGTTTGAAAAATGTTGCATAAAGGACAGAAATGTAGCCAAAAAGACTCTTTTACCCTTATGAATAAAAGAAATTCTAACTCTTTTCACGCCATTTTAGAAAATTAGGGTTCCAATTCTCGTTTTCACGTAAATGCTCCGCATTCACTACGATTTCGAAGAGGACGCATAATTCATTGCAAAATTGGACGGAATTTCACGAGAATGCGAACTTCATCAGTAATTCGGAAGGATTAATACTCAAACCGATCTCAATTCGAAGATGTACGGCCTCAGGTGGTATTCCATTGCTGGGAAATTCATTTTCTTCGAAAATTTAGGGTTAGAATTCACTTTTCCCTCTTCATTTCACCTGTTCAACTCGGAATACAAGTGAATTAACTGCTCGAAAATGGCGAAAACAAGATCGAAGGTAGCTGCGAAGAAGAAATCTGATGAGTGCATTACTAAGTGAGTACTAATTGGAAGAATTCACTCCTCCGTTTCACTTAAATTAGTGGCCGAGATTTCTGTCTTTTTTATTGTTTTATTATAGAACATTTACTCAAATTCACTGTAATATTGATTCACTTTTTACATGCAATGATAGTGTTCTTGTTAACCTTGTTTATAGCAGCAAGTTTTAGTAGTCACATTCAAAATTGTATGAATTCACTGCTATGTTTCCCTTAATTTAGTGGACGAGAAATCTATCATTACGATTGCTTTGTCAGTGAGAAATCAAAGTGAATTGTGTTTATGCAAAGTGAATTTGTTAAACATTAATGTAGCTCATAGTCCTCCCTCCGTCTCTTGATTTTTATGTTTTAGTTCTTAAAAGTCTGATTCACTAAGAAAATTCACTAAGCCAAGTATTGAATATTCACTCAAATTCACTGTAACATTCATTCACTTTTTGATTCACATGTGTCATGGAAGTAATGGCTGAGAAAAGTTTATTTGAATGCCAAAATTTGCAGGAATAACTGTCCAATATATGTCATGTACTACATCTACCAGATTGCACGTAATCAACTGATCGACAAGAAAAAGGAAGGCGGATGAAGTACAATAATTCAAAGCTTTTATAGTAAATTGTACTACATCTAATCAGATGAACATCACAATGTAGGCCAACATCACTATTATTGTGTAGATGCCAAGTGAACACCATGACTTATTTTCATATGTTTGTTCTAAATTGAAGTGATTTGAATTACTGGGGAGAATGAAACAACTATTTTAATCAATGTTTACATATTACATATTTCATTATTATATACTTTTTTTATGTCTCTTGGTTGATTAGTACATGTATGATTTTGAGTCATAACTTCAGTAACCGCAATGCTACTGTCACAAATTATGTTTGTTCGAAATTCATTGTCAAAATTCACTGTTATTCGAAAATTCACTATTAATATTCACTAGTGAATTTCGACAGTGAATCTCCTGGAATATAGAGTAACAATATCAAACAAACTCTCAAAACAAAACAAAGACTATTAAAATGTTTTGTGAAATTGTTTGGTTGCATCCATTTTTTACATAACATATAATACGAAAATGAACATAATTCTACAAACACAAAAAGACAGAACATTCAAAATAAAATGCATAAAAGACACAACATGCAAAACGAAAACACAAAATGCATAAAATGCACCATCAAACATGTTCGTAATATGTGCTCTGTAGTTGCATTGACGACAAGTGTAGAAGTTCCCCGGGGATAATGTTGAACTAGAATCCCTTCTCTGCTAACACGGGAGGCCGAGCTAGCCTTCATAGTTAGGATAGAAATAAAGGCATCGTCTTCAACGATAAGGGACTGGATATAAAAATATTGATGCCTTCGAAAAATAAGGTGCACACTAATGAAGATGTATATATGTATATATACACATTATACATACTAATATTCAAATGAAGACGATACTCTACTTAATATTGATTAAAGGCACCTAATTAATTGAACTTATCATTAAGAAGCAAAACATATTACACATACTGTTAGGTGTAGTGTCCGAAAGATAATTTGTGTAATTGTTTTTAATGGATGACAGAATTTATCTCACCTTATTACTTGCTTTGTGCTTGTAAGTAATACACTGCTGCAAACCCTAAGTATATCAGTATGTAACCACTTAACTCACTAACTCAGTGTATGGATTACACGTGAGGATTGAGTTAGTGGAGATATGCTTAAATTGTTAGTCCGTGGTGAACTTAATCAGAGTTTAGGGTCTCTTGATTAAAACACCAATAATGCGCCCAGAACACCTTACGGTGTGATAGACTTATCCGGGCTATCGGTAGAGGGTACCTACGTGGGGCATTTATATATGATGGCATTCATATAGGACTGGACCGATTTAATCTGAATTTCTCGATATAATTCCGTAATCGAGGAATCTTATTAAATCATTAGATGATCATATATGGATCAACCTTAATCCCGAGGTGATCACGTGGTGCCGCTTGTCCCGGGGTAGTGCTTGATGTGTTAGTTACGGTTCACTTAAATATGTGTTCCAAGCCACTTCTCATTGGCACTATCTCCGATGAGTGAGTAGTTCGATTTTCACGGACATGGAATCCATTCCTTCCCGCGGGAAGTAGAGAGACGATCCCCTTATTTGTTAGCCCTAAGAAAGTGATCGATCCCGGGAGTTCACATTTGACTAATTAGCTACTAGTCGATATGCGTACTAATTGATCATCGGGGGTTGATGGTAAATAAGGATAAGATATTCGAGTCGGGTTCACGGAGACTTCCCACTCGAATGGACGATCTATGGAGGGTTAATCCGTATGTAGTGATTATATCAATGGACGCTTATTCACTCTATGGGTTGAGTATAAGTATACATCTATAATCGGTAGAGTTCAGTTTCGGGTTTATGGTGGCGTAATCCCGGAATTAATAATTAATGTACTTATTATGTTCGACGAATAATTAATTATTGGAGCTACTGGTTATAGGTCCATGGTCCCCGATGTGGCTTCTGTAAATCGGACTAATAATCTTGTTATTTGGGCCTCAGTGATAATTAATTGGCTGGGCTAATTAATTGATATGCATGGATATTATTTAGTTGGGCTAAATAATATAATACACATAAAAGACATTTTATGTGGGCTTTTTGACCCTTAATGGTGGCGCCATATATGTCATTTAATTAGAGAGAAATTAGTTTTCTTGGATAATTATTTGACATGTGATTTATCTTTTATATTTTAATTGATAATTCATGGAATATTAGATTGTAATATGATTTATCCTAATTTGTTTGGGATAATCATTTTATTTATCTTTTATTTGGAATAAAGGATTAATGTAATAATTATCTATTAATTATTTAATCCTTGGAGGACAAGGTTTACTCTCCTATATAAAGAGAGTTCTCCCGAGCCTTATTGGAATGAGAAAAATTTCACCCCATATCAAATAAAAGAGAGAAAAAATTAGTTTTCTTGTCTAGGGTTTTAGAGGAAGAAAAACTTGGAGTTTTTCTTGGTGTTGCATATCAAGGAGGTTCGTGTATCAAGAAGGGTGTCTACCAACCGCCGTTTGGAGAACACATCGGAAGATCAAGGCGACTCTTCCCGTTATTGGTAACATAATCTTAAACCCCCTTGTAGTACTTAAGTCCTTTAATTATGAATTGTGTCATATAAATCGTGATCCATCCGCTGCGCATAGATCTAACTCGTTTAGATCTAAGAACCTGCATCCTTCATGTGGTATCAGAGAAAGGTTCCACGATTTATATAGTCATAGTCATAGTTAAACGATTTAAAGGAGTGGAATTGCATGTAGGTAATTTTTACTTATAATTATGCATTGATTATGATTAAAATTGTTATGGTTGAAGAGATGGATTGGGGTTGGCATTGTTTACCCGTTAGATCTATTGTAAACTCATATAAACGATGAAAATTCGTTCATATGAGTATAGGAAATTATGTAATTTATTTATTATTGTAAGTTTAATTTCCTGTAAATAGATCTGTTTAGCAGCTGTATAGTGTTTTCGTTTTTCCCGTTGTTTGATCCGTTAAAACGAAGATCCCTCCGGTCAGAATTAAGATTAGAAGTAGATGAACAATCCCACAAATTTTGGTGTCGATCAGAGTCCGTTTGGGTTTCCGTTCGTTGCTGCGAAGTGGCTGCTGTAACAGAAAAACGCAGGATTCACAGAAACCCTAACTGTGACTTCTTCGATTTTCTGGGAACAATTAGACCGTTCAAATTAAAATCCGACCGGTCAGATCGCATATCATGGAGTTTTTGACGTAGCATAAAAATTTCAGATCGATCGGGATTCATCTCAATCCCCGATCGGCCTCGGGAAGTCTCTGATGCGCTGTTGTAAAAGTCAGAGTCAGCAGCAAGTTGGGCGGCTCACTGGAGAAGATTGACAAGTCAAAGCTCCGATCCAACCGTCCATAATGAAGCCCAAGGAGTGAGGAACAGATCTGGAAAGTTTCGTCCCGATCCGAGTTCGTTTGATATGCCGATCGTCAAAGATTCTCAACAGCTGCAGATTAGGGTTTTAATTTTAATTTTTTTTCGAATAGATTAGTTACGGGGGTGCCAACGGTCCATCTCGATGTTTATTTTCCGCACTAGTATACATGTGTAGATTGTATGAGTAGAACCGGAAAATTGCCATGACATGCATCATATCATGAATTCCACTCCATATGCATACATGTAGAAATTAATTCGAGGAATTAGTTAGGCATGTATAAAACACACGATTAGTTTTAATTAATTGTTTGATATTAATTAGAAACTAATTAGGGTAAAAACCGAGGAACACGGGTTTTTTCAATCGTCGAGGTTGGGTGATGGATTCTCGGTGAATCCCACTCTGCGAAAGCATAAGGAGTAAAATCTCGAAACCTCGTGGTTAAAGTGTTGGATTCTCGGTGAATTCCACCTTACCTAAGACGAGATTACGTTTTTGTTCCGTAGTGTCTACGTGAAAGTTTGATGTTTAAGGATTGGATAATCACGGGCAAACAGGTTCGAAAGTGGTTTAACCACGGTTGGGTGGTCAACAGTAGCTACGGCTCAATCGACTTCACCCTCCACGTGTGGCGTTTGCACGGGGGTCTGGCAATACTGAGTCATCCGAAGAGCCACTACGGCTCAACGGACCTCTCCTAGCCTTGACCCGTCCGACAGCCACTTATGTTCTAACGAATAGGTCGGTGGGCTAGCCCACATAACCGACAACATTCGGGCCTATGATTTATTGTTCCTTAATGTAACATCAAGTCCAAAAACGTGATCAGTAAACCCACCACTTTTTCAAAATATTGAGTGGGAGCGGGAGAGGCGACAGCCGACCCCACGGCCTCTACCGTTGACACAAGCAACGTGAGAGAATGGTGACGCCTCGTGCCGGCTCGGGACCGGCCTCCCTAAGGAAGGCCTTCACCGCTATCAAAATTCAAGGCTTGGTCTCCGAAAGGATAGAATTTTGGGTACTCGTCGGGTCACCGACCGACCCTAAGGCGGCACACTCGGGGTCTACCTAAAAATCCGAGACGAGTAGGTCACACTCATAAAGGGTATTTTTGGTAGTACCTTGGCCGAAAAAGGAAAGGTGATTGACGATCACAAATGAGATGTTCGATTCTCAATCGATCTTCAATATTAATCGAAACCTCTTTGACCTACCCTAAGGCGGCACCGAGGCATTAGATTAAATCCTTGGAACGGTAGGATAGACTATAAGTACTTAGTTTATGTTCCTAAAATTTTAGTAGTGTTTGATTTGGATTTATTTTTCGTCAATTTTATTTACAATCGTTATATATATCTCTAAGGTGCTAGATCTGCTAGTGTAAAATTGACTAGTAATGACTTCGTTAAAAAGTGGTAAGTAACTATAACGTTGTATTTATTAATCTCACATGCGATTAATTTTTCGGAAGAGATATTTCTCTTGAAGCCTTCAAAACTTAAGTGACGTAAATAGATATGTCACTGCTGTCACTCGTGCAGAACGAGAGACAACCGTAGTTAGTTTGAAAGATGATTGGGACAATAAAATTCTTCTAGTGAATTGTGTAGTGTCTACACGAGAAATTTTCTGATAGAAAAATTGGAGAATCATAAATTAAAGTGTCGCTAGTTAGACGGTATTTGGAACCGATAAACTAGTGGGAGCTTTTGTATTATGTTTTTTCTAATTTATTAGAAAATCAGTCCCACTGGGTAACACTTTCATTAGACATCCCACAGTTCACGAGTAGTGTATACTCAAACGAACTGCTAGTTCAAGACTATTTCCTTTTAAGGAAAGTTAAGAATGAGAAAGAATGTCTATAAGTGTTAATCATCTTAACTAAAGTTTTAAGGCTAAACCGAAATATTAATTAAAGAAAGTATAGGATAAGGAAAGTGATTTCAGATCACTAACCAATGAATCCTTAGCGACTTTCATAACCGAGTAACTTGACTCGATAGCTTAGTTCTTTGGAAGAACAAGGAAGTTGTGCATTAACGATTAATAGAGTAACAACGGGCAGTAATTTCAGCTAGAATAGTGGGAGTGATATAAAGAAATTAATTTCGGATTCTATCCTTGAATATCACAGAAAAATTTATTTTTCTGTTTACAGATTCGTTGAAACAAATGGATTCACTTTCAACTCGATATATTGTTGCCTCATAGAAAGTGAATATGACATTTGTAGTATGAATCCGAGACTCGGACTTTTGTTTGATAAAGTCAGAACCACTAAGAAATGCTGAAAAGGTATATGTAACACATCTTAAACTGTTATAGGCGAATGGTTTCCGTATTAAGATAAACGACCCTTCAATATCTATTAATTAGTGCATATATCCTAGAGATAAGACCTAATGACTGGCTAAGGGTGATTCCTATCTCCCAGTCTTGGAAAACTATCTCAAAGGAACAATGACTAAGTTTTCTTTTCAATCGGGAAAGGGTAATAGATTTGAAGGGGTAACATAGCTTGTTCACCATGACCTTCGGGGTCTAGTGAGAGATACAAGTTAGTGAGAGTTTTTGAGTGGTGACATTTTGTCTGATAACTACTCGAAACGTGATTTAGTTTATCAAAAGAATACGAGGAGGAGTCTCTGATTTTAGCAGAGAATAGAGTATTCCATGCTCAGAAATAGGCTATCGCATAGTCTTGGGACCGATGCTCGGCCCGCTCCTAGTGGAATGTTTCTCACCGAGGAAGAAACCATAGACTTGCCCTATATAGTTATTGATATGCTACAATACACATCGCTAAACTCGATTAAGATAATTCGTTGCAAAATAACGGTTAACATTATTATGTAAACCGAGAAGTCTACCTAGAAGATGCTAGTGAGTTTATGGATAAGGAGTGAATTCGGTTCACACCACTTCCATAAATGTAGGCATTTAGCATTTAATGCTTGAAGGTAGGACTGGAGATTTTGCGCATACGTTCGATTGTGACTGTTCGTGAAATATCTTAATGAGACGAGTGAAGGTTGATTATAAGATTCTTGAGATCAGAAAGTGACGGTTGAACTGTCACAAGCCTTCTGATATAATCTATAAGTAACAACCTTAAACTTTGGAGTACGGTTACCCAAAGGTAGTTACTATATGATTTAATCAAACCACGTCCAACATCAGTTGTTGGTGATTACACTGATAAATACTACTAGATCAGGATGTCAATCCACCACGCAGTGGGAGTAGGGTTTAACCATTGACCCATTGTGGTTTTGTGGACTTTACGGTCTGTTGGGGTGATTGATAACCTATGGCTCTTAGTGGGCTGTATAGGATTCTGATTATAGAGGTTGGTTTGAAAACCTTAACCCTGTGAATGGAGTTTTGGTACTCCAGTTCTGTTCAGCCTCTTGTAGAACCACCTGAGTGTCTCAGGCCCAGTGGGAGCAATTGGATCTACACGGAAAAGAGTCGAATGAATAGGAAAGTTTAAACTTTCAGCGCAAAGTTGAGTGGTATAGGGGTGATTCCCTGACAAATAGAGAGTTAACCAGACCTTGAACTCCCTCACCACTCAGTCTTGCTAGATTTCGTTAGAAAGCAGAAAATAGGGGTGATTCCCTGAGACTTTCTTGCAGAACAACGGAATCTGAATTCATTCAGAACAGAAGGTTTTAGCTAAGAATGAATAACGGATTCGTTACAAAGCAGAAGATAGGGGTGATTCCCTAAGACCTTTTTTGCGAGACTAGCAATATCTTAATTCATTCGAAAGAACCTTTGGTAGGAGGCTGCCATGGCTTATATCCTTTGTGGATTTAAGAGAACCTCTCGGTCATTTAAAAGTCACATGTTTTAAAATATGTGGACTTGACCAAAATATTGATAAGTTTTTCGTAGACTGGATATCAATATTGGTAATGTAGTAGTAGTATTAGTGTTCATAAATGATAACACTAAAACGGTTGGAAACAACATGGGTGTGCTATCTGAAGTCGGAAACTGACACGCCAAAATTCACTGGATGAGAGAATTGGACTATATTCTAAGAATTTGATTCGGTCAAATTCACAAGAATGAGTCATTGGCTATCCCATCCGTCTTATTGGTTAAGATGATCATGCATATACGTATGCAACATTCAACGAGAGTAGTCCTACCTTACATCTCAGGAATGATTCTCTAAATCTCCGGATAAAGAGAAAATGGGATAGAGTCTCTCTTGGATAATGGCAAGTCAGGTTATCACAAGTCAATAGTAGTCGAATCTCGGATTCGTGCATTGAAAAGCATTTTAGTACGTCCTCAAGTATCTTTGAAGAACGAGGAATAATATGCTTGTATATTCAGGTGCAAACTTGAATATGGTTTACTACACTGATTCTGACTTGTAGTCAGATTAAGGATGATCATTAAGTTGATCTCGGGCTCAGTGTTTACTCATAGTGCTTAGAATTTCCTTTTTGGTCTGGAAGTAATTCCAGGTCTGATAAGCCGATATCGCTTCATCGTGAAAACAGTGAAGAGATAGCTTAGAAGGATCTTCTCAGTCATAAGGAGTCAAAAGCATATTGAGAGAGAGTACCGCCTGATTGGAAGGACCGGCTACGTTTCAATCCTAAAGATCGTCTCGAGTCGACAACCTAGCTAATCAGTGTACCAAGTCGAGTGCTTGGAGGGTATGGCATTGATGGATATGTCTCATCTGCTTTTAGAGCAAGTGGGAGAGTGTTGTGAATAAGATGAGAAAGGGTGTGCTCTAAAAATAATCGTTGCTTGTCATTTCGTGCAAGTGGGAGATTGTTAGGTGTAGTGCCCGAAAGACAATTTGTGTAATTGTTTTTAATGGATGACGAGAATTTATCTCACCTTATTACTTGCTTTGTGCTTGTAAGTAATACACACCGCAAACCTTAAGTATATCGGTATGTAACCACTTAACTCGGTGTATGGATTACACGTGAGGATTGAGTTAGTGGAGATATGCTTAAATCGTTAGTCCGTGGTGAACTTAATCGAGTTTAGGGTCTCTTGATTAAAACACCAATAATGCGCCCAGAACACCTTACGGTGTGATAGACTTATCCGGGCTATCGGTAGAGGGTACCTACGTGGGGCATTTATATACGATGGCATTCATATAGGACTGGACCGATTTAATCTGAATTTCTCGATATAATTCCGTAATCGAGGAATCTTATTAAATCATTAGATGATCATATATGGATCAACCTTAATCCTGAGGTGATCACAGGGTGCTGCTTGTCCCGGGGTAGTGCTTGATGTGTTAGTTACGGTTCACTTAAATATGTGTTCCAAGCCACTTCTCATTGGCACTATCTCCAGATGAGTGAGTAGTTCTGATTTTCACAGACATGGAATCCATTCCTTCCCGCGGGAAGTAGAGAGACGATCCCCTTATTCGTTAGCCCTAAGAAAGTGATCGATCCCGGGAGTTCACATTTGACTAATTAGCTACTAGTCGATATGCGTACTAATTGATCATCGGGGGTTGATGGTAAATAAGGATAAGATATTCGAGTCGGGTTCACGGAGACTTCCCACTCGGAATGGACGATCCCATGGAGGGTTAATCCGTATGTAGTGATTATATCAATGGACGCTTATTCACTCTATGGGTTGAGTGTAAGTATACATCTATAATCGGTAGAGTTCAGTTTCGGGTTTATGGTGGCGTAATCCCGGAATTAATAATTAATGTACTTATTTTGTTCGACGAATAATTAATTATTGGAGCTACTGGTTATAGGTCCATGGTCCCCGATGTGGCTTCTGTAAATCGGACTAATAATCTTGTTATTTGGGCCTCAGTGATAATTAATTGGCTGGGCTAATTAATTGATATGCATGGATATTATTTAGTTGGGCTAAATAATATAATACACATAAAAGACATTTTATGTGGGCTTTTTGACCCTTAATGGTGGCGCCATATATGTCATTTAATTAGAGAGAAATTAGTTTTCTTGGATAATTATTTGACATGTGATTTATCTTTTATTTGTTAATTGATAATTCATGGAATATTAGATTGTAATATGATTTATCCTAATTTGTTTGGGATAATCATTTTATTTATCTTTTATTTGGAATAAAGGATTAATGTAATAATTATCTATTAATTATTTAATCCTTGGAGGACAAAGTTTACTCTCCTATATAAAGAGAGTTCTCCCAAGCCTTATTGGAATGAGAAAAATTTCGCCCCATATCAAATAAAAGAGAGAAAAAATTAGTTTTCTTGTCTAGGGTTTTAGAGGAAGAAAAACTTGGAGTTTTTCTTGGTGTTGCATATCAAGGAGGTTCGTGTATCAAGAAGGGTGTCCACCAACCGCCGTTTGGAGAACACATCGGAAGATCAAGGCGACTCTTCCCGTTATTGGTAACATAATCTTAAACCCCCTTGTAGTACTTAAGTCCTTTAATTATGAATTGTGTCATATAAATCGTGATCCATCCGCTGCGCATAGATCTAACTCGTTTAGATTTAAGAACATGCATCCTTCACATACAACAAAAGTACAATGACATGAATCTTTAAGAAAGCATCATATCCCTTATCTTCTGGAAAATTAATTTCAAAATCTGGGATTTGCAAAAGCAAAAAACTTTACATGACCTTTCTCTTATAACCTTCATCTTCCCCACTTCCATCTTCATCATCATGTTCTTCTTCATCTCGAGCTCCATCGGCCAAAGTCTTTTTATATGCCTCGAGCTCCTTTTCGTAGTCTTCTTTTATCAGATTCAGCTTGATAAGGAGCCTTGTCAGCCTAAAACATATGTCTCCATATTTCACCTGCAGCTTTCATGACCACATAGACATATTTTTTGTTCAGATTCTCTTCCTGACAAGTCTTCCTGAATTCTTCCATGAAGGCTTGATATGTAGCATTTACCGTGAATCATTAATGACCTTTGTTGCATCATATCATACCCCAAGTCTTTATAACTATCAACCACAATATCATGCTTAACTGACAACGGTTTTGGCATTTCGTCAAACAGCTGTCGGGTATCCTTCAAACCTCCAAGCTTCAACGAGTGGAGTTGTCCCTCCTCATCAAACATGTAATTCCCAGCCTTAGGTTAAATGAAGATAGCTTTAGACGCTTTATATATACAATAAAAAAGGTGATTGAAAACCAGTTGGAACTGGTTCAATCAATTCGTCAAACACCTTGTGTTGTTCATTTTCCACTACATTTGGAAGAGAAACGAGTTGTTGGACTGAATGGGGCATTTCAGCGAACACCTTGCAGGCACCATTCTGCATCTCTTCCTCAACTGCATTTTAGGTTGCTTTTGTTGTTTGAGTTGAAGCATAATCAACGGCGTTGGAAAATGGAAGCTGCTCCACCGAAAGGATCACGACATTGGATTGCATAAATGCCTGAAATGCAATATAAGAAATACAAAACACCGGCGTTGAACGCCGATTCTATCATGACACTGATAGAATGCATATGTGATCGAATCTGTGATTGCATAAATGCTTGAAATGATGACTGTATTAAATATTGCAAGTCATCTAACCTTGATTGAATGATCTATCTTGATCTTCGAGCCTAAAATGCATCCAAGTTCCTCCTCGAACTTCTTATGTTTTTGCATTTCTTCCATCGTTTTCATATGCGAAGCAAACATAGGAAATACAAAACACATGACTCTCCATTGTAGAAATACCATCTTCAAAAACCTACATAACAAAGGAATCAGAGAAAATAAACAGTGAATCAACAAAGTAATCAGAGAAAATTAGCAGTGAATCACGCTATTTGTCATCAAACACACAATATTCAGAAAACAAACATCAAACTCGGGATGAAGAACGGATTAAACTTAAAAAGCTCAGATTTATGTTCAATTTCGTTAGGAAGATTGATATTTATCTTATAGATCTAAAATCATCGAACAATAAGCAAAAATAAAATAAAAAATGCAAATACACTTGTTGAATCAATGATCTGCTGAAAAGAATCCTTGGAATTCGATGATCGATGATAGACAACGCGAATTAGGAAGAGAATCAAGGCAGATCGTGAATCCTTTGAATCGCGATGGAAGTTCGTCGGAGCAATTTCTTTGGTCTTCGACATCGGCTTATTCAACAACGAGGAAGGATAAGCTGAAAGCCTGAAACTTAGGAATGAGTTAAGTAAGGGCAATTTAGTTATGTAAGCAGGACCGTTAATGAAAAAAATGTGTAAAGTGTCCTTCAGCCTAATTTTCCATTTTTTAAATTTTTAACAAGGGTAAATTAGTCAATGTTCATTGTCTCTTTATCCTCTCCATACATTGTTCTTTCTTCCGCCACCACCCCTGCTCCTCTTCACTTGTCCCTTCCGTCAAGCTGATCCATGTTGAGGGCCGAAATGATACCCCAACCCCTATGTCTTCAAAAAATTGAAGAAATATGCTTCTTTTTTATGTTTAATACTTTCTCCTTCATTTAAATTATGCCCGATTTAAAGAAAATCTGCTATCAACCCCTTTCCTGAACACCTCACGACTTCAACAAAAGAAATGAAAAGAGAAGGAGAGGGGTGTTCTTCAACTAATATTCATTCCACTTTAGCAGTAAATCGATACTCAATCAAACCCAGATAAACCCTTTCTCCCCAATTCGGCCAATGTAGAAAATAAAAGAGAAGAAATGATTTCTTTCACCAAGTTGAGGATTTAAATTGTTCAAGAAAACCCCTCTCACTCATGGTTCTCATGTTTTTTTTCTTTTGTCTTTTTTCTTTTCTGGCGTTGCTTGAAATAGCCCTCAAACCCACGTCAATATTGAATTGGGATCCTCTGCTTGCCGTCTGCTGTATCCGTGCTGTTAGTCCGAAACGACATCGTTTCGAGCAAAAATGGTGCGTTGATGGTTTTGATGGTTTTTTTTTTCTTTTCTAAAGCTCAGAACCAAACGGCGTCGTTTTTACCCGAAACGACGTCGTTTCAGGTCACAGCAGCCCGTGATGTGTATATTTCACAGCAGAGGAGCCGCTTCCGTCAACATTATACCCATCCAGTAGTAAAATATACATATATTATCTTGAACAAAATATATCTAAAAGGAATAAAGAGAGAATTTTTTATGGATGGCATGATGTAGGGGACGAGGGAGGAGGGCAGAGGTGGGGGAGAAGAACAATAAGGTAAAGGAGGAGGTAATTGACAAATTTACCCATGTTTAAAGATTTAATAAATGCTTACGATGAATTAAAGGGTGAAAATTGATCAGATTAATATTTTAGTGTCAGAAATCGAACGATTAATAGTTTAAGGTTGTAAATTGCTCAAATATTATAGTTTAGGGTTGTAAATACTAAATAGAGCAAATAATAGTTTAAGGTTCTAAATTTTACATAAGAGATAGGTCAATGGATAACATTGCATTTATCCCAAACAAAAACAAAAAAAATGTAAGCTCTCTGGCGATTAGGGTTTGCATTTATACTTTGAACATTCAAGAACATAAATCTATCTTCAAAAGCTTACCACACAGCATCAAGAAATCAAGTAGATTTTCAAAGGAACTTAAAGGAAATATCTAGTAATCTAGTTGATGATCCGAGAGCTGCAAATCAAACATTAAAGTCAAATCCAGCAAAGCTCTCACCTTGTATCATCAATTGATACACCACCAATTTCATCAACAATCATTCTTCAAGAAAGCAGTGAACCTATTGAACCATCAGAGAATGTGTGAAGGAACAAAAGAATGGACGAGTCATTGAAAAATGAGAGTTCTTCAGATGAGCTGTGTGCAAATAGACCATTGAAGCATCTGCGGAGTGCCAAGGTTTGACTATTTAAGAGTATGAAGCATCTGCGGTGGGTCAATGACACTTGCGTATTGTATTAGCGTAGAGTACAATAGTGATACATCCTAAGTCAAATGAGAAGCGGTCACGTAGGAGATTACGCCACTCAGAAGATCGATAAAAACTTTCTGACTCATTTACTTTCAGCAAATTGCTTTAAGTACTATCATAATCAGCTGCACACTACACATCATTAAAAACCAAGCCAAGGCTTGTTTGAAAATATCTTTATTCCGCTACACTTACTAAGTGAATCAAACCAGCATAGTAAAACCAGACGAGTACCTTTACTAGTCTGTTTTTACTTACTAGTTTAATTCCTTAACGAGAAACTCCAAAATCGAAGATAGTTCTTTCAACCCCCCCCCCTTTTGAACTCTCACAAGCCTTGTATTGCAGACCAACACGAGTCAGCTACTATAATGTTGAGCTCTTAGGATTTAATCTACAACTTTTGTTAATAAAATATATGTTCTCCTTCTCTGCTTCTCTCTTCTCTCCGTAGCAATAAATTATGTTAGAACGGTTACTAAGCTCTTTGAGAGGTCAAGAGCTTAACACCGGGTCTTGTCAGTGCCATTAATGTTATAATTGTAAAGTAATGAAAATTTGTTAAATTGATAATAAATTAGATAAGAGAAATAAAAATATAATAAATGATATGTTAGTATTCTAAAAAGTCATATCCTATATTATGAAGGACAAAAAAAACCCCAAAAAACCAGAACCCAAAAGACCTTATATTTATGGATGGAGGCGGTAGATGGCAAAAATTGTGAATCGGAAGGGTCAAAATAATAAACATTATAAACAAAAGAGACTAATAAATTTGACAAATATATCCACACGCATTTGATGAGACTTGAACCCAAGACCATAGTTTCAGTAAAACCGCTTTGTAAGGTAAAAGAGCCTAATCCCCTGGATATGGCTTAGTGGTAAACGGTTGAGGTGGTGTAATGTCAGCTGGACCGAAAGCCGGAGTGTGAGGGTTCGAGTCCCGTAAAGTGCCGGCCCATTTCGGTAAGCGGAAAAAACAGCAGCCTCTTCCCCGAGCTGGTAGGTCCCTGATCAACCTCTCCTCGCACCCTTGTGGGATCGGGGGCGAGGGGACCTTTCCGGTTAGGGTTTAACCGTTTTTTTTGGTAAAAAGCCTAATGTTATGTACTGATTTTTTTAGAAATGAGGAGGCAGAGGCAGGATTATACCTGGCCAAAGAAAACCGGACCGGCGGTTGGGAACTGGAACCGGCGGTTTGGTCAACCGCCGGTTGGTGGAACCGTCGGTTGGGGCTTTCTGGCAACCGGAACCGGCGGTTGGAACCGGACCGGCTGGAACCGGTTAAAACCGGCCGGAACCGGCGGTTGAACCGGTCCAACGGCTACATTTTTAACGGCTATTTTTTTCTTCTCCCAAACACCTCAAAAAAATCCTATAAATACTACCTCATTCCATTTCAAAAATCCTACACCAATCTCCTCTCAATTCTTACAACTTATTCTCTCATTTCTTACATCTTCTACACATTTCTTTGATTATCAAGTTTGTTTAGTTGTTAAAAACAAAAATCAAATTTACTTTACGATACCGATTTTTGAAGTTGTTCTGATTTAATCGTTACTTCAATACGGTTTTAGTTATAAGTAAATTTGGTTTGTATTTTATCTCACGTAATATTTAATAAAACAACATTTTAAATCAACGTATACTTAAAACCGACTAAAAAAACCTATAAAAAAAAACTATAAAAGACTAAAAAAAACAATAATGAAAAAAAACTATAATAACCTATCAAAAAAACTATAAAAGACTTTAAAAAAAAACCAATAAGAACTACGTTCGCTTTGATTTTTTTATATGTGTCGTGCCTCCGACACGATTTCATATAAAAGATACGTAGGCAACCGAATTTCCGGTACAAGCGTTGAAAAAATAACATAATTTTTAAAAATAACATAATTTACATATAAATAAAATAACACAATATTAATATTATATTTAAAACCGAATAAAAAACTATTTATAAAAAAATATATATTACATTAGCTTTTGTAATTACAGTGAAAAGAATAGTAATTTGTTATTGTAGTGAAAATAATAAGTATTATATGAAAATTATTAATAAATTTTAAAACCGTAGCCTGAACCGTGATCTGAACGGGAGCAAACCGGATGAACCGGGACCAACCGGCAACCGCCGGTTTTTGCAACCGGCGGTTTCAAAACCGACACCAACCGGCCACCAGAAAAACCGGCGGTTCCGGTTGAGGGGCGGTTTGGACGGGTCTAGGCAGGATCCTCTGCTGTACAATTATAAAGGGGGAAGAGGTAAACTGGTAATTCAACATCAGAAGTTCAACAAAAAAAATTAAAGATAAAATCATTTGCATACACAAAGTAGTGTTGAGGCATTGAGAATGGTTTGAACAGTCAAATGATTGATATAGACTTACCTATTATACAAGCAAATTAACATGTACTATCGTGTCTATGGATTCCAGAATCATCATCTCCTTTTTTTTCTCTCTTGGTACAACATTCCTTTTACAACACTCCTCAAGAACTATAAACCATTTTGTTGCTCAACTACACTAAGCAACAAGTGAATACTACCTTCTTCTTTTTTTTCCAATCAAACAAATGCATAAACAAGCTCGATATTCGATGATGACTATTTCACCATTCTATTAAGCGGAATTCGTTCATTCGGCCGACTAGTTCTCTCTGCAGGAACAATTCTTTGTGGCATTGTCATTCCCCCAGAAACTATGATTTCTGTACTTGCACAATCAATAAATCAGAAGCAGCTTTAAGCAAATGACCAGAAAAACAAAATTAACGTTGCAATGCTCAATTTCAAATTTAGTAATCCATTAAATCTCCAACGAAATGCGTTAGAAAAAAAATGTGCCAAAAAAGTGACTGTGACACCATCGTAGGAGTACAAGGGATCCATTGCAGCTTACTCTATTTCCAATCTGCCTCATGCATCTACTGCTCAATCATGGCATGTGTAATATCCGCTTCATGATCATGTGGTGTAGATACATGAGTGGAAGATTGAGAAGAGTACGTACCATAGATCCGATGCATTAAAGGGGCTGTCTTAACAAGTTCATAGAATAGCAAAGACCACATTTAGGCGTTAAATTTATGCGGAATAGGTAAAAACGTGCCAGAATCAAAGAGTTGTATCTCACCCTATTCCTAATCTGTATCATGCATCTACCGCACATTAAATCATGTGGTGCATGTAGATGCATGCATGAGAAGGAGCAGAAGATAGAGTAAGGTACAAGAGATCTTAGACGCCAGAGGAGCCGTCTTCATAAAATTCATGGCATTAAATTAACAAAGAGCACAATAATGCATTAAATCTAATAAAAGATAGTTCAAAATGTGCCAGAAAGTGCGACTGTGACATGTAAACTTAGAAAGAATGAGGAAAGTATTCTTGTTATTTAGAATAGAAAGCTCATTGCAAACTAGGGGCCATCTTACTTCTATTTATAGAAGAGATGCCCAACGGCTATAAAGTAAAAAAGGTAAAAAGCAGGAAACACTGTTCCAACGGTTAGTTGGACAGTGTTTCTTCTGCTAAAAAACAAGGAAAAAACAGGGATGATTAGCCACTAATTTATAAGATTATTAGGGCTAATTCAAGGTAAAAAAAATACACTAAATGTTAACAGATTAAAGCTTAGTCTACTGATGACTTAGAGAGGAGTCAGTAGACTAGAACCCTGCTGAGGTACCCTGCTGATGTACCCTGCTGAGATGTTGTACCCTGCTGATGTACCCTGCTGAGATGTTCTAACACTCCCCCTCAAGCTGGTGAATGGATATCAATCATTCCCAGCTTGCTAAGGAGATAATCAAAGGATTTCTTAGGCACCCTTAGTAAGGACATCAAGCAACTTGATTTTGAGAGTTGATAAACTTGAGCTTGATAAAGCCACGGTCCAACTTTTCCTTGATAAAGTGTCCGTCAATCTCAACATGCTTTGTTCGTCATGTTGAACGGGGTTGTGGGAAATGTCAATGGCCGATTGATTATCACAATGTAGAATCATAGGTGCCATTCTCTCGAATTCTTAGATCATCCGAGAATGATTTTTAGCCATAGAAGTTCACAAACACCCACTCGCCAAGGCTCTAAATTCGGCTTCAAAGACTTGATCCGGACACAACCCCTTGTTTTTTACTCCTCCATACTACCGGATTTCCAAAAAGAAACACACAATGACCGAGAGGTAGATCTTCCGTCATCAATGCAACAAGCATAGTCGAATCGGTGTAGGCCTCACAGCGACTTATGATCATCCTTTTTGAATAAGACCCCTTTTCCAGACAAACTTTTCGGGTAGTACACAATTCTTTCAAAGAAGCATTTTGATGGCACCTCTTAGGTTTGTGCATATATCTCGCTCACAATGTTCACAAGAAAGGCAATATCGGGTCTTGTGTGAGACGGATATATGAGTCTCCGCCTACAAGTCTTTGATAGGCATTTTTGTCCACATCTTCATCTTGAGGTGCTAGGTTGATCCCATGAGTGAACTCTATGGGAGTCTTCATAGGTTTGCACCCCATTTTGCCACAATCCTTCAGAAGATCTATAATATACTTCTGCTGAGAAATAAAGATTCCTTGCTGAGAGTACATAACCTCAATGCCAAGGAAGTACTTTAATTTTCCAAGTTCTTTGATGTCAAATTCATTACTCAGAAATTGTTTTAGAGTAGAATTGCCTTCTACATCATCACCAGTGATGATTATATCATCCACATACACCAAGAGGATGGACCTCTTGCCATGTAAATTGAATTTCATGAATAAGGTATGATCTCCTTGGCTTTGTTTATAGCCAATACTTATCATAGCTTTTGTGAACCTCCCAAACCAGGCCCTGGGGACCGTTTAAGACCATATAGGGCTTTCTTTAATCCGCATATTTTTCCTTTTTCCACTTGGAAACCGGGAGGTATATCCATAAAAATGGTTTCCTCAAGGTCCCCTTGTAGAAAGGCATTTTTTACATCATATTGATGTAATTTCCAAATCAAGGTTGGCGACCAAGGATAGGAGTATTTTGACAAGTGTTCATCTTTGCCACGGGGGCAAAGGTGTCAAAATAGTCAATTCCATGGGTTTGGGTATATCCCTTGGCAACTAACCTTGCCTTGTATCTTTCAATAGTGCCATCGACTTGTACTTGATGGTAAAGACCCATCTACAAACCAACAAGTTTTAGCCCCTTTAGGAAGCTCAAGCAAGCTCCCATGTTTTATTTTTCTCAAGAGCATTCATTTCTTCCTTCATAGCCTGTACCCAATTTTCATCTCCTAAGGCATCTGAGAACCTTTTGGGCACAGAACTATTTAGAAGATTCTTCATGAACCTTTTTTGTTTGCTAGAAATCCTGTCATAAGACAGAAATTCTTCATAGGGTGCGAGTGGTGCAAGCCCTAGTAGGTTTCCTCAAGGCAATGGGAAGATCATTAGTGGATGAAGCACTACCGTTTTCCCGTTCGATATAGGAAAAGTAGGATCATCTTCATCAAAGTTTTGAGGAATATCGTAGCATCGAAGTAGGTTCCTCATTTGTACATGGAACATCTTGTTCATTTATGTCAATAGTAGTGTCCTTAATTGGAACCACATTTTGAACCCTCATCCAGTTCTTCCGGTATAGATTATGGGAGTCTTTTCTTTGCTCTTATTCATAAGAGGAGCATCGCATTGTTGCTCGGTAAGAGGAACATCAAGTTCATGTTCAGAGATAGTACCTTCATGATTTACATCATTACTAGGACCCTGCTGAGGGACCCTGCTGAGGGACCCTGCTGATTCTGAAAAATCAGAATCAATATCAAGAAGAAACATTTCCCTTTCATAATCGGATTTAAAGTTCTCCCCCTGAATTATAGCTTTCCCTGAGAAGTAGGGATGCATTTCATAGAAGGTAACATCCTTGGATATAAAAATCCTCTTTGTGAGAGGATGGTAACATTTATAACCTTTCTGAGTGTTGGAGTATCCAATGAACACACACTTAACAGATCTGGGATCAAGTTTTCCCCTGTTAGGTTGGTGTATGTGAACAAAAACCTCACATCCAAACACTTTAGGATGAACTCCCTCGATTTAAGAAAATGCGGAAAGTGTTTAGTAAGAACATCAATAGGACTTCTTTTTCCAAGGACTTTTGTAGGCATCCTATTTATAAGATGAGCGACGAGTAAGGACCGCCTCTCCCCAATAATGTTTAGGCACATTCATTTGGAAAAGAAGTGGCCCTATTTGTATCCATAAGGTGCCTATTCTTCCTTTCGCCTACCCCATTTTGTTGGGGTGTGTACACACAAGAGGATTCATGTATGATCCCTTTTTCTTCCAAAAAAGGACTTAGGAATTTGTTGAAATAATCCCTAGCATTGTCAGTTCTTATCTTTTTGATTTTGACCTCAAACTGAGTCATAATCATATTGTAGAACACAGGGAAAATCTGTGCAAGATCAGATTTTTGTTTCATAAGATACAACCAAGTTGTTCTAGTACAAGTCATCAATGAAGGTGACAAACCAATGAGCACCATTGATATGGGGTTGGTGGAGGGACCCCAAATATCACCGTGTATAAGATTAAAAGGATTAGCGAGTAAAGATTAGATGCAATAGGATAAGACACCCTTTTATGTTTAGCAAATTCACATTCATTGCATTTGAAATCAACGAGTTTAATCCTTTACATAAATTAGGAAACAAATGCATAAGAATCGAAAGGAGGGTGACCAAGTCTCCTATGATACAACATAATCTTATCATGACTAGTCTTAGACAAAAAAGAAGTATTCGACAACTAAGCTTGTCATTATCTTCACCTTCAAAACATAGAGACCTTCTTTAGCCCTAGCAAGTCCAATCTTCCTCATGGTTTCTAGAACTCGTATCACACGAAGTTAGTAGAGAAAAGAGCATAACATTTAGAGTCTCTAGTTAACTTTCGATAGATAGGAGACTAGCAAGTGAGATTAGGAACATGCAAGACATCTTTTAAGGTTAGGTCATTGTTTATAGTAACATTTCCAATGCCTCGCCACACTCATTGAAGAACCATTAGCAATCGTAATGTTCCTTTTAGTAGTACAAGGCACATAGACGAGAAAAACGTGCAATATCGGGAGTCATATGGTCAAGTAGCCCCGGAATCAACAACCCAATCCCCGGTAACATTTCGATTTAAGAGATTCAAAGAAGCCATACACCGAAAAAACCATTGAAGATGATGGATTTTCCAAGGTATCTAGAACTTCCTCAATTTCTCTATTTCGATTGACCAAGAGTAGGATTCGATTCATGGGGTTTTGATCCATACCCCGTCCATTGCTTTCGACTTGCCGAATTTGCGGTGTGAGCCAAGGGTTCTTTGTTTTTCCCCGGTCTCCCATGCAATTTCCAAATGAATTCTTTGGTATGTCCGCTCTTTTTACGGTGAGAGCAAAACAGATCGTCCCTATCGAGTTTCATATTTTCCTTTTGAGAAGGAAATTTCTTTCTCGGATATCCCTTTGACTCGGTGGTCTTAGGGTACCCCCGATTCCTCGACCGACTGCCTATTAAAGCAGAGCCATCAATAGAGGGAGTGTCAATCATGACACCCCTCCTACTTTCCTCTCGCTCTAACAATAGCAATTGTTTCATTCAAATTAGGGAGATCATCTTTTCCAAGAATTTGGACCCTCGGGGTCAAAGTCCTGGTTTAAACCGAAGAAAGGAAAAAATCCTATCTTTTTCCATCATCCTTCGCAAGGTAGCGACATCATCTTTATCTTTCATTTGAATGCACCGATAATGATCAAGTTCCGCCACATACCTTGCGAGAAGATTGGAATACTCGGTGATGGATTTGTTACCTTGCTTGGTGTTTTGAATCTTTGCTCTTATCTCATAGATTTGAGCAAACATCATTCACCTTGGAGTAGATCTGCTTGGCCGTGTCCCGTATTTCCTTAGGTTTGTTTCCCGAAACATGTAGGGGTCACCGATTTCGGAGTCATAGAATTCCGAGCCATGACATCACCATTGAGTCCTTTTCATCCCGCCTATCAAACCCGGGATCATCCCTCTTCGGGACCGGTCCCTAAAGATGGCTCGGTTGCCTCTACCTTTCAAGAAGGTTCGACAAACCGTGACCATTTCGTATAATTTTTTCCATTCGGCTTGTAAGCGCATGAATGTTTTGAAGCTCTCCGAGTTTATAGGATTTTCGGTAATAGATGAATCGCTGGTCGCACTAGTTGCGGTGGAACCGACCATTGATCGAAAGAAATTTGAATTATTAAAGAAGAAATTCCCGAAAAAAAAATCTAAAGCTCCGATACCATGTAAACTTATATAAAGTAAAAAAGGTAAAAAGCGTGAAACACTTGTTCCAACGGTTAGTTGGACAATGTTTCTTCCGCTAAAAAACAAGGAAAAAAACGGGGATGATTAGCCACTAATTTATAAGATTATTAGGGCTAATTCAAGGTAAAAAAAATACACTAAATGTTATGATTAAAGCTTAGTCTACTGATGACTTAGAGAGGAGTCAGTAGACTAGAACCCTGCTGAGGTACCCTGCTGATGTACCCTGCTGAGATGTTGTACCCTGCTGATGTACCCTGCTGAGATGTTCTAACATGACACATCAAGGAGCCCATGGGATCGTCGTATTTCACTTTATTCTTAATCGGTCTATGCATCTAGCGCTCATTGAATCATGGGGTGTGTGATGCCTTACTCCATGATCATGTGGGTGTGCAGACACATGATGAGTTAATCTTAATAAGTCCCTTGAGCTATTTGTTTTAGATACCCGTTTCCAACAACAATTATACGCTAAAAATAGAATGCTAGAAAGAGAATCTCAAAACATGCTTTACATTAACATGAAAACCATGCTGGAAAGAAAAAGGTGGTTGTGATTAAGCAAGCAGAGAACTTTTACCGATTCCCTCCCGAATAGATAAGTTTGGTCTAATGACATCCTTAGAGTTGACCAAAACAATGTCGCCGATGTACAAATGATTTGTCGGAACAAATACGCTGCATAACTCTTCATCTCCTTCGTCTGTCTGCAGCCACAGAACAAAAGAAAGAAAATGAAGTGCAAATCTTAGGTATATAGACTGGTAACGAGTGGAGTGGTCAAACTGCACGTAGAAAGATTTTCAATAGTGTGGCAGTTGCCTACTTAAAAGATTTCCCAGTGAAACATGCCTTCTTGTAAAATACAAAAACAAAAACAAATAAAAAAACCTCGAATTACCATCTCATTCAAAAGCTTAAGAAACTGAAAAAAGTAAATAGATTTTTAGCACTTTAACACGCCCCTTATGTGTGTGTGGACTCCACAAACAAATATCCTGGACAACAAAGACAGTAAGACACCGGGCTACATGCATAGGCAAGACACTTCCATGCACCAGGTTGCGCTTCTAACAAATTCATCAGTGGCATGAATTCTTTTCCGCTCTTTTCTTCATTTGGTTGATGAAACTGAATAGAGAAATTTACCTATCCTCAACTACATTCACTCAAGTGTACTAGTTGGGTTTGGCATGTATACTCAACAAGTAAAATTCAAACAAAACAAGAGTCCTCCCAAAGTACAAATCGTTTTTGACGGTTCACCGACACTATATCTGTGGAGTCAAACAACAGTTTTAGAACACTAAATAAGGGATTAACTTCCTATGGAGTCGCATGTCTTAGATGCTACGAAGTAGTATACAACATTAACAAACATTTGCCCGCACTTAGATAAAAGTTATAAAACTTATACTAGTGTGAGTATTCATCCATGATATTCTCACATATACTTTGAATTCTAGAAATAAAAAGCACGTTGATATCCATATGTAATGCAAGCAGCTACTGTTACCTTCCTAAACCAGGTAAAACAAAATTACCTGAAGAAGAACGGTTGAAGTGATAAAGCCAAATGCATATTCACCGACACGTGGATGACGTATAATAGCCACTTCTTTAAAAGCGGTTGTGTTCTGGTCTGCGTTTTGACATTGAGCTAATGCGTAAGTTTTCTATCCAAATGAAATCAACGATTGT
Source organism: Gentiana straminea (assembly GCA_036785695.1). NCBI lineage: Eukaryota > Viridiplantae > Streptophyta > Magnoliopsida > Gentianales > Gentianaceae > Gentiana > Gentiana straminea. The sequence continues at coordinate 7,386,350 of JAVUPR010000479.1, forward strand.
AATCACAAATTCACAAGTTATTGGCATCATAACCGAATCAGCAAGGCAAATAATTTCTACACTGAAAATAAATCTGTCAAGAGGAATGCGCCTTCTTTTAAGGCACACTCATTGTCTGTGTTAATCATACGGAATGATCCAAACAACCCCTCCCACCCACCCCACCCCATTGCAGAGATTTGCGGTATTCGCAAAATTGGGAATATAATGCGCAAACCTTCACAAAAACATCATTCAACTTTAACATATGGTAGATAATCGTAAGTGTAAGTTGGTGCCGCTCTTCGTTTGCTTTGCAAAGAAACGGCCTTGCACGTATTGTATGTTTATAAGTCCATAAAAGAGATGAAGACATGAAGTTGTTCAGAATATTTACAACCTGGATTCTCATTACTATTGGATCATAAAGCAGAATAGATTCAAGCTGATAAATTTCATCTGACTTTTTAAATAAGTATGACAATTTAAACAAAAGCAGAAAAAAATGGTATTTGGGAAGAGTAACTGCCCCTGATAGATACTGTGAAAATGTAGTATGCAGTCTGTATATTCAAGTGCCTTATCTGGCAATTGTGGAGCAAAGAATGGATAATACATAGTAATTTCTCATAGCAGTTCGTTTAAAAATCTTTTGCACATTGAAAATTATGCTAAACCTAAATGACCGCCATTTACTAACAAAGGAACCAGGATTCCCTCCTGTGGGGGGCATCCTATCATTCCAACAGTGATACTTAAAGCACAAAGTAAACACTTAGTTCCAGCCAATGTGCAAAACACAAAATAAGTATACTTTGTTCAAAGCACAAAGTACGTTTACTTTGCACAAAGTAAACTTACTTTGTGACTGTCACTAGAGGAATCACAGGAGCGGTTTGCTCTCCTAACAAAGTCCGCATCCCTTTTACTTACCTGGAGAAACTGCAGCACTGATTTGCTTGGAAGCTGAGTATAGGTGCTTCACAAATGGCATTTTCTTTATTATCCATTCTCCAATCCAGAAGACAGTGGAACCCAGCCATGATGAAACGAAGACACCAACAAAGAAAACAAAAAGCAAGGATGTGACAAATCCAAGTCCTGCAAAAGGAAAAACCACCCAGGAACAAAAAGCACTAGTTCATAGAATGTGGAATTCTGGTTCATGAAAAGATTTATGATTTAAAAGGAAAAAAACATATTGGAGTGTTGGATACTAACACAGGAATGATGAAACAGAAATTATCATGGTATCATGCCATCCACATTCTATGATAGTTCAGAGAAAAATAGCAAAGGCATAAGGGCACCGTACAGATTTAAATCTTACCCTTACATACATACATTCATATATATATATATATATATATATATATATATATATATATGAATGTATGTATGTGTATATGTATGTATGTGTATGCGGATATGTAAGAGCGGAAGCTTAATAAGAAGATAGAAATAACTAGCCGTTTATTTCATTAAGGTAAAGCTTGAAATATTACAAGAGAGGTTGTGTTGTTTATATACCACAACACAAAGCAACGAAAAAAAAGCAAACAGGATAAAAAACTAGCCGTTGGCAACTTGGTTGACAATATCTCAACGGCTAGTTGAGACTTTATCCAAGACTAAGTACCCATTAACTTAGTTAACAAAGTCAATAAAGGACATAGGAAAGAATATTAATATTAGAATAAATCTAGGAAAGAATGTTAGAATAAATCCGACATGATGACGTCATGATAAATTCTAACACTCCCCTCAAGTGGTAGATGTATATCAAACATTCCCGGCTTGCTAACATCTTCATGAAACATCTTCTAGGTAGCCCTTTAGTGAACAAATCTGCCACTTGATCTTTAGAGGTCACAAATTCAGTAGTAATCAGCCCACTTTCCAGTTTCTCTTTGATAAAGTGTCTATCCACTTCAATGTGTTTAGTTCTATCATGTTGCACGGGATTGTGAGCAATCTCTATAGCAGATTTGTTGTCACTTCTCAGAATCATAGGTGACTGCCATATTATTCTTAAATCATTGAGAATAATTTTCAGCCACAATAATTCACATATCCCAATAGCCATGGATCTGAATTCAGCCTCTGCACTTGATCTTGCAACCACGGTTTGTTTTTTGCTTCTCCAAACCACAAGATTTCCTCCTAGGAATATGCAGTGACCTGAAGTTGATCTCCTGTCTTCAATTGCTCCAGCATAATCAGAATCAGTATAACCCTTTATATCCAACTTATCCCCCTTTTTGTAAAGAATTCCCTTGCCAGGACATCCCTTCAGGTATTCAAGTATTCTGTCTGCTGCTCTTTGATGACACACCTTAGGGTTTTGCATGAATCTACTGACCACATTGACTGCAAAAGCAATGTCTGGCCTAGTGTGTGCCAGATAAATCAGCTTGCCCACTAATCTTTGATAGGAGTACTTGTCAACATCCTTATCCTCAGGTGAATTACTCAAGCCATGGTTGTACTCTATAGGAGTAGCAGCAGGCTTGCATCCAAGTTTGCCAGATTCTGTAAGAAGATCAAGGATGTATTTCTGTTGAGATATGAAAATCCCTTGATCTGAGTAGGCAAATTCAATCCCCAAAAAATACTTGAGTCTGCCCAGATTCTTGATGTCAAATTCTCTGACCATTCCTTCTTGTAGATTATGGTTGGCTTCATGATCATCACCTGTGACAATGATGTCATCAACATACACAAGTAGAATAGATTTCTTCCCAGTTTTTCCATGTTTTACAAACATGGTGTGATCACCCTGACTTGGCTTATAACCTTGGTCAAGCATGAATTTAGCAAATCTGCCAAACCATGCCCTAGGAGACTGTTTTAGCCCATATAGAGCTTTATTCAGTCTGCATACTTTCCCATCCGAATTTTCAAAGCACTGGGGGAACGACCATGTATATAATCTCATTCAAGTTGCCTTGTAAAAAGGCATTCTTGAGATCATATTGTTGCATGTTCCATCCCAGGTTTACGCCGAGGAGATAAGAATCCCGACCGTATTCATTTTAGCAACGAGGGCAAATGTTTCAAAGTAGTCCACCCCATGAGTTTGGGTGTACCCTTTGGCCACAAGTCTGGCCTTATGTCTTTCTATAGTCCCATCAGACCTATACTTGGTGGTAAACACCCATTTACAACCAACAGTCTTTTCACCCTTAGGCAAGTGAACAAGTTCCCAAGTTTTGTTCTTTTCCAAAGCCTGCAGTTCTTCCTGCATGGCCTTAGACCATTTTTCATCAGACATGGCTTCTTTCGCATTTTTAGGTGTGTCATGTTTATGAAGATTCATTATGAATCTTTTGTGATTCTGAGAACACTTCTTGTAAGAGAGAAAAGTTCTTATGGGATGTTTGGTGCATTCCCTTTTTCTCTTCCTTAGTGCTATAGGTAGATCATCAAAAGCATTTTCAGAACTTTCAGAGTCAGTGTTGTCAGAGAGGGAATCTGAATCAGTGCTACCACCCTCATTATCATTACTAATGCCCTCAGGATCATCACTTTCCGAAGGTTAGTGGTGATTTACGGATTAGTAGTAGTACGGATCAATCCCGAGGAGGCGATTTTAGAGAGTTTAGGTGTCTTTTTCTTTCTAGTGTACACAATAGGAGTTTTCTCTCTTGGTATTATCTCCTCTGTATCCACAGGAAAACTGTGATCACTAGAGGATCCAGAATTATTTCCTTCATTAGTAACAGGAATGTGACTGTGATCTTGAAGGAAGTCAAGATCAGTTTCCATGTTAGGGGCAGTGATCTCCCCTTTATGGTGAAAGTAAGATATCTCTTCATGAAAGGTCACATCCCTAGAGATGATGAACTTTCTGGTAGGAGGATGATAACACTTATACCCTTTTTGGGTATTGGAGTATCCAATAAACACACATCTTAGGGCCACGGGATCCGGTTTTCCTCTGTTATGGGCATGTATATGAGCAAATGCAACACAACCAAAGGTTTTTGGTCCCAGTGCCTTGATTTAGACATAGTAGGATACAACTCCTTCGGACATCCAATAGGGGTTTTGTTATTCAATACCTTTGTAGGTAATCTGTTTATTAGATGAGTTCTTTGTTAAGACGACTTCTCCCCAATAGTTCTTAGGGACCAACATTTGAAACATTATTGCCCTGGATACTTCCATTAAGTGTCTCGTTTTTCCTTTCGCTAATCCATTCGTTGAGAGGTATAGACACGAGGATTCATGTACTACCCCTTTTTTATCCAGAAAAGGACTTAGCAGTCTGTTGAAGTATTCCCTTGCATTATCAGTCCTCAACCTCTTGATTTTCGTATCAAATTGGGTGAGGACATGATTGTAAAATTTGGGAAAGATCTCCAAGAGATCAGATTTGTTTTTCATAAGATATGTCCATGTAGCCCTGGAATAGTCATCAATGAAAGTAACAAACCAAACACAGCCATTAATATTAGAATTGGGAGAAGGACCCCAGATATCACTATGAATAATAGTAAAAGGTTCAGAACATCTGATATTTTGAATAGGATAAGAGGCCCTTTTATGTTTGGCCATTTCACAAACATTACAATGCATCCTATTTAAATCACAGTTGTTAAACAAAGTAGGAAACATGTGTTTAATAACTGTAAAGGGAGGATGACCTAGTCTATAATGATATAACCATAGTTTATCAGTGTTAGACTTAGACAAAAAACTAGCAACTTGGCCTTTTTCTCTAACATTCTTCTGATCTTCCCAAAAATAGAGCCCCTCTCTAGCTTTAGCAACCCCAATCCTCTCCTTCTTTACAAGATCCTGTATCAAGCAAAGGTTAGAGGAGAAGGCAACCAAGCAGTTTGAGTCTTTGGTTAATTTTTGGATAGATATCAGGTTAGTAGATAAGTTAGGAATATGTAGAACATCTTTTAAGATAAGTTTATTACATAACATATAGTCTCCTATCCCAGTGACATGGATAGGAGAACCATCAGCAACAGAAACGGTTCTGTTTTTGTCACACAATCTGTAATTTGTCGATTCTTACAAGAGAAGACCATATGGTCTGTGGCACCAGAGTCAATAACCCACTCTATCAGACCTTCAAACTGTTTATTAATACCAGTCATACCTGAAAAAGCTAGGGAGGTTGATGAGCCTTCAAGAGACTCAATGAACTTCCTCAGTTTTTCAATTTCTGAAGGTCCAAGAGTAGTGTTTTGATTCTGATTCACAGACTTCTGGATATTCTCACTGTGCTTCGTTGTTCTTCTTGCCATTAGCAGTGTTTGCAGTCCTTCTGTTGGTGTTTTCACTTCCTGGTTTCCCATGGAGTTTCCAACAGTTTTCCCTGTTGTGCCTGCTCTTCTTACAGAAAGAACAGAAAAGAGAGTCTTTTTCTCCAATTTTGTTGTTATTCTTTTGATAAGTGTTCCCATTCCTTTGAAAGGTAGGGTTCTTATCATTGGTATTCTTGCTGCCTTGAATAATCAAAGCAGAACTTTCAACAGGAGGAGTATCAATCATGACACTTCTCCTACTTTCTTCAGCTCTAATAAGAGCAATTGTTGCATTTAAGCTAGGGAGATCTCCCTTTCCCAGAATCTGAACTCTAACAGAGTCATATTCCATGTTAAGACCGGCCAAAAAGGCATAGATCCTATCCTTTTCAAATATCCTTTTCGGGATATTAGCATCCTGTTGTTGTGCATCTTGATGCATTGGTAGTGGTCTAATTCTTGCCACGGGCCTTGCATCGGACCGAGAATATTCAGTGATAGATCTATTACCCTGCTTTGTATTTGAAATCTTTGTTTTTACCTCATAGATTTGGGCTGCATCATTGACTTTAGAATAAGTCTCCTTCACATGATCCCAGATTTCCTTTGCATTGGCCATGAACATACATGTATCACTGATTTCAGGGATCATGGAGTTCCATAGCCAAGACATCACCATGGAGTCTTGCTCATCCCATCCGTAAACTTAGGATCTTTGAAATTTGGTCTGTCCCATTAAGATGACCGAGCTTACTCCTTCCTTTCAAAAAGGTTCGAACAAACTGGGACCACTTCAAGTAATTCTTTCCATTGAGTTTAAGAGCAGGCTGGATGTTTTGAAGATCACCATTATTGGTGGAAAGATGATCAGAAAGAGGAGTAGCTGCAGTAGTATTACTAGTAGCAGTAGATTCAGCAGCCATGATGATTTAAAATTTCCCAGAAAATTTGAATTTTTGAACCAAAGGCTCTGCTACCATGTAAGAGCGGAAGCTTAATAAGAAGATAGAAATAACTAGCTGTTTATTTCATTAAGGTAAAGCTTGAAATATTACAAGAGATTTGTGTTGTTTATATACCACAACACGGCAACCGAAAAAAGCAAACGGGATAAAAAACTAGCCGTTGGCAACTTGGTTGACAATATCTCAACGGCTAGTTGAGACTTTATCCAAGACTAAGTACCCATTAACTTAGTTAACAAAGTCAATAAAGGACATAGGAAAGAATATTAATATTAGAATAAATCTAGGAAAGAATGTTAGAATAAATCTGACATGATGACGTCATGATAAATTCTAACAGGATATGTGTGTATGTATGTATTTATGTGTGTGAGTGACTGAGTGTTTACGCATAATGGTTGAAGGTTCAAATAAATAAAAGCCAAAGGACACTGTTATTGGCACCACTTTGGACAAAAGTCAACTTTGCACAGGAAGAATTTTGCTTTCGACCTCTCCATAGTCAAATTTTGAGCTTAAATATTTCGACTTTCGAGAGGTCGAAATAAATGTGGTACCCTGAAAGTAGATTCAATGTGGGGACAATAACAATGTCCAACGCCAAAGATCATTCATTTGCAATTCTACTGCTTCAAATACTCCACATAACCTTTTTTTTACAAGAAAATAATCCACATACCCTTATTGAAAGTTATTAAAAAAAGTGAAGTGTCTACCCCCATAAACTGAACACGTGCTAAGCCCAACAAGAACTCTAATGTATGCCTCAATTCCAATATTGGTTCAAGGTAGTCTTGACCTGAACCGAATACATCTCATAAAAAGAAGCGATCGATTTTACTTGATACAGTATGTCAATGCGACGAATCGGTAAGAAGAAACTGATCATGCTTATAATTCTTTTTTTTTCATTGACAACCTTTTAATTATATAAAGAAGAAATAGTGTCTTGCTCTATACTGCGCCAAATCATCAAGACCTATATGACTCAATGGCCACCTTGACCCAACAGAGTTGAACATCGTTTCCAACAACTAAGGAGAATCTCTTCCGGTTAAATAGCCATATAATTCGTACAAAGGAACAAACACACTACATCAAGAAGTGAATATTCTGAAATTTCAAGGAAATGGTTTTGTTCACCCCAACTACCACCCATTCTGTATAACTGAAACTAATACTCACACACCTCTAAATTGCTACTGGGTTGAAAAAAATGTGACACTTTGGGTCACAAGGTTTGCATAGGCATTCTTTTTGTTCCTATGGGCGGATCAGTCCATGCATATTAATTTATCTCAAAGTTAGGGAGGTCCCTGAGAAAATTTAGAAAGCAACTACACTATCAGAGGAAGTGCATACTCCCAATGCGGTGATAAGCCAAACAGATGCTCTAAATAATAAGGAGCATTGTATTACTTGAGACCTCTCTAGTGTCTCCTGATCCGGCGATTCTATATCCATTGTTCACTTGTTTATTTATCAGTAATAAGTTCCAAAATCCTGGAAACTTCTTATTGTGCACCGAAACAAAGAAATCATACAGATAATGCTCAAAGGTACTAATAAAATATCACATCCTCAACCTTTTCATTTTTTATTTATATGATTTCACAATAATAGCAACACCACCTTTTTTTTCCTTGTAACCTATTTTGCGCAACAACAAACAATAAATAAATATATAACAACAACTACTACTACTTAGGCAGCAATTGGCCTTCAAGTAGAATTGTTCACACAACCTGGGAATAATTATTTAGAAATCTACTTGAATGTGGATTTCCAGTAGTCCTACTTCTGTTCACGTTGCTCCAAGTCCAGGTGTTTTTAGATTATCTTATTTCAAGAACATTAGTCCAGGCTTTCTACACCTGAGGATCAAACATCCCTACTATTCATGCTACGACAAACGATTACAATCTTCAGGAAACCAAACCAACATCATACATGGAGATCCAAAGCTACAAATCGTTCAGAAACTTACCAAATATGTCAATGCCAAGTTGAGCATATAAGGGGCTGAAGAACCCATCCACAAACTGAACAAACCACCAGGTAATGAAAAATGTAACTGCAACTGGGAAGAGAACCACACTGCAATTCAAAATCCAATTTGCAAGGTTAACAGCCTCAAAGATACAGTGAAAATCACTCTAGGGAAAACACGCAAGATACTTCTTGATTTGAAGATTTGGATAAATGCTTTTAAGAATGAAAAACGCAAAAGGGCTGTCCAATAACTCATTTCAGATAGCCCAAACATTTTTCACCATGTTTGATTACCACTTCTCGAAAATATTACACATTTGAGTGCCTCAATTCGCTTTACAAGATTTTCAGCACAAATACTTTTACTGAAAGCTGAATTGCTTGATGTGCTAGAAGGGTAGGGTTAAAAATAATTATCATCATACCAAAAGTGACCTTTGTTTATAATAAAAGTACAAAAAACAAAAAAAACAAAAACAAAAATTCCTGTTGTAATCGACATTAGATAACATTTTCTTTACTGTATGGTTCTAGAATCTCTACATTTGCTTCCTCAAATCTTATTAAAATCCCAACCAACAAACAATTGCCTTGGCAATATGAATATGTGGTCAACATTTAGTGTATTTTCTCTTTGGCGCCAATTGTTGCAGGGCGGACTAGTAATGCAGCAAATTTCATCTTCATATCAGCAGATTCCATCTTTGGAGCTGTGGAGGAGGAGTTAGATTGAAAAGGACAAAGGTGAGTCACAGGAAAATGTCTATGCTGTCTCAATCCCATTGCATAGTTGGCATGATTTCTTTTCTTTCTGTTTTTTGTTCTTTTAATAAATGGGTTCGATACACTCGAAAAAACAGTTCCTTCCTATTTCCAGCTTGATGCCCATTTTGATGGACATGAATTCTTGGAATCTAATTTTGAATAAAAAAATGAAAACATACATCCATATTTGGGTTTCATTTCTTCTCTGAACCACATCTAGGAGTTGTTATAGCATTGAAAGCCTGAAAAACGGCTTTTCTGATTTATGGACATGAGAATAAACAACGGAAGGGTAATTTATATTTATTTTAAATATCGTTTAGGAAATATAATTATACATGTTTAAAGTGATACAATAAATAGAAGGATACGTACTGTAAACAGGTATTCATCATCCAGATATATTTATCAATTTTCTGAAACTTAATCATATTCAATATATGTGTGTGTATGTAAATGTATATATATCCGAACGTGTATGTTATGTAATTATATCCGTGTGTGAGTGTGTGAATTTAAGTGAGCTTTAATAGCAGCTGATTTGATAATATCTCATGATCTTATATAAACGAAATCTCAAGCCACAAAAGAGCAAATTACCATCCGGTCATAAACTTCCTTGAGACCCAACTCTGAATGACAAAGCAGCACGCCTGGATAAAAAACGAAAGGGGTTCAACTTACAAGTAAGCACAATGGGCAGTACCCTATAAAAGCATCAGTTCGGCAATTGCAGGAAATAAATGGTGAAGCACTCATAATAACTTGCAGCACGCCAGCTACATACTTTCATGATATAACCTCATGGTGAGAAATGGTTTCTGAACTGTCACCTATAGCTAAAACTTCTTTTAGTAATGCATTCTATTAACAATAGCTTCCAACAAACAACCGTCATTTAGATCCAAGAGAAGAAGAAAAAAGGAAAAAAAAAAAAAAACGGCATGTTATTAAACATGATGGCTAGAAATATTTGATTTGGTGAATAGTTTTTCAAATATGTCTTTATGTCACAACTTTAAACTTGCAACATTATTAGTTTAGAGCATGCAATAAACGGTTATGCTACATTGTTTTAAATATTCCCGTACCTTATGGAAGACAGTTGTGCATGAGATTTATTGGTCCCAAGTGAAAATGGTCAAATGAAATGTCATTTGGATTGGATCGGGTTCTTTCATGAATATCTTAGAAATTGGGTATCATGAGCCAAATGAATAACGCAGAGGAAAGTTTTTTATTTTTCAGATGCATAATTTTACTCTTTCCAAGTGAAAGTATGAGATGAAATTGTTTTTTTCCAAAACACACACATTTCACTCCATTCGGATCTCTTAAAAATAAGTATATTAAAGAGTGAATGAACAAAAGTTAATCTGTTCTAACTAGCAGGGCGAATAATGATATGAAATCTGGGTTACTTTTCATTTTGGTTAAATAGCTCACTGTTTATTCCTGCCCATTTGTTCACATCAATGCCACATTAGAATCATACGTCTTTATCTTCGTCAAAGAATATCAATATAGCGAATGCTTAATCCCTCAATATCAATAAGTTCGATATTCTCGAATTCTAAGATTGATGAACATGAGTGCTTGTCTTTTTTTAAAGACAAGTTCTATGGCCTTCTTAACCACCACCCCCCCCCCCCCCCCCAAAAAAAAAAGAAAAAGAAAAAATCATGTTTAGACCAATACATGGTCTAGTTTGCAAATCCTAAATGGTAGCTAGAAACATATGGGCAGGCACAATTCTGGACCCAAGGCAAGAATATATTACTATTTACAGGTGCAGGGTGCAGGGTGCAGGGTGCAGGGTGCAGGCAGTTCCACAACTCAAAAGTGAGATTCTTGTAGTCTTGTAGCTAATATATAGTAAGTAAGATACCAATACTATATCACACCAAACATTAGTCCGACCAGTTTTCCCTACTTTTTGCAAAGATTACCACATATAAATTCATTTTCATGATTATTGTTTGGACACATTTGGCTCATACAGAAAGGCATTCTCAATCCACTGCATGGCTGTTATAGTCAGGATAAGAAAAAACTAGTTTGAAAACTGTTCAGATAGGTGTATCCCACTTATATAGTAATTATTATCAGCTCCGATATCTCATTATCTACGAGCTCTGATCCTACATTCACCAATCCTAAAGACACCACCTATCTTAGACTGGATCCCCTCCTGTGAGGATCGTGTTAGGATCTACCAGTGAGCTGCGTGAGGCTGCCATGTGGCGGATCTCAGCTGTAAGATTTACTTGTATAAGGAATGCGAGGATAAACGAATTTTTCATTATTTAGATGGGATTTGATGAAAAGTATAAAACCATTCAAAAGCATTACTGGATAGATCACAGGACGAAGATCATAGTCAAAATGATCCGGCCTCCCACCCACCTAGCATCTTTCCTAATCACACTAAACCTGAAAGTATCTCACAGAGCATGAAATCCAAAACAAATCAGCTCGAATGTGAATCTTTCTAGCAGAAAAATACCATAGAGATGGCGGTCGAACATGATCTATGCATCATTCATGGCCATATGCATCACAAGTCAAAGATTCACATGGTCAGCTATGTACTAAACGTGATTCACAAGTTCACAACTTAAGAATTTTGCCTTGTAGCACACACACCAAAAGCTAATATCTCCAACCAATATTCACTTAGAACTCCAAAACGGACTTCCCAAACAGCCAACAAACAAGAGATCCCTAAATAGCAACAAAAAAAAAAAAAGTAAAATAAAATAATGGAAAAAATTATCTCTTATGCGCAACATGAAACTCAAGACAATCCAGAGAACGCCTCAATTGATATTATTTAGCACAAAAAAATACTACCCCAAATTTAAAATTTAATAATAATAATTAATACTTGCAATGTTGCATCTAGAAGAGGGGTAATGGAAAAGGGAAGAAACAAAACGGACCTTACGGGTGGAAGAATTAGGGGGATTAGGCGAAGATTTAACTGGGTTTTCGGGATCTTGTTCTTCAACACCTTGATTGAGTGGAATGGACGTTGCATCCTTTTCTACCGCCATTGTTGCTATATTTGGTAATCAATTCTACTGATATTAGATCCCGCGGCAAGACCAGATTGGACTGGAATTGAATTGAATTGAATTGAATTGAATTTGACTCTTCTCAAATCTCAACTATGCAATTATTACTTGTGTAACCGCGATCGAGATTCAACGCAAAACCTGAATCAATAATCACTTCTTCCAAAACTCAAGTGAAAGTGATGAAAACGTTATCATAGAGAAAGAAAATGGTTTTCTTTTTTCCTATTACATAATTATTTGGTCTTCAATTTTCGAGAAAAAATTAATAATAATAATACTGTAGTCATTTGGTCTTCAATTGCACATGTACAGTTGAATAAAATAGTTTTATCCGTATGTTAGACGGATATCTTTATATTATTTGTTTTTTTCCTCAAAAATAAAATAAAATACTTTTATGTAGTGTGAAGATAAAAAAGTTATTGAAATACATTATTCATACTAGAGTGGCTTAGGCCTTGCACCGCAAGGCCCTCGCAAGATCTTCGATTTATGAATAGTGCGATTATATTTAGTTTAAAAATGTATGGTGATGTTTTGAATTGAATAAAATCATAGTAAAGTAAGGGAATCGAAGTATGTTTGCAATGAACATTAAAGCAATCATGGGAGGAAAGCATCAGTAAATTTGCAGCCTAAAAGCTGCAACAACAGGGAAGATGTTGTAAGTTTATATTACATGCACTACTAACACAGCAATAAACAGTGGCGGACCCAGAATTTTTTTTCAGTGGGGTTCGTAAATATTTAACACATTTTATAGGGCAAACTGGTCGGGCTAATGTTTATAGGGCAAGGAATCATGTTGTAAAGTAGGAATCATGTTGTTTTCCCTACTAATGTTTTTACAAGGAATCATGTTGTAAATATGCGTATGTGCCTAGCAATGTTTATAAGGCAAGGAATCATGTTGTAAGGATTGTATGTACTTTTTTTTTTATCAGTAAAGCACATGGCGTCAATATATGAGTGGAATAAATAAATTTTTATACTCACATATATTTGCATCTGTTTCTGCAAACCTGTGTAGGTCTGTAAACTTACAGACTTCAAACGTGCACGGCAAGATTTATGGCTTATCGTCAAGAATTGGTTCAACATGTATTTTGGCTGTAATGATCGACGAGAACTTGTAACCATTTAGCTGATACTTATCAGCAGGTAGAGTGATAGTTGCGTTAAAAATTTTATATCTTTTAAATGGCTGCAAAGAGCGTTCAAAAAAGTTGATGTCGTTATCAAACATGACTGCTTTGATTTTGGTTCCCCGCTTTGACATACAAAATATTGACTGGTTAGCATGCGTATGATTTTTTTATTAAAAAAGTTTCAAAGTAACCGCAGGTGTACTAACTTTCATATCAGTAAGCAGATAGTGTCGATATCTCTTTTGAAAAGGGTATGTTGTCAGAGTCTTATACAAGACATGATGCCTCTCAATAACTTGAACAATGCAAGTCCAGCCTTTTTTTCCAGGTAGTATGTCAACAACATCAAGAATCTATCTTGGCATATTTCTGTGGTAAAAACAGCAAGCATTTTTACCACTGGAATAACTTCAATTTAATTGGTCAACGCAACACAGTGACGTCGGCATGTTCAGTATAGAAGTAAGGAATATAGTGCATATTATTTTTTATGTCAGCATAATGTGAAGCGTTGCCTGTGAAAAACATGTAAAGAAACATCTATGTGTAATACAAAAACCTGTGAAAGAAAAACATAAAATTTGTTAATCCTAGGTAAGTTAAGTACCTAATCATAGGGAAGCTATGTGTCGTCATTGACCAGCAGATTCAATGTTTAGGTGTGTGTAAGTATATGTTTATACCCAACATTTTTTGTGTGGTTAGGAGCATCACAATCATAAAAAGGAGGCTTGATCACAACTTGAACACAGGCAGAAGTCCTAACCCTAGATAAAGCAATGTATAGTTGTCTGTGTGAAAAAACAGGCTCTTTTAAGTAAATGCCTACGTAGTCTAATGTTTGTCCTTGAGGTTTGTTGATAGTCATTGCAAAGCAAAGACGAATTGGAAACTGTGTGCACTTGTATTCAACGGGGTAGCGATCATCTTTTGGAGGATGTAAAGGTATCCTGTTAATTAAAACATGCTTTCCGGAGAAATCACCAAACACTATTTCAGCATGTATAACGTTTTTTTTGTAGCACTCTACAAATTAAACGTGTCCCATTGCACAACCCTTCTAATGGATCTAGATTTCAAAGAAGTATAATTGGTGCATTGACTTTGAGTGTTAGATGATGAGGGGGTAAGCCGTTTTGGGTTATGATGTTTATTCTATCTACATACTGTTCTTGGTCATTAGGATTAATTGTTTCATCAAAGCTGAAATAGTCAACGGCATCTCTTGGAAATCGATGTATCATTATTTGGTTTATATCATCGACAAATGAATTTTTTGTTGTTAATATTGCTTTGTTCATAGGTCCGTATGTGCCATATTCTAAACTGTTAACGTGTGGATAAACTTTATTAATCAACTCATTAAGAGCCTCGTCATCATCTTGCTAGATATATAGAAACCCGAATCCGGATCCGATCCATAATTGGATCGTCAGATCTGATTCACAGCACCGATCGAGACACTCGATCATGCACAGCGGAAGCTACGAATAAATTCGCATGCGATTTTACCACGATTCGATTCGCATAAACAATTAATACAACTACAAGAAGGTTGAAGATTTACCTTATTTAAGAGGAATAATAAATCGACAGAAAGAGAAGCCACAATCTTCCGGATTGTATCTCCTAGCGACGACTGGTGAACGTCGATTCTCACCGTAGAACCTCCTCGAATATGCACAAGAAAAACCCTAGGTTTTTCTTCTCTTAATGACTAAGGCAAGAAACTAATTTTTCTTCCTTTTAATTATATTGTGGCGCAATTTGTAAGTCTGTATTGTGTTAGGAGGAACTCTCTTTATATAGGAAAATAACTAGTCAAGAGAGTTATCATTTTCACACCACAATTACCTATTCCCATAAGGAAAAGATATTTTTGCCATAAAAATAAGAGATAATTCCCAAAAAATCAATCTCTTAATTTATCCATTAATTATCCAACAAATAGATAATTAATTAATTACACATATGAGATAATCTAGGAAAATTTCTTCTCCTAACTTATCTTACAATGTGGCGCCATTAATGTCAATATTTTAATAGAAAATTTCTTTTCTATTTTACATATTATTTACCAAATAAATAATATTACATATTGATTAAATAGACCAACTATTATTCTCGAGGTTCCATAAAACGAGAAAACACTTGCGTGTTAGGAGCCAACCCGGGGACCATAGACCTATAACCAGTAGCTACAATAAATTAAATAAAATATTCATCGAACATAATATTTCTACTCAACTTATTAATTCCGGAATTACGCCACCATAAATCCGAAATTGAACTCTATCGATTATAGATATAATTTATTCTCAAAACGTCGAGTCGAGTCGATAAGTGTCCATTGATGTAATCATTACATATAAACTAACCCTCCATAGACTATCCGTAATGAAGCGGGATTATTTCCGTAAACCTTCTTCAATACATCTTATCCTTATTTACCATTAACCCAGTAGTGATCAATTAGTTCATAACCAATACAAACTCCGCGGATCGATTAGTTTCTAAGATTAACAAATAAGGGGATTGTCTTTCTACTTCCCGCAGGAAGGAATGAATTCCATAGCTGTGAAACACACACTTCTCACTCATTCCAGAATAGTGCCAACGTGAAAGTGATTCGGACCGCGCCTCTTAGCGATCCTTAACGAACACATCAAACCCTATCCCGAAACAAGTAGGAGTTTGTAATCACTTCAGGATTAAGGTCAATCCATATATGATCATCTTGTGATTTAATAAGATTTCTCAATCACGGAATTATATGAGAAACGCAGATTAAATCGGTCCAGTCCTATATGACTCTCATCATATATAAATGCCCCACTTAGACAACCAATGTCGACGGTCCGGATAAGACGGTCACACATAAAGTGTTCTGGGCGCATTAATGGTGGTTTAATCAATAGACCCCATACTTTGATTAACTTCACCACGAACTAACATTTCAAGTGTATCACCATAAACTTAATCCTCATGTGTGACACACACTAAGTTATATGGCTACATATGATACGACTTGGGGTTTTCAGCAATGTATTACATATAAGCACAAAGCAAATAATAAGATGAGAATAAATCTGTCATTTATTAATTATAAAAACAATTACAGAAATTGTCTTTCGGGCGCTACTTCCAACACATCTGACATGTTTAAAAGTATTGAACTTGGAAGTTTTACGTCTTCAATGTTTTTTATTTGTAGGCTTCCATTTCCTATATTTAGCAAGAATTGTGTGTATTCAGGATCATTTAATGCTCTCATGTTTTCTGTTAGCTTTATTTTTTCAAGTTATGGCCAAATATGGGAACTGATTATTGTAGCTTGTACAATTTGGTCTACAGTCCCTTGTTTAAAAACAGGCAAAGTCTGTCTAAAATCACCACCTAACACTACAACTTTACCACCAAAAAGTTCATTTGAATCCATTAAATCCTGCAGCAACATGTCCAATGCTTCAACTGCATTTATCTTAGCCATAGGTGCTTCATCCCATGTTATTAGCCTACATTCCTTTATTAACATGGCTAGACCACTTTGTTTAGACACTCTACATGTTGACCATTCACTTTCATCAATCGGGATCTTAAACCTGGAATACGCCGTTCTTCCTCCTGGAAGAATAGATGATGCGATTCCAGATGTAGCAGTAGCTAATGCTATATAACTTTTAGAACGAAGGTCTGCCAACAAAGATCTGTAAATGTAGGTTTTTCCAATTCCACAGGGACCGTCAACAAAGAAGGCACCTTTCTTGTTCTCATAAATTCTATTTATAATTAGACTATAAGCTTGTTTTTGCTTGTCATTTAGATTGTTTATTGATTCTAAATTAGTTACTGAAACCTGTATACACTTCTCAGTTTGAATTTCTTTAGTCAAATCATTTAGAGATTCATGGTTGAAATCTTTCTCTAAGATGCCAAAGGTATTCAAATTCCTTCCTATGGACTGCAAAAAGCCGTTAATTTGCTGAAGCACTTTTGTTTGAACCTCGTGTTTTGAAAACAACTGGTCTCTTTTGTAGTCTTCCGACAGTTGTGTTTCAAACATCAACCAAAGTTTCTTAGGATCGTTTGGGCATGAGTAAACCAGTATGTTAGCAAATAACCTTCGAAGTTCATATGGCATGTTAAGCAAAGCTGCTTCCTCTAAGCAAAGTTCTTGGCTATTATCATCTTGTAAAAGACCACGGTTCAATGCAGCCTCTCTGAAAGTGCTTGCTTGAACTCCATTGTTTATTTTCAAGTCCTCATAAGACATCGGGCATCTTACGCTATTTAAAAGCATTCTCATATAGTATCGTTCTCCCTCTGAAGGGTGAGCATTTACTATTCGACCGACTGAATCACCTCGCTCTTTAAGCTTCCAACGTTTATCACTTGCAAGCCAAACAAAATGGTCTGGAATTTCTGCGTAAGTACAGTTCAATCTCTTAGCATCTAAAGAGGTTCTATTCATATAAAAGTATTCAATAAGTATGGTTTTCTGCTGGACTGGATTGTTTAAAATATTAGTTAATTTTTTCTTCTTCTAAAAAACAATTGGTTGGTAGTTTTCTAAATGAAGGGGCAACCTAACAACCGCATGCCTCATGTCACTCATAGCAAACCTAAAAATTCTCCACAATGCCTTGGGAGCAGATATCCATCTCCCAGAAACAAATCTTTTAATTTCATCGATTGTTTCTGTTATGCAATCTCCAGCGAGCCTATTAAAATCTTGTCATTACCCCTTACAAATATACTTGTATATGTACTTAACTACTTTGATGGTAGAACAGATCTCAAGGTTGATATGAAAATCTAGTTTAGCAACTAAATAAGGGGGATAAGAAACAACCCAACAGTTATCAAGATAAACACCCCTAACTTTTATTTTCCTTCCATCGTTACGACGTCTGTATTTAGGATAAGCATTATTAGAATCCGTTGTTTCCTCACAAAAATCTTTAGGGTAGGAACTTATGCAAGTCTTATCTTCCATACATACATTAGAAGGGTTAAGATTTCCACATGGTCCATGCATCATATGACGGACCACCACGTCGTGCAAGTAAGGGTGCAAGGCTTTATCTGGCAACTTTGCAGAGACAAGCCTATCATATTCTTCTGGCCTAAACAGCTTCGCATGAGGTTTTAAAATGATTAAAAAGTGTGCATGGGGAATGCCTCTTTTTTGGTATTCAATGACGTACGTATACGCCGCAACCTCTCCAAATATTTGTTTATTTAAAATCTCATCTTTTAATTCTTCTAGCTTTGAATGAAATACCCGAACAATTATATCAGGTTTGTTTTGGGCTTTTTCTGCCGGAAGCAAGTGTTGTTTTATTTCTCACCAATTAAGGTTACAAGTCATTGTTAAAAATAAATCTGGTTTTCCATGTTTTTGTACTAAGTCCATGGCGTCTATATACTTACGCCTCATGTTTCGGGGTCCGTTGGTAAACCCTGTAGGGAGAATTATGCGTTGCCCTATTTTTGCTGAGTCTGTTTCTCTTGATGCAACTGCATCAGCAACGCCTTGCAAATATTCTTGCCTAGTTTCATCTTGTTGCAGAGAGAAATCTAATCTTGTTACAGAGAGAAATCTAATCTTTGGGTTTCCAGTTTTACATACATATCTTCTGCGAATTGTTGGAACAAACGTCCAAACCTTAGTAAGTACGATCCATCGTGATCTCTAATTTGAAATTTGTAAGAGTAATATTCTCGGATAGAAACGTAGGTTTCTGGTTCTACATGTGCATTTAGATCTGTAAAGAAAAGATGAGAAGTGAGTTCAATAACCTGAAGTTGCATACAATTGAGAACTAATAACAGGTTCATGAAAGTACCTTCTTCCTCATTTCTTAGCAGCTCATCTGCTGTTTGAACTATGAAAGGATCTAGTTCAACGTTAATAATCCTTTTTCTTTTCCTTTTATTCAACAGTTTAACACCGTTTCGTGTTATTCCTTGATGCCAGCCTATTTCTCCATAAGGGAACATCAAGTGGTATTGCAAAGGGTCATAACATGCATAATAATACTTAATGAATCTGGAATTGCCCCCATGTGTGTAAACTCTAATGTTTCATTTTGAAAAAGTTTCACTATCATCGCCTTCTTTTAAGATGACACTAACTTGTTCAACAGTTGGTTTATTGTAAAATTTTTGGTTAAGAGCAGGGTTGGTATGTAAAAACAAATATTTATGTTCGATGTCAGGGACATTTCTAAGGGCTCGGAAAAAGTGTGCATATGGGTTTTCTTCAATTACTTGAAGCAAAGTCTCTAGCACATTTTCTGACAACCTAGAACACACCTCCAACCTAGCAGCCAGTTCATAGTCCGTGTCGTAAAAGTATAACTGTAAATTTTTGTGGGAACCGCCAGCATGCAATAAGTCATTCAAGAAATGATACACTTGGCCCTGTACCCTGAAGGTGTAAACACCTTTGTTTCTTCGTGACAATTCTTTGTCATACCTTACGCCTAAGGATGTAAAGGCTAATTGATTATTGTATGATCGTATGGAACACCTGAACATTCTTGCATCTGTTGTATTAGCTATTAGCAAGCTTTTCATTACATCATGTATGTTACTGTAAGCAAGGGTAACATCTTCATCAGAACAACGCATGTTGGGTGTTTCATGTTTAAATTTCTTAGCTCCACGACAATCCTTTTGTTTTTTAGTTCAATTACTGAAGTTGCAATGCTACCTAGCAACTCTTTACCCTTTTTAATTGTTGGAGGTTTTCTAACCATTCTTTTTTTTCTGTTTGTTTTATTTTTCCATCGTGAAACAGCTTCTTGTCTATAATTATTTTGTATGCCTCTATCTTGTGATGGACAAGAAGGCATTTCAAGTATTTCATTCATTGATATGTCAGCCTGTCCATCAACAAACAAAGGTGACAAGTTCTCTAAGGCATGTTGAGCATGTTGTTTAACACTCATGTTGCTACAAGACAACATAACATCTTCATCAGGATAACATATGTTTGATGTGTTGTGTTTAGGTTAGATTTAAGATGACAAGAGTTATTGGGGTTTTTTAGTTCAACTACCAAAGTAGTAATGTTACCTACCAAGTCTGTACCTCTGTTTATCGGTACAGACGGAACATATGGTTTGATTTTTTTTTATATCTAGTTATTTTCTCCTTCCATCGTAAAATGGCTGCATGTTTATACTTATAGTTGTCCTTAATCTGAGGCAGAACGGATGACGTTTCAATTAGTTCATCCATAGATATTCCAACCTCTCCATCACCAGACAAATGAGACACTGGAAGAAGCTTCCTCTTCCGTGGGTTGTCTAACCCATGTTGACTTGGCTGTTCAACATCCATAATGCCATGAACATGTTCTATAGGGAAGCACCTAAGTCTAGGTTTTGCAGTTCCTTTAGTACGCATAACACTGCAGAATAAGGGTTTGTAACTACCATGTTTGATTTTTCTTATACACAAAGAAGCAGAGACAAGATAATTTGTTTCCTCAGCATCTAAACATAACAACATTTAGAGAAGGTAGAATAAATTATAAATGCAAGCAGGCAGGCAACATTGAAGTAGTGTATCTTTAGAAAGCAAAGAACCGAAAGCTGTAAAGCAGAGAAAAACAAGCACATACCCAAGGTAAGGAAGAAATGTTTCTTGTATGTTTGTATTCTGCAGAACCTACACAAAGAACACAACACAAAAACCTTGATCTGAAGCATAACTTAAGCAGAAGAAATCTTCCAGTGTATTTGGAAACAGTAATGAGTAGAAGGCTTTAGAAAAAAACAAACTTTACAAAGAACAGAGAAAGATTATTTTCAGGTCAACTTGAACTTATATATCAGGAATCTGACACACACACACACACACATATATATATATAAGACCATAAGAAAGCTATAACAGCAATGAACCAACTATTGCCTCAAATATGAAGCAGTAAAGCATGACCAAAAAACCATTCCAGAACTTAACAATGGAGTAATTGAAACATCATTCATACTGCAGTGAAGAAGCATACATATCCTTGCAGTAAAACCAGTAAACCTGGCAAATAATATTGGCAGTGTAAACTGAACAAACTTTTTTATTCATTATTCATGTCTTTCCCACAGCAAAGTCCTCACCCCCAAACAAAAGAAACCTTTTCCAATCTGCTAAGCATAAGGGAAAAACCATTCCAAAACCTGAGAATAAAGTAATTCTAAACACCATTTATAGTGCAGTGAAAGAAGCATACATATCCTTGCATCAAAGGAAACCATCAAATCTGCGTGAAGAGATTGATATAGTGAAAACCGACTTAGAATATTTTTTTCATTATTATGTCTTTCCTACAGCAAAACCATGAACCCGAAACCAAAGAAACCTTTTTCAATTTACTAATCCTGAATTTAAATGAAACATCACATTCACCCCATAGCAGAAGAAGAATAACATAGCAAAAAAGGTCTCTTTCAATGAACAAAACAACAGAGAGGCTCAAAACCATAACACAGCACAACGGATATATATATACACACACACACACACACACAAGCTATACCCCAAAGCACAGAGCATTTATTGCACCAGAAAGAGTGAGAACGAAATGAGCCACCTGATAATTTTTTGCAGAGAGAAATAATAACCAATGGATGCAATTAAAGAGGAAAAGGTTAAGCTAGAAATTTTATTGAGGGAAAATGGTGTAGCTTCGTAGGGCATCATGAGATTTTCAGTAGGCACAGGAGACTTACCAAGCAATACCGCAGCATCCATTGAATCTAAGGGAAACCTCACCTGCCATGGTACGAAAGTGCATGTCAAGGGTCATTCTGTCGATTTTCCTCTGTCAAAAAATCGCCATCAGCACTTGAGTGTGAAGAAAATTTGGAGCATACCTGGGGCGCCGGTAGCCACCGTACGGCAGAGCAGCAGACGGTAAGAAAAACCTAATGAACGTTGAATGAGTGGAATAGAAGAATTAGCATTGTAAATGGGCGCTGAGGTATGGGCCCTTTCCTTTCAAACAAGCCGACCGAAAACTATTAAAGAAGGTTGGGCTCCCAAATACAATTATATTTAGCACATAAAGCAAGGGTCAAATCAATAAATTAAGAGCTGCTTGCATTTGCTTTAGCCACATGGAAGGAGGGGTTAAATCCCTTCCTTCTTCTAGTATAGGTAGATACCAATATTGTAGTTGTTAAAGAGGGCAACCGTTTCCAAACATGTTTTGGTAAAAAGGCTTTGTGAGTAGTCTGCATAGTGTTGGTACCCGGATAGTTTGGATTGGTCTCTTATATATAAGAGACATAACTAGGATTTCAACTTCGGGTTGACTAATGGATAATATTTAAATTATCGTGTGAGTTGTATTAAGATAATTTGATAGATAAAACCGAACTGCATAAATATTTTAGTGTAATATTTTTTTGTTCGGATGAGCTTAACCCCCTTATTCATACTTTGGCTATGTCCATAAAATAATGATTTTTATGTTAGCATTATCAGAAGATAATTTCATGTGAATAAAAAACGGTTAAACCCTAACCGTGAGGGCCCCATCGCCCCCGATCCCACAGGAATGCGAGGAGAGGTTAATCATGGGACCTAGCAGCTCAGAGATGAGGTTTGCATTAGATATCTCTTACCCGGCCGACCTTTTACGGGACTCGCCGGCTTTTTACGGGACTCGAACCTCCACCCTCCGGCTTTAGATATAGCAATGAACTACACCACCTCACCCGCTCCGTAATATACAAGAAATATTGAGAAGTTTGGTGGGGTATTGAATTTCATGAATTTTGTATACATTGTTCGAAAATTGACTCTTATTAATAACAACCTTTAAAAAATTGACCACATACGTGATAAAAAAAAAGAATATAGGTATGATGTCTTAAATAGATTCATCGTTTCAAAACAAAATGTATAAGCTAATGCTAAACTTTTAGATTTTTATTCAAACGAATGATATCACATAAAGATTTGATGTGCAAGAGAGCCCCTTCTCACTTCAAGACATTTTATACTTGCTAATAGTAAGGCAAATTGAATGGAAATACTAATACACTTATTAAAAAAAAATCAAATTTTGGAGCCGTTTTGATACCTCCACGAAAGTGCATGTCAAGGGTCATTCTATCGATTTTCCTCTGTCAAAAAATCGCCATCACCACTTGAGTGTGAAGAAAATTTGGAGCATACCTGGGGCGCCGGTAGCCACCGTACGGCAGAGCAGCAGACGGTAAAAAAAACCTAATGAACGTTGGATGAGTGGAATTGATTAACATTGTAAATGGACGCTGAAGTATGGGTCTTTTCCTTTCAAACAAGCCGGACCGAAAACTATTAAAGAAGGTTGGGCTCCCAAATACAATTATATTTAGCACATAAAGCAGGGGTCAAATCAATAAATTAAGAGCTGCTTGCATTTGCTTTAGCCACATGGAAGGAGGGGTTAAATCCCTTCCTTCTTCTAGTATAGGTATAGGTAGATACCAATATAGTGTTTTGGTAAAAAGGCTTTGTGAGTAGTCTGCATAGTGTTGGTATCCGGATAGTTTGGATTGGTCCCTAATATATACGAGACATAACTAGGATTTCAACTTCGGGTGGACTAATGAATAATATTTAAATTATCGTGTGAGTTGTATTAAGATAATTTGATAGATAAAATCGAACTGCATAAATATTTTAGTGTAATATTTTTTTGTTCGGATGAGTTTAACCCCCTTATTCATACTTTGGCTATGTCCATAAAATAATGACTTTTATGTTAGCATTATCAGAAGATAATTTCATGTGAATCAAAAACGGTTAAACCCTAACAGTGAGGGCCCCCTCGCCCCCGATCCCACAGGAATGCGAGGAGAGGTTAATCATGGGACCTAGCAGCTCAGAGATGAGGTTTTGCATTGGATATCTCTTACCGAAAGGGGCCGACCTTTTACGGGACTCGAACCCCCACCCTCCGGCTTTAGATATAGCAAGGCACTACACCACCTCACCCGCTCATCACTAGGGCATATCCAGGGGATAATTTCATGTGAATCAATTAATTAAGGGAGATGGCTTGAGATGAAATTCACTGCCCCAATCATTATTGCAATTATAGGAGTCTATTGTAGTCTGCCCTGTTTGTATTTAAACAAAACAACTACGTACAGTAATATACAAGAATTATTGAGAAGTTGGGTGGGGTATTGAATTTCATGAATTTTGTATAAATTGTTCGAAAATTGACTCTTATTAATAACAACCTTTAAAAAATTGACCACATACGTGATAAAAAAAAAAGAATATAGGTATGATGTCTTAAATAGATTCATCGTTTCAAAACAAAATGTATAAGCTAATGCTAAACTTTTAGATTTTTATTCAAACGAATGATATCACATAAAGATTTGATGTGCAAGAGAGCCCCTTCTCACTTCAAGACATTTTATACTTGCTAATAGTAAGGCAAATTGAATGGAAATACTAATACACTTATAAAAAAAAAATCAATTTTGGAGCCGTTTTGATACCCTAAACTCGTCCAGTGCCATATGGTGAAAATAAATACTTTTACTCCCACCGTCCTTAGAAGAGTCTTTTTTTTTTCACACACATAATAAGGTAGAAACAAAGTTGTTAAACGACATTAAATTGAATTTTTAATAAAATTCTAAAATATTCTTATACTTATACTTATATTTCAAGAGTATACTTATAAATAGTAAACAAGGTAGATTATCAAGAGTATATTTATGTTGGGACAGATTGCCCACATTCTTAAATGATAAATAAATATAGTAGCGCTTTTACTGGCACCGATTGGTGGTAAGCGTTTGATCTTTAACAATTTAAAAAAAAAGTAAAAAAAATGTTTTTTTTTATATTCTTATTATATATATATATATATATATATATATATATATATATTATATATATATATATATATATATATATATATATATATATATATATATATATATATATATATATATATATATATTATACATTTGAAAAAATCAACTTTCTTTTTACTTTTTAAAAAAAAAATACAGTCTTAATAATCTACCTTGTTTACATTTGTTTTGAAAAATAAAAATGTTGTATGGGTATTCTTTAAAACACATATTTTGAGACATTGTTATTAAAAAAATATAAACTCGATTAGTTTTTTAGCTTGTGTTTGTTTTTGTTTAAGTTTTTTTGGGAATTTTTTTATATCACTTCATCAATCATTTCTTATTCTCTCACCAATCAGTTTTTCAACTACAAATAAAAAATATTAAATTATCTCTCACCATTTCACTTTATCCACTTTATTACTTTTTTTAGCATTTCTTTATTTTATTCATTATACTATTTTATCTACACAAATTTCAAAAAAAAATATTTTAATTTTCTAATCATTACTTCAATAATTTTTATTATATTTTATTATCCACTAACATATAAAACATTCCAAAATAAACTCCTACCCAAAACAAACGGAACCTTAGTACTGAGTACATGATTTAGATTAATCAACTTATCATATGCTACACCATGCAAGGAGTACTAAGTTTATAAGGGTAATATTACTTAGTTACTCCATTTATGTAGTTGTATCGTGTGGATGAATTAAAACCACACATTTTCAATTTGAGTCGTAGTCCAGATTCAACCACATATTACAAAACTAGATAAGAAAAATCTCAGTTTATAAGGGACGATTTTTTTTTATAACTTGTTGGGATCATAAAAAGGTGGCTTTATTTTGTTAATCACTAAATTACTACTTCAATAATAGCATTAATTCTTTCAAAAGGTAAACTGGAACTCAAGATTAAGAGAGAGACTTTATAGTGCAACGGTTGTAAGAAGGTTGTAAGATACATTAGAGTCTCTCATTTTTACTCTCTTTCACATAATACACTTTTATCGTGTGTGAGAGGTTAGAAATGAATGGTTGTAATGTATGCCACTTGGTGAAGCTTGCTACAACAGTTGTATTATAAAATTTGTCCAAGATTAAAGGGTATAAAAAATGTAAATATAAATAGTACATCGAGGACAAAGAAACCAGCAGATTCAAGCTTTTTTAAGACATTAAATACATAAATATTAACAAATCCAATTCCAGACAAACTAGTTAGTACAACCATAGTCAAGTTTTAATGCCTATATAATACAAAACAACATCACATATAACTTGAAATTTCAGACTGTAGCCACCTCATTCTTCAAGCTCTAACTTCCACAAGCCATGCATTCTTCCCTATTGTTTAAAGAACATGTCATCTGAGCAATTTTACTCTCATCATCAATTTCTGATTTCGGTTTATCCTGCATGACACCGAAAAAGAATGTCAGATGCACAGCAATTTCTATATTAATTCGGATTGGATTGAATAACATTTGACAACAACCACCTTGAGCATGGCAGTGTCCACTGTAAATTTAATAGCGTCAGCAGCGGCACGTGAACGCAGATAATACATCCCTGTTTTTAAACCCTTAACATCCACAAACATTGAAAAGTGGCCAACAATATCAGAAAAAAAAAAAAAAAAGTCTAAATTCATCATGTACAAGATTTTGACAAACATACCTTTGACCATGCATAAAAGTGCAGTGAGGTAAGTTTCCCGAAATTGGGTTGATCCATGTGGATGTTAAGGCTTTGACTCTGGTCTATATAGCACCCACGATCCACAGCCATATCAACCAATGTACGTTGCTTGATCTCCCAAACAGTCCTGGGATTATTAAATTTCAATTCATCAACAAGGTCACATAATAAATCCAAAGGTGTAAAAGGAGGATGAGAATTTTGCTATTGAGTTGAGATTCATACTTGTAAATAAGTTTAAGGTTGTCAGGAACTTCAGGGATTTTTTGAACAGACCCATCCTCATAAACGATCCTGTTTTTTACTGTAGGAGACCAAAGGCCCATCTCGGTCAAGTCGTGAAGGAGATGTTTGTTTACGACAACAAACTCACCACTGCGATAACATGAGAAAAACATCACAAATCAACAGAAATTAGACCAAAGATGGATATTTTAGCAACACATACCTAAGAACTCTTCGACTGTAGATATTTGAGGTGTATGGCTCAAAACACTCATTGTTTCCAAGAATCTGACTAGTTGAAGCAGTTGGCATCGGTGCAACAAGAAGTGAATTCCTGACACCATTTTTCTTTATAATTTCCCGAAGTCCTTCCCAATCCCACCTACTTGACGGTTTTACTCCCCACATGTCCGGTTGAATAATTCCCTGAGACAAAGTAAAAGAGTGAGTTTACATGCATGCATTGCTACTTAGGAGTATAAACACTGCGTAAAATCCTAAGTTTTCATGAAAGAACAAATACCCCAGCAAAATCCATTCTTGAAAATATACCTTGCTAATGGGACTTCCATCATAGGTTTTATACGTGCCTTGTATTCTAGCTAACTGAGATGAAGCTTTCAATGCATGGTAGTATATGGTCTCAAATATGTCCTTGTTTAGTTGCTGAGCCTGTTAGGAAAGGAAAGAAAAAATGAAATTGTATGATTCAACTGAGAAGCATTCAGACAAATGAGCAGGAACTAAGAATAGCTATACCTCAGGTGAATCAAATGCCATTCCAAGCAATATGAAAGTATCAGCAAGACCCTGAACTCCAATACCGATGGGCCTGTGCCGTAAATTAGACCACTTTGCAGTTTCAACAGGGTAGTAATTGACGTCTATTACTTTGTTCAAATTAGCAGTCACTATTACAGTAATCTGATTAAGAAAGCACATAAAATTCAACATTAAGCAATCTGGTATACCGTACCTTTCAGCAGATATATCAATAAAAAAAATGTAATTACAGACCTCAGCTAGCTTGTCAAAATCAAAGTATCTGTTTTTAGAGCCTCTACTACCAACAAGCTTGGAGGATTGCGATTCTGACTGGATTCCCTATAACATGTATCATTTATGTTCAGATTCCAATAGGATGACAATAGCTAAAAATAGCAAGTGTACTCAGACTACCTACCTTCTCTCTGACAAATCGAGGCAGAGCAATTGAAGCCAAGTTGCAAACTGCAGTTTCAGTCGGACTAGTGTACTCAATGATCTCAGTGCATAAGTTTGAGGATTTGATTGTACCGAGATTCTGCTGGTTGCTTTTTCTATTGCAAGTGTCCTAAAAGAACAGGGAAAGTTGAATTACAAATTACATTATTAAGGATAAAAAAGCAGTCACTCCACCCTGAAATAACTGTAGTTTTAGCACCATTTTTTTAATCATATATTATCTGTCAATTTAGAATACGAAGAGAGCATTTATTACCTTATACTTATCTTACTGCTAATTTATTTTCCATCCAATCATTTCCCGTTGCATTACAACATTGGATTAATGAACTCAAAGGGTATCTTAAACTTTGTGGTCCAAGATGCACAACATTTACCCTCTTTCTTAATATATTTAAACACCTCTTAAACAATAAATGATCAAGGACAAAGTTAACACTACAGTATCAATTATCGAAACTCACCTTATAGAGCATGTAAGGTGTTCCAGTTTCAATCTGGGACTTTAAAATTTCAAACCACAGATTCTGCGCCTGTACAACTTTTTTTGCCTTTCCCTGAGTAAAATGAAAGCATAAAAACACATCAATAGCCGCATTAAACAAGTAAAGAATGGGATTAATAAGCTCCTAACATGAGGTTAATGTACCTCCGATTCATATTGGGAGTAAAGCTTCTCAAACTCATCACCCCAACAATCACCTAAACCGGGAGCCTCATTTGGACAAAACAACGACCACTGTCCATTCTTTTGGACCCTTTCCATGAAAAGGTCAGGGACCCAAAGAGCATAAAAAAGATCACGGGCCCTGTGCTCTTCCTAGAAAGAAAGATACTCACATGTTAACATCTTATAAGAAAAAACATACCCATCTACAAGAAAAACAATGAAGTTGGTGCATGCATTTGCACTTGACAGAAGACATGCTAACAGATGTAAAGAACTGATTAAATTATTTCAATAAATGTTCAGTATGATACCTTGCCATGGTTCTTCCTTAGATCCAAAAACTCAAATATATCAGCATGCCACGGTTCCAGGTATACAGCAAAAGCACCTATTGAAATGTAACAGTAAATATTATAAGGAATCCCTAAGAAACAGTCACATGTTTAAAGCCAAAAAAAAAGGCACTGTTACTCACCCTTCCGCTTGCCACCTCCTTGATCAACATAGCGAGCAGTGTCATTAAATACACGCAGCATTGGAACAATGCCATTAGATGTTCCATTTGTTCCACGAATATAGCTTCCAGTGGCACGGATGTTATGAATAGATAAACCAATCCCTCCTGCTGATTTGCTGATAACAGCACATTCTTTGAGAGTATCATATATACCTTCAATGCTATCTTCTTTCATGCAAACCAAGAAGCAGCTACTCAACTGAAATTTACAAGAACAGCCATGTCATTAGAGAGAACTTTCGTCATGTACACTGCCATGAAACTGAGTATCTAACAAGAGTTCTAAACGCATACTTGAGGCCTGGGAGTTCCAGCATTGAACAGTGTAGGAGATGCATGGGTAAACCATCGCTGAGACATTAGATGATATGTTCTAACAGCAGAGTCAATATCTTCCTTATGGATACCCACAGCCACCCGCATTAACATGTGCTGTGGTCTTTCCACAACCTTTCCCTGGACCTTCAGTAGATAAGACCGCTCAAGGGTTTTGAATCCGAAGTAATCATAGTCAAAGTCACGATCGTAAATGATCTCACTGTCTAGACGTGCAGCATTCTGCAAAAAATAAAAAGAATTGCCATCAGTAAAATTAAAGGATGAAACTGAAATCATCCAGGGAATGCAACTACAATACCCTTAATCAAGGGAGTTGTTGTTTAGTGAGTATATCAAGATGAGAGAAAAGCAATAAACCTCAGTACTTTGTCGCTCAATTCGAGGGCATCAAAACTCATCACTTAAAGAAAAAACGGGTTTGAAAAATGAAAAGGTGATTTCTTCTGCACCTGCCACCTTATTGGCTTATTATGTCCATTTTGAAACATATTTTTTTTCACACACACACACACACACACGGGGGGGGGGGGGGGGGGGGGGGGGGGGGGGGGATTCTAAACATCTAAATTTTCCAGAGGAAAGTGTGAAGGATGCAACAAGAAACCACCAAATAGCAAGATGTCTTACACAAACAATAACAGAACAACATAATGTTCCCCAGCAGATTAATTATAATTTGATAATTTCTAAAACAGTACAACAATTCAAAAGTGTATCCAATAGGAGGGGATCAAGTAAAATATCCACATACTAATTTGACAATGCAGTAAAAATATAGAGGTCATCAGTTAAGGTTTAAAGAGGGGTATTTAGGCAACTTTGCGCAGGTAAATAAGACACTCCTAGTGGTCCCAGTTTGCTTTTAGTGATCCTAAGTCAGTGGCAGCTTAGTATAAGCTGCACACTACTACCTCACCTTTTGAATAACTTTTGTAATCTTAAACATTTAACACATTAAATTCATGATTGTTGGCTCAGATTAACAGCTACTGACCATGCTCACCACAAGATGATGTAGAAAACAAGATAAACAGCACAATCTGAACCATAGTCACTGGACACTCAGTCAGTCACGAATTTCATATATCAAGTGTTCAAAGATTACAGAAGTTATTTCCAAAAGGTAAGATAGTGGACAGCTTATACACAATTAGCATTGCTAAGGGACAGATGGAGGTAACAAAATTAGGGCCACTTGAGAGTTGAGACCACTACGATCACACTTACACAGTTGGTCTTCTTTTACAAACACAAATTACCTAAATGCACATCATTAGACCTTAAATATTGATGTTCCTGCATCACCAAGGAAGCTTTCAGGTGAACAATCTTTTAAATTGGTAACAGGAGGTTCAAGTACCTTCATTATGATTTCATAAACATCATCAGCAATCAAAGGAGACTTCAAACCAGATCTTTCATTTATATGATTGTACATGTCCTTGACCCTGCAATAGTCAAAACGGTTGGACAAAATGACCTTTCTGTCGCAATACAAATGAAATTGTATAGAACACGACAACGGAACCACGGAACAACTTACGTCTCAGAGAATGATTTCTTAGTGTTCTTGTGCAGATTTGAAACTGCAATCCTAGCAGCCAACTGTTTAAAGTAAGGACCAAACGTAAATAATCAGATCGGTTAAGTATCATTCAGTTGTAGCCAATCAAATGTCCTAAAAACAAAAAAACAAAAAAACAATAAAGTAAAGAAACAAAATGATGAAGAACAGTACCAAAAATAATAATAACAACTATAACACCACGAATCATGATAATAATAGTAATAACAACAAGAATAATAATAATAATACTAAGTAATCCTTATGCTGTCAAGTGAAACATCATTAAAATAAACCAAGACTAACTAGAGCTAGCATTTCTCTCAATCCAGAGGTACTGAAGAAAGATTCCAAAGTGCTAAAGCCACTTTGCAATACAAATCCCCATGTACTCAACTTGTTCCTTAATTATACATAGTATTATACAAGTAAAACAAATCAGCATACTATCTGCTGTCTAAAAAAACAGAGTCAAAATGATTCAATCACAGCCCCGAGATCTCCCTCGTCTAGATAATCCTACGTAAAATCGAGAAAGGACAGCAAGATTATGGGATATTCAAACAAAATGGAAATTGAACAAATTCTGAAGTAACAAAAGATGCAATCAAACGGTACTCAAATAAATTGAACCCTTCCCCTCAAAAAAAATTAAACCCTTAAAACAAAAACGATGAACCACGACCCATGAATAATTCGAGAAAAGAAGAAGACTACACTCACAGAAGCGTAGTCTGGGTGATTGGCAGTCATGGCAGCAGCAGTCTCAGCAGCCAATTCATCAAGCTGGCTAGTTGTAACACCTTTGTAGACACCAGCACACACTTTCTGTGCCACCAGAACCGGATCACAATGCTCACTGTTAAGCCCATAACTCAGCTTCTTTAGCCGGGCAGTAATCTTATCGAAATGAACTGCTTCTTGACGCCCATCTCTCTTCACCACATACATCTTCGGATCCCCTTATAAATTCTTTGAGGAATTTTATCGAACAGATATGGGCAGATAAATGAACTTGGGAATATGCTTATGTTTCTTCTTACAACAGATGGGATGTTCTATATAGTGGGGAAATCAAGGATCTTGCAGTTTAAATTGCAAAATTTGAAGGGGATTCCCTCTAGGGAATTGATATTTTGGGAGTTCGAAAATTTCCCGCCAACGAAGCGTTAGATAGATGCGGTACAGAGGTAGATGGCGGGTGTCTTCAAAAAGTAATAATGGAGGAGCCGGTTTGTTGGTCCACTTCAATTATGTACTCCATCCGTCCTCATGTGCTACAAAGTTTTTTTTTTCCGGCCAATTATTTAAAAGGATTAATTTTCAATTTATTAGAGGTAATAGGACATTTCGAAATCTTATTTAGTTATAAGGACATTTTAATTTTAAGAAGTAAACTTATTTAGTTATAAGAACATTCTAATTTCAAGTGGATAAAGAGGAAGAAAAAAAAAAAAAAAACAAACCTGCTGGAACGTGGTTAAGTTTTTTTTATTTTTATTTTAATTCACCATATTTTTAAAAATCATATATTTTGATCTAAAACTCGGATCATCATAATTTTTTCACTAAAATTCATATTTTTTTCGTCTTCTTTATTCTAAAATCAAATTTGATATTTTTCCGAATAAATTTCATAAAATCAATTTTTTTCTTCATAAAAATCGACGTGACGTATTGATCACCGTCATGTATTGACCACCTACCCGGATGTATTGGCTCAGAGAGGATTGCGAAAAAATTTAGGAACCCTGAACCCTAAACCCTAAACCCACCGGGATCCATTAACCACCCCAATGCATTCACCGCCGCGATTCATTGGCTACCATGATGTATTGACCGCCGCGATCCATTGACAACCTTGATCAGTGACATCTCATTGCAGCGATTTATGCAATGACGTCTCATTGTAGCGATTTATGCAGTGACTTCTTATTGTAGCGATCTATGCAGTGATGTCTTATTGTATCGAATTATGCACTGACGTGTTATTGCAACGATTTATGAAGTGACGTATTATTGTAACAATTTATGCATACATTTAGTTGTAAAAAATATGCCTTTAAACCAAAAAAAACAAAAGAAATACAATTATTTTACAAAGTTATCGAAAATTTAAACCAACACTAATCAAATAAACCAACATCAATCAAATATTTAAAGATAACAAAGAAATAAAGTTACTTTACAAAGTTATCAAATGTGTGTATCAAGTTGTATATGCGGTGACATCAATATCACTGCATCAGTTATCTAATTGTAAATACAGTCATCAATGTCACTGCATAAGTCATCAATGTCACTGCATAAGTCATCAATGTCACCGCATCAGACATCAATGTCACTGCATAAGTCGTCAATGTCACTTGCATCAAACATCAATGTCACTGCATAAGTCATCAATGTCCCTGCATCAGACATCAATGTCACTGCATAAAACCTAACAACTGCATCAGTCAGCTCTGCTCTTGTTTTGCATTTCTCCAAATGTGAAGCTTTTAATATGGATAGAAGTACAAGTTTGGTGAAACTACAAAGACTCTTCACTATGACTCTTGTAATGGCCACAAGTTGTTTGTGTCCTCCTGATAATTGGATTCATTGTGGAATCCCTCAATTCTTTAACACGATCTTGAATCATTTGACGATCTTGTTTAGCTTAATGTCCCTGCATCATTCATCAATGTCACTGCATCGGACATCAATGTCCCTACATCAGTCATCAATGTCTCTGCATCAGACATCAATGTCCCTGCATCAAACATCAATGTCACTGCATAAGTCATCAATGTCCTTGTATCAGACATCAATGTCACTGCATAAGTTATCAATGTCATTGCATAAGTCATCAATGTCCCTGCATCAGTCATCAATGTCACTCCATCTGGAGGAGGTTGTTTAAACTCAGATGGGAGAGATTCGATTAGATCTGATTCTGGATATCACTGTTGACAAAGAGACAACCGAAGAAACGTCTCGAGGCCTACAAGCTGAAGCATCATCCAATGAGAATGACAATCTTAAGGCCTTGACATGTTTGGATTGTTAGAATGCAATTAAAGGGGAGTGTGAAATACGCGATTTAAAGAGAGCCCTTTTGGATATGGAAGCAGAAAAGGCCCATCTTAAGGCCTTGAGCTTCTGCACATACATTTGGAAGCTGCCCAGACATCAACTAAGTTTAAAATGCTCATCATAAATAGAAGCAACCATGCCATAACTATCAAAATTATTAACCCAAAACTAAAGCTACAGCCTATGTTTTTATGATTACCCCTCTTTTTCTACCATCCACAACACTTGAATGATAATCCAAGTGAACAAATAAAATGATGTCACTTGGCTTCCACCTTGTCTCTTCAAACTCATTCCAACCAATAGGAGCCAAAAATAAAAACAAGTAAATTAAATAGTAATTTACAAATGAACAATGATACAAAACAATTTGCATTACCAATGCCCATTCATTACAGCAGGAACATGGAAATTACAAATACATCAAAGGATATTCGAACACATCGAATTAAATACCAACTTCATAACAACTCACAAATGGAAAACAAGTGATGCACCGTTTAGCTGAAAGATGTTTATTATGTCAAGAACAAGAAGTAGCCGAATAAAACACAATAACATTAATAAAAAAAAAAGCCAAATAGATAGCACAAACAACCGAACAAATCTGCCAATTGATTATTGATGTTGACTGAACTCAAGAGATAGCCAGAAGATTAGCAGCTTCCATGAGGAATGATAATCTGCCAAGAAGAATAAAAACGAACAGATAAATAAGTTGAAGAAGCACATAGAAGGTGGAATTAAAAAAAAGAAATTAGATTGTCCTTATAACATAATAAATTTTTGGAGTGTCCTAAATGATCATTAAGTCTCTAACGACGGCCTTATAACTAATTTGCACTTTTTTTTATTTTTTATTTTTATAGTTTTTTAGATTTATCTCATAACGTAAGATTTTCTCATATCTTCATTTAATATTAAATATATCACTCTCAAAAAAAATATTAATTATATCGTTTTTGCTTTCATATTAAACATATAATATTTTACTTTAAGATTTTAAAAAAATAACTCATTTATTAATTTTCTAAAACTGTACGTAAATTTCAAAAGCCACTATATTGTGGGACGGATGGAGTATCTTTATTTTATTTTAAAAAAAGAATTATATAAATTTTAAGATGGTTCTGATACAAATATGACATGATCACAATGGTAAATAGAAAATTAGATAAACACAAGACACTTTCAACAAGATTTGTCATTCACATACATTATAGAAGCTAAAACACTATCAATACAACAATATATTGGCCAGAGCCAGCCCTAAGAAATTCAGGGCCCAAGGTCATTTTGTCGGACAAAGCCCTTTAGTGCTGAAAAACAATTTTTTTCGGTAGAGAAACATAAATAAAAATTGTAATAAAAAACATTTTATTTCAAATTCATAGGTAAATCGACACGGCCTAAATGCAAAATACTATTTCAACACCGTTCTTCTAGCATATTTAGAAGCAAAATCATTTATCAATGTAGAATAATCACCTTCATCAACCATATTCTTCTCGATCGATATCATTGCTAGCCCATTCAAACGATCATGTGACATTGTACTTTGAAGATAGTTCTTTATTAACTTTAATTCGAAAAACTTCTTTCTCCTGATGCAACGGTAACTGGAAGAGTCAACAAGATTCGGTAAGCGATCTCTGTGTTTGGAAAACAAATTTTGACGTTTTAAATAATTCAAGACTTGGATGGGTTCTCTAAATTCAAATGGAAGAATATGTTTAAGAAGTTGCAACTCTCTATAGAAATATTCCCCGTCAATATCATTTTCTCCATTGTGTGTCAAAATATTTGAAAGATTGTCACAAGAACTCTTCAATTTTTTATCATCGAAGCACATCTTCAAAACAAACAGGAAGCCAAATTTTTGTTCATACAACCAAAATTGCTTGAATCTTTCTTCAATAAGGCAAGAGCTTTGTTAACTATATACATGAAGTATTGCACTCTGAAACTTTTTCAGTAAAAAACACGGCTTCTTCACTTAAAACCTCATCAAAATGCATTTTTCTTTGGATTTGCCTTTTTCACGAAAAAAGGTTCAATTTCCATTTGTTGAGCAAGTTCTAGAGCTGTTTTAAGGACATCATTGAATTCACGCTCATTATAGCCATGAAAAAAAATCAATAAGCCCCTCAATCGATCTACCACGACAACACTATGCATGCCCTCATTTTATTCAACGATTTTTTTTGGAAAGGTTCAACGATTTAAAACGTGCTTAATTTTTTTTTAAACTGGTATAGAAAGTTGGAGAAATTTTGGGGCCTAAGGCCCAGGCCTTTGCTCAGGGCCACCACTGATATTGGCTAAGCAAATGTTTAGCCTCCCATGGCTATGGAACTCACAATGTCACTTAGGAGTTCCATAACTGTGAAATAAGCTCTAAAAGTAAACAAAAAGGTTACCAAACAAGATTGCAAGAACTCCAAAGAAAGATAATTGCATAAACCTCAAAGATTCTTCTGTAAAGAAGATTACACAAGAGATGAAATTTCTTCTCAAAATAAGCTCCAAAGATTCTAATACAGTTTCTTCAATAATTACAAGTAGAATTCATGTCTATAGAATGCTAAAGTTTGGTTTTAAGAGCCTTGAAGAGTGGGTGTCTCCAAGTTTGGTTGGTTGGGGGATGGATGGGTGTCTATCCATCCATTCACCAACCAAAAGAAACAGAAGTAGTAAAAATATATGTCACCCTGTTGATGTGTGATTTTCAATATATAATCACTAATGCTACCGCAAACGCACGGCTTATCGAGTAGTACTTAGGATGTCGATCCCACAGGGACTTGTAGTCAATCACCAAACAATTCTTGATTTTTATTAGCTAGACAAATCAATTTCTTGGAGGCTTTTATTTAAATGTCCTAAAATTAAGGAAAATAAAGAAAAAATAACTAAAGCGAAGAATTTCAAGATTTAGGTAATAGAATTCAAGATCTAAAGGCATTTCTTGGATTTCGGATCCACCACGACGTTGTCTATACATAATTTCAACAATATTTCTATCAATATGAATCTTCCATGTACGAAGGCCAATTATCGAATATTATACGTAAACATTCTTTCGAACTATTATCGTGATTGTACCTAGTTTTATCCCACATTTAGTTTCTTACAATGAAAAATAAAATTAGATCCATTGAATTACCATAATTAAGGGCCACTTTAGGTTTAACCTAATTTTCATTGCAGAAATCCCTAAAGATTTGATCTTGGTTTCTAGGTTATCGATTAATTGATACTTTTTCTGTCATCAATTAATCGAATGAAATTTCTCATTCAATCCTACGGTCATGCACTCCTTCGAGATATTATTTCCGGAATATTACATGAGAAAGCATACAAGATCAAATTCATAAACATAAAAAAAAATCCTTTATCAATAAAATGATTGTATCTTTAAAACTATATAATCATCGCCGGGCTTCTCCTAAACCAAGAAACTGATATCTACTCTCGTAACATATCAAGATTTCAAGAAACAATTATAAAATTCATATCTTGAAAAGAAAAAATAAATAAAATAGGAAAAAGAGAAGAGAGAGAGAGAGAGAAAATAAACCCGTCAATATATTTCATAAAATAATTGAATCCATTGAAAAATCCTCGTTCTTGAATCTAAAACCTTCGTTCTTGGAGATGGGAGATGATGATGATGATGAAGGAGGGGAGAATAGTCAACTATTCTGATGAAAGATGCGTGTATATGATTTTTTGCTTTAAAGAAATTATTTTAGGATAATTAGGAATTTTCCTTAATTAAAATTATGTAATTTATCTCCTTAAATAAAATTCCTAGAAAATTGGAAGCTAATGGCGTGTAAATCTTTATTTCTCCATCCAAATTTGCGCCATCTACTTGAAAATAACGTTGGAAATTGTCTCCACCAATCAGAACATTTCGTTGGCCTGCAGAAAATCTGAATTGTTTTTGCATTTTTTCACACACTGTTCAATTCTTTCACACCTAAGGTGTGATTCTTCATGCCTTCATGATTTTGACTCCTTTTTAGCTCAATTTCATTGTCTTTTATGCTCGGATTCATCATATCTGCAAAATATCAAAGCTACAACAGTAACCAAGTTCAAAAGAGGCAATTTATCATACAAAAATCACAAAATAGGCATTTAAACTGGCCAAAACAATACAAGAATAACCATCTATGGTGGACTTATCAAATTCCCCCAAGCTTAAACCTTGCTTGTCCCCAAGCAAGTCAAAATAATGACTCAAGACGAAGCACTTAGAACACACATAGAACAGTCTCAAGTAAGATGCAAAGTACACAGGCCTCGATAGATTCTAATTTAATAGTTCAAATGCATAATACAAACATGGTCAACCCCTTTAAAAATACCACACTTAAACATGAACAAAGACTTCCATTAAGAACGAGATCAACCAAACAAGTAGACCCTCACGGGATAAAATTGCTCAACACTCATATTTGTGAGGTGGTTAATCACTCAAATTCATTCCAATGAAATTGCCCTAATATATGCTTCTCATATCAATCGCCAAAGTAACATGCATCACATAAATCATAAGGACTTAGAAAAAGGTAGTAGTAGAGGATAGCCCGGA
This sequence comes from Gentiana straminea, assembly GCA_036785695.1. NCBI lineage: Eukaryota > Viridiplantae > Streptophyta > Magnoliopsida > Gentianales > Gentianaceae > Gentiana > Gentiana straminea. The sequence continues at coordinate 7,425,351 of JAVUPR010000479.1, forward strand.
AAAGGTAGGAAAAAGAAATGGTGGTAAAAAGGATAAGTGTATGATATATATCATGGTAGGGGTGGTTCAAGGCCATTAAAACTAGTGAAACATGTGTCTACTAATTCTTCAACTCGTATGGTCTCAGGGGGATTTATCCAACAACTACACAATTCTCTAACAACGAGCTACTAACATGACTTTATACTTTGGGAGGATATGGATGTCACCCCTTTTTTTATTACACAAAAAAAGACTAAAACAAACATAGGAGGCTATTTTGGGATTGCACTCCTTTATTGACTCTTTTTCTCTTGATTTTTTTTTTGATTTTTGATTTTTTTTATTTGAAATAATATATAAGACACAAAACGGACTCACCCAAGCTTAATTTTTTTGCAATCGAGTTTTCAGAATTTAATAGTCAACATCCCACTAATCTTAAGGCCGGGTGAAATAGAAGTTTGGGCTATTCAATTTTTTTTTGAGAATGGTTATAAAATTTTGCTAGGTCAAAGATCAAGTAAATGTCAAGGGTCAAGGGTGTTATATGTGGGTAAAGGAGGAAACAAATCTTAATCATTTTAGTGTGCGTGCAAGTGCCATGGTGATATCGATAAGATGAAACACAAGTTCTAAAGGAACAAAATCACGTAAGAGAAAAATAAACGCTCATTTCAGGTGAGACTGAAGTGGCTAGTCATTATGGCTGGAACATCTCACCGGGACAGTTTGTCTACTTACTTAGTTTCAATTATCCTTAACAAAAATCAATGCACATTTATGTGTGGTGTATCAAGTAGAATCAAACATATTATATCATGCATCTTCCATATCAAAGTAGTATCTACCAATTTTCATGCATTTCCAATCATCTCGAGATGACTATGTGTAATCCAAGCAAGACTTGGACTCAAAACGACTCGACTCATAACCTTTAAAACTTTACCTAAGTGATTTTTATTGACCCTAAGACAAAAGACTCGAATAACAACTAAGGAAACGACACAAGTGACCCTCCCCCACGCGTAAATATTACATTGTCCCCAATGTAAATAAATGAAAAGCAAGTGAGGACAGGAGTGAAACTCACCGAATCATGTTGCCGGAAGGTTAGGCGGATCGAATAAGGAGCACGAGCAATCAGGGTGGCATGCACGACGTTCAGCTCTCGAAGAATCTGTATGTGCATGGAGCAAAGTGTGCGTAGTGGCCGGATTGGTTACCGTATACTGAAGTACATTTGGTGGAATAAGGTCGGGTGTGGGTTGGGCGTGGTTCGAATGGGTGACAAGTGGCTCGGTTAGGCCGGAATCCACCAAAGAGGAAAGTTGGCCGGATTCCAGCATGTGTGTCGGGAGGTCGCCGGACTCCGGTAACCGATGGTGGTCTTTTTCCGGTGACCGGAGTGGTGGTAGGTGGTGGTAGGAGATGGTGGTCAATGGGTATGAGATTTGTAGTGAATGGCTAAGAAGAGGGAAAGTGTAAATGAAGATTTTTTTTTTGAGATTCATAGGGAGTGATAAAAATCACACCCTGGGTGTGAAAATCTCGTATTTTTTTTGGAGACATGAGGATCACAGGGTGTGATAAAAATCACACCGTGGGTGTGATTCCCTCGTTTCTTGTGACCCCATTCTTTTTTTGCCTCCCCCATTTCGCTTTAAAAGACCGTCTCAAATCACACAAATAAATTTTGTGTCTTTCTCCATGCTAAAGGTTCCACTCCATGGCCTCAAAATTCGCAAGTTACTCTCGTGTAAAGTTATCTCGCTGTAAAAACCGACACCAAAAACAAATACGACGCAAAACAAAAACAAATAGAGACACCTAAAAGAGAAAGGGAAAGTCGAGAAGTTGGGTTGCCTCCCAAGAAGCGCTTGTTTAAGGTCATAAGCTCGACCCCTGTTTAATTCAATCTGGAGGTCGAGGTGGAGAAGAGGTAGATGAGACATTATTCTTCACTTGAACTCCCTCAACATTATTCCTTGAGCCCCATATTTTCACACCATTACCTTTAGGCATACTACCCATATTGTCCCCATCTCCCTTACATGACTTAAATTCCACGGGATGTTTATCATTCTCGTGCCGTATACCACTCCTACTTGGTTGGAAGGATGGGTTTTGTCTTCTCATGTATGACTTCTCCTTTTTTAATCATCGGAACATCAGGCCTATGATCATCCGCCTTTGCCTTCACATGGTTGAATGAGGGATAGGAGTTAGCCTCGAGCAAGTGGATACTCGCAATGAATTCACCGCTCCCATTGATGCTTGGTTAACTATAAAGCATGTATCTCTCTAAAGGCTCACTCAAAAAAGGTTTCATAGTATCAATTTCTCACACCCCTTCTTAGAATCAATTCTATAACAAGACTTCTTAACCAAAGAAAAATCGGGATGACTAGACAAATTAAACAGAGCTTTCTCTTCTCCAACATTCAAAGATAGACTTCTATTTTTCACATCAATAACCGCTCCCTCCTTAGCCAAGAAAGGTCTACCAATAATGATTGGGATGTTGGTATCCTCATTTATATCAAGAACAACAAAATCAATCGGTATGGAAAACTTACCGACTTTAATTTGAACATCCTCCAATATACCTTCCGGATGTTTGACAGATCGATCTGCCTATTGTAGTGATATCGTAGTGGGCTTCAAATCACCAAGTCCCAACTTTAGGAAAACAGATATAGGCATCAAACTGACACTAGCACCCAAATCGCATAATGCCCAATTCAATGGCCACATTTCCAACCATGCAAGGTATAGAGAAGCTACCAGGATCTTTAGGTTTTGGAGGCATTTTGTTTTGAATTATTGCACTACACTCCTCCGTTAAGGCAATTGTTTCATAGTCCTCTAGATTTCTTTTATTAGACATAATGTCCTTAAAAAACGTAGCATAGGTTGGCATTTGGGAAAGTGCCTCGGTGAAGGGTACATTGATGTAAAGCCCCCTTAGATCCTTTAGAAACTTACCAAATTGCTTATCTAGATTTGACTTAGCCAATCTTTGAGGGAAAGGCACAGATGGCTGATAAGGTGGCGGTGGGACGTACTTAGGCTCTAGTTCAGGTTCTTTCTTCATAAGGATTTCAACCTCAAGCGTAGGTTCCTCATTTTCATGCTTACCTACCTCAACATCCTTACTCTTGCCAATCAAGATCTCGGGCTCCACTAGTTGTTTTCCACTCCTCAAAGTCACCGCATTATAATGCTCCCTATGATTCAATTCGGGTTTTCCCGACAATATTCCAGGAGCATTGGAGTATGCAACTACTTGTTGAGCAATTTGATTCTCTAGTATCTTATTGTGGGCAACTAGGATGTCCACCTTAGATGCTAGAGTCTTAATCATCAACATGTTCTCCTCATTTTGCTTGGCTTGGTTTGCCATACTATTAAACTCTCAATAGTGAAATTTTGAGGAGGTGGATTGGATGACCTAGGTTGGAAACCAACAGGGGTAAATAGGGTAGTTTCAAGGAATTATTCCTATTTAGGAAGGTGTTATAGGCATTTACTTGCTCATGGGGTTGGGTAAGCAGTTGACATTCCGAAGCAACATGTCCAATCACACCACAAACTTCACTAGGTATTTCTACATAACTCAAAGCACTCACATTCATTTTATCAAATTTAGAGCTAAGAGTATCTACTTTAGCTGAAAGAATGGTCAAAGTGTTTACCTCATACTTACCCGGATCCTTCTTTGATGTGTTAGTGATTCTGTTTCCTGACCACATGGAACTATTTGTTGCCATATCTTCAATGAGATTGTATGCATCATTAGGATATTTATTATGCAGTGCACCTCCTGCCGCAACATCTATGTCCATCTTATCCCTATAATCCAGTCCATTGTAAAATGTCTGCACTAATTGCTATTTCTCTAACCCATGGTGAGGACAGTGTCTTAGCATTTCTTTAAACCTTTCCCAAGCTTCATAAAGAGATTTATTGGATTGTGTGAAGCTTGTAATCTGATTCCGCAACTGAACTGTCTTACTTTGACAAAAATACTTGGCTAAAAATGCATGAGAGAGTTGATCCCAAGTAGTCATTGTGCCTGGTGGTATAGAATGGTACCAGGCTCTTGCCTTATCTCTCAGGGAAAACTTGAACAACATGGTTCTGATCTGGTATGAAGTGATGTTGTTCACTTTGAGGGTATCACAATATTCCAGAAAAATCTTTAGATGCAGATTAGGGTCTTATGTAGGTGATCCCCCAAAGGAATTTTGCTGAACCATCTGAATAAGAGCAGGTTTCAGTTCGAAGTTGTTTGCTGCTATAGTGTGCTGCACAACCCCTGGATGTAAACCCTGTGCAGTAGGAATTGAGTAATCCTTCAAGGTCTTATTATTGTTCTCAGCCATCTCTGTTTCAGACTTAGTTTCCTCTGTCTCATATTCTAGCTTAAAAAATCTTCTCCTCCTGTGAAAAGTCCTCTCGATTTCTGGGTCTAACTCAAAGAGATTGTCAAGACTTCGAGATTTTCGTATAAACAAGAAGAAAAGACAACCAAGAAAGGAAATCACAATTACCCACCAAAAAGAAAAAAATTCTAGTCTAATTAATGAAAAACGAGTTCGATGTTGACACCGAAGGCCCCGGCAACGGCGCCAAAAAACTTGATGTGTGATTTTCAATATATAATCACTAAATGCTACATCAAGTGCACGGCTTATCGAGTAGTACTTAGGATGTCCATCCCACAGGGACTTGTAGTCAATCACCAAACAATTCCTGATTTTTATTAGCTAGACAAATCAATTTCTTGGAGGTTTTTATTTAAATGTCCTAAAAGTAAGGAAAATAAAGAAAATATAACTAAAGCGAAGAATTTCAAGATTTAGGTAATAGAATTCGAGATTTAAAAGCATTTCTTGGATTTCGGATCCACCACGACATTGTCTATACAGAATTTCAACAATTTTTCTATCAATATGAATCTACCATGTACGAAGGCCAATTATCGAATATTACATGTAAACATTCTTTTGAACTATAATCGGGATTGTACCTAGTTTTATCCCACATTCAGTTTCCTACAATGAAGAATAAATTAGATCCATTGAATTACCATAATTAAGGGCCACTTTAGGTTTAACCTAATTTTCATTGCAGAAATCCCTAAAGATTTGATCTTGGTCTCTAGGTTATCGATTAATTAATACTTTTTCTGTCATCAATTAATCGAATGAAATTTCTCTTGCAATCCTATGGTCATGCACTCCTTCGAGATATTATTTTCGGAATATTACATGAATAAGCATACAAGATCAAATTCATAAACATAAAAAAATCCTTTATCAATAAAAAGATTGTATCTTTAAAACTATATAATCATCGCCGGGATTCTCCTAAACCAAGAAACTGATATCTACTCTCGTAATATATCAAGATTTCAAGAAACAATCATAAAATTCCCATCTTGACGAGAAAAAATAAATAAAATAGGAAAAAAAGAAGAGAGAGAGAGAGAGAGAGAGAGAGAAAATAAACCCTTCAATATATTTCATAAAATAATTGAATCCATGGAAAAATCCTCGTTCTTGAATTTTTACCCTTCGTTCTTGAGGATGGGAGATGATGATGATGAAGGAGGGGAGAATAGTCGACTATTCTGATGATAGATGCGTGTATATGATTTTTTGCTTTAAAGGAAATTATTTAAGGATAAATAGGAATTTTCCTTAATTAAAATTGTGTAATTTATCTCCTAAAAAAAAATTCCTAGAAAATTGGAAGCTAATGGCGTGTAAATATTTATTTCTCCATCCAAATTTGCGCCATCAACTGGAAAATAATGTTGGAAATTGTCTCCACCAATCAGAATATTTCGTTGACCTGCAGAAAATCTGAATACTTTTCGTATTTTTTCACACCCTGTTCCATTCTTTCACACATGGGGTGTGATTCTTCATGCCTTCATGATTTTGACTGCTTTTTAGATCCATTTCATTTCCTTTTATGCTCGTATTCATCATATCTGCAAAATATCAAAGCCACAGCAGTAACCTAGTCCAGAAGATGCAATTTATCATACAAAAATCACAAAATAGGCATTTAAACAGGCCAAAACGATCCAAGAATAACCATAATGGTGGACTTATCACCAGTGGAAGCATGGATGCTTTGGTGGCCACCAGTCTGAGCAAAGTACTGTCCAAAAGTCAAACACATTAAATGTTGGGTAGGGAAGATCCGATGGACGCTAGAAGGGGATGGTGGACACCGGTTGTGACAAAAATTTGTAATTCTCAAATATCTTGACTTGTAGACCTTCGATTTGAGTGATTCAAAATGCGTAAGAAATCTCGTTCCCTGATCTACAACTTTCATGACTAAGTCCACTCCGAAAAATGCCTCTAACGCGGGTCAGTTGAAGTCAGGTTACAGTAGAAGCGTTAATGACAATTGATCCATTTGACTCGATAGCTTCTGGCATACTCTTCTAGTACTCAAAAGACGTATTATCGCTCATGACATGTCATCCCTCAGGATCTTGGTCAACCTATAATCCTGCAATAAAACACCAAAAATACCAAGCGTAACCCGAAATAACACTCTGGTTACAATAACCATATAGAACTTATCAAAATATGATATTTTATATAATATTTACCATCAATACATCTGGATAAACTAAGCAAATAATGACTTGAATTGGTACAATACTACTCAAATATGTATCAGAAATGAGGATAAAACATAGTGAAATGCATCATCAAATGACTTACATCATAATGCCAGATTTGTTATAAAGGCTATTCACAAACAGAAGGCATTGACTTTGATGAGACATAAAAATCAGTTGCAAGGCTGGAGTCTATCAGACTGTTCCTTGCATATGCTGCTCATCAGAACTTCAAAATTTACCAGATGGATGTTAAATCTACTTTTGTGAATGGACAGCTTGAAGAAGAAGTATATGTACAGCAACCCTCCGGATTCGAAGTCAAAGGACAAGAAGATAAGGTCTCCAAACTCAAGAAATCACTATATGAGTTGAAACAAGCACTTAGAGCTTGGAATAAGACTTTTTCAAAATTTCTAGTTGATAGTGGATTCAAGGAAGGAACAATCGACGAGACCTTGTTCAGAATTCAACATGAAGACTGCACTCTGTTGGTGCAAATTTATGTGGATGATATTATCTTTGGATGTCAGAATGAGAATCTATTTGAAAAATTCTGAAATTTGATGAAGAGCAAATTCCATATGAGCATTATGGGTGAGCTAAACTATTCTCTGGGATTGCAAGTGAAACAAATGAAAAATGAGATCTTCAACAACTAGAGCAAATACATCAAAGATCTGATAAAGAAATAGGGTATTAAACAAGTTCAGCTTCTCCTACTCTTATGGCCGATAATTTACATTTGGATAAGGACAAATATGGAAAAAGTGTTGACTAGACAAAGTATAGAGGTCTGATTGACTCACTTATATATCTAACATCAAGCAAATTGGATATATCTTTTGCTGTAGGATTGTGTGCAAGATTCCAATCAGATCCAAAGGAAAGTCATTTGACAACAGGAATAAAAGATGCTTAAATATCTGAAGGATACAGTTGACTTGGGATTGTTTTATCCAAAATAAGGAGGTTTCAAACTAGTTGCATATACATATACGGACTATGTTGGATGTAAAGTTGAAAGGTGTACATCTGGAACATGTAAATGCTAGGAAACATACAAATATCATGGTTTGTAAGAAATAAACGTTTATTGCAACATCAACAACTGAAGTTGAGTACGTCGCTGCAAAAAGTTATTGTGCTCAACTCTTATGGATCAGACAACTTGGAGATTATGAAATAAAGGAGAATGATATTCCAATAATGTCTCATAACACATGTGCTATATCAATATCAGAGTAACAGGTGTAACATTAAAAAAATTATTGATATAAGACACCACTTTATCAGAGATCATGTAGAAAATGGTGATGTAAAGCTGATTTATATCAAAACAACGATCAACTGGCAGACATATTCACTAAACCCCTCTAAGTGAGAAAAGATTTGCAGAATTGAGAAGTCTGCTTGGACTTATGAATTTGACGTAAATCAGACGACCAAACGAGATTAACCAGTGGATCTGATCTTTGCCATTTCGAGTGAGCTCACTTGGCATATTAGAAACCGTGTTAAATGATCTCTTAAATTGATGATATGTCTTGAAATTTGGTTTCAAACATTTGTTAGGCCTTATAATCAGAGTTGATGTTTGGATTCAGATCCAAACGAGATAAAACAACTAGAGGAATCAGACGACATTTGAAAAGAACAACTGGAAATAAAAAGAACTTATTGATAAAAGCCAAGACAAAGTTTTTGAATTTTAAGTGGATTATGATGTGGAAAAAGTTTTAAATGTGCATTAAATGGTATGTGACTGTCATTAGGTGAAAAGACTGATGGGTGAAAGAAAAACTGAAGAGTTTATACACTTTCCCATACGCCACCAAGCCATCATTACAATCGTTTCAAATTCAAACCACACGATCCCTCAAATATCTAGATATTTGCACCAGTCACTTTTATATAACCCTGAAAAACTTTATCACACTCTTTAACCAAAATTTCTAGCAAACATTCTCTCTCAGACACTCTATCAAACAGTTGATCATCAAAACTCAAACCCTAAAATCTTCATCTTCTTCATATATTCTCAAATGGATCATCTCTATGAACTACATATCATCACTGAACAATCCATTGATGTTAATGGATATGTATCAAAATGTTAGGATTCACCAGCCTCCATGGCTGTGAGAAGCTAACTTCAGAGAACTCACCTCGATCAACTCATGGATTACAAAGATGAGGTCATTAGCTAGGTAGACATTGCACATTTATGAAAAAAATGTTTCATACAATTAGATAACAGAGACCGTAACTAAAACAATGTGCATGGGCGCACTATCAATCTTACATATACTACTATTGCTGAGTTATTCGGAGTACCTCAATCACAGGTAAAGAAGATTACAGACATTATCATTATGGACAAATATGAGTTTTGGAAGCAGATTGTTGAGACAAGTAGGGTAATAACAAGGTTGATAAAGAAAACAGATTATATTTAAGACCGAGAATGTACAACACATTATGCTAGGTCAGATGAGGGTTGATCGTCTCTTGTTCCCTGTTTGTTACTTTTACGTTATTGCCATTAGCTAATCTCACTTTCATGTTAAACAAAAGGTTTATGATTACTTACTTGCTCTAGAAAATATACAATGTGATATGTGGCAATAGAGTCCAAGATCCATAGGATAAGTTTTACCAGATAAAGGTCACATGGTCCTTGAACAGGTGAAAAGTGGTGGTTCACTGCATTTATCTGACCGACTGCATGTCTTAAAGAGTCAGAATTCAGCAGGGCCATCAGTTTCTTTAGCTGTTGTATAGTATGGCCTTAAACCCTTGACTTAGCTGATCAAAGGTCTTGATCTTCCTTGTCACCAAACTGATCCACACCTACTTGATCCACCATTTTAGCCCTCTTGTACTTAAAACCAGGTGGATAGCCATGTTTCTTGCAATTATCTTCAGTATGTCCCTTAAATCCTCAGAAAGTGCACGAAACTTTCTTAATGTTCTTAGTCTTAGAATTATTTGCAGTCTAATTCTTTGATTGCTCTGCTCTGTTGAATTGATTGGATTTGGCCCCAAGGTGATCAACTATGTCATTCCTGGCCTGTCCAGTCTTCTGGGCCATCAAGATTGTAAAATCTTGATTTCTTACCTTGTTAGTTACATAAGTTTTCTGCTTTTCAAACTTGATATCCATTGCAAAATCATCTTGAATCTCAGGGAATGACACCATCAAAATGGCTTGAGACACCATAGGTACAATTTCGTCCCTCAATCCTTTTAGAACTTTCATCACATGTTCTGCTTCCATGTGATCTAAAAAAGTTTTTATAGCATCACAGTGTTAATGAGACTCACAAGTGCAAGTAGGAATCAACCTGATAGTCTTGAATTTTTCCCAAATAACCATCAACCATGTAAAATACTTATTCACGTAATCAATTCCATGTTTCAATGAATTCATTTCTTCAAGAATATCAGAAAGTTCAAAATCACCAACACTTGCAAATCGATTAGCAAGATTCTTCCACACATCATGGGCACACTTGAAATACATCAAACTCTGTGCAAGATTATTCTCCACTGAATTCAAAATCCCAGTTCTCACCATCGTGTCACATTGTCTCCAGACTTGACATTAAGCCGAATTCACCTCTAGTCTATTGATTGTACCATCAACAACCCATATTTGTTCTTTGGGATCAACACCATCTCCATGGACATTTTTCATGGATGGTAGTTATTACCATTCATCAATGGCTGAACCAATACTAATGAAGGATTTTCATTGGAATGGACATAAAAGGGACTAGATGGACTCAATTCTTGCTTCTTCGCTGCAATAGATGTCAATAATTGTATATATCAACAAAATTTTGCGAAAAATGATCAAGAATCAATCAAGAATTGCATTCTAACTCCAGTATAAGGAAGAAGATCACATAAAACTCTCAAATTTCTTCTGCTAAACATCAGAGTTAGGAAACCGAGCAAGAAATGCTCTGATACCATGTTGAAATTGAAAACACAAGACAACGTAAAAGGCAGAATTCTCATTAATCAAAGAAGTGAACAAGTTAAATTAAAATGTGGCTGATACTGGAGTATTTATAGATGATACTCCTCATGTATCAATTACAGGAAGTTACAAGTCGTTATAACAGAAAACTGCCTACGAGTTCAGCTATGCGTTCTTCAGCTGGAACCTGCTCAGCTGAACTCAGTCTCCTCAGCTGAACTTTTCACTCAGATGAACATAACAACAAAACTGAATCCCGTAAGCTATCTATTGAGTGTGCGCACATCCTCTTGCATCCAACAATCCTTTATCCATATATTGTAACGTATAGCATTGCAGCTAGTTCGTGCTCCTTTTAGTTTGACAGGTCAGGGCCTGCGTTGAAGCGATTAAGGCAAAGAGTAAGTTTTACCTGGATAAAACTAATTATCTGTGGATTTTGACTTAAAACAATGATAAACAATCGATGTGTCGAATAAAGTAATAGAAATAGAGCCGCAACAATAGCTAGATGGAATGGAGAAAATCATATTATGCTCACCAAATCTTTGCATTCACGTGTTGACATAAAAAACTAGCAGCCAACTATTTGATGTCATTGATGTAACTCCATTGAAAAGTATCAGATGGGGCTTGTACAAGTCCTATAGGAAAATAAGACAAAAGAAGCTGGATATTGTCGACCAGATTACTTGCTAAAAGAAGCTGGACATTGTCGAACATAATAGTTGCTAATGAAATTGTTTGGCTTCACACATCATTGGAAAAACAAAAGGTTGTTTATTTTCAGGGTTGTATCCCAAGCCTTACAAATTTAGTAATGTATTACCCCCTAGAAACTTCGTGTTGATAGTAGTTGTCCTAGAAATAATACTTCAGCTTTAGTATTATTTCTTTCTTGATTAGCTTATGTACTCCTTTTGATTTCTTCATGCTTATCACTACTAGAATTTCTCGGATTTGTGACAGCAGTTTTCGCGGCAAATTCGTCACAAACGCTCGTTTGTGACGAATCTACGACGAAATCCATTTTCGTCACGGAACACCCCGTTGCAAAATTTTGAGTCGAAATTAACCTTGTCACTATGTTTTGTGGCAAAAATGTGTCGACAGCCATACCTTGTGACATAGTTGTGACAAAAAATTTGGTGATGAATCTACGACAAAAATTATGTTTTGCAACGGATGTGTGACAAAATTTTCTAATAAGTTTGTGATGGATTGTTGTGTCAAAGTTGTTTCATAAAATAGCGACAAATGTGCGACAAAAAAATACGACAATTTTGTAACCAAATTTGTTGATGAAATAGTGACAACTATATGCTACAAATTTGAAAGGAGTTTGTGACAAAAGTGTGCGATAAAACTGTGGCAAAATTTTAGTGATTATTATGTGATTAATTCTTGTGACAATTTTGCTGTCAAACTTAGTGATAAAATTGGGACATTTTTCTCTACAATGTTGAATTAATTTTGTGACAGTGTTTTTACGACAAAATTATGACAAAGTAGCCTTTGACAAAATTGTGGCAAATTTTAACTATATTTGTAACGAATTATTGTGACAACGTTCTACCACAAAATTGTGATAAATAGTTTTGACAAATTTATGACCAACATTAATAATAGATTTCAAACGAGATACTGTATGAGATTTGTGAGCAAATTAATCAGTATATATGTAATCAATTTTCGTTCTGATTTATATTTCATATTTTGTATTATTTTTTGAATTTATATTTTTATTATTTAAAAAATATATTCAATAATATAAATATTTCAAAAATATTTTAAATGTTCTAGTTGCAACAACAATTGAAACACAAATAAAATCATGAAAAATAACCTAAATTAAATTATTCATTGAGTAAGATAACATCTCCAACATGAAATCAAAATTTATTCATTCCTAGTAATCAATTTTCAAGAAACCAACACTTTTACCACTAAAAACTACTTAATCTTGTGAACGAGCAATCTTCGCTAGAACCATCTTGAGTTGTGCATCACGTTCAGAATCCCGACGGTCTCGCTCAGCATCACGACTTCTTTGCTCTTCCCACATCTTCTTTAGCTCATGATTTTCTTGTGTTAACTGTGTAACCTGCTCGGTAAGCTCTTGTACACGAGGATCTGGCACACGAGGCATCGGAGTAGAATGAAAAGAAGAAGAAAGGTACTCTCGAGTTAAGTTCCCCAAACCGGATGCATGACGTCGCGAATCTATCATAGTTTGCACATATGTTTCGTCAGCTCGTGCTAACAAGTCAGGAGTAACTGTAGCGTCATCCCTTCTCAAAAATGATTGCACATCAGGACATATCTCCAACATCTTTTGCTACACCAAATTTTTTTTAATTAATTTCAAATATTAATATACTTGAAATAATGGTTACAACAACTTACATCTATCTCCTCAGCCCATTCATCAACTGGACTCTCATCTTCTCGGTGATGGTGGATAAAATGATACAACTCCCAACTAGACACAAGACGCTTTAACTTCCTTTCCTATACAAAACATGGTTAAACATTCATATAGTAGAAAAATAGAAAACCATGATCGAAACCATCATTAAATTCACGTTGCCATGCACAAAGACAAAAATGTACACATAACAATTTTTTAAATCATGTTAAAACAACAAACAATTCAAGAAGTAATAATAAATGTCGTAGCGTACCATATAGACCCTTGTATCATTGCTAGATCTAGAACCACAAGTGTTCTTAGCAACTTTTCGTCCAGTTGCAGGATCAACATGATTTCTGTTCGCGGTGTTGATTTTGGATCTATCTTTGAATTTCTCACTTTGCCAGTGATCTATATAGTCCTTTTGTACAGATTGATGTATCCATCCCGGCATGGATTTATCCTTTAAATACCCTTTCTTCGCCCGATGCATCTTGTTCCTAAATTGTCTTAAAAGAGTGGAATCAAACATTTCTCTCACCCGGCCAAGATCCTCATCTTTAATAGTGAAATAACGCGCAAATGGAAGTCATCAACAACAAAAATTACAAGTTCAAAATTTCAAGAACAATAGTAAGTTTTAATTTCTTTTATGAATAAAAAAGCGTATAATGAAAAATGAAATTAGAAAATGTACCGTAAACTCTACAAACCACTCGATCTCGAGTTTCACACGGGACTTTAGTATAAGTGGGCCAAAACTTATCAACCTTTTGGTTCATTATACGCACACAAGTTTTAGTAGGATGATGATCTAAAGGCACCCAACTTGTTCAATAAAATAGGAATATGTCATCAATAATTTTATAGCTAAACGATCCAAAAAAATAAATTAGAGCACATACTGTCCATTATCAGCGGAAAGAGGTGGTCGAGAATTGCTACTAGATGCCTCTATTGGAGTAGTTGCAGATGGATCATTAGACACATGTTCCGCATCCGCGCCGAAAGAAGTCGTGCCAGTGGGGGACAAGCTAATGCCAGGAGAAGGCGTGTTATCACGGGATGGTGGATTTTGTTCTGTGGTTCCAGAAGTTGTCTGGTGATGTGTAGGGGATGAAGCAATCCCCTCTGGTTCCGGACTAGACTGATCTTGAGTAACACTCGACGGTGTGGTATTGCGTCTTTGTTGGTAAAATTGTGTAATACAAGGTAATGAGACACTACCATTCGTTCGAGGACTACGAAAGCACACTTTACCACCACGAACCATGACGGTGTACGCAAAGCAAAAGAACATATCCAAAAAAACTAGTCAATGTAAGTGCCGCACGGGGAAAAAAAAACATAGCAATATTTCATTTTTAATAAAATTGTTGGAAAATATATATTGATTTATTAAGTTTCCAGCAATGTTTTTTAGAAGAGCTTCCAGCAATATTGATTTGCGAAAAAAACAATGATTTATTAACTTCCAACAATTATTCTAACAAGATGAATAAAAATATATGTGAAATTGCCGAACCGACCCTTGCTTTATTCTTTACTTTTTTTTTCAAGTGGTACAAAAATCTTTCAAATGGATACATCCAGCGGTATTGTACAGGTCCGCCGGCCATAGCTTCGTATGCCAAATGTATTGGAAGATGCTCCATAGAGTCGAAAAAGGAAGGAGGAAATATTTGTTCAAGATTACATAGGAGCAAAGCCATATTTTCATCAATATGCTCGATATACTTTTTGTTTAGGATGGGAGATGTGAGGTCATTGAAAAATATGCTTAGCTCGGTAATCGTACTCCATATTGGCTCCGGTAAAAGCTCCCGAAATGCCACTTTGGAAGCGATCGCATCATGAACACATGATGTCTCATGACTTTTCATGCCAGTGAGAGTTAATGCATTATAGTCTACGCATCGAGATAGGTTAGAGCAATATCCATCAGGAAATTTCAATGTCTTTATCCAATCAAGAAGTGCCCGCTTACGCTCTTTGTCAAGCTCGTACCGAGCCAGTGGTTTGGTGGTACTTCCCTCTGGGATATGCAGCTCTTTGCGATTACAATGCATCTTCACATCCTCTCTAGAAGGGCCATTATCTTTAGTTTTACCTTTTGTGTCCATTATTGTGTAAAACACATTACAAAACACATTTCTCACAATGTGCATGACATCAAGATTATTCCTAATCATATTAGACCTCCATTCGGCAACTCCCATAATATGTCGTTTTTCACCCAATTATGAGAGACACTTTTTCCAGGCAATGTTTTCACAACACCTCCAGCCTCCACCATCTTAGGCGATATTTTACTTTTTCCCACAATTGATATCCACTGAGCCGTCGAGGTGGAGGATCATTCACCGTATGATTTCTCCTAAAGTTCTTCTTATTCTTTCTGTACCTATGATTCATCGGCAAAAATTTCCGATGGACGTCGAAGAAGCTAACTTTTCTGCTATTTTCCAAAAAAAATGTGTCCGAGTGCTGCATGCAATATGGGCAAGCAAGTTTTCCAGCTGTGCTCCAACCAGACAACATAGCATAAGCAGGAAAATCACCAATTGTCCACATGACGGCTGCTTTCATCATGAAATTTTGCTTAGTGTGAACGTCATATGTTTCCACCCCATGGTCCCACAATTTGTTTTAACTCTTCAATCAACGGCTGCATGTATATATCAATCTTATGTTTTGGATTTTCAGGTCCAGGTGCCAATAGTGTAAGAAATATGTAGGGCCTTTTCATACACATCCATGGAGGCAAGTTGTATACGGTAACCATAATTGGCCAACAAGAAAATTTTTTCCCAGATTGCCCAAAAGGCTGGAATCCGTCAATGCAAATGCCGAGTCTGACATTGCGCGGGTCATATGAGAAGTCTTTATGCTGTGTATCAAAATTTTTCCAAGCATCTCCATCTGAAGGATGACCCATTAAACCGGGTTCTGACGTTCTTTCGCATGCCAAGACATGTATTTTCTTTGTCGCTTTAGATGCAAATAATCGTTGCAATCGTGGAATTAAGGGCAAATAGTGAAGCCTTTTGTAAGGTATGTTCCGACCCTGCATATTTGTCGTACCTTGCCTACCTTTCCAACGACCATGCTTGCAAAATTTACATTCTGATAACTTCTCATCTTTCTTCCAAAACAACATACACCCATTCATACAAACCTCTATTGTCTTATTGGGGGAGACCTAAAGCTTCAACGATTTTTTTGGCTTCATAAAAGTTAGAAGGAAGCTTGTGTCCAATCGGCAAGTTATGGCCGAATGTGTGTAACATGTCATTAAACAATGCTCGCGATGCATTGTGGCTAGATTTCATTTTTAGAAGCTTGGCGTTACCGACAATATTGTATCCCCCGTACACCCCGGCCAAAGAGGCTCCCGAGCATTTTTCAACAACTCAAAAAATGCCTTAGCGTTGGGGTTCGGTTCCTCTTCTTGGACATTTTCGGTAGGTGGGACAACAAATGACGGACCGGCCGCATCAAATACCATATCCACAAATCTATTATTCATATCAAGGTTCTCCCCGCTCGGATGTAGTTTCTTCAGCCGGCGTGATCTCACATCTATATTTCTTGGAGAAACATGAAGTTCTTCACCATGTGATGTCCACACTTCATAGTAAGGCATAAATCCGTGTTTCAATAAATGTAGTTTCACCATGTCACATTCATGTAATTTTGTGTTTGAACACCTTGCACATGGGCAACGGATGCAGCTTGTAGACAACATTCTTGCACGGGCATGTCGAATAAAGTGATCAACTCCAATCACATAATTTTTTTTCAATCCAGTTCTTGGAAGGGCATGCCACTGATCATACATCCATGACCGATCCACACTCATATCTGCATTTAAACCATATTTTACGTATTCATATAAGAATGCAGTCGACTCTAAACTACTACTAGAATTTATATACATTTAGAAGATTAACACTAAGACTTACAACACCTTCAATAGTCAATACACTAATGATATGATACCATTAATAAAGAATTTATCATTCTGACAAATTAATCTACCACAACTATCAAGAAGGTTCTTAAGATAACAAATAAGAAGACAAAATAAAACATAAATTAAGTTTATTGCTTAATCATGATTTTCCACTAACAAGTAAATTTCCATGGCATAAAAGATGCGTTCAAATCCATCAACTAATCAAA
The DNA here is from genome assembly GCA_036785695.1 of Gentiana straminea. NCBI lineage: Eukaryota > Viridiplantae > Streptophyta > Magnoliopsida > Gentianales > Gentianaceae > Gentiana > Gentiana straminea. The sequence goes on from JAVUPR010000479.1 coordinate 7,442,568, forward strand.
AAAAAAAAGATACATTTGAAACCTATAAATCTTGTAAAACCCTATCAAAAGCGAGAATCAAAAGCAGAATCTGTACAATAAATAACTAAACTTGCTTTTCCCACATGCACCCACATACCGAGAAGAGATTGGTAAGTGAAGAAGGAGAAAAAAATAGAGAAATTGAATGACTGTGTAATTCACTAATACAAAAATGACTCGGATGAAGGGGAATGATATGAAACGAGGTGACTCGGGTGATGTTCCAATGAACTAGATATAAACTCTTGTAATACTTGGGTTAATCAAGTTTTACTCATAATTTCTCACCACCTTCAAGGAGCGTAGTTCACTATATTAACGGCAATCGATCTCTCGCATCAACGAAGTATAACCAAACATTGATTTATCGGCTAGGAATAGATTTGAATGAATGGCTACACATTAAAGAACTATGAAATTCCCAATCTAAGATTAGGTAACACACACTCTAGAATTCAATTCTACCTCTACATTATTTTAATAAGTGCTTATCGCGACAAGTGTCCACGTCAGATCTCACAATTTCACCTCGAATTAACACTTACATAATGCAATCAGTCGCGAATTAATCACACCCATGAAGATCAATCACCATGATTTGAACTAATTAGGAACATACAAGAGTACCCAACTTGAACCCAAGCAATTACAAGATTCATAGTTCATTTTTCTCATCAACCTAGCCACAATTAACTTAGCTACTCATTATTAACACAATAACTAAGCAATCCACACCAACTAAAGCCATTAAAATGAGAAATTAAGCTAAAAACAAAAGTTATACATCGTTGAAGAAAAACCCATAAAAAGCATTCATCCAAGCATTGATTTCATGAAAATTCAACTAAATGATGATGATCCGAGCATCTAGGATCAAAGCCCAAGCATTAATTTAACTAATTACCTAAATAAGATGACTAAATTGAGTGTTTGGAACACTTTCGGCTCAAAATTCCCGGATCCGTTCTTCGACCCCGTCCTTTATGTTTTGTCGAGGTCCCGTATCCACACGTCTAACGTATTCTCCTTCTAATATAATATATTATTTTTTATTCTTTTTATCCCATGTATAATGTATATCGCAGCCGTCAAATTTTTTGGTCATTAATTTGTAGCAATATTTTATCAAAAAAAAAAGTATAATTTGTAGCAATATTGTCGAAAATATGTGATGCTTTTGCGATGATGACAGATATGTCGGTTAGCGTTAGATTAGTAACGAAGACTTTTATGACCAAGCTAGTTTGCCACAGAATTCTAACAAATTATGGCGCCCGAAATTGGCGCAAAGATTTGTGACAAAATAGCCACATACATTTTGCCACGTACATATCTTGTCACAATGTTGTCTCAATTTATTGCCAAAAAAAAGAATTATGCGGTTTGTCACTAATTCGTAGCAATAGTGTCGAAAATATGTGACAATTTTGCGAAGTGGTCAGATATGTCGGTTAGCGTCAAATTAGCAACGAAGACTTTTATGACCAAGCTAGTTTGTCACAGAATTTTCACAAATTATGGCGCCTGAATTTGGCGCAACGGTTTGTGACAAAATAGTCACGTACATTTTGCCACATACGCATTTTTGTCACAATGTTATCTCAATTTATTGCAAAAAAAAGCATTATGCGGTTTGTCACTAATTCGTAGCGTATTGTCGAAAATGTGTGACAAAAGCGCTTTCGCCACAAAATTAGTCACAAATCCGGGAAATTTTGTGACAAACAGTTTTTGTCACAAAAAATCGTCGCAAATCCGGGAAATTCTAGTAGTGTATTGTTTTAAATATGATATGTACTTCATACTTGTGTGGGAAAAAGATAGGTAGAACCGAACTTAAGAGGAACTCAGTTTCCTACAAGGGGGTTATAGCTTGTCTATGCAACCTTAGAGCTTCATCATGTTGAATCATTAGGTCTAGAGTTCTTTTAGACCAAGGAGGAGACATAAAGTAGTTACAGACAATCATATGAGGGGTAATTGCTAGATTAGAGGTTTGCACTGGTAAAACGACACTTGATCACTTATAGATGGTTGATAGGTAGTTAATTCCCATGAAGCTAGTAGAGACATGACTTGATCATTGCATTATCTTGGACTGAGCTTTTTACCATTTAATCACCTTAACATTATTTAGTTTTAGTTCAATTGAGCTTCTAGCTTGATCTTAACACCTCTACATACTTGTTTTTGTTGACATGGACCAAGATAATATATTCAATCAATACTTAACCTCACATCTCCGTGGTGATATACCCAAATCGGAATGGGGACCTATTCATCTAGATTGGGCCTATAACCGTAGCCCATTAACATAGGTATTGGGCCTCTATCTCCTCTATCCGCTGCCTCATGCTGTATCCTACCCGCTAGATACGAGCTGGGGCCTAGCCGCTAACCGTAAGATGGAACCTGTCCGCTAGTCGTAAGCCGGACCCATCTTCTCCGTGTGATTTCTACCCATAAAGTCAAGCTGATTCCAAGACAAGGCACAAATGCGTCCGCTGTTCACCACTTTCTGCTCGCTGCTCGCAAATACTTATCGATCCAGCTGGCCAATCCAGCTGGCCAATCCCGACAGCTGGCTAGGACACTTGTGTTACATGCATACTTATCTTAGCCATGTACTCTTAATTGTCTTGTCAGTGAACAGTAAACCGACTTAGTTTTTGCCTATAAATATGGGATCACAATGTAATAGAAAGCTAATCATATATCTAAGAGCTAATACAAGCAGATACACTCTGCCAATTTGTCGACTCATTCAATTGTTCTTCATAGACGTTTATCCGCCACCCATGTTCTTGTCCACCACCGTGTCCTCACCGGAGAAATCACTTACACTAAGCCTTTTATCCACAAGATAAACACTGTTATCGCAAATCTGGTGTTTTACGCAACATCAGTTGGCTCCGTTACCGGGAACTTTCACCATTATTCAGCTTTTAGAGATCATTTGCTCCACCACAAAGACGATTTCACGGTGTCTCAGGCGAGGTTACCATCACCTTCAGTCCCTCGGTCACCAAAGATTTGATCTTCAGGGATAATCCAGCCCAGGAACCGCTATTCTCCTCACCTCAACAATATACAGAGAAGAGATCATCAAAATCATTGCAAACTCACACTTGAGTCCATCTTTAATACCCAGGTTGGTCTATACACCTTTTGTCGGTTTCAGATCTTCAAGTAACAAGAAAGTTTGGTCATTTTAGCTGCAAACCGCCTGGAAAACACAACGCTTTTTACCTTAAATATTTTTGAGCCAGAAATATCTAAAATCCATAGCCAAAATATCTCCAGAAAAATACCCACAAAAATCATAAGTCATGACTGGCGGGAAAAACTTGAACCCAGCAACACCGACTAAGGCAACCAATCAGGGCCCACCACGCGGAGCGAGCACGCTGCGTGGAGAGGCCAGGAAGAGGGTTATGTCTGATGGGGCAGATGCAAGACTAGCCCTCACGACCGACATGCGAGCATATATCCGGGAAAGAACTAGAGCTCGTGAAATACACGAGGAAGCAATCAGAAGGAATAAGGGAAAGGGGATCGTGGGGACTTCTAACCCAAATAACAAACAAGAAGCTATTTCAGCAGGGGGAGCGCCCCCACAACAAGATTCATATAAGATAGCTCTACAAGCACACATGGAATATGTAGAGGAAATGCGGGTAGGAAATGCACTGCTAATTGCTGAGGGACTACCACCCCAACCAATCCGCAAATTCAACCCTCCTCAACCCGCACTAACAGAGCTACAACCCACCTTCATCCCTCAAAAAACAGTTCAACCCCAGCAGTCAGAAATAGAAGGAAGCAGCCATGCAACCTCCCATCCAAGAGGAGATAGAAGGTCAGCACTTGGTCGGCTGGGGCCCGTGGTCGACGATCGCGGTGCAGCCCCAGGGCGACCTAAGAATCCTCGTCAGGTCCGTACTCGCATAGAGGGACATGGGGATTCGCAAGATATGGGAGGACATATCAAATTCCCGCCTATTCCCCCGAATCAAGTAGAAATGGGCATAATAAAAAAGCAGAGAGAGGAGCTGCAAAAAAGCACGAAGGGTGTTAAAGTGGTTCCAACATGGGGAACAAGTGTGCTTCATCCCAGTATACTGAAAGCGGCGCCAAGAGGGGGAACTCACTACCCCAATTTTATTAATTACCATGGAGCTACAGATCCTCTGGATTGGTTATCCGCTTTTCAGAGCAGAATCAGTTTATGCATATCCAGCGACGAGGCCTGGTGCATAGCTTTTGTGGGGTCAATGCAAGACAGGGCAGCATCATGAATCCGCAGTCTTCCCCGGGCTCGATTTTGTCATGGGATGATTTGATCAACAAATTTATAGCAGAGTTTAGGTCAGTGGGAGGACCTAAAAAGACACACATCGACCTGCATGAGGTCCAACAGGGCGACAATGAGGGTACTCGTAGCTACTACGAGCGGTTCCACAAAGTCTACGAGCTAACCAGGGGTTTAGCGGCCAACGTCGTCATGAGCAGTTTTGAAACAGGGTTGAAACCAGGGTACTTGAAATCTTATTTTGCCTTATCCCCGCCAGCGAACTTACAGGAAATGTTGAGCTCGACTAGGAAGTACATCGCTACAGCAGGAAACGAAGGAACGTCTTCGTCCAACAAAGGCAAACAAAGGACTGAGCGTAGTCCGCCTAGAGATACCCGCAGGAATACATAGCGGGAAATCAAAAAGCCCGAGAGATTTAAGGAGGAGCATTTCACACCGCTCAGAATTTCATATACTCAGATGTTAAACGAGGTGAGAGATGAAATACCTGAACCTCACCCAATGGTGCCGGACACACGACGCGATGCATCCAAATATTGCGGCTATCACAGGGATAAGGGTCATACGACTGATGAATGTATCCAGTTCAAACGAGCAATAGAAAAGTTACTCGCTCGCGGACACCATGATCACTACAAACTAGATGCTGGTGGACCGGATATGAGGTATCAGCAGGCTCGCCAGTTCGACAGGAACATTAGAATGATAACAAAGCCTCCTCCCAGTAACAATCAGATCAAGAACTGCATTGGCTCTATTAACAAACATGTGGAGAAGCCAGTAGTTCTGCGGGGGAACGAACAACCTCTTGCTAGTGACTCGAAGTGAGATATGTGCTTATGCATTTCGGTAGTCATCAATCGGGCCTGCGTCAACAGGGTAATGGTCGACACAGGAGCATGCCGCGACATCTTATACTACAATTGCTTCAAAGAATTGGGGTTTAGCGACTCCAATTTAAGGCCGAATAATGGCATCCTTGAGGGCTTCACCAATCACAAAATACAAGTCAAGGGGGCCATCGATTTGGACGTTCAAATGGGAGATTATGCACCCTTTCGAACTGAAAATGTGACGTTTCTAGTGGTCGATCTTCAGTCCAATTATAACATGATAATTGGGACACCAGCTTTGAAACAGTTCCAGATGGTAACTTCCATTCCGCATCAGCGGGCAAAGTTTTATGTCGGGGACAGGATCGGAACGTCGATCAGCGAACCCGCAGCTGTCCTAACATATATACATGAAATGAGGATAGGAAACAAAAGGGCACGAGTCGAACGGCCACAGAGCATGGAAAACATCGACATGATCAGGGTCGCTGTCAAGCTTGTGCCAACTAAAGTGGAATGTGAGACTTTGCAAGTAAGGGATGAGCCTGATTTTACAGCGGAAGATGAGTTGATCGAGGTGATCATCAACGACGAATATCCTGAGTAGAAGGTCAAAATTGGAGCTCGGCTGAGCTCCTTCAAAAGGGAAAAACTGATAACATTACTCAATGAAAATTTGAGTGCATTTGCCTGGGTAGTCACAGACATGCAAGGGGTCGAGGCCGACGTCGCCCTTCATCATCTTAACGTTGACCCTACTTTCAAACCGATACAACAACGAGCGCGCCAATTCTCAATCGAGAAGGAAGCGGCTGTGAAAATAGAGGTCGGGAAACTCCTACAAGCGGGGATTATAAAAGAGCTTGCCTATCCTACTTGGCTGGCTAATGTTGTTATGGTCAAAAAGCACAATGGCAAGTGGAGAATGTGCGTCGATTTCACGGACATCAACAAAGCTTGTCCCAAAGATCCTTATCAGCTCCCACGAATTGATCGGTTAGTAGATTCCATCTCTGGTTTTGAAGTTCTACGTTTTTTGGATGCATATTCTGGGTATCATCAAGTACGGATGGATGAGTACGACATGGAGAAAACGGCTTTTAGAGCCGCTGGAGGTTTATATTATTATGAAATGATGCCATTTGGGCTGAAGAATGCGGGTTCGACTTATCAGCAAATGGTCAACAAGGTCTTCAGTTCGCAAATAGGAAGAAATATGGAAGCTTACATTGACGATATGGTTGTCAAGTCCGCTGGGGACGGTCACGCCGCTGACCTTCAAGAAACTTTCAACAATGTCCGAAAACACTCAATGAAACTCAATCCGGCCAAATGTACTTTTGGTGTCCAGGCAGGAAAATTTCTTGGGTTTATGGTTAGTCGTCGAGGCATCGAGGCTAATCCGGAAAAAATTCAAGCTTTGTTCGACATGCAAGAGCCTACAACTATCAAAGAAGTTCAGAGGCTTAATGGCCGCATCATTGCGCTAGGTCGCTTCATTTCAAAATCAGCGGAGAAGTGTCTTCCTTTTTTTCAAAATCCTCAAAGGAGACAAAACTTTTTCATGGACCGCAGAGTGTTCACAGGCGTTCCAAGCTCTGAAGGAATATCTAGGAAAACCACCTCTTTTGGTTAGCCCTGTAGAGGGAGATATTTTATTTTTATACTTGGCGGCTTCGGACCGGGCTGTTGCCGCCGTTCTTGTAAAGGAGGCCGGAACCCTCCAAAATCCCGTCTACTATGTAAGCAAGGCTCTCAGTCCGGTAGAGAGTCGCTATTTTAATATTGAGAAATTAGCCTACTCGCTTGTTATCGTTGCCCGCAAACTCAGGGCTTACTTTACTTTGCACACAATAATTGTTTTAACGGATAGTCCAATGCGCCAAATATTGCACAAACCGGATCTTTCATGTCGACTTCTCCGGTGGGCTATCGAAATTACGGAATTTGACATACAATATCAACCTAGAAAAGCTATCAAGGGTCAAGCATTACCAGATTTTATTGTAGAGACAAGTTTCAGCTCGCCACAACCCGATCCGCCATTATCACAAGAGCCCGCTGCGGCCAGAAGTAAGCCCGATCAATATTGGCAGTTATATGTCGACGGGGCATCCAATCGAAATGGTTGTGGGGCCGGAGTAATCTTGATGGAACTTGGAACGACGGAGGAAATCGAAAAAGCTCTAAGGTTTGAATTCCCGGCCACAAATAATCAGGCAGAGTACGAAGCAGTTATAGCTGGGCTCAAACTGGCCAATGAATTAAACGTGGAAAATGTTGAAGTCTATTGTGATTCCCAACTCATAGTCAACCAAATCTCCGGGGACTATAACACCCACTGTGGTATTCTCGATAAATATGGTGAAGTGGTTCGACGATTAAAAGCCGGCTTCAATTATTGCGAGTTCATCAGAATTTAGAGAGAGGACAATGAGCGAGCAGACTATCTCTCTAAGCTATCACTCAAAGAGGAGCTTGCAGACCCTACAATAATGATAGAGTATCTAGCTGTACCCGCTATTGAAGAAACACAAATCATGGAAATCGATTCACCCGCGCCGATTACATGCTGGATCGACGAGGTTCAGGCTTGCATAGAGTCAGGCGTCGTACCCAACGGAACGGACAAAACTCGCGCCCTTAAGAAAAGAGCGTCCAGGTATATCATGAACAATAGAATACTGTACAAGAGATCTGCGACAAAGCCTCTACTATGATGTGTTCGAGAAGAAGAAAGCAAAACGATCCTTATCGAACTTCACCAAGGAGTATGTAGGGGCCATCCCGCTAGCCGCTCATTGGCCCAGAAAGTTATAACCGCAGGGTATTACTGGCCGACGATTCTTAAGGACTCAGAAAAGCTAGTTAGAGAATGTCCGGAATGTCAAAAACATGCAGACATCCCTCGGATACCATCTGTCGAACAAAGCATCGTAGTGGCGCCTTGGCATTTCGACATGTGGGGATTCGATCTCATCGGACCTTTTCCACCAGGAAGAGGCGGGTGCAAGGTTATCATAGTAGCTGTGGATTAATTTACAAAATGGATCGAAGCAAAACCTATGGTAAAGATAACCGCCAAAGCTGCGGGTTACTTCTTACACGATCAGATTTTTTCACGTTTTGGCGTCCCGCGGGCAGTAGTATCGGATCACGGCCCACAATTCAGGAAGGACTTCTCAATCTTTGTGAGGAATTCAAAGTTAAACACTGGCAGTCTTCCGTGGCTTATCCTCAAGGGAACGGCCAAGCTGAGGCCGGCAACAAACAAATAATCAAAATGCTAAAAAAGAGCGTGGATGACAAGGTAAAAGCAGGAGGCTGGGTTGATGAGTTACCCGATATACTTTGGGCACTCCGTACCACAACCAAAACACCCACAGGAGAAACACCTTTTGCTCTTACATATGGATCAGAGGCCATGACTCCAGTCGAAATGGCTCTACCCAACATCAGGGTCGCCTTATACGATCCAACGGATAACTTGTTGAACAGACAGATCGACTTGGATCTAGTGGAAGATAAAAGACTGGCGACGTATCATCGACTCGCGAACTACAAGCACAAGCGAATCCGCGACCATTCGTTTAAGATCGGGGATTTTGTTCTCCGAAATAGAAAGGCCACTGGTATGGAGCCGAATAAAGGCAAGCTAACAGCAAATTGGGAAGGCTTCTATCAAGTCGCAAGAGAGATCAAAAAAGGAACTTATGTGCTCAGAAATCATGAAGGTTATGAGCTCAATAGACCTTGGCACGCGGACAACCTAAAAAGGTACTACATGTAATAAATCGGTTAGGGTTATGGCTATCCTCTCGTTTACGACGTGAGTGGTTATGCTTTCTTACTTGCTTGTAATCATCGCTCTAGCGGGATGAGTCGAAATTAATAAAGCCCGATTTTACATTTTCTCTTTGTGCATATTATTATTAGTATACGCGGATAGAAAATGAATGGTGTTAGAAATTGTTTTTCAACAAAACCTTCGGCCAGACTTCAGACTTTGTTAAAAATGGAGGCAATATTTGGAAAAAATTTAAAGCGACCACAAATTTTTAGCAAGCAAGTTATTTCAGATAAGATCCAAGGGGGGCATATCTGGATGAGTCCGCTCAAGACCAACTTGGAATCTTATCTAAAACAATGGGGCCGGATGCTATTATCATCGGACTCAATTTAGACAATAAATTCGAGCAAAAACAAGCATACATCAAGCGGACAGAAAACAAAGTTGAGAATTATTATTACAAGGATAAATGTGTGGATAAAGTGCGGAAAGAAAAGAGTTATACATATGCGAAATCGAAATCGAAACACAAATTCTAAGAACCCTCAGGCTGCATCTCTTCATTATGGACATTCTCCTCGCGGAGGGAATGGTGCAGCATCTGATCAGCATTAGTCTCAGACTCGGTAGGCTCTATAGTCTGCTCGACTGTCTGCTCTACCTCTTCCCCAGCATGCTCGCCCTCTTCAGTAGCCGCAGCTTTTGCCTCGGTAGCCCAGCGCACACGCTCCCTTAGGTTCGCCTCTTTCACAGCGGGAACCACCCAATCCGGATCATACATTGGGACGTAGCGTTGAAGCTCAATATCAGAAAAGGGTATGCACGGGTGAAAATCCTTTAAATGATCGGAGAAGGGATGAGTGAGAATCCATTCTTCCAAGACATCGAGGTCAGGAGTACCGCCGTCATGAGCCAAGACGCACCTTGCGATGTGATAGAACCCTTGGTCGTATCCCATCATAAAGTTTTCATCAGCAGCAGCCTTGCTCGCGGCCTTAATATGACCTTGGACGCTTGAGCTCAGATCCTCCAACTGTTTTCGCAGATCCACGCACACTGCTTGCTCGGCTTCCCAACGAGCTTGAGCCTCGGTAACCTTTTGCTTCATCTCCTTCATGGTTTGATCAACGGACCTACCCTGCTCCACAAGATCAGAGTTCACCTTCTCCAAATGCTTGGTTGTCTTATGGGCCTCAGCGAGCTCTGATCTCAGCTTCTCATTCTCCGCCTCATCCGCGCTTAGGCTACCACGAAGCCCAGCCGACACTTCGTTTGCGGCGGCGAGAGATTTCTTAGTATCCGACAGCTCTTTTCTGACGTTGGCGCTCTCAGATATAGTGTTTCTATAATCATTGACGAACTGCGCCAAGACGGTGCCAACCTAAAAGAAGAAGAATAAACAGCAAGGTCAATATTGACTTAAGAAAAATGGCAATAAAAAGAACAAAAAGACAAAGGCAAGAAAGATATTTACAATGCTCACCGTGGCGCCATATAAACCCCACAAAGCGTCGATACTCCCAAGGAAGGCACGGCGGGGATCGGTTTGGTCCGCCATCACAACTCTGTCCGCATTCCCGCGACCAATCTCCAGCTGGATGTCATTAGGGAGACCCCATCTAAAATGCCTCAGTGGGGGCATGTCAGCGTTACCCCTTGAAATTGTCCGCGCCTTGGGCAGGTCGAGAGGCTATTGCTGCATGAACTCTTTATCCAACCATGATGTGGGACACCCTCTAGGCCCAGCAGGGACTCCAGCAAAGGGCACCACTATCTTTGTGCCCGCCGAAACCGTCTCACCGGCTACAGATTTGCCTTTATCAGAGGTTTTAGTTTTGTCAGCGGCCTCTTTCCTCTGGGAGTCATCGGTTCTGGATTTTTTAGTTGGAGGAGGATTCTGCTCACCGCTGCCATCTCATGCTGGATCAATCTCTTCAACGACGGCTCTTTTCTTTTTATCACCCGCCGGCGGCTTCGTCAGAGTAGACTGTTTCAGGGTTTTGCTCACCGGGGATTTTTCCCCTACTTGCTTAACGGGCGGTTGGGTTGATTTCACAACATGAGATCCTGAGGCTCCAGCCGCCCCCGCCTTTAAGTCAACCATTGGGAGTGATGTTTTGACCCCCCTTAGCTCAGCAGCCCTTTTCACTTCGCCAGTAGTCTTCCTCCTGGTCAGCTGGCTACGTTGAGCTAATTTATCCATGGTACCTACGGAGAGTAAGGTTTATTAGCGACCGGAAAATGACATGAATGGAAACAAGCTATGAAAAGTATCAAAACACAAGTAAAAATCCTACTCGGGGCTCGCATAGAAGGGTCGCCGCCACAGATAACGCATTGGGAGGGCATACACCTGCCGTGGTGGCACTCCCCATACCAGTCTGGATGAGTCGGCAAGGGTTCGACTACGACTATGGGTTCGCCAACATCGGTTCCAGAGAGTCCGGCCTGTCTAAGATAGGGCTCACTGACGTCTAGCAACAACCTCCAGTTAAAAGCGCAGGCTTGTTCTTCGCCTTTGCGGGTATAGCCCAGATCGTCTTTCAACTCTGATATAAACTCGTCATCATCAAATTGGGTTTTTATTTTCACCAAGTGGTCAGTCTTGACCGAATTCACCGGTAGCTTCTCAAACGGCCACCCTACCTGGGACTCAACTTTCATACATCTCTTATCCCAGTCCGCCACTTTGTCTGGGAGGTCGAATAGTAACCGGGGGCACACGCGCGCTTGATCGACTGTGCGGTTGAATCTGACCGGCCCCGCCTTTCCGAGCAAAACTGTAAAAATATAGGAGCGCCGCCATCGACGGTTCGCATCCGCTTAACCTGCTGATTATGATGAAGGACATAACCACGCGGACTACTCCCAGACTAAGGTCGCAGGGCATCACCTTCTGCTCCTCCATGAACTTAACAAAAAATGGATCAAAGGGAGGTCTGAGTCCGGCCACAAGATGGTCGTAGTGCAACCACAGATAGTCTTGCTGCTCCCGACCACAAGTCCACGACACGTTGGTCGCGCCCATACTAACAAAACGATAGTCCGCTGGGATATCGTACGCGCCCAGTGCCATGGTATAATCTTCCCGATCTCTAAACTCCCTCCCTCGGGTTATAAGATCACTGTCCGCTCGCTTTTGCTCTGCGAGCTCCCTCTCGACAGCAGCGGACCTTCTCTTGGGCGCCCTCTTCTTCTTTGCAGGCTCATCAGACGCGGTTTTCTTCTTAGACACTACAGCTTTTGGGACTTTTTTGGCCTCTCTGACGGCTCGGCGAATTCCACGGATTCTTTGATCTTCTGGCTACGTTTTGCGGCTCCAGGAGTGACAACTTTCTCCATCTTAGAAAGAAGTCCGCTCAATACTATATCGTCGTCGTCATCGACCTCGCCTCCAACGGCACCCTCGCCAATTATTGTGACCTCAGGATCAGAGTCTATATTAACAAATTCCTGGTCCTCTTCGGCGCCACTAGAGCTAGCATCCTCCATGCTCACCTCCTCTGACCCATAGCCTGCAGCGGCCCTGGCCTCTTCATCCGATTGTGTGTGCTCTGATGACATTCTGGAAAACAAAAAAAGGGCAAGGTGGATCAGTTCAATCACCCAGATATGGAAATCGGGCCGAGGTGAAAAGTGATCGCACCCCGACACCTCGCCCATCCATCTTCCTTAAACAAAATTCTACCCAGGTAAACCCCCAAAATACAATCTAGTGAACCCAAAAATTTTCCCAGAAAAACCCCCAAATTCCCCAGAAAAACCCTAATACATCACACATTCAAAAGCGCAAAAACAAATACTCTAGCATCGGCAAAAACCACAATCGAAATACATGCATACTGTTAGGAAATCTACGCGGGAACGCAGCGGAATTCAAAAATTTGATTTCCTATTACCCAAGATCGACTTCGTTTAAGCAATAAACAAATAAGTAATAGACGGCGGTTACCTTGGTTGATCTATAAGATCGACGCTTTGACCGTCTAAGGAGAGTAGTTCTGCATAGAGCCACCCAAGTGTTCGGCATCTACCGCTAGTCCACACGAACAGCCCGCCGGAATCCCATCATGGATTGCTATTGGAAAACTCCGGTTGCTAGACCGGCCATTTTCCCCTCTCTCCAACTCTCTATAGGATACTCTCTATTTTACACAAGAACTATTAGTTCTTGGAATTATGATGTACAAAAGAGCTTGACACCCACCTCCTATTTATAGTGGTTGGGGCGCCACATACTAGAGTGGAGGAGAAGAAAACCTTTTTCCAATAAAATAAGAAAAATATATTTGATTGATTTATCTTATTTAATTTAATATCTTATATCAAATAAATCTAGGATATTGTCAATATCTTATATTGAATATTCCCAAGATATTGTCAATATCTTATATTGACAATATTTATCTTTTATTATATTACCATAAATCAATTTACACATGTGTATATATCACATATATATATTACACATATAAAAAATCTATTAATATCATACATTGGTGCGCATACAAGCAAATCACTAATTTGCATTTAACGTGTACACACACACGCATGTATGCATGATATATATATATATATATATATATATATATATATATATATATATATATATATATATATATATATATATATATATATATATTATTTTATTTTATTAATATCTAATATTAATAATAGGTAATATCATTAATTAAATTGCACAATCCAAGTGTATCTTATACACTAACAAGTTGCGCCACCTTTAGCCATTAATTGGCTACCGGAATATTCTTTAATTAATCAATATTATTAATATCTTGTATTTAATTTATTCATAATAAATAAATACCACCATATTAATTTACCACTATAACCTTTATAGTACGATATAAACTTTCCTTATTTGGTTATCAACCATAACCACATTTTACTCCGGCTAGATGTTCATATGTGTGTGACCCAATAGGCTTCCGAATATGTTGGCCGTAGACACAAAGTGCAAATTACGAAAATGCCCTTCATGCCTAACGATCACGGGATAGCGTCTAGCAACACACCGTGACCCCCAATCATCGGAAGAGTCAAATGCAATGACTACTACCTTTCATGTGAAACAGTTACCGTGTAACTTACAATCCTATCGCCGTAATAATATCCATATGGTCGTTAGTCGAGTGTCAAAACATCAACGACCGTATCTTATAACGGATATCATGCTCTCTCAAAGTAACTCGTTTACTTCCACTTTGCAAAGATTCACGAGAGTAAGACATTCCTTATAAGAAGGTCATTTCGGATATTCGATCCCAATCATAGGATACGCGATTCCCAGACGACCAATCATGTATACTCCGCATGCTTCAATATCATACCCAATCACTACCGCATGATCGCCCCGTGGCTAGGGGAAACCTCAATAGTGTCAAAGCATGACAATCCACACCGTGATGCCATGAAGACTCCGGTCTAAAGGATAATTACACAACCGCCACATAGTGTGACACTTATCCGTGTATGTGGGTCAGTCTAACGTACTCATTCTCCAATACACGTCCACATACAGTCCAAGTGTCTCTACACTTCGATAGACGAGATCTATCCCTGCCCTTAAAGATAGAAGACATCTAATACGTGCTAGTCTGTTTATACTATCAATGCCCTGTTTAATAGTACATCAGCCTAGCGACATTTAAGTACCAAAATTAAAGTGATTAGAGATCTCATCAACCATAATCTCCTATCATGGTTTCTCTATCACAGTTTAATACTAAGGACGTTATCACATAACAATTCATAATTGGTTCTTTAAAAGAACATATATATGACAACATAAAAGCCATTTAATATATGTATAGGCATAAAGAAATAGTAGAAATGATCCGACCCGGTCGGATCCGGTCCAACCCGATTGGGTTTAGGACACTATTTCAACACATACAAGGTTATTTTTGGGAAAAAGAAGCATGAAATCGCAAAAAGGCATAAATGACTGGGCTCATGACACTCATCATAGGAAGAACAACATAAATTACAGAGGCAAAAATCAAGGCATTGTAATCTTCCAACGAGAAATAGGCGACATCAAGGCAAAAACGAATAAAACAACAAAGGGAGTGTAAAATTTCGTACCTGATTTGATAAAAAAACGAGGTAAAGTGTTGATCTTTGCTTAAATGTGTCTTCCGGAACCTACTTGCGAATCGACGGAGTTTCCTTGCCTTGATCGCCGGAAAAATTATCAGAACTAAGAAAGAGGAAAAGTGGAAGAATTGGGGGACACCTCTATTTATAGAGGGAAATTTAAGAGGGAACGACGCTTGGGTTTTCAAAATTTGAATGTAATGATGACTGGAACGGTTACCGATTTTTTCCGCCAATCAGAGCATAGGACGGTTCAGTTCAACCGCTGTGTCAGTGCACGTGACTGACGTGACGTTTCGTGAACCGATTCATCCGTTACCATCTCCAACCGTTCAGCTCCCCTCTGGCGGCCATCGACCTGCCCGATCACACTGCCTCAAAATATCACAACAAACACTTACCTCTTCAAGCGGTCAACATCTATTAAATACCCACTGTGGCCTATTCAACAAAACACTTCTGATAGAGCACTATCACTAATTTAAGTCCAACAGAGCGTTGTCGGCAATAAAGCCTGTCCGCTGCAATGCGCAGCACATAATCGGTAATTCGCTACGCGATACTAACACTGATTCAAGCCCGATAGAACGTTATCGGCGATCAAGCCTGTCCGCTACAAATGCGCAACATATAAACTGGTGGTTTTCACCAACACTAGTTCAAGCCCGATAGAACATTATTGGCATACCTCTGTCACAAGCGACAACACAAAGGTGCGGCTCCTATATTCTTCTTCAAGTTCTACTCTTCGCCTCGGCGGACACGCCAGGCACAGAGTAGGGGGCCATTGATATACCCAAATCGGAATGGGGCCCTATCATCTAGATTGAGCCTATAACGGTAGCCCATTAACATAGGTATTGGGCCTCTATCTCCTCTATCCGCTGCCTCATGCTGTATCCTACCCGCTAGATACGAGCTGGGGCCTAGCCGCTAACCTTAAGATGGAACCTGTCCGCTAGTCGTAAGCCGGACCCATCTTCTCCGTGTGATTTCTACCCATAAAGTCAAGCTGATTCCAAGACAAGGCACAAATGCGTCCGCCGTTCACCACTTTCTCGCTCGTCGCTCGCAAATACTTATCGATCCGGTGGCCAATCCGGTGGCCAATCCCGACAAAGTGGCTAGGACACTTGTGTTACATGCATACTTATCTTAGCCATGTACTCTTAATTGTCTTGTCAGTGAACAGTAAACCGACTTAGTTTTTGCCTATAAATATGAGATCACAATGTAATAGAAAGCTAATCATATATCTAAGAGCTAATACAAGAAGATACACTCTGCCAATTTGTCGACTCATTCAATTGTTCTTCATAGACGTTTATCCCCCACCCATGTCCTTGTCCACCACCGTGTCCTCACCGGAGAAATCACTTACACTAAGCCTTTTATCCACAAGATAAACACTATTACCGCAAATCTGGTGTCTTACGCAACATCACGTGGATACGACATTGACTCACCCCTTACCAGACTACAATTGACCCGCTAAACTTTCCGATGATTTTGGAGACATAGGAAAGGCCGATCATCCACTCAAAAAAGAAAAAGAAAAAGAAAAGGCCGTGTTAGGAAATCAATTGAGTAGCGCAGCGGAAATTCAAAAATTGATTTTCCAATCTAGGATCTTCTTCGTTTAAAACATATAAGAGAGGGGACGGTAATATCACCTTGGTTGATCTAAAAGATCAACGCTTTGACCGTCCGGTAGGAGTAGATGTGCGCGAGCAGTCCAATTGTCCGGCCTTTACCAGTAATCCACACGAGCACCTCGCCGGAATCCCGCCAAGGATTGCTACAAGAAAAACTCGACTGCTAGATCGACCTTTCTCTCTCTATAATCTCCCTCTAAGAAGCTCTCTTATTTTTCACAAGAACATTTAGCTCTTGGAATTATGGTGTACAAAAGAGCTAGCCAATCCTCCTATTTATAATAGAAAGTGGCACCCCTCTTGTCTCCTCAACTGATTGAGATTAACTTCTAGTACATTGATGAGAAAGAAAACATTTTTCTAATAAAATAAGAAAAATCTCTTTGATTGATTTATCTCATTTAATATTCAATATTTTATATTAAATACATTTCCAAGATATATATTGACAATATCTTATATTGAATATATTTTATCTTATTACCATAAATCTATTATTCCAAAATCAATTAATATCTAATATTAATATTATGGTAATCTTATTAATTAAATTGCACAATCCAAGTGTATCTAATACACTTCAAATCTGTGCCCCGTACATGCCATAATTGGCATCCGGAATATTCTTTAATTAATATAATGCTATGATTAATTAATTTGCAAAATACATATGTATCAATATACACATATAAATTTCGACTTATATGTATCTATATACACATTTAATTAATCAACATAATTAATATCTTGTATTACCTATATTTATTCATAATAAATAAATACCACCATATTAATTTACCACTATAACCTTTATAGTATGAGATTAAACTTTCCTTATTTGGTCATCAACTATAACCACATTTCAATCCGACGAGATGTTCATATGTGTGTGACCCGATAGGCTTTCGAATATGTTGGCCGTAGACATAAGACGCAATTACGAAAATGCCCTTCACATCTAACGATCATGGATAGTGTCTAGAAACACGTCCATGACCCCCAATCATCGGAAGAGTCAATACGCAATGACTACTACCTTTCATGTGCTCGGTTAGCGTGTAAATAGAATCCTATCACTGTAGTAATATCCATACGATCGTATCTTGATCGTATCCCATAATCTGGATATCAGGCTCTCTCGGAATAACTCAATTACTCTCACTTTGCAAAGATTCACGAGAACTAGACATTCCTTATGGGAAGGCCCTTTCGGATATTCAATCCTACTCATAGGGTATGCGATTCCCAGACGACCTAACACGTATACTCCGCATGCTTCAGTATCACACTCAATCACTACTGCATGATCGCCCCATTGCTAAGGCAGACCTCAATAGTGTCAAAGCATTACAATCCACACCGTGATGCCATGTAGACTCTGGTCCTAAGGATAATTACACAACCGTCACATAGTGTGAAACTTTACAGTGTAAGTGGGTCAGTCTAACGTACGCATTTTCTAATACACGTCCACATACAGTCCAAGTGTCTATACACTTCGATAGACGAGATCTATCCCTACCCTTAAAGACATAAGACACCTGATACGTGCTAGCCTGTTTGTACTATCAATGCCCTGTTTAACAGTACATCAGCCTAGAGACATTTAAGTATCAAACTTACTAAAGTGATTAGAGATCTCATAAACTATAATCGCCTATCATGGTTTCTCTATCACAGTTTAATACTAAGGGCGTTATCATATAACAATTCATAATTGGTTCTTTAAAAGAACAAATATATGACAACGGAAAAGCCATTTATTATATATGTATAATCATTAAGAAATAGTAGAAATGATCCGACCCGGTCGGATCCGGTCCAACCCGATTGGGTTTTGGACACTATTTCAAAAATCTCTCACTTGACCTAAAACCAATCACTCGCACACACAAGACCAAGTTGAAACACAAGAATCTCATGCAATACTCGCAACCAGCCCTAGCCGTGAACGAATCGCTATCCGTGGGGACTTAGACTATCTTCATACCATGCTCCAAATGACCGTGTCAATAGGAACCGCCTCAACACACATGAATCTCTGACGAGACCTTGGTCCTTGCTTCAAGCAATGAATCCACCACTATATCAGCTATATAGTAAAGGTGTAAGAACCACACAAGGTTTAGGAATGAATCTTCTAGATCCATGTACCGCTTCCTCTACACCTCCAAGGCGCATACCGTGTTTTGGCACAGTTGTAGAATCCACAGTGATCTCCAGCTAAGAACATTTTCCCAGCTCACTGTATCACTGATGCAAACTTCCTAGGGTTCCAATCTCACCGGCAGTGTACCGGGTCAATTGTAGTCTAGTACGGTGGTCAAGGTCGTATCCCAAGGGAATTTTGAGGTTAAACACTAATCAGTTGTTATTATCTTGATCCGAATAACAGTTTTTGTTTTAATAAAATCATAACTAGCTACAAGTTGTTCAAACGATAAAAGAAATGAACTAAGATGATCTATAGTTCAAGTTATTTCCCTTAGATTGCTTGGACTCAATCAACCTACCGCCTTCCATTAATGTTCTATTGCGTGAATGGTGCATTCCTAAACATGCAATTTTCCCTTAAACGATTGCATAAAATCACACTATGCCTTATCCTTGGTTTAAGCACCTTAAACATAATGACTTGACACGATGAACACTTGAATGCAATACTCCATGGATATGGAACCGAATTCCGTTAAGGTCGATTCTACCTTCCGTCCCTCTTGCCCTCGTCTCACAACTAACGTCTCCGTTCGGTGTCTACTAGTTGTGTAGGTACATACATTGGTCAATTACTCCAATATACATATTATCAATCAAAGCAAGCAAGAGGATTTTCAACACAATAAAAGCTAGCAACAAAACGATCGATTCCAAACAACAAAAGGATTAACTATCATTACTATATCATCTTAGCCAATACAAAGAACTAGCCACTCATGATTATAACTACTAACAAGTTAAAGCTAGCATTCATAATGATAAGAACAATTAGATCAAAGTAAAAATTCAAGAGGATACCAAATTGGATGATGAACTCGAAGTGAGGTTCATCCACTCCAGTTTTTTATGAAAATAAAACACAAGCTAGTTGCTTCTACATCCATTGAAAGACTTGAGTTCCAAAATGATGATTCTAAAATGTTTACAATAGATTTTAGTGTTAAAATTGTTGGATTTTTGGCTAAAGAGAGCCTTGGAATCTGGTTGCCTGCAAGTCTCTCCTCACTAACTTTTAAAACTCCAGCCCCCGGTTTTCTTCTTTGTTGTGCAATAGTTAAATCGCAAAATTCGCATTTTTGAGTAATTTGGCGCGCGCCATGGTGTCTTTGGTGCGCGCCGAGCGTGAAAATAGTTGTTGAGATTTGACATTCATTTAATGCATCTGTTGTCAAGCTCCTTGGTGTCTCGGCCTGTGATGGGATTCAACTTCACGCCATTTCGGTGTGGTTTTAACCCCCGTTTATCCCTCTTTTGGCATGTTTTTGGGTAGATTAGACCTTTTTTAGGGCATTATCATGAGAATATTGCACGTGGAATGAAAACGATACTTAATCGGGAAATTCCTCTTTTTATCGATATTTTGCCCTATTCCGGACACTTTTACCCCCGGGATAGTGTATGGCTTGTTTTGGTGAATGTGAATTCAGGGGTTAGGTGTCTCGAGACCCGGAAGGCGATGATTTACAATGACAAGCATGCTCGGAGCCGAAGAATGGACCGAGAAGTGAAGAAACAATGAAATCAAGTTTTCGGTCTTGGCTCGGTCCACTTCAAGTACGAGTTTCCCGGGGAATAAAGCATTTTCTAGACCTGACTTCTTCATGAAAGTTGTAGACAATTCAAAGAGCTTTCCAACGGATCTTGATCATCTCAATCGGAGCTCGGACGAAGAATTTATGGTCGTTTTACCGAAGACAGTTCAGGCTGAATCGCCAACTCGAGCCGAACTTCAGGCAGCTCGGCTCGTTCACGTATTTTACCTTACAAAAACAGATTCAGCATTGAATTCTCTGTTATTCATTCAGCATTCTTCTCCTCCTCCACAAAAAACCTAGCTCCTTCTTCCCTCTAGTTTTAGGAGTAGTTTAGATAGCTTAAATATAGTTAAAATTAGGTAGTTTGTAGCTAAAATTCCTCTCTTCTCAACTCTAATTTCTTCCCCAACCCCTAAGAACTCATCTTTTCCCCAAATTCTCCATTGTTGTGTCTTGTGGTGTTCTTCAACTTCAAACTCGAAATTCTTGGATTCTATGGTAATTTCTTGTTCTCTCTTCTTTATTATGTTGTTTATTTGTTGTTTTGATTGTGTTTTTCCTCCCCCCATGAGTAGTTAGCCCCTTTTGTAGTTGAATCATGTGAAAACTTGTGAAATTGGCCCTAGATTGATGAAATTAGGAGTGGGTAGTGCTTGAATGATTGTTTTATGATTGATTCATGTTCTAGAACTTGTTTTAATTGTGTTTCGGGCTAGATTGACAACCTAGGTCGATAATTTTGCGTGTTGAACCTATAGATGGATTTTGCGGGGATACGCGGGAAATGGGTTCTAAAATCGTGGAGTAAATCCGGCCGATGTGTTTCCGGTCCGGGTTCAAAGTGAGGCTTTTCGTGTTTGGTTCCGAGCACCTCTAGAGCTTAGTCATACCTTAGCATCCGAGCTTCTAAAGGGAAGTGAGGTTGGGTTCAGTATAGAGCGCTTAGGTCATGGTATAGTGCCTTTTCGCTAGAATAGGAGGTTGCGCCCATGAATCGTCTTAAAACGTAGTTTGATTGGTTGGTGAATGCACACTCCAGGTTGATTCTTTCGAGGGGCTAAAGTAACTTGTTGGATCATGGTTCGACTACACCTTTCTCTCTCTCTCTCTCTCTCTCTCTCTCTTTTAGACTTGTTAGTGTTCCTTTCTCCCTACCCTTAGACTTGTTAGTATTCCTTTCTCCCTACCCTTAGACTCGTTACCTTAACTCTCTTTCTCTCTCTCTCTTGCTTTTTAATTGTCGTTGTAGTATAATCTTGCCAACCTTTTGATGCACCTAGACTAAGTTGTAGGTCGGCTTTGGTACTCAATAGACTTCCTCGTGGTTCGACCTCGGACTCTTGTAGCTTTACTTACAATCGACCCGGTGTTTGGCCGGTTAGAGAGTTTGTTTCGCCAAAGTTTCCCGAGTAATTTATAAGTATTTTTTTTGGTGGTGAAAATTCTCTCATCAAAATGGCGCCGTTGCTGGGGAAGTCTTTTTGATATCTTGCAAGTCGATTGAAGGCTTAGGCCTAGGTCTTGTTATTTTACTTTTTTCTTGTTGTTTGTTGTCTTGTAGAGAAATGGACCCGAACGCCATGCAACAATTTCACCAAGTGGTGCTTAATCAAATTCAAGGTCAATTCCTTACATCCCGAGCAACACCTTTTCAACAACGGATTTCTCAAGTACAAGCCCAACCACAGGCACCAAGACAGTATTATCAACAACAGTGCGTGCCTCAGCCTTAGTATCAACAAGAGAATAGCCACGGTTCTTGGTCTTATGAATGCCCTAATACATCTCAGAATCAGAATTTTGGTTATTCGAGTCACGAGCCATGGTATTATGAGGGTTGTCCAAATCCTAATGATTTTCAAGATTATGGTGCTCGTACTCAGCAGGTTGATAGTTTCACATAGAGTCAGTCACCCAATCAGAATTCGGCATGGCAAGAGCCCTACAATCCACTTCATCATGATCAGTTTGCACCTCATCCACACGAGGAGTGCATGGAGCATATAGCATATGTCTATACTTATGATGAAGCAAGTAGGGAAATGGACAAAGTGGATGAGCTTTATGAGAAAGTTGCTATAGCCAAAGCCGAGAAAATTTCGGAAAATCAGATTTCTGACTAGGAGATGCGAATGGATGATCTGAAGCAGGAGCTCATGGAATCTACGATTCGGGTTAATTGAATCCGAGAACAGAGTAAGAAAGATGAGAATGAGACTCCTATGGATGAATAAAGTTGGGTAAGTGTGCACAAGCTTCTACGGACGTTGTGTGATAATCTCAGTCGATTCGTGAAAAAACGAAGAGTGGAGCATGAAGAAGATGCATTTGCAATAGAGGTGCTAGGGTTGATGAGGACTTCTTGTTGAAGTTCAAGAAGAGAACGAGATTGAGGATTCGGTTTGCAATGACGAGGTGTCCGAGCTAGATATTGAGTTGGGATCGCCCATATTGCCGGAGGCTCCTATTGAGATGTTTGATTATGGTAGGTTTCACGTTCTTCCTATTACACGTTCACTTCCCGAGATGGAAATTGATTATGTCTTGATGGAGTGTGTAGTGGAACCTACCACTGTTATAACTAAGCAAGAGTTCTTCGGAGATGATGATAGC
Source organism: Gentiana straminea (assembly GCA_036785695.1). Lineage (NCBI taxonomy): Eukaryota > Viridiplantae > Streptophyta > Magnoliopsida > Gentianales > Gentianaceae > Gentiana > Gentiana straminea. The sequence goes on from JAVUPR010000479.1 coordinate 7,465,667, forward strand.
TCGCTTTGGGATGAAGAAAGCATGGAAGAGTTGGAGATGGAAGAGGTGCAACCTTTATCTATTACACCGCCTCCCGAAGAAATACAAGACGATGACTTGGAGAAGTGTATGATAGGTTTTAGCACACTCTTTGATGATAAAGACCTTAATTTTGAAGAGAAGACGGGATCGCCCATTTCACCATCACTCACGATTGAGGCATATGATGGAGTTATTATAGAATGCGTGGTGAAATCTCATGAGTTTGATATGGCACCCATGGTAGAGCTACCGGAAGAAGTGGAGATTATTGACATGCCGGTCCCGGACTACTACACTCTTCCACAATGTGTTGAGGAGTATTATTCGATCGAGTTTGTGTACTCCCCGGTAGATGAAACTCACAAGATTCTTGAAAATGGACGACTGCCATGGGATGGCAACTTCAAGAAGAAGAAGATAAAAGACTTTGAAAGGAAGGGACTCCCGAGTTGGCAAGAGGTGGCCTCGAGAGCCATGCGAGGTAAGTTCCTTTTGAACTCGTTTTTCCCTATGCTTGCTATTTTTGTTCTTCTGAAGTTGTTGATCTTTTTGAGTTCGGATTTCGGTTGATGGTGTTTGGTGTTACTTGTTTGAAATGAAAATGTTGGCATGTTGTTTTGAGTCTTTTGTGGTTTTGGTCCATTTAAGTGCCACTTGGTCGAGCCAACGACGTAAAACAAAGGCGCTTGGGGAGGCAACCCGCCGTGTTAGTAGTTTTTGGTAATAAAGGGTCTTGGTGTAGTCTTGGTTTGTGAAGAAGAGTTTTTGGGTGATTTCCGTTTTTGCTTGGTTTGCTAGCACTTTAATGTGGATACTTGCTTTTGTGCCTCTGTGGCCCTATTTGTGCCTAGATGTTCTGTTCTTTCCCTTTATGGTCATGTTTCCATCTAGTGCAATCCATGTTAAGTGCTACCGATATGCTTTTTCGTCCGTGTGGCATGGCTTCTACTTTTATATATATCTCGTATCTATCACTATCTTTTGGCACGTGGACTTTTCCCGTGCATGTGTTTGCCTTGTTTTCTGTCTATATGGTGTTTAGGTACTCGAGATGGAGCTTACTAGAAGATGTCACGTGAGCTTACGTGTGCCTTTCCGCCGGGTCCTACAAACAGCTAAGTCTTTCTCTCTTTCTCATTCACACACTGAGGATGATGCTTCGTTCTAAGTGGGGGGTGGTAGGCTTAGCCGTTTTGTTTTTGTGCTTTGATCGTTAAATGTGCCATCTTGTGTGATATACTTAGTCTTTGACTATTTTCGGGTAAATTTTGGGCATTTTTTAAAATTTTTCAATGGTTTCAACACCGCGATGTTGTTGTATGCTCCACATTTGATTCACGAACGATTAAGTAGTGTGGTGAATGCTTACAACCCAAGTCAACCTTGATTTGAAAACGGACCCTTTTAATACACGGTTTTCATCGGTTTTACACAAATTGGTTTTTACACACACTCATAGTACTAGTTCTCGAGGCGAAATAGAGAGGTTGCCTAGCCGGACACGGAATGATGGAAAAGGCGCTTCTTTGACCTGACCAGTGCCAAATAAGCTTATCCCGAACATTAGACCCTCGTACCCCCTCTACGCCTTGTTAGGATGGTCCGACCACCGACCGAAATTGAGCCGTTTTGTTATATAGTCAGAAAACCTAACCCCGAACTTATTATTTTGGTCACGTATCTTTGACTCACCTTTCGAGTGAACTTGATCATTAGTTGAGACACACTTGCTTAGGCAAGTGTGGGGTGGTTGGAGTAGGTGTTGTTGTGGAGTTGGTGTTTTCGGACTACATTGTGAAGGGGAGGTGCTCGAGGTGTTCTTTTGTGTATCTTTTCTTTGGCCTTTGACTCAATGAACTCAAGAAATAAAGTTTGAAGAAAAAAAAATAGTGAAAAAGAAAGCAAAGAAGAAAAGAAAAAAAAAAAAAAAAATTGAAAAGATGAAAAGAAAAGAAAAAGTTTGATTGAATAAGAGTTCGAGTTCGAAAATAAAGCGTTGAGTCAAAGAAGCCCGTATGTCTTTATGTATAAGTCGGAGGAGTTCTTTTGTGTATAGTCATTGGTATATTCGAGTTTTCCTCATGACGCTTGAAACATAGCCGAGTTTGGACGAATTCGGGTATATCAATGTTCTATTGTTCTTACTTTGTATCCGTTAATCGAAGATCTTGGTGTTGTGCTTATAGTGATGAGTGAAGGCGTCTACATGTTGATTTAGTTCACTCGGACTTCTTTTTCTCCGGTTCCCAAATGATCCTTCGGTTAGCCCCCTCCCGAGCCTAACGTTACAACCCTTAAAGACCTACTTGACTATGTCTAGCCCGGGGGAGTCTCGATTAGTGGAGAGGCTAGTGCTATGAGACCGTGTTGTATACATTTGTCCGGTATTCGAGGCCGGTAACCTTTTTATGTTTTGCCCTTGTTTTACCACGCACACACTCACCCATTTTGACTTCAAGGTTGGCTTGTTTTGTTTGCATCCATTACCCTACTTGTTTTTCGTGGTGAGAATGTGGCGTTTACACCTTCATGGCAAAGTTGTCTCCCTTGTCTTTTTTTTAAAAACGCCTATTTTACTCGAGGACGAGCAAAGGCTAAGTGTGGGGTGGTTGATGGGATTCAACTTCACGCCATTTCGGTGTGGTTTTAACCCCCGTTTATCCCTCTTTTGGCCTGTTTTTGGGTAGATTAGACCTTTTTTAGGGCTTTATCATGAGAATATTGCACGTGGAATGAAAACGATACTTAATCGGGAAATTCCTCCTTTTATCGATATTTTGCCCTATTCCGGACACTTTTACCCCCGGGATAGTGTATGGCTTGTTTTGGTGAATGTGAATTCAGGGGTTAGGTGTCTCGAGACCCGGAAGGCGATGATTTACAATGACAAGCATGCTCGGAGCCGAAGAATGGACCGAGAAGTGAAGAAACAATGAAATCAAGTTTTCGGTCTTGGCTCAGTCCACTTCAGCTGCAGTTTCAGCCAGGAATAAAGCATTTTATGGACCTGACTTCTTCATGAAAGTTGTAGACAATTCAAAGAGCTTTCCAACGGATCTTGAATCATTTCAATCGGAGCTCGAACGAAGAATTTATGGTCGTTTTACCGAAGACAGTTCAGGCTTAATCGCCAACTCGAGCCGAACTTCAGGCAGCTCGGCTCGTTCACGTATTTTACCTTACAAAAACAGATTCAGCATTGAATCCTCTGTTATTCATTCAGCATTCTTCTCCTCCTCCACCAAAAACCTAGCTCCTTCTTCCCTCTAGTTTTAGGAGTAGTTTAGATAGCTTAAATATAGTTAAAATTAGGTAGTTTGTAGCTAAAATTCGTCTCTTCTCAACTCTAATGTCTTCCCCAACCCCTAAGAACTCATCTTTTCCCCAAATTCTCCATTGTTGTGTCTTGTGGTGTTCTTCAACTTCAAACTCGAAATTCTTGGATTCTATGGTAATTTCTTGTTCTCTCTTCTTTATTATGTTGTTTATTTGTTGTTTTGATTGTGTTTTTCCTCCCCCCATGAGTAGTTAGCCCCTTTTGTAGTTGAATCATGTGAAAACTTGTGAAATTGGCCCTAGATTGATGAAATTGGGAGTGTGTAGTGCTTGAATGATTGTTTTATGATTGATTCATGTTCTAGAACTTGTTTTAATTGTGTTTCGGGCTAGATTGACAACCTAGGTCGATAATTTTGCGTGTTAAACCTATAGATGGATTTTGCGGGGATACGCGGGAAATGGGTTCTAAAATCGCGGAGTAAATCCGGCCGATGTGTTTCCGGTCCGGGTTCAAAGTAAGGCTTTTCGTGTTTGGTTCCGAGCACCTCTAGAGCTTAGTCATACCTTAGCATCCGAGCTTCTAAAGGGAAGTGAGGTTGGGTTCAGTATAGAGCGCTTAGGTTACGGTATAGTGCCTTTTCGCTAGAATAGGAGGTTGCGCCCATGAATCGTCTTAAAACGTAGTTTGATTGGTTGGTGAATGCACACTCCAGGTTGATTCTTTCGAGGGGCTAAAGTAACTTGTTGGATCATGGTTCGACTACACCTTTCTCTCTCTCTCTCTCTCTCTCTCTCTTTTAGACTTGTTAGTGTTCCTTTCTCCCTACCCTTAGACTTGTTAGTATTCCTTTCTCCCTACCCTTAGGCTCGTTACCTTAACTCTCTTTCTCTCTCTCTTGCTTTTTAATTGTCGTTGTGTATAATCTTGCCAACCTTTTGATGCACCTAGACTAAGTTGTAGGTCGGCTTTGGTACTCAATAGACTTCCTCGTGGTTCGACCTCGGACTCTTGTAGCTTTACTTACAATCGACCCGGTGTTTGGCCGGTTAGAGAGTTTGTTTCGCCAAAGTTTCCCGAGTAATTTATAAGTATTTTTTTTGGTGGTGAAAATTCTCTCGTCAGCCTGCGCCGAGACATCACCAAATATGAAATTTGCATGAAATGAGCCGAGAACTCCCCATTTTCCTTTTCCAATTTCCTTCTTCTACTAGATGGTTTGTTCCGGTTTTGATCTTTATAATTCACACTCCCGCTATCACTGCAAAGTATTAAAACAAGCGTAGCACGAGTAATTCTGATAAAATTATAATAGATAACTCTAAAAGATTGACAAAATGTTAGAAATTGGTTGTGCCTACATGAATTAAAAATGATTCGATTTATTACTAAATTCACTATAATTGATGCGAATTTCACTTTATACTAGAGAATTGGGATAAAACATTCTGGAAATTTATCATCCGGTTGACATACATCAATCACTTAATCAAAGTGATTGCAAACCTAGACTGTAGCTCCCACTCATAAGACTTAGGATAGATGTCTGTATATCTATATTTATCCTATTCCAAGTTTCAATAAACTAGGAAACCATCCTTAACTTGTTTAAGGATATTCTCGACATTCACCAGATTTACTTTCATACTTGCTCATAACTCTTCATGGACTATGAACATCTGGCATTACTTTTATGATGGTTCCTATTGCAGTAGCAAAGGAAACCTTCCATAAGCATCATCTTTCACATTATCTTTAGGACTAACGTCCTAACATAGATAAATCTTGAGAACACCGGCTAGCAGTATCTCCTGTCGCGATCTATGCTAAACTATTTTAGCACTATATAGGCAAACTATAAACTAACAGCAGTTAAATCTATCACTATAGATTCTTATTTCTAAAAATAAGAACTGTTAATCCAAGTGCTTTTGTAAAGACCTTGAACTACCAAACATTAATTGACTGTGACATGAGGTGATAATTCCTGAGAGAGATATCGAATACCTTACTCAAAAATCGTAACACACTCCCACTACATTGGGCATATCCCTTCTTTTGACTGAATCAAACTCCTTTGATTATCAAACAAAGAAATTGTCTAGAGAAACTTGTTTGAGTCCATAAATGGATCTTGTGGGCTCGCATATCATGTTATCGTCTATGAACATTGAGTTATTTGCCCAACGTCTTCAACACTATCACATAGCCATGATACGAAGTTATAACAAGCATAGTCTGAATTGAACTGGGCTCAGCTGACAGGATAAAGATAATTACAAGGTTTACAACCCGTACCCTTCAACCGTCACTATAGCCTTATGGTAATCATATTGCTATCCATGTCAGTCTTTCAGGGACATTCCCTCTACGTAAGACAGCCTAGGTTCACAACTTGGTTGTCACTGATGGAATCTAATTCAGATATTATGGCTCCTGGTCATATCTCTCAATCTTGCCTTTCAAACATTCCTTCATAAGTTGTGAGGTATTCATTTTTCAAGATGAACATACCAGCAGCCTTTTCAGGCTTGAGGTTATCCACATACTTATAGAACATTTGTGTGCACTGAGCAGTGTTCTACACCTCATCACTATGTGGCGTCTGCTCACGTTCCTATGATTGAATCTCCCATTGTGGCTCTCAAACTCTTTTAAGATCTCACTTACTCCCACTATCTCTTTTGGAAGAAATACCTCCTTTAGAAGACATCATGTTTGGAGACAAACATTTTGTTCCGCGGGAAAGTAAACAATATCTAGCGTATTTGCCAAGACATTCCACAAAGTTGCATATGTCATACTAGGCTCCAAGCCTTTCTGACTTTGCCTATGACAACTTCAAATCATCGGTTAAGATAGGTTCGACATTATCCCCTTCCATATCTAATATGGAATTTATTCAACCTTATTCTTTGGAACTCGGTTAAGTATGTGTTTTGATTAAAGGGCACTATCCCAAAACAGGTAAGGGATTCTATGCATGGCTTACGTAACAACCGCAATCCGATCGCGCATCTCAAAATGATATCCTTTTAGGGAGAATCTGATTCTTTTTCAGACGACTTCTGAAACACTCTCCAATTATTAATTGCTTCAATCCAATTGAAGATTAATTCCTAAGTTTCATTTATCTCATATTCGTACTAGTTCGAACTTTTCGGGCTTTCAGAATTGTCGCACTTCAACAAATACATTCAAATATTTCAAAAATAGTCCAAGAGAGAGATAAACAATTATTTACGGTATAAATTGTCATAAGCCAACAATCATCAATATGTTTAGGCTCTAGTCAATTTTCTACATTTTATAACCATTTTCATACAATGGTATTTCCACATGATTCGTTTAACCCACATGATTCGTAATCATATGGTTCAGCATCATCAAAATGACGTTGATTACACGCTTCCCTTCCACAGAGACTATGTCTAGAACAACCACAAAGTCAAGGATAACAGTCATATAAATGTTTAGTTGAGATTTCGTCACTCATATCAACTATGCGGTGACAATAATCTAGCATGTTAGATTCAGTAACTGTTCAACCTTATCGGAATAACATTTATTCTTTACAATTGAATTAGTCCATTAAATCCTAACGTATAGCTGAAAATATGTTCTTCATAAGGACCGGAACATAACAACATTTATTTATTTCCCTTATCAGTTTACCAGATTTAGAATATGGTATGTGTTACAACGTTTGCTTCACATTCCAAATCTGTATTTAATCTTTCTAATTTAATCACACTCGTAGGATATCATATGTCCGAGAGTTGACTTGAGTTTAGATAGATTTATCTCAACGTGCTTGCCTAGAATAGAAACTTCAATAAGTTTTCTATTTAAGCACATGCCCTAACTTTCCTTTTAACCCCTTAAGCGCTTGTAGAATATTTATTATTTTAGTCTTCATAAGACTTAAGAAAATTCACAAGAACCGTGTCTTCAATTTTCTTTCATAAAGAAAATCCAACGTTTGTTAAATAGTCTATTTAACATTTTGAATCATATTCAAAACATGAACTATTTAATTTACTTTCAAGCAATGATTAAAGAATTAAGTCGATACTTAAATCTTACAATTTTGAAAACAACATTTCCAAAATTCGACGTGGTCTGTTGGATCCATATAGGCGCAAACACACTCTAGAGGGAGGGTGAATAGAGTGTAGGTGACTTTTAAACTCTTTTTCGATTAAACACAAGTACTAGAAAATTAAGTGCGGAAGCTCACTTAATTAACTATCCGCTTGTGTTATAAAACCTAAATGATCAAGTGTAACTAATTTATGTGATCAAAACAATTAAGACCAAAAGCATATAATATCAAAACCAATTGATAGTCACCGAACAGATCAACAAATATACTTAAGTGATTAACTTATATTCAATAAAGCAGAGAGCAAAAGAAGTGACACCAAAGCAGGTTGGTTCAAAGATGATCAAGACCAACTTCAGCAATATTAAAAGAAATGAGTAAAGTCGATTCAACACAATTGCAGGCAGCTACTAAAGCAGCTCCAACATATAGTGACGTTTAAATCAGCAAGCTATACTGAAAGCTTCAACTATTCAGGTGATCAAAACAGTACTTAAATATATACACTCAGGGCAGAATCCAACAAGATCAATATATAAAATTGTAGGTACAACGTGTAGCCAAGCAAAGAGTACGTTTCAGCAGGATGTTTATATAGCAGTTTTAAACCTTGGCTGTGTACTAAACAACTTTAACAAGTGCAGCACAGCAGAAATGCAGCAAAGGGGCAGAAACTCAGAGTTTCAATTCTAAAGAAGTGATTCTGAGTTTCCCAACAGTATGATATGAGGGTAAACAGACAAGGGCTAGTCCTGAACCAAAAATCAAGTCCTTGCAATGATTTAGAGATTCAGCTTGTCAAGCCTTTTCCACAAGGCTATGTGCAGGTATTCAAACCAACCACACTAGGGACAAGTGAATTCTGAGAACACACAAGCTTGGTTTCTGTACCAAGACAACCACAAACACAACCTTGGACTTCAGTTATTCCAAAGGCAGCCAAGTAGGTGAAATCCGAAATCTCAACCTTATACTCAAGGTGATGAACTTGGTGATACCACCAATTCACCGGAATCTGATTTCACAACTTTCTGCAAATTGTAACTGAATCAAGGTGCAACAAACCAAGGCTTCAATCTGAGTGTCAGATTGACACAAAATCAAATCACAGTGAAATATGAGTCAAATGGCCAGAATCCTCTCAGGGCCAATACTTGACTCAAATTCATTATGATGCATGCAAATTAGTTCCTCCGAACAAGAATTCATATCAGTCTTCCTCTTCTCCCATTGGAGGATAGCAGTCCCAGTACACACACTTGCACTTACCGCCGCAAGGAGCTTTATTAATGCATAGATGTTCTCCAGCACAATCATCATCTGTCGTGAAAAGAGCTTATCTGCATGCTCATTTTTCTGCAGCGACACAGTCCCGCCGTTCGGTCCTTTGTTAGATTCAGTTGAAACAGTGGAATTTGTTTGCAGGTTTATCGTTAAAAAAAACATTTTGAAAATAGAAATACGCAAAGAGGACAGTAGAATATTTTTTTGAATAAAAATGACATGTCTTTTCCCCTAAAAAAAAGGACATATCTTTATTCGAATGTGATTTAAATTCTCTCGTATTCAACTACAAAAATGAATATATCTTTTGATCTGATTGTCGAAAAAGGGTAATTCTTTCATCATTTTTCTTTTTTTTTTTCCGTCCTTTTTTATTTAGACATATCATTTGATATTTTTTCAACGTTTTTTTCGAGGTCATTTTTGTAAAAAAAACACATAAACAGGGGAATAATGAAATATTGAATATGAGGTCAGTTCAACTGCATCAAACAGTGGATTTGGTGTTATGAATAGTGGATTTGTCTTTATCACCTGATAACGTCTAAATTTTCTAGGGGTGTCAATGGTGGTGTTGTGGTGGATATCTGGCTATTATAATGATGTTTTTGGTGGTTGTTCACGGTGGAGCTATGTGTGAGGGTGGAGGTGCCGTACAATTGATAGAGTGAGTTGGTGAATATGGCTTAGCCTTATCTTTCATATATATGGAAAATCGTCCCCTTAATGAGGTTACAATAAGCCCTATTTATAGGACATGAATAGATCACATTGGATATGATTACAATTAAGGACTTGATATGAGCAGATACGTGGCGAGGGCCCGATCCGCTAGGGAAGCTTATCAGCAGCCGGCCAGGGCTAGCATCCTATGCTCCGGGATGTCGCCCAAGGGCACCGATCCCCACTCTATGGGAGCGGATGACCGGCTCCCTGGGAGTCTAGCCGGCCGGATGGTGGACCGGATAACGGGTCAGGACCGGAAGACGGGTCCGCCCTACCAATGCCCCCTACTCCGCACCCCTGATCTCCCGAGAGGCTGGGTGGGGAGTAGCTCTCTTATCTCGGTGACTTGACCTCTTGAATCTTTTGAGACCTGCGATGGGCGGATAGCCTTAGCTTCATAAGATTTGGCTTCTTGGGCCTTAGGCCTCGAGCCGATTCGAAGCTGTAAGTGGGCGGATATCCTTAGCTTCATAAGATTTGTCTTCTTGGACCTTAGGCCTCGAGCCAATTCGAAGCTGTAAGTGGGCGGATAGCCTTAGCTTCATAAGATTTGGCTTCTTGGGCCTTAGGCCTCGAGCCGATATGAAAGCTCATTTGAAGTCAGCTTCCGGGCCGGAATGTCAACCACGAGCCTCCCTTCAGTGTCCCCTCATCACCTAGACTGATAGGGTAACTGATGTGACCTGCCGCTCACTCCGATTGGCTTTAACTTTTGGTTATTTGTGCCGTAATGATGGCGATCGTGAATTTTGAAAGTCAGATATCCCGCCTTTAATCTCATTCGTTGGATCTAGATGGTGAGGACCGTCGGATCTGTGTTTTCGTGCCTATATGAGGACGAGAGGCCCCCTACTTAAATACTTTTAGAATTAAAAATCTCTTTGGCGATTTTCTGTTGACAGAGTGCAAACAAAGGTTCTCCGGTGAGGCAATTTCCGGCAGGATTTCGAAGGCTCATTCTTGCTCCAACACCCCTCTCGTATTTCCTGTCGATTACCAAGTAAGCTGTCTTTCCTTGTTGATCTCTAGTACTTTGGCATTTCATTTAGTTCTGGTTTTGTCCCTCATTGGATTGGCGCGATTGAATTTAAGTCTGCCATCCCAGCTTTTGTGCCTGAGTTTATCCTTGATGTTGGTTGTGTTGGATGTTGCTTTAACCAAAAGCCCTAAGATTTTGCCATTGATTTCTGGGAGTTGACTGTGAAACCAAAAGACGGAGTGTCGAGATGAAGTGAGGGGGATTGTCTCGGCCCGACTTCCATTGTCTTGGGTGATGGCTTATCCGCCTCGTTCCTTTCTTTTGTAGGATGACTGGGAGCGGCAGATCAGGAAGTAGCGATGACAATGGTGTTCATGGCTATGCTTCCGAGGATGTTGAAGAGGTAAGCACCAGCTCCGGTGAGGGTGACGACGGCGAAAGCATAGAGGAGGATATGGTATTGGCCCAGTTGGTTCCGCCACAGTCAAGCCGTGCAAAAGCTGTTGTTTTTAAGGTGCCAAAAGGAAAATCTGACCCTTCGGTTGCGGCTCCTAAAGAATCAAAAAAGTTTGGGAAGGAGGCCGCCAGGGCTAAAAGTTCCTCCTACTCGCCATGGTATCCGAGGCTGAGAAACCCAAGCGGAGATAGAAGTCCGTTGATGAGGACGACGAGCCGAAAGAAAGCAACAAAACTCTTAGGCCGCTGAACTCGGAGGCCCTGAGGGAGGATGATGAGATCGATGCCCTGGATAGACTGATCGAGTCAGATTGGGCAGTCGTCCGATCTCGTCTAAGGGATCCCAAATTCCTTTCTGAGTTTAATGTTTCCCCTGATTATCGTTTCTCCGGCTTCAATAAGGTAGAAAACCGAGCTGGTTTAAGACTGAAGGAAGACGGCCTTGTTCTGTTCTATGACCATTTTGTTGCTGGCCTCATGCCGCCTTTTGAGCCTTTTTTCGTCTAGTTCATGTGGAGTCTAGCGGCCCTTCCCTGTGATTTTACCCCTGGCGCGGTCCGGGTCATGATGGCGTTCGTCGTGCTTTGTCGGATTTTGGGCTACGAGCCTTCCCTCAAGTACTTTTGATGTTTTATACTTTCAGCAAAGCGGCCACGAACAAAACTGACTTGAGCAACTTTCTGGCGACCAGGGTGAAGAAATGTCGCTTATTTTACTGGACTTCGAATAAGGTCCGTAGTTGGAATACAATGGCCATGATGGTCGAGTCGAAGTCCGGATGGCCGTTTCCAAAATTTGGCGTGCGTCCAAAGAAGAGGCAGAATACGGTTATTGTGCCCAAAGCCCCTGATCACACCGAGCATAAGCTTCTCGATAAACTTTATGAGCTTCTTGGTTGGGATGAAGAGAACGAGACGCAGAAGAGGACTTTTAGTTGGAGGAGCTTGATTGATCTCAAGGCCCCCTTCTGTTGCATGGCCGGTATTCCTGGGCCGATCACCGTTCAGCCTGTGGTAAAGACATCCAACCTGGGTGTGTATGAAGATTGGTATGCTGAGTTTCATCTAGGGAAATGTTTCCCTACTCAGTGCCCGATATGTAAAGGGGTTGAGGGATCGCAACCTGCCAGTAATTTGTTCTTTTAACTGTGCTTTCTCCCTTTCTTCAACTGTCTTCGATTGTATGTTTTGTTTCCTCTGGAATTCTAACCATTTTTCTTACAGGTGCTTGGCCAACGTGGACCGGAATGCTGTGATGGCCCGTCTGAGGGATGAGAGGAAAGCTCGGCAGGCATTGTTGGAGGCCAGCAAACCCATGGATCCTCCCCCTAGTGAGCATGGAGGATGTTCCTGCCGCCGGTGTTTCTTCTACTGTGGCTAACCTCAATATCACGGCTTCCGAGGGTGATGCAGTCGCGGCAAAGGTGGCTAGGCTTGTCGTGGCTTCCAAGGGAGATAAACCTGTCGCGGCCAACAGAGCGAAGAGAAAGAGGCCTGCCGAAAGAAAGGTTTCCGGCCTGATAGATGAGGGTGAAGACCTGGTTGAAGTGTGTGCCGATTCATCCCTCAAGAGGTCTAGAATTGAGGGCGGCCAGAGCTCCAGTGACTTCGTTGTCGAGTCTTCTTCGGCTGTAGAGGATGCTCAGGTTCTGTAGGATGTCGAGCCGGTTAGTGCTGCCATTGATCTGACCGAGAGTCTGCCGAGAAGGGTCGCTGCTGATAGCGAGCCTGTTGCCGTCGATCAGGGGCAGAAGGACTCCGGCAAGAAGAAAGTCCATGCGGGGTTTAATGGGAAACCGGCCTTGTGGTTGGACCGTGATTTCCTAAGACAACCTCTTTCCTTAAAAACCACCGGGGAGTTGTCTGCCTCCATCTCTGATGTGGTTCCTTTGCAGAATCTGAAGTTTAGACTGCCCGATGCCCCTCAATTAATGGTCGGTAACGGCATCGTTAATCGGATAGCTCAAGCCGATGTGGTGGCGTCGACATCTTCTATGGGACCATTCTCCAGCCAACAGCTCTTACTCGAGGCGCTCGGCCTTTACGGAACTACGGCCAGTGCGGTAATATGCCTTTTTCATTATTGAGCTCTTTATTTTGTTAAGTTTCCTGGTTCTGAACTCCTTTCTTTTCAGGTCGCCACAAAGCTTAAGCAAGTCGAGTGGGCTTGCAATGAAGAGGCAAAACAGATGGCGAGCCAACTCGCTGAGATGCGGGTGAAGTTGGCTTTCGAAATAGACTAGGCCGATGCAGCAGAGCGGAGAGAAAAAGAGCTCCGGGTCGAGGCTGATCAGAGGGAAAAAGAGCTTGTGGCCGATGTAGGTCGGCTTCATACCGAAAACCATACCCTCTCCAAGAAGGCCCTGTTAGCTGCTGATTTTTCAGAAGTCCGCTGAGTCGGAGAGAGATAAAGATCTTGCTAAGGTGGCGGAGGCCCATGAGCTCGTTGACAGATTGAAGAGCGAGCTGAGTGAATCTGAGGTCGCTGCTGCTGACGTCGCCCGTAAAGTCAAAGTTGCTTTGTTGGACAGGTTTGACCAGGGTTTCTATCATGCGTTGAGGTGCCTTAAAGCATTTTGTGAGGACGCCCCGAATCTTGAGACTTTGCAGGACTGGCTAATCAGGGATCATGATGACCCTGAGCTGAGAGTCCTTCATCCCGATCTTCCTCACACCGCTGTTCAACTTGAAGATTTCCGGGTCGAAACTTGAAGAACGGTAAGCCGCTTTAGGATCCTCTTGCGGTCAACGAGAAAAATCTTCGTGCCATGATGTTAGAGATGGAGAGAGAGGCTCTTGAGTTTGGTGCGAGGGAAGCAGAGACCGCTACTGCTACTGCAGGAGTTGCTGCTACTAGTGTTGGTGAGGATAAGAGTCCTGAGGAAGAGTGCGATCAATTTTTGAATTTGTCTGGGCCTAATACTAAAACTCCTCCTTCAGACAAACAAGCTGACTCGCTATTCTTTGACTTTTGCTGTAATTTTGCACTTTTTATTTCTCCTTTTTGTAGTAATTTGACATTGCCGATGGCCACTGTTTGATTGATTTTTTTTATTGGACAAGTCTGTTTGCTTCGCCAAGGTGTGTATATGTGCGGGGCCCTCATTTTGGTGGGGTCGTTAGCTCTTTTGCTCAAAATTGCCAAAATTAATAGTTCCATTTTATTCCACTGTTTGAAACGCTTTGATTTTATAGTCACCTACTTTTGGTGAAGTCGAGGTCGTCTGGAGTGTCGAGCTCACTAAAATGACTAAGGTAGGAATTAAACCTGTTATTGGATTTGTGTCCTCTAAAAAAAAATCCAGTGTGCGGCTCCCTCTTTCAATCGATGTCGCTTGTGAGCTTGGTTGAAATAAGTGTGGAATGCGGATCACTTGTAGTTTGTTTTGAAAATTCTCATATGTGGCCCCTTTGTTTGGAGTGAGGTTGCACACGAGGTCCAAATAGAACAAGTCATTTGCTCTGTTGTGCCTGGTTGCTGGGCCGTCTAGTCGTCTGGTTGGATTCAAAAATCCGATGTGCACCCCTGTTTCAGGGGAGATCGAAGGCTTTGTGTTTAGATCCGGCTCGAAACATGAGGCTTTGCGAGATCCGTCTACTTAAAAATTCCGATATGGCCCCCTACTATGTGTGTGTCCGATTATTATTTGAAGCGGGTATATACACAGCAGTTTCGGGGTTAGCCCATTTTGGAGTCTGACGGTTCAACTTCTTCTGGTATGTCTTGTCATAAAGCTGTGTTGGCCAGCTGTTATTACGTTCCTGTTGCTGACGCTTCGGAAGCCGTGCTCATAATAGAGATGGTTCTGGTAACTGTTCCCGCATTAATGTCTTTTTGAATTTCGAAATCTGAACAGGCATTTCGCCCTGGCCGTCCGATCAGGTTTATCTCCTCCGTCGGATCATTTACTTTGCGCTATAAAAGTGGGATTTTGCTCTTTTCTCAAGCATCCCTGTTTTGATTCTTCATCTTCCTAAAGTTCCTTTCCAAATATTTGCTTTATTACCGCAATGGCTAATTTCGGTGATTCTCCATTCTTTCAAACAACCTCTCCGTTAGCCGTTGCTAATTTTTTTCTCCATTTTCAATGAGCTTCCCTTGCTGTCTGAGAGGGGTTTAAACCTTCGCAATATTAGCTTTCCTCAGCGTAACCGTGTTGCTGAGTTGGGTTGGCATGGGTTTTTGAGGGACCTCAGGGGGTATATAACGCCACTATGGTGTGGGAATTCTATTCCACACTATCCGTGGTGGTTTTGACTGATACTGCCCCTACCGTGGTTCCCCTCAGGGGGGCTTATGTTGCCCTTTTTCCTGAGGTCATCAATGAGTTCTTCAACTTGTCCACTCCTTCTCCTTACGAGCATTACGAGATGGTTTGGGGTCTTGGCGATGGGTTAAAGAGGCGTGTCTTCGGAGCCGCCGCTCTTAGGCTCTTGATTCTTGGTGACTGGGATCCGTTGCCAGAGGGCCATGCTTATGAGATGTCTCAAGCTAACCGGGAGTGGAAAAGATTTATCAACTCCCGTGTTTTTCCTTCGTTTGATTCTGTGGAAATTTCAGAAGCCGAGTCACACCTGCTTTATGCGATCCTGATGGCTAGGGAGAGGGTTAGCATTGACTGAAGGCGGTTGATATACCGTGAGATAATTACATTTGCTGCCCAGACAGACCTACATGGGCCCATCCCTTTCCTAAGGTTGATTTCCCATTTGTGTACCAGTACTCTCGGGATGCCAGCATCTCATGAAGATGTTTTGGTGCCGCCCCGCACGAACTTCGAGCTCGAACGCATCGATTCGGACTCATCAACAGAATACGATGCTGATTGGGCTTAGATTTTATTCTTGTCTTGTCTTGTAAATTATCGGCCTTGTAGGTCTTGTATTTTGCAATAAAATTTTTCTTTCTGCGATGTGCTTGCTATACTTTGTGTTTTGGCCACGAATTGTTGATTGCGGCCCGCTTCTGTTTGAATGAGGAGAATTGCAGCGCTGGAACCGGCAAGTTTAGTCGGACCCGGTGGGATTCATTTAGTTTCTCGAACTTCGTGAGGTCTTATGACGCTTGGCCTAACCGATGCATTGATGACTACTTCCTTCAAAGCGTCAGCTTCGTTAATGCAAGGGTTGGCGTCCGGATTTAAATGTGGACTACTCCTCAGTTTCCCGCCCTTTGACTTCCTGATTCTATAGAAGGAGGCTTTGCCCTTCTTCCCCATTTGTGCATTTCTCAGCTTTTCCTCCACTCTAATTTTTTTTTAAACTTTCTGCATTATCCTTCTATCTTGTCTTCTTCTGAGGAATCTAGTCAAGGCTCCAACGCCTTTAATCCCGTTCCAGAAGATGGGCTCTCCATCTGTTTCCGTCTTACTGCCTCAGAAGTGGCCAAAAACCACTTCACGACATACTTCCGTGATTGTGCCCATATGCAAGAGAGGGGGTTGAACCTGGATCGTATCAGACCAGGTCACCGGGCTGCTATCCTTGCCAATGGCTGGGGAAACTTTGTTACTCGTCCAGCTGGGGAGAATACAACTCAACCTTGGTACGTGAGTTTTACTTTGTTTTATCAGAGAATGGACATGTTGATCGCACCACTACTGTTACCGTCCGTGGAGTGACGGTTGATTTTACTCCGGCCGCTATTAATAATTTCTATGGTCTTCCCAATCCTGCTGAGGATTATGACGTTACCTGGGACCTTGAGGATGGGATCAACTATTATGGCGCTTTTTCTGACGCTTTCCAATTCCTGCTGTGTAACGAGTGGGATGTTGATATGAAAGTCAAGCTCCACATGCTCAGTCGGGCAGAGAGGGAATGGAAGTGCTTCTTGAATACTCGGGTTTTTTGTACGCCCGATCCCAAGGAAGTCACTGATGTTGAGGCCTTTGTCCTCTATGCTCTTTTTGTGCCGGAGGTGACCATTAACTGGGGCCGCCTAATCCATTTCGAGGCGATCAAGTTCGCCACTTTGAGGGGTGTCGGCCTAGTCATGCCTTTTTCTTGGATGATTTCCAATATGTGCATCCGTAGTCTGGGATGCCGGTGTGTCCGACCACGGACCTATATTTTGCTAATCCGGAAGCGGACACGTGAGGAGCGGAGCCCTTTTTTTTGCTCCTTTGTAAAAATTCCTCCTCTTGTATTGAATCAAATCTCTTGTTTTATTCTTTCGACTTTGTTTTCGCACCTTATGTTTTTCACCCCCAACTGTATCGGACAAGCTTTGCTTGTCGGAGACAGTATTCATTTGTAACCGAGGGTTTTTCGAGAAATAATTCGTTGATAATAATCAAAAGAGGTTCAATGCCTTCCTATTAAAATTTCTTATGAAAAACAAGTTGAGGTCATTGGCCTTACATGTAGTATTTTTTCAGATTGTCGGTGTGCCAGGGTCTATTGAACTCGCGACCCTCTTTGTCTTTGAGGATGTAGGTCCCTTTCTTGACTATTCTCGATACTTTGCCAAATGCCCTCCTAATTCTCGGCCAGCTTTCCTTTGTCGGTCTTCTGGCCTGTCGCTTGTCTTTTTCGAATGACGAAATCGCCGACCGTGAAGGAATGGTCTCGGATGCGTTTACCTTTTTGCGGCTTGCTTGTAATTGACCAACTGAGCCCGGGCCTTCAGGCGTTTTTCTTCGGCTAGATCCAATTCGATTTGCCGATTAGTCACGTTGTCGGCCTCGTCTAGGTGGGAGACCCTGATACTTGGCAGTGCCATTTCCACTGGTGCCATTGCTTCCGATCCATATGTTAGTGCGAACGGGGTTTCCCCCGTTGTTACCTTTCTGGTTGTCCGGAGTTCCCAGAGGGCTTCTGACAGGTAGTCTACCCATTTGCCAGCCTTTTCGTCCAGGCTTTTCTTTAATATTTTTAACACTTGTTTATTGGCGTTTTCTGCTTGGCTGTTTCCTTGAGGGTAGCATACCGAAGATTGCCAATGTTTGACATTATGCTCTTTGCAAAATTCGTCGAATTCATCCCTGAATTGTGGGACATGATCGAATACAATGACCCGCGGCACCCCAAACCGAGTCCAAACCTGTTCCAATAAAAAGTATATTATATCCTTAGCGCAGATTTTCACGAGCGCTTTCGCCTCGATCCATTTTGTGAAGTAGTCCACGGCGACGACTACGTATTCACATTTTGATCTGCCTTTCTTGACCGGACCTATGAGGTCGATTGCCCACATGTCGAAGGGCCATGCGGCGACAACAATGCTCTATTCCACTGAAGGTAGTCGAGGTATGTTGGCGATGCGTTGGCATTTATCACAGCTTTTGGCGTATCTTTCGACATCTTCTGCCAGCTTCGGCCAATCGTACCCTACCAATAATGATTTTTGGGCCAAGGTGCGGCTGGAGGGGTGGCCGCCGCACAGTCCCTCATGCAGCTCCGTGAGTATCCCTTTTACCTCTTCGGGTCGCACACAGCGCTGTAGCGGCTTCGAGAATGATCGTCGGTATAGAACTCCGTTTAAGATCGTATAACGAGCCGCTCTCTTTCTTAAGGCTTGAACCTCCTTTGCGACCTCTGGTAAAATCCCCTTTTCTATATATGCTTTGATTCGTATATCCAGGACGAAACCGATGGCTGAATGTCCATGATTTCGACCCGGGAGACAGCTGGTTCTTCAAGATACTCGAACATGATCGCAGGGTCGTTGAACTCGTCTTTGGATATCAGTTTGGACAAGTATTCTGCCCACTCGTTCCGCTCCCGCGGTATGCTCTGGAATTTGCAATATTTGAAGTCGCTTCTTAGTTTCTTGACAAGGTTGAGGTACTTTTTTAGCACTTCATCCCTCGCTTCAAACGCGCCATTAATTTGGCACACTATCACTTGCGAGTCACAGAATACTTCCAGGTTCTCGACGTTCATAGATTTTGCCAACTCTAGACCGGCTATGACTACCTCCCACTCGGCTTGGTTGTTGGAGGCGGTGAAGTTGAACCTTAATGTCTTTTCGATTTCTTCGGATGAGCCTGGCTCTAAGAGTATTATTCCAGCTCCACAACCATTTCGGCTCACGGCCCCGTCGACATACATCTGCCAGCAGAGGGTCGGTCTGTTCGACTCGACCTCGGCTGGGGTGCTCGACTTGTCAACGCTCGGCGAACTAGGCTGCCTGGCGGGTCCTTCCTCATTGAAGCTCATTTCGACTATGAAATCCGCTAGAGCCTGTGCCTTGATAGCTTTCTTGGGCTCATATCGAATGTCGAATTCACTCAACTCTATGGCCCATCACAGCATTCGACCCGAGAGGTCCGGCTTATGCAGCAACTGTCGTAGAGGACTATTGGTTAAGACCACGATTGTGTGTGAAGAAAAATAAGCCCTAAGTTTTCGGGCTGCCATAACAAGCGAGTAAGCTAATTTTTCTGCATTAAGATAACGGCTCTCAATGGGACTAAGGGGCTCAGAAACATAGTAAACGGGCTTTTGGAGGGTCCCATCCTCCTTGACAAGAACATCGGCAACGGTCCGGTCCGAAGCTGCCAGGTACAAAAAGAGCTCATCTCCTAGGATTGGACTGACTGACAGCGGAGGGCTTGCCAGGTATGCCTCGATGGCTTTGAAGGCCTGAGAGCACTCTTCTGACCACTCGAAGGTTTTGTATACCTTAAGGATCTTGAAAAACAAGAGGCACTTGTCGGCGGATCTGGAGACGAAACTTCCTAGAGCGATAATTCTTCCATTTAATATTTGGACCTCATTCACGCATGTTGGTTCTCATATTGGCCAGGGCCTATATTTTTTCTGGGTTCGCCTCTATTCCCCTTTGGGTTACCATGAAACCTAGGAATTTCCCGGCTTGGACTCCGAAAGTACATTTGGCGGGATTCAGCTTTATTGAATGTATCTTTACATTGGTGAAAGTTTCTTGAAGGTCGGCCAGGAAGTCAAACCGGGCGGATTTGACGACCATGTCGTCTATATAAGCCTCCATGTTCTTCCCGATCTGAGAACCAAATACTTTGTTGACCATCCTCTGGTAAGTCGACCCGGCGTTTTTCAGTCCAAATGGCATCATTTCGTAGTAGTACATTCCGCCTGCCAATCGGAAAGCAGTCAATTCTTTCTCTTTATCAGACATCATCACTTCGTGGTACATGGAGTATGAGTCCAAGAAAATTAGCATTTCGAAGCCGGATATCCGGTCGACCATTCTGTCGATCCGGGGTAGCTCATAAGGATCTTTTGGGCAAGCCTTGTTCAGATCGGTAAAGTCCATGAACATGCGCCATTTTCCGTTATGCTTATTGACCATCACTACGTTGACCAGCCAAGTTGGATACTGAAGCTCTCGGATAATTCTGGCTTCGATCAGCTTGTTCACTTTGATTTTGATCGCTTCCTCTTTTTCATTGGAGAATTGGTGGGCTCTTTGCTGTATAGGCTTGAAGTGAGGATCCACATTCAGATGGTGTAGCGCGATTTTGGGCTCCACGCCTCTCATGTCCGTGACTACCCATGCGAAAGCGTCCAAGTTTTCCTTTAACAGTAAGATCAAATTCTCACTTTCGCCTTCTCCCATTTGTCCACCAATTTTAACCTTTTGGTCAGGAAATTTTTCGTTGATAACGATTTCAATCAGCTCGTCTTCGGCGGTGAAATCTAATTCGTCCCTGACCTGAAGGGTGTCGCAAATGATTGTCTTGGGTCCGGCAGGTGCGGTCTCCTCTGGGGGCACGGCTCATCTCGAGCTTTCGTTACCCCGATTGTGTCCATACGAGCCCTTCTAGAAGCTGACTCAGATGCTTCGCCCTGGGGCCTCTTGCCCGATCCTCTTACGGGATACTCGCTGCGATTTGTCGTCATATGGTTTAGTAGAGTTTGAGGTCGGCTGACGGCTAATCCGATTCTTCGTACGTATAAAATTTCACCCTCTGGTGAGGAATCGAAACGACCATCTGGAACTTTCTTTGTGACGGGATTCCCAGGATCACTGTATAGTGGGAGTGTAGATCGACCACCAAGAAATCAATTTTCTCATTGCGGTATGGTGGGTGGTCGCCAACTTCTACCTCCAAGTCGATGACGCCCAACACTGTCACTTTGTCGTAAGAGAATCCCTCCAACATTCCTAAATAAGGCTTCAACCGGGACATTCCGATCTTCAACTGTTTTAGGGTTTCCAGGTAGATGATGTCTCGAGCGGCCCCGATGTCAAGAAGTACCCGATTGACGCCAAAATCGTTTATTCCGACCTGGATCATTATCGGCAGCTCCATTGCCCCGGGCAGGCCCGCCAGCTCGCTGCGAGTGAACGTGATTGCCTGTTCGTCCGGAGCCAGAACGGTTGGTTTTTCCCTTCCCCTGACGTTGATCGTGTTGATTTGACTTTTGATTAGATGGTTGCTAAGGAATTCCTCTATGATCACCTTGATCTCATTTCGGTATCTTTGAGGCCCCCTATCGTCCCTGTTTCTCCCGACGTGTTTCTTATATTTGTCCAATTCTCCATTCCTGATCATCGTATCGACGATTTTCCTCAGGGTGAAACATTCGTTAGTGATGTGACCATGATCTTCGTGAAAATCGCAATACCTTGTTTCCACTCTTGTTGCAGGGTCGGATCTCAGAGATCTAGGCCGCTCCACCTTGTCCCGGATCTCATACAGTATGTTGGACAGGCTTGCGTTGATAGGAACGAACTCAGATTTGTCAAACTTAAATGGCTTTCAACCTCCCTGTCTCGATCATTTCCCCTTGTTCGATCGTCTTTCCGCTCTTCCCTGTGTTCCTCCCTCTTTTCTTCCCTCGAGTGCTTGGAATCGTTTGAATTTTCCTTTTCCTGAGGATGAGGGGGTTGCCTCGGTCAGTCCAAAGATTCGGGCTTGGTTGTGAAGGTCTCGTAGATTCACGGGGGGCTTCATGGAGAAGTGCATTTTCATCGCTCCCTTGGCGATACCGTTCAGAAAACCCCTTTGAACCTCATTCTCGGGCAGGTTCTTCGTCTGCTCATATACCTTTATGAACCGATCATGATAGCTATTGCAGGGCTCTCAATCTCCATGGCGTATCTCATACAGATCTTCGATGGATTTCTTGGGTCGCTCTGCTGTCTCAAATTCCTTCAGGAATTTCATTCTTAGCTCCTCCCAATTTTTGACTGAGCCGCGAGGTAGGCTCCGGAGCCATGTCGTGGCCCGATCCTATATACTTCCCATGAACGCCACACACCACGCCGATTTGTTTGATGTGGCTAAGAGTGTCCAGCTCTGGAACGCAGCTATCCATTCCAGGGGATATGTGGTTCCCTTATAATAAACATATTGCGAGTATTGCACGCCCTTGGGAGGTAGTGACTCCAGTATCTCGTCCGAGAGGACATCAATTCCTTGAGTCGGCTCAGGTTTCCCATCCTGTTTTGCTTTTTTCAATTCTGAGATCTCTCTTTCCATTTTTTCCATTCTGTCGTTACTGGATACTTCTAACGGGTACCATCCTCCTTTTGATAACGTCATCCGAGTCCGCGTAGTACTCATATTCCCTGTCTTGCTCCGCTCATTTTTCATTTATGACGAGTCGCGCATCACGGGGGTCCTTGCCCTCGTGGTGTGGTATTGCATTTTTCTCAGACGGGGAGGGGCCTAGCCGCTGATGCAAAGCCTTTTTCTCAAGGATGCCTAACCGTTCCAGGGCCGACGCTCTTTCACCGTTTTTTTCAGGCATATGTTTTCTTTTTTGTCCCGCTGAGAAATATTCACTTGCTTCCAGCTCGACCCTGGTCGGGTCGTGAGTGGGAGCCGGCGGTTCTCTACGTGTGATTGCTCCCTTAGGCTCAGGTAGGGCGGGGATCTGCTCGTCTTCATGAGAGGTAGGTTACACGCGGCTAGACGTAGGTTGGCCGCATACATTTGTTTCACATACTCTACGTAGGCCAATGCCGCTTTTGCTTCTGGAGACCTAGCCTCCGGGGTCCCTTCTACACCTAGAATTCTCTCCGGATCTGTCTCTTTACCCTTGCGCTGTTTCGAGATCCCTACTGTGTTCCTTCCCCGTGTTGGTGCGGAGTGAACTGAAACTGAGTTTCCCATGTCGATCCCAGAATTGGACCTCCTTCGATTTATTATATTTCTAGCGTCGGTGTCTAGCTTTGATCCGGCCTCTGTTTGTGCATTGCCCCATTCAGCAGTGGGGTTTTCCAATGTGGGGTCCGCGCCGTCATGGCGGTGGGGTTCCCTTGTGGATCTCTTACCTGGGGTAGGTGGGACGTGGACTTTTTTTTTGGTCCCTGCCATCTGTCAAACTCTGATTGGGTGGTTATGCTAAAAATCAGATAGTACTCTGACCCTCAACTGCCTCTGACACTTACCAACTTTGTACTTCTTAGGAGCACAGGAGGCTGTCGGGGATACCGTTGAAAGGGGATTAACCGATGAGCTTGGCGACGGAGCCGGTGTACGGATGTCGTAATTTAGGGGACAACTGTGATTTCTCAAGCGTGAAGTCCCAAAAATTCCAATATCCAGCCGATCCTTCTACTTCTTTTTATCAAATTCACAGAATGCAGTACGATATGATAGCACGAGTTTCACTTTAAGCATGCAACAAGCTAATGACCAAAAGATATCGTAAAATGACTTAACTAGGCAAAAAGGACACTCAAAACAAACACTTAGTTATAAAGATAAAAATTAGATAGATAGATCCAAATACTCTTATGAAGAAAAAAAT
The DNA here is from genome assembly GCA_036785695.1 of Gentiana straminea. Classification (NCBI taxonomy): domain Eukaryota; kingdom Viridiplantae; phylum Streptophyta; class Magnoliopsida; order Gentianales; family Gentianaceae; genus Gentiana; species Gentiana straminea. Next base: position 7,489,204 of record JAVUPR010000479.1, read on the forward strand.
AAAAAAAAAGAGGAATATGCGCTTAATGGTTAATGTTGTTGTTAATTTTTTTTTATAATTTATTTCTTGGACGAAAGTTTAGGTTTTTTTATTTTTATTTTTTAGTTTCCTAGACGTTGAAAGATTATTATTATTATTTTTGTTACGGTGAAAGTTTGTTTTTCCTTTTTTTCATTGACCACCGTGATGCATTGATCACCCCGATACATTGACCACCGCGCTGCATTGACCATCACGATTCATTGACCACCGCGATGCAGTGACCACCGCGATGTAGCGACCACCCAATGCATTGACCACCGCGTTGCATTGACATCGGCAATCATATATGCAATGACATCGGTAATCAGATAAGCAGTGACATCAACATTTTATGCAGTGACATCGGCAATTAGATATGCAGTGACATCAACAATCATATATGAATGACATCAACAATTTATGTAATGACATCGGCAATTATATATGCAGAGACATCGCGATGAAGTGAAACTACGATGTAGTGGCCACTCCCGATGCAGAGACACCGCGATGAAGTGGCTGTTGGAAGTAGCACCCGAAAGACAATTTCTGTAATTTTTTTTATAATTAATAACTCACAGATTTATTCTCATTTTATTATTTGCTTCGTGCTTATAATTAATACACTGTTGAAAACCCTAAGTCGTATCATATTTAGCCAGATAACTTAGTGTGTGTCACACATGAGGATTAAGTTTATGGTGATACACTTGAAATGTTAGTCCGTGGTGAAGTTAATCAAAGTATGGGGTCTATTGATTAAACCACCATTAATGCGCCCAGAACACTTTATGGTGTGACCGTCTTACCCGGACCGTCTACATTGGTTGTTTAAGTGGGGCATTTATATATGATGAGAGTCATATAGGACTGGACCGATTTAATCTGAGTTTCTCATATAATTAGCGATTGAGAAATCTTATTAAATCACAAGATGATCATGTATGGATTAACCTTAATCTTGAAGTGATTGCGTACTCTTACTGGTTTCAGGATATGGTTTGATGTGTTCGTTAAGGATCGCTAAGAGGCGCGGTCCGAATCACTTTCACGTTGGCACTATTCTAGAGTGAGTGAGAAGTGTGTGTTTCACAGATATGGAATCCACTCATTCCTGCGGGAAGTAGAAAGACAATCCCCTTATTTGTTGATCCTAGAAAGTGATCGATCCGCGGAGTTCGTATTGGTTATGAACTAATCGATCACTAGTGGGTTAATGGTAAATAAGGATAAGATGTATTGAAGAAGGTTTACGGAAATAATCCTGCTTCATTACGGATAGTCTATAGAGGGTTAGTTTATATGTAATGATTATATCAATGGACCCTTATCGACTCGACTCGACGTTTTGAGAATAAGTTATATCTATAATAGATAGAGTACAGTTTCGGATTTATGGTGACGTAATTCCGGATTAATAAGTTGAATATAAATATTCTGTTCGATGAATATTTTATTCAATTTGTTGTAGCTACTGGTTATAGGTCCATGGTCCCCGGGTTGGCTCCTAACACGCGAGTGTTTTCTCGTTTTATGGAACCTCGAGAATAAATTAAATAGTTGGTCTATTTAATGAATATGCAATATTATTTATTTGGTAAATAATATGTAAAATAGAAAAGACATTTTCTATTAAAATGATATTAAAAGTGGCACCCCATGTGATGAATAATTAGGAAAAGAAATTTTTCTAGATTATGTCACGTGTGTAATTAATTAATTATCTATTTGTTGGTTAATTAAGGGAAAAATAAGAGATTGATTTTTTTTGGGAATTATCTCTTATTTTATGGCAAATATCTTTTCCTTATGGGAATAGGTAATTGTGGTGTGAAAAAGATAACTCTCTCTTTACTAGTTATTTTCCTATATAAAGAGAGTTCCTCCCAACACATTGACACAACTAAATTGGCGCCACACTTAAGTAAAAAGAAGATAAAAATTTACTTTCTTGTTCTAGTCATTAAGAGGAGAAAAACTAGGTTTTTTTTTCTTATGCATATTCGAGGAGGTTCTACGGCGAGGATCGACGTCCACCAGTCGTCGCTAGGAGATACAATCCGGAAGACTACGGCTTCTCCTTTTGGTCTACTATTTCTTCCTTTCCGTTGAGGTAAATATTCAACCTTCTCATAATTAGATTAATTGTTTATGCGAATCGAATCGTGGTAAATCGCATGCGAATTTATTCGTAGCTTCCGCTGTGCAAGATCGAGTGTCTCGATCGGTGCTGAAAATCAGATCTGACGATCCAATTATGGATCGGACCCGGATTCGGGTTTCTGTATATCCAGCATGTGGTAGCAGAGCAAGTTTAAAGCAATTTTGCGATCATGATTGCATAATTAATTAATAAGGAGTGGAATAGAATAAAAATTGCATCTTTTAATTTTATTTATGCGATTGAATGTTTTGGTTGACGAGATGGATTGGGGTTTGTACTTGTTTACTGTTAGATCTATTGTAAACCCGTTTTTTTTTTTCCGGGTATAGGATGTCATGTAATTTATTTTTGCAACTTAATTTTTCTGCAATTTCCTTTTATTCGGCCGAGTGGCATTTAAATTAAGTTTGGTCGAAGAATTGAAGAGGAAAAGACACAGCACAGTGGTTAAGTCACTAGTTCAAGTGTGGGCAGATGTGAGTTCGAATCCCCTTGAGTTGTTTTACGGTTAAAAAAAATAATATATATATAATTTTTTTTATACTAACGAAAAACAAAAAGAAAACGAGAAAAAAAGGGGAGAGGGGAATTGAACTTGGGTGGTGATGAAGGAAGAAGGAACTTCAACCAACTCAACTAGAAGGACTTTTATTGAAAATCTGGACCAGAAAATTATATACCAAGCAGCGGCGGCGGTTCATTAAAGATTAGAAATTTTTTGAACCTAGGGTTTATTATTTTATAGATTATATACGGGGGTACCAACGGTCCATCTGAGTGGTTTACTTTTACGCATTTATTTTCATGTTTGATAATTTATGTGAGATAACATGCCATGACATGCATCATATTCATGAATTCCACTCCTAGCATGCATACATGTAGATAATTAATCGTTATATTAATTATGAGACGTAATTAATTTAGATTAATTTAGGTAATTAATTAAATTAATTAAAACAAACAGAATTTTATCGGGATATAAAATTCACATTATAAAATAAAATTTACTCGGTAAATTTAATTTTGGGATCTAAAAATCATTCATGGATTTTAATTATGTAGTGACCACATAAATGAATTTTAATAATTGAAAAAAATTGGAAAATCCGTAAAAGTTGGACACCAACTGAGCAAAAATGTTCGAAAATTGGCTCGGGCGGTCAACAGGGCTTCGGCTCGACTCGACTTGTCCGTCCAAGTGTGGGGTTAGCCACGGGGGTCCGGCAAGGTCAAGCTATCCGGCGAGCTGAGGCTCAATGGGGCAACCTTAGCCCGATTTTCAACTCAGCACCCGCACACGTGCGACGTTAGCGTCGGGGGTCCGGCAAGGTCAAGCTATCCGGTGAGTTTCGGCTCAATGGGGCAGCCTTAGCCCGATTCATCCAGCAGTCGTATATGAACCAATGAAGAGGACGGGTCGGCTTAGCCAATCCCGACACCGTTCGGTGAACTCAGTTAAAGCTCATCCAGAGTTTAATACCGATAAGTTGGTGATTGTTTTTTTAAGATTTATTGTTTTCAAATTATTGAGATAAAATTCTACGATCCTAAAATTTTATCATGACGATATTAGGACATTAAAATTCTTTTAGTGAATTTTAATTGTGTAGTGACTACACAAGAGATTTTCTAAATAATCGATAAATTGGAAAATCATGAATATAGTGTCACTAGTTAGACGGTATTTGGAACCGATAAACTAGTTGGAGCTTTAAAATTCGTGATTTATTGTTTTCAAATTATTGAGAAATTCATAAGTCCTAATATATTAGGATTATAAAATTCTTGGTGAATTTTAATTGTGTAGCGTCTACACAAAGAATTTATAAATCCATAAAATTGGAAAATCGTGAATATAGTGACACTAGTTAGATGGTATTTGGAACCAATAAACTAGTGGGAGGATTAATTTAAAAATTCATGATTTATTGTTTTTTGGATTGTGAATAAATTCTGAAAATCCTAAAAGACTACATAATTTTCAAAATAACGAGTGGGAGCGGGGAAGGTGACAACCGACCCCTCGGCCTCTATTGTTGACACAAGCACCGTGAGAGAATGGTGACGCCTCGTGCCGCTTTGATTTCGGTCCCCTTCGGATGGCCTTCACCGCTATGAAAATTCAAGGCTTGGTTTCCGAAAGGATATGATTTTGAGTACTCGTCGGGTCACTGGCCTACCCTTCGGCGGCATACTCGGGGTCTACTTAAAAATCTGAAACATTAGATCACACTCTAAAGGGTATTTTCGGAAATATCTTGGCTGAAAAAAGAAGGTAATCAACAATTAAATAGGGATGTCTGATTCTCAGTTAATTGTTGAGAGAGATTGTCTCAATTTAATCATCACCTCTTTGACCTACCCGTCGGCGGCACTGAGGTGTGAGATTAAATCCTTGGAAATGGTAGGATAAACTGCATGCATGACATCACGTTTATTATTCCTAAAATTATTATATGTTGTGGTGTATGATTTGATTTATATTTCGTCATAAATTATTTTACAACTACATATCATCTCAAGGTATCTAAACTTGCTAAACACGAAAAATTGACTGATGATGACTTCGTAAAAGTGGAAAAGTAACAAAAACGTTGAACTCAATAATCGAGAATGCAAATTAATTCTTCGGAAGAGGATGATCCTCTTGAGCCTACAAACTTAAGTGACATTGATGTCACTGCTGTCACTCGTGTTGAACGGAAGACAAATTAAAATTAGTTCAAAGATGACGAGAATGATTTGACATCAATCTCACTGGACATCCCACAGTTAACGAGTAGTGTCTACTCAAATGAACTGCTAGTTCGCGGCTATTTCCTTTACAGAAATCCAAGAATGGGAAAGAATATCTAAAAGTGTAAGTCATCTAAACTAAATAAGTTAAAGGCTAAACCGAAATATTAATAAAAAGAAAATATAGGATAAGGAAAGTGATTTCTGATCACTAACCTATGAATCCTTAGAGACTTTCTAAACCGAGTAATTTTGACTCAGAAGCTAAAGTTCTTTTGTATGAACAAGGTAGCTGGGCATTCATGATGAAGGGTAGACAACGGGCAGTTATTTTAGCTAAGATAGTGGGAGTGATATAAGGATACAAATTTCGAATTTAAATCCTTGAATATCGCAAAAACTTAATTTCTGTTTTCAGATTTGTTCGAACAAATGGATTCACTTCAAACCGATAATATAGTTGCCTTAAAGAAAGTGAATATGACATATGTAACACATTATAAGCTATTAAGACAAATGGTTTCCGTATTTAGATAAACGATTCTTCAGCATCTATTAATTAGTACATATATCCTAAAGATAAGATCTGAAGACTGGCTAAGGGTGATTCCTATCTCCCAGTTTAAGAACACTATCTCAAAGGAAAAATGACTAAGTAACCTTTCTATTAGGAAAGGGTAATAGAGCTAAATAAGTATCATAGCTTGTTCATATTGACCTTCAGGGTCTTATGAATGATACAAGCTAGTGAGAGTTTTTGAGTAATAGACATTTTGTCTAAAGACTACTCGAAATGCCGAATAGTTTATCTAAATATTTGGTGGAATCTCTGATTTTACCAGAGAAAGAGTATTCCCTGCTCAGATATAGGCCATAGCATAGTATTTGGAACTGATGCTCGGCCTACCTCCGAGTGAAACGATTTCACTGAAAGGATAAACCATGTATTGTCTTGTATAGTTATTGATATGCTACATTACACTACTTAACTCAATTAAGATATTGATTGCAAAATAACAGTTTACATTGTTATGCAATACCGAGAAGTCTACCTAGAAGATGCTTACGAATTTGTGGGTAAGGAGTGCAGTAAATTTACTCCACTTCCGCAAATAGAGGCATTTAGCATTTATGTTTGAAGGTAGGACTGGAGATTTTGCATACACGTTAGATGTTGACTCGATCGTGAAATATCTTAATACAATGAGTGAAATTTGGTTGTACTATCACACCCTTTCTGAAAGAATGTTCAAATAACAACCTTGGACCTTGAAGTAAAGATACTCAAGGAGTTACTATCTGATTTAATCAGACCACATTCAACATTGGTTGTTGGGGATTACACTGATAAATACTACTATACTATATCATAGTATCAATCCACCCAAATGCAGTGGGAGTATTGACACGCTGTGATTATGCAGTCTCTACAGTCTGCTTGGGGTGATTGATCACCTATGGTCCTTCTGGAAGGACTGTATAGGATTCGATAAAACGAGGTTGGTTTAAAGCCATATACCTGTAAATGGAGTTTTGGTACTCCAGGTTTGTTCATACTCCTGTAGAACCACCTGAGTGTCTCAGGCCCAGTGGGAGAAATTGGATCTACGTGGAAAAGAGTTGAATGAATGAGAAAGTTTATCTTTCTAAGAAAAGCCAAATGGTTTTGGGGGTAACTCCCTGAGAAGTAGACAGTTAAACATGGGTGATGCCCTGAAACTTTCTCACCACTCAGCCTTGCTTGACTCTATGGAAAGCATAAAGATTAACATGGGTGATGCCCTGAAACTTTATTGCCGTACAATGGAGCTTAGATTCATTCGGAATGGAAGGGTTTTAGCTTAAGATTGACTGCCTATGCTTATATCCATCGGTGGATTAAAGTAACCCTCCAGGTCATTAAAATTCACATGTTTTGAAATGTGTGGGCTTGACCAGAATATTGATGAGTCTTTTGTAGACCAGAGAATCAATATTGGTAAATTAGTAGCCGTTAATGCTTATAAAAGATTACACTGCAATGGTTGGGAACAACTTGAGTGAGTTATATGAAGTCAAGAACTGACGAGCCAAAGCTTCTCTGAATCAAGAAGTGGACTATATTCTTAGAATTTGATTCGGTCGAATTCATGAGAACAAGTTGTTGGCAATATCCCATCCATCTTATTGGTTAAAGATGATAATGCATTTTCGAATGCAGAATTCAACGAGAGGTTTCCTACCCAACCCTTCACGGAATAATTCTCTCAATCTTCGGATTTAGAGAAAATGGGATAAAATCTCTTTTGGATAGAGAAAGCCAGGTTATTAAAAGTCGAATCTTGGATTCGGACGTTGAGCAGCAGTATAGAGCATCCTCAAGTACCTTTAGAGAACGAGGAATCATATTCTTGTGTATTTGGGTGCAAACCTGAGTATTGTTGACTACACTGATTCTGGTTATTAGTCGGATTAAGGATGATCGTGAATCGATCTCAGGCTCAGTGTTTACTCATTGTGATGGAGCTGCAGTCTGGAGCAATCTAGCACTGTCAATTTCACTCTATTAGTCGAATACATAGCAGCTTTCGAGCAGCTAAAGAGGTAGTGTGGCTTGAGATGTTCTTTGTTGGATCGGGAGGTGATTCCAGGTCTCGATGAGCTGATATCAATTTACTGTGAAAACAGTTGAGAGGTAGATCATGCAAATGATCTTCGTAGGCACAAAAGGGAAAAAGCATATTGAGATAAGTACCACCTGGTCAGACAGATCGTTCAAAGAGGCGACGTTTTGGTCCTAAAGATCGCCTCGAGCCGACAACTTAGCTGATCAGTTTACCAAGTCGTGTGGCATCTAATGCCACTGATAAGCGCTAGACGGGTATAAAATTGGGAGATATGTCTCATCTGCTTTAGAGCAAGTGGGAGAATGTTGTGGATAGATAGAATAAGGGTGAGGTGCTCTAAAAACAATTGTTGCTTGTCTTTACGGGCAAGTGGGAGATTGTTAGATTTAGAGTGCCCGGAGAGCAATTGTTGCTTGTCCTTAAGGGCAAGTGGGATATTGTTGGAAATAGCGCCCGAAAGACAATTTATGTAATTGTTTTTATAATTAATAAATGACAGATTTATTCTCATCTTATTATTTGCTTCGTGCTTATAAGTAATACACTGCTGAAAACCCCAAGTCGTATCATATGTAGCCAGATAACTTAGTGCGTGTCACACATAAGGATTAAGTTTATGGTGATACACTTGAAATGTTTGTCCGTGGTGAAGTTAATCAAAGTCTGGGGTATATTGATTAAACCACCATTAATGCGCCCAGAACACTTTATGGTGTGGCCGTCTTATCCGGACCGTCGACATTGGTTGTCTAAGTGGGGCATTTATATATGATGAGAGTCATATAGGACTGGACCGATTTAATCTGAGTTTCTCATATAATTCCGTGATTGAGAAATCTTATTAAATCACAAGATGATCATGTATGGATTAACTTTAATCCATAAGTGATTGCATACTCCTACTGGTTCCAAGATAAAGTTTGATGTGTTCGTTAAGGATCGCTAAGAGGTGCGGTCCGAATCACTTTCATGTTGGCACTATTCTAGAATGAGTGAGAAGTGTGTGTTTCACAGATATGGAATCCATTCCTTCCCGCGGGAAGAAGAAAGACAATCCTCTTATTTGTTGATCCTAAAAACTGATCAATCCGCGGAGTTCGTATTGGTTATGAACTAATCGATCACTAGTGGGTTAATGGTAAATAAGAATAATATGTATTGAAGAAGGTTTACGGAAATAATCCTGCTTCATTACGGATAGTCTATGAAGGGTTAGTTATATGTAATGATTATATCAATGGACACTTATCGACTCGACTCGACGTTTTGAGAATAAGTTATATCTATAATCGATAGAGTTCAGTTTCGGATTTATGGTGGCGTAATTCCGGAATTAATAAGTTGAATAGAAATATTTTGTTCGATGAATATTTTATTCAATTTATTGTAGCTACTGGTTATAGGTCCATGGTCCCCGGGTTGGCTCCTAATACGCGAGTGTTTTCTCGTTTATGGAATCTCGAGAATAAATTTAGTAGTTGGTCTATTTAATGAATATGCAATATTATTTATTTGGTAAATAATATGTAAAATAGAAAAGACATTTTCTATTAAAATGAAATTAAAAGTGGCGCCCCATGTGATGAATAATTAGGAAAAGAAATTTTCTAGATTATGTCACATGTTTAATTAATTAATTATCTATTTGTTGGATAATTAATGGAAAAATAAGAGGTTGATTTTTTTTGGGAATTATCTCTTATTTTATGACAAATATCTTTTCCTTATAGGAATAGGTAATTGTGGTGTGAAAATGATAACTCTCTCTTTACTAGTTATTTTCCTATATAAAGAGAGTTCCTCCCAACACATTGACACAACTAAATTGGCGCCACACTTAAGTAAAAAGAAGAGAAAAATTGAGTTTCTTGTTCTAGTCATTAAGAGGAGAAAAACTAGGTTTTTTTTTTCTTGTGCATATTCGAGGAGGTTCTACGGAAAGGATCGACGTCCACCAGTCGTCGCTAGGAGATACAATCCGGAAGACTACGGCTTCTCCTTTTGGTCGACTATTTCTTCCTTTCCATTGAGGTAAATATTCAACCTTCTCATAGTTAGATTAATTGTTTATGCGAATCGAATCGTGGTAAAATCGCATGCGAATTTATTCGTAGCTTCCGCTGTGCAAGATCGAGTGTCTCGATCGGTGCAGAAAATCAGATCTGACGATCCAATTATGGATCGGATCCGGATTCGGGTTTCTGTATATCTAGCAGTGGCCACCCCCACTACAGAGACACCGCGATGCAGATATCATCGGGATCGATGCACTTATCACCGGGATGCAATGACATTTGATGAAGCAACACCGTGATGACATTTGATATTTTTCCGACTTAATTTCATAAAATCGATTTCTTTTATTCATAAAATCGACTTCAAATGGCTATATCTTTTGATCTAAAACTACGATCAACATAAATCTTTCACCTTAATTCATATTTTTATGCAGTGATATCGGCAATCATATATGTAGTGATATCAACATTTTATACAATGACATCGGCAATCAGATATGTAGTGACATCAACATTTTATGCAGTGACATCAGCAATTATATATGAATGACATCAACAATTTATGTAGTGATATCGGGAATCAAAATTTGCAGTGACATCAACATTTTTGTTGATCTTTTTGTCCCGAAATTAGGAAGATTTTTCAGGGGAAATCGAGCTTATGAGCCGCGTCAAGATATATCGAGTACTTAGCCAGTCGAGTTTGATGTTGCTTTTTTATGGCTTAATCGAGCCCGAACTTTTTTAGTCGATTCGAGCTCGAGCCATAGGGAGTATCGAATAACACACAATAACACCAACATTTATGAAGTGACATCAATACCCAAATTGCAAAAACAAAAACTTTGTAAAATGTATATGCAGTGACATCGATGTCACTGCATCAATTCTCTAACTGTAAATGCAGTGACATCAATATCACCGCATCAATTTTATTCCAAATCATGCACAAACCCACCATCAACGTATAGCTTTTCTTTCGTTGTTTCAAGGTGATGCATGTTAAACTAATTGATCATTATTACATCATTATCAACGGTGTCGATACACGATGTGACACTCGTTGTGTCCGGATCATTACTCAAAAAAAGAAAGGAAAAAATAAAATATCATCCAAAGCTTTTCATAATCATACCAAAGCATCCAACTTTTATTTCTATTTTTTCACATTTGCAAGATATTAGAATTTAGAAAGCTTTTCAGATGCTGTAGCAAGTCTGCAAGATATAAATGCTGTAGCAATTTCTATCGAATCAAATCTATGCAACCAAATATCAAAAACTACTCAAACAATGGCAATAGCAAAATAGACGGCATATACGCAAGAGAAGATATGAGTGAAAGTAATGAAACCTTGCAAACAATCACAATTCTCAACTTCTTTGCGCACGACATCGAGAACAGAATCGATCAATTCAGCACCCTCGGTGTAATGTCCTTTCGCCCAATTGTTACCGGCGCCAGACTAACTAAAGATAAAGTTATCAGGCCTGAAGATCTGACCATATGTATTGGATCTAATGCTGTCCATGGTTCCAGGCTCCAAAATGTCAAGAAACTCCAAAATGCAACCTCCAAACCAACAACTCAGCAGCAAAAAGAGAAACCATATATGACAACATAAAAAGAAACAACTCGGTACGAAAACTGCTTAAGTATGACAACAAGAAGCAGCATCAGCTTGTGTGCAACAGAGCCATAATTAATTAGAGAGTCAAACCACAATTTCCCACCGAAAGATCATCCAAGCCCTGCATAACAAGATTGATTAGAAAAAGAGGAAACCACCATAATTGTTATGAAACAGATGGAGATAACTTCGGATACAAGAAATAGAAACAGATGCAATCAAACGTAAATAATCAAAGAAGATAACAGAAAACAAGAAGAACACAGATTTAACGTGGAAAACCCCTCTCAAAGTGAGAGAGATAAAAAACCACGGGCAGAAAAGAGATCTTTATTATTATGCACTGAGTTACAGATTTCACACACACAGACAATGCAACTACAACTGTATTTATAGGCACAAATCCTTAAACCCTAGCCGTCAAGGAATCTTTGTCTGATACACCATAAATACCCCTACACGCGTCCTCCTTTTAATGACAATGTATAGCTGTCACATAACAGAATTAGCAGATGTGGGACCCTGCTGTATTCCAGTACTCAGCAGACTTCACTCTGCTGACGAAGCTCAGTAGACTTCCACCCTACCGACACACATAAACGAATACACTTCTCAGCTGTCCATCACACAACTGAGTCTTCAGATTGGTTCCACCAGATGTAGAGTTTAAATCACCTTTTGACAAATCTCCACCTTGACTTCAACTCTCACCAGAGTCAAACAGATTGCATAACCAGATGTACTTGACTTTTTTTCTTCTTTTGTCCATATCCTTTTCCACTATTGCTGTTGGCTACTAGCCCAACAGCCTGATTGTCTGTCCCAGCAACCTTGTGTCTCAGCTCCCTGGCATGTAAGTGATTGAGGTCAAGTTAAATTATTAACTCGATGCCTAACTAACACACTAACAAGAGAACTAGGTTCAATCGTAGTATAACTAGATAGAGTCGAGGTCGATCCCACAGAGACTCGGCACAAACAAAACACAACTTTATTCTATCAGAACTAAATCGAAAGGGCGGTCTACGACCAACTAAACGCAGTAAATAAAATAGTGACAACCACAAGACAAAGAATACCACAAAGACAAACTAACAACTACTAAACAAGAACAAAATTATTAATACTATCTTAACGAGAGAATATTAAGAATATTGATTACGCTAGTAGCTAATGACTCCCCCATGTGAACTAGATTGACAACGAGACAAAACAAACGTTAAAGATTAATTATTATGACTACGGGAGTCATCCCCAAGGTAGATTTAGCTCCAATTAGGCCATCTAAATCTTTGTGCCTCCATTACGTGACTTCGCCTTTTAATGCCTCCATCTCATATAACTTCTGACACAATTACGAAACTAGGGATGCCGGTATAAACCGTAACCTCATCTAAGCAACATTCCTAGGGTAAGGCGTACTTCTTAGATGCCGATTCAATCTATATCCTAAGTAACAATCACTTTTTACGTTTCATGTTAAATTATGATGACAAATAATTAAGTTGATCAGGTTTAATTACTCGTTTTAATTCCAAATCAGAGAATCTGACGTAGTCGAAGCCGGTCATAATTCCGCCCTAAGCTTCACCACACTCGGTCGACCGAATGACATGGTTCGGTTGACCGAGTGACATGTCTCGGCTGACCGAGTGAAGGCTGCGTAGGTACACATTATGACTACTTCTTAACGTTTCTAATCTAAACACACGGGTTCATATGCAATCTTTATTCGTAGGTACACATTATGACTACTTCTTAACGTTTCTAATCTAAACACACGGGTTCATAATTAGTCTACATCGCGAAATCAATACGAGAAAACTACTCCATAATAAAATAAATCAGATCTACGAATAAAGATTGCATAATTGAAAAGTCATACCCTCGAAGATGAGAATGACTCCCACTCTTTAATGCGCTCCCTAACCGGAGAATCCGATGAATCCACAGTGAACAAACATAAAGAAAGGAAAACTAAAACTAAAAACTCAAATTGTATAAATTGTCTTGTGTTGTAATGGTGTGTTTTTTCTCAATTTCGTAGCTGCTGCTTATATAGAGGATTCTGCCGACATAGGATGGATCTAGAAGATATGCACGCGTTTTAGGTCTGAGCAGCTTCGGGTGACCGAACCACATGCCTCGGTCGACCGAATGAAGTGGCTCGGTCGACCGAGCCTCTTTTTTGCACATGTTAAATGCGTTTCTTGTCTAACTTGCTCCCCACTGCATTCTTTCGTGCTGATATGATTTCTCTAACTTATCCCTTGATTAATGCTCCGATTTTCTTCCTTATTATCTTGAGATTTTCGGATTGAATGACATTTATCCTCTGCTTTATCATGATCTACAAAATCAGCATTTATCGCACAATAAATTGGTCTTTAATAATAAAAACAACTATATACCAAAAATCATATTAATAATCACTTAAAATTAAATAATAAATATTAACAAGTGATTTAATATGAAATATATATAATTAACTCCGATTTAAGGTTAGAATTGATGACATAAATAGGTATATTTTAACCGTCATCAAAATGCCCCCCACTTAAACTTTGCTTCGTCCCGAACAAAGCATCAATAAGTCATACCCCAAGACAACATTTTCCTTGGCCATCTCATACATACACAAGAAACTCGAGTCAACTCATACCACTCATGCTCATAAGATAAACTTTATTCACTACTCGCTATGAATCGAAGTGATTGTGTGCATGTGCATCGGTTTTATATAAATTTAGCAAGATTAGAGTTTATGCAGACTTCATATCAAAATTCACCAACATCAGCATTCATACTTCTTATGCCTCGCAATGGTTAAAGCACTAGAACAATAAGCAAGAGCGTATCTATAGGGATTTTGGACTTGGAGACCGAGTACTACTCAAAGCCTCTAAAAACTTGAATTTTTCCAATTTTTCATATTTTTCAAATACTACCAATCTCAAGGAAGAAAACTCTTTTCTCTGTTACGGGGATCCTCCCTATCTTAGATCATGCATAGTATCGAATATTACCACAAGCGCGGGGCTACTTTGGTAATGTTACTACAAGCCCAGTGTTTTAACGCATTGTCAAAATACAGGTACGTCTCAAGCTTATTACTCCGCTTTGATGGCTAGAAGATCAGAATACATTAGTCGATAAATAACGACACTAGGTAAGCATAACCAATCATCTATGCAATGTACACATACCTCTTTCAATTAGCATAATTCATACGGTACTAAGCGATTCATACGTTGAGTAGTTGAACAATGTCTAACTACTTGCAATTGTTGGCATAATATCCTTAAGTTTACTAACAATTTATCGCAAAAGTATTGTTAGTAATACCATCCGCAACGGAAGCGATTTATGGATCTAGATCTATATAATATGCGTAATAAAACAACTAGATCTATTCTACAAGGGGGATGTAGATCATACCTCTTGAATCTCTAAATTCAAGTTGAAGAACCGCAAAGGATGAATGTGAAGATGTGAAGAGCACCACAGTCTTCCGATCGTGTGATCCAAGCGATTCCCGGTGGAAGGAATTCTCGACTCGAACCCTTCCGATATGCTACCGGAAAAATCTCCAAGATTTCTCCCCAAATCTCCCTTGGCCGAAATTATTTTCTTCTCTCTACTATAGGGAGAAGTCGAAATTTATGTGTGTATTAAGGCTTGGGAGAACTCTTTTATATAGGAGAGTAAAACTTAGCCTCCAAGGATTTTTATTTATCAAACAAAATAAATCCTTTAATAAAAGATAATTCCATAATATTCTAGAACAAATCTAGAATAATATTTATCTTTATTATTTACCATAAATATTTATCCAATAAATATTTTATGCACATGTCTTATTAATCACAAGAAAACTAATTTCTTGTTCCAAAAATAAGAGGGGGGCGCCACTTTTAATTCATGACCTAGTCATAATTAATTTTTGGGCTATAACACAATTGGGCCAAGTTTATGAAAAATGTCTTTTCCACATATTTAATTATTTAGCCCAACTAATTTAATAGTCCACTAAACAATTAATTCACATATCGTTTTAATAAAGTCCAACAAGAACTAAATTAATATTATTAGGATTCGACGTCCGAGAATAGCTATGCTATATTAGGAGGCACGTCGGGGACAATGGACTAATAATCAGCGGCTCCGATAAATCAAATAAATAATTATAGAATAATTATATTCGATAAATCAATCACAGGAATATGCCACCATAATCCCGTGACTGCACTCCTCCGATTATAAGATTACATTTATCTCCTCACGAGAATAATAATAAGCGTCCATTGATATAATCATTACATATGGATTAATCCTCCATAGACTGTTCATTCTAAATCGGGAAGTTACCGTTAACCCTTTTTAGAACCTCTTATCCTTATTTACCATTAACCCCCTAGTGATCAATTAATTCATACAACTCACTGGTAGCTAATCAATGTAATATGAACTCGTACGATCGATCGTTTCTAGGATTAACAAATAAGGGAAGCTGTCTATCTACTTCCATAAATGGAAGGAATGGATTCCGTATCCGTGATAACACGGACTACTCACTCAATCCAAGTACAATGCCAAGATGGGGTAATTCGGACCACGGACTCGGTGTAATCCTTAACCGTCAAGTCAAACTTCATACCGATTCAAGCGGTTGATGTGATCACCTCGGGATTAAGATATATCCATAAATATGATCATCCATTGATTCGATAAGACTTCTCGATTACGGAATTATATCGTGAACTCTAATCAAATCGGTCCACCCCTATATGATATATCTATCATATATAAATGCCCCATTAGGTTCTCTTAACCGAAAGTCCGGATAAGACAATCACACCTATTGTGTTCTGGGAGCATTAATAGCACGTTAAAGGAGAGACCCGATACTCTCGATTAACTTCACTACGGGCTAATTGTATTTTAAGTACATCTTCACTAACTCAATCTTCCTGTGTATATACCATACACTGAGTTAAGTGATTACATAAACGATATACTTAGGGTTTTCTGTAGTGTAGATACTATTGTCACATCGGTGATTATGAGAATAATAAATATGAATAATAACATCATTTCATTTATTAAATAAAACAATTACAAAATTGTCTTTCGGGCATCACACCTAACAAGTATAATATGACCACGTACTTACGCAACTTGGTTCCTTTCCTATCAATTCTAAGTATAAGAACTTCACAAGTTTAAGGGTACGAGTTAAACAACTTGGCATTTATCCATGAAATTTTTTTTAAATTCGGCTCAATATTCCGTTGCCCTTTACATTTTTAACATATAGCTAAACTAAGTCCCTTTGCCCCCCACTTAAACATGGCATTGTCCTCAATGACAAAAATAAATGAGAGTTCAAGAAGAAAGACTTAGCTCTGGAAACGGCTCCCAAGTAAAGGAGCAATAACGGAGTAAACATCAGCACGTCGTGGAGAGACAGACACATCCTGTATAAGCAAACAAGCTCCACGAAATCGTCAAATACCATGTCTATGGAAGTTATAGAATAATGTGGCAGTAATTAGATATAGATATCTAAAAACAGTTTAAGCCACTTTACTTTATACTGCCATGGACAAGACCAAAAGGGATTTAAACCTAAATAAACAACTCACATGACGGCTATCAAGGAAAAAACCTCGTTTATTCCGAACTTAGACTCGGAACATGGCGAGATGAAAAAAACCGTGATAGGCGCATGCTACTTTATTATTAAAAATAAAAACGAAAAAGATAGTTCATCAGAAATAGTTCTAAATTTATAGTCGCTAGCTCGACTCAGTTCAAGATGCTTTATTCATAGACAGGGTCGTCGAGGTACAAAACCTCCTCCTCAGTACCAGGCGGAAGCCCTTGATAATGCTTCACACGATGTCCATTGACCACAAACCTGGACTCGTCTTTGAAATTGAATAGCTCCACCGCTCCAGAAGGAAAGACTTGTTGTACTCGAAATGGGCCATACCATCTTGATTTTAACTTACCCGGGAAGAGTCTTAAGCGCGAATTGTACAAGAGAACCAGATCACCCTTTTGAAAGGTCCTCTCCAGAATCTTTTTGTCATGGAACTTCTTCGTGCGCTCCTTGAAAATCTTGGCATTCTCGTATGCCTCTAAACGAAACTCCTTCAGGCGAGTTAATTCTAACATCCTCTTCTCACCGGCCAATGTCTCATCAAAATTTAGCATCCTTGTTGCCCACATGGCCCGGTGCTCAAGTTCCACAGGAAGATGACATGCTTTTCCAAAAACAATCCTATACGGTGACATTCCAATCGAGGTTTTATATGCGGTCCTATAAGCCCATAAAGCGTCGTCTAAACGTAACGACCAATCCTTCCTAGTCGTATTGACGAGTTTTCTCCAGGATACGCTTTATCTCTCGATTGGTGACTTCTACTTGTCCACTAGTCTGGGGGTGATATGCGGTTGCTAGCTTATGTCGAACCCCATACTTAATCATCAGCCTTTCAAAAGGTTTATTGCAAAAATTACTACCATTGTCGCTTATAATTGCCCTAGGCGTCCCAAACCTTGTAAAAATATTCTTTTTCAAGAATCTAACTACAACCTTAGCATCGTTAGTAGGGGAAGCAATGGCCTCAACCCATTTGGATACATAATCAACAGCAACTAAGATGTAGCGGTTAGATAGTGATGAAGTGAAGGGTCCAACGAAATCTATTCCCCAAACGTCAAAGAGTCTACCTCTAAGATGCTCTTAAGTGGCATCTCATTCCTCCGTGAAATATTTCCTGTCATTTGACAAGCATGACATGCTTTTGCATATTGGTGTGCATCCTTAAACAACGTTGGCCAATAAAAACCGCATTGGAGGACCTTGGCCGCAGTTTTATCTCCCCCGTAGTGTCCTCCAACTTCATAAGAATGACAATGCTTCAGGATATCATTATACTCTTCCTCGGGCACACACCTTCGAAAAACATTATCAGATCCTAGCTTAAACAGATAAGGCTCATCCCAATAATAGTGTCTAAGATCTTTAAAGAATTTTTTCCTTTCTTGGACAGTGAGATTCGGTGGTAGGTACTTTGCAGATAGATAATTAACAAACAAACTAAACCATGGTTGTTTCTTCTCCTTCACAACTTCTATTCGCGAAGAAACTGCAACACAATCTTCATGTCCCCCGATGGTGGTGATGGAGAAAAGTTGTTCATCAGGAAAAGATTCTCCTATCTCAGGTAATTCCTCACCATCCTCTAATTGTAAGCGCAACAGATGATCGGCCACCACGTTCTCACTTTCTTTCTTATCTCGGATTTCTACGTCAAATTCTTGCAGCAGTAGAATCCATCTCAACAATCTAGACTTTGAATCTTGCTTTGCTAGGAGATACTTAAGAGCTGCATGGTCAGTCCACACAGTGACTTTAGATCCCACTAAGTACGATCTAAACTTGTCAAAAGCAAAGATAACGGCCAAAAGCTCCTTCTCCGTTGTGGCGTAGTTTCTTTGGGCAGCATTCAAAGTCCGGCTTGCATAATAAATAGGTCTGAAGATCTTATCTTTTCTTTGACCCAAAGCGGCGCCAACAGCAATATCACTTGCATCACACATCAGTTCAAACGGAAGTTCCCAATCTGGTGCGACCAGAACGGGTGCAGTAATCAACCTACTTTTTATTTCGTTGAAAGCTTTTATGCACTCATTAGAAAACACAAATGGCACATCCTTGGCCAATAATTCGGTAAGAGGTCTAGAGATTAAGGAAAAGTCCTTGATAAACCTACGATAAAATCCGGCGTGGCCTAAAAAACCTCGCAAAGTTTTAAGATTGGTAGGTGGAGGTAATTTCTCGATCACCTCAACTTTGGCTCTATCCACCTCTATTCCGTTCTTTGATATGCGGTGGCCTAGTACTATACCTTCCGTAACCATCAAATGACACTTCTCCCAGTTAAGCACAAGATTCGTCTCCTCACATCTCTTCAACACTCGTGCTAGATGTGTGAGACATGAATCGAAATCGTCTCCAAATACGGAGAAATCATCCATAAAGATTTCCAAGAAATCTTCCACCATATCCGCAAATAATGACATCATACATCGTTGAAATGTCGCGGGAGCGTTACACAATCCAAATGGCATTCGATTATACGCAAATGTCCCATACGGGCATGTAAATGTTGTTTTCTCACGATCTTCGGGCGAGATGTGGATTTGATAGTATCCCGAATACCCGTCAAGAAAACAATAGAAAGCATGCCCGCTCAGTCTCTCGAGCATTTGATCGATGAAGGGAAGAGGAAAGTGGTCCTTACGAGTCGCATCATTTAGTTTCCTAAAGTCTATGCATACTCGATGACGGTGATTAGCTCACGGGAATTAACTCATTCAACTCATTGGCTTGCACCGTCAATCCTCCCTTCTTGGGAACTACATGGATAGGGCTTACCCATTCGCTATCAGCAATTGGAAATATAATTCCCATTTATAGCATTTTTATAACCTCATCCCTAACCACTTCCTTTAATTGTGGGGTTAGACGCCTCTGAGGTTGTGCAACCGCTTTCTTTTCAGGGTCCACGGAGATCTTGTGCATACATACGCTAGGACTAATGCCCTTAACGTCAGCTATGGTCCATCCAAATGCTCCGCGATACTCTCTCAGAACTCTCATTAGTTTCTCCTCTTGTAAGTCCGTCAAGAAGAAGATATAATTAGTGGCAAAGTCTCATCTTGAAGAAATACATACTTCAAATTTGTAGGAAGAGGTTTTAAAGTCAAATTTGTGGGAGGTTCTTCCAAAGAGGTCTTCAACTTTTGACCAGTGAGTTTGAGTTCGAAGTACTTATGCCACGTTGGTCTATGATAGAATCTTTCATTCTCCGCAGCACTTATTTCCTCTACAGGCCTAGGGGTCCCTCTACTACATCCTGGCCATATCATCTTCTCCTCCTCACTACTTACGTTCTTGACTTCATCTTCTTCTTCCAACACAGGATCCAAGAAATCCTTGATACTTTAATGTTGTTGAACTTCTTGAACGATCCTGTCAATGGAATCCAACATGAAACATGCATCCTCTCCATCATCAGGTTGCTTCATAGTGTCGAAGACATTGAATGCAACTCTCTCTTCGTTCACTCTTAATACTAACTCGCCTTTGTTAACATCAATTAGCGTTCTACTAGTGGCCATGAAAGGTCTCCCTAATATCAAGGGCACTTCGTAGTTAGCTTCCATATCTAATACCACAAAGTCGACAGGGAATACAAACTTTTCAACTCTTACTAGCACATCCTCAACCACTCCACAAGGTTCTTTGACAGAACGGTCAACTAATTGCAGTGTGATTGAGGTCTTCTTAAGATCTTTCATGCCTAGTTTCCGAAAAATAGATAGTGGCATCAGGTTCACGCTTGCTCCTAGATCACACAAAGCTTTGTTTAAACATATGTTACCTATGGTTCAGGGAATGAGAAAGCTTCCCGGATCTTTGCATTTTGGGGGTAACTTATGTTGAAGAATGGATGAGCACTCCTCATTAAGGCATATGGTCTCTAAATCTAGAAGTTTCCTTTTAGTTGAGACGGCGTCTTTTAAAAACTTGGTGTACTCAGGCATTTCAGCTAGTGCTTCAACTAGGGGTATATTGATTTGTAACTTACTGAATATATCCACGAACTTCTTATACCTCTTATTATCAAACTTAGGCTTCGGCTTTGGTGGAGGATAAGGTAGAGTTGAAGGATCGACTTCAGTGAAAATAGGATACTTGTTATTGTAAAGTTCAACTCTAGGGCCAGCAGGTTCTTTATACGTTCTTTGCTCAGGCAAAGTCTCGGAGGTATTAGTCTCATTGCTTGGCTCACCATCCTTATTCTTTGTGACTTTCTCTTTCTCTTGCAAGGATGGTGGATTTACCTCTTTTCCACTTCTTGTCATGATCGCATTCAAATCCTTAGGGTTCTTCTCAGTGTTGCTTGGCAACCCTCCAGGAGGTCTAGTTGAGACTTGCTCGGCTAGTTGTCGTATCGGTGCGTGAGATTTTGGACTAGAGCTTCTTGATTGGTCACCTTAGTATCGGTCTTCTGACAATATTGGCTAAAATTAGTGGCTAAATCAGCCATAGATTTTGAAAGTTGTCCCATATTGTCAGTAACGACATTACTCAGTTTTTCTATCGCAGCTTCCCAACCAAAAGTTTTAGTTTTTGTGGTACATAAGTGGTAGGCGGTTTAGGCCTTTCTCCTGCATTAAGGTCACTATATCGGAATCCAGGATGGTTATGATTAGGCTTATATCCTCCCCCGATATAATTGGCTTCTTCAGTACCAGCATTCTCACTTTGAGGTGTTACCTCGATTCCAGCCCCTTTCTCTACTTTTGCCATCCTCTCTTGCATTCCATCTACCTTATTGTTGATAACAAAAAGTTGTTCTAAGATTCTGGTAGATGCACTATCCTCGAATATGTCAGCGGCCATCTTCACAGTAGCTATGTCATTGCCTTGGATGGCTTCACAATACTCGTTTGATGAAGCTTTTAGCCTCTGGACATCCTCAGCAACTCAAATTTGTATAAACAGTGCATAAAAAGTAACTAGTTTTAATCTAAACTAAAGTGCATAAAAAACTGGAACAAAAGGAAGAAAAACGCAGCCTAAAGCCGCCCCTAGGTTTAGGGTTTTGAATATATGATGTATGGTCTCTTTTGTGTGGAGAAACGGCCGACTATATATAGATTTTAAAGTCGGTTTCAGCAAGTCGGCTACCGGACGCCCGTCTGGATCCTTGAACGCCCGTCCATTCTTCATATGAACTTCAAATCGGGCCGAGTCATGATCAGACGCTCGTCCAACCAGCGTCCACCTCAGCGTCCAAACTTCCTGAATCAACTTTCCATCCCTGGACGCTCATTCAGTTTCAGCAAACGCCCGTCCACTGGACGGGACCTGGACGCCAGTCCAATATGACTGAATTTCGATTTCTTGATCTCTATCTCTTTTCATCTTGTCAATGCCTTCCTTATCTCTTTTAATCATCATTTGAGCCTTGAAAAATGTGTCTACATCATATAAAAACACCATAAAATGTAATATCGCTCAAATAATCGTAAAAACATAATTAAAGCACATAAATCAACCTATTTTGCAATTAACTCTTTTGAAATATCATTTACTCAATATATTCATTAAACACATGCTTCCTATGCAATTTAGTACGAATACGGGGAAAAATATCATAGAATATAGCATTATAAATCGTATAAAATCACCCTTAACAGTAATAGAATAGTCTTCTGAGCTTGAAGAAAGTTTTGTAATAGCTTATACTATTAATCTTTTAGTCCTATCTTTCGATGGACAATCATTGAACCGTTTTTTTATATAATGTTGTAATGGAATCAATATCGGATTTCCTATTCCACCCTTAGTATAATTATGTAAATCCTGAGTCGTTTTATATTATGGAATTTAACTCCATTGACTATTCATCGCTATTTGCTCCATTTTTCCTTGTGCCTACTCAGGAGATAAAAGAACAAACGCTCCATTGCTAGAGGCGTCTACTCTAATTTTCTCAGTCTCTCTCAATCCATGGTAAAAGGTTTGCATTAAAAGCCAAAGAGAGATGTCATGATAAGGACACTTCCTCATAGCTTCCTTAAAACGCTCCCAAGCTTGATCAAAACTCTCCCCAGGTTTTTGCTTAAATCCTAGGATGTCTTGGCGTAACTTAAAGGTTTTTCCCAAGGGAAAATACTTATTCATGAATTTTTGCAACAATTGTTCCCAAGTAGTGATAGATCCAGCCTCTAAAGAGAGAAGCCATTGCTTAGCTTTATCTTTCAAAGTGAAAGGGAAAAGCTTAAGACGAATGTTCCCCTCCGGGATTAATTCTGGTTTCATAGTGCTAACGATTTCCAAGAAATTTGTCACGTGAACACCAGGATCCTCGTTTCGGACTCCATGAAAAGTGGAATAGTTGGTCACTATTTGAATTACATTAGGCCTAGGGTGATAGACTTCCGCAGCATCTTGCGGTGCTACGATAGCGGGAATGAATTGCTCAATAGTGGGCGTTGCATAACTTTGCAAAGTGCGCCTCGCTCCTTGAGCTAGGGCTTGGTTTCCATTATTAGCATTAAGATTGTTTGCATTATTAACATTATTGGCATTATTAACAACTTCAGGATTAAGTACCTGGTTCGGATTGACCGGAATGCCTTCCATTTCTATTTCAGATTCGGAATGCTCAGAATGATTGGTTGTATGTCCTTCTTCCAATTCGTGCTCGCTTTCCTCAAGATTTGGATCCTCTTCTCCTTGCTTAGCCAGTTCTTTAGCTAACTTCCTATTTCTCCTTGCAAATTTCTCTATTTCAGGATTATATGGCTCAAGCGGTTCCTTTGATTTCCGAGTAGCGTACTATAAAATAACAAAAACAATAAAACAGTAAAAACTTAAAGGCTAAGCCTTTAACTAGACTAAATAATAAAAACGTAAATAAAACAGAAACAGAATACCGTAAAACTAATAGAAACAGAAGAAGAAATAAATACTCGGTCGACCGAGAACTGTGGTTCGGTCGACCGAACTTTATATATATATATATATATATTTTTTTTTTTTTATAACGACACTGTTTAATATACAGATTTTTATTCACACAATGTCCACGAATCCAGTCCTAACAAAATAAGCTGTATTTTAATTTAATGACTCGAGTCCCTGGCAACAGCGCCAAAAACTTGATTGAGTCAAGTTAAATTATTAACTCGATGCCTAACTAACACACTAGCAAGAGAACTAGGTTCAATCGTAGTATAACTAGATAGAGTCGAGGTCGATCCCACAAGAGACTCGGCACAAACAAAACACAACTTTATTCTATCAGAACTAAATCGAAAGGGCGGTCTACGACCAACTAAACGCAGTAAATAAAATAGTGACAACCACAAGACAAAGAATACCACAAAGACAAACTAACAACTACTAAACAAGAACAAAATTATTAATACTATCTTAACAGAGAATATTAAGAATATTGATTACGCTAGTAGCTAATGACTCCCCCATGTGAACTAGATTGACAACGAGACAAAACAAACGTTAAAGATTAATTATTATGACTACGGGAGTCATCCCCTAAGGTAGATTTAGCTCCAATTAGGCCATCTAAATCTTTGTGCCTCCATTACGTGACTTCGCCTTTTAATGCCTCCATCTCATATAACTTCTGACACAATTACGAAACTAGGGATGCCGGTATAAACCGTAACCTCATCTAAGCAACATTCCTAGGGTAAGGCGTACTTCTTAGATGCCGATTCAATCTATATCCTAAGTAACAATCACCTTTTACGTTTCATGTTAAATTATTATGACAAATAATTAAGTTGATCAGGTTTAATTACTCGTTTTAATTCCAAATCAGAGAATCTGACGTAGTCGAAGCCGGTCATAATTCCGCCCTAAGCTTCACCACACTCGGTCGACCGAATGACATGGTTCGGTTGACCGAGTGACATGTCTCGGCTGACCGAGTGAAGGTCTGCGTAGGTACACATTATGACTACTTCTTAACGTTTCTAATCTAAACACACGGGTTCTTAATTAGTCTACATCGCGAAATCAATACGAGAAAACTACTCCATAATAAAATAAATCAGATCTACGAATAAAGATTGCATAATTGAAAAGTCATACCCTCGAAGATGAGAATGACTCCCACTCTTTAATGCGCTCCCTAACCGGAGAATCCGATGAATCCACAGTGAACAAACATAAAGAAAGGAAAACTAAAACTAAAAACTCAAATTGTATAAATTGTCTTGTGTTGTAATGGTGTGTTTTTTCTCAATTTCGTAGCTGCTGCTTATATAGAGGATTCTGCCGACATAGGATGGATCTAGAAGATATGCACGCGTTTTAGGTCTAAGAAGCTTCGGGTGACCGAACCACATGCCTCGGTCGACCGAATGAAGTGGCTCGGTCGACCGAGCCTCTTTTTTGCACATATTAAATGCGTTTCTTGTCTAACTTGCTCCCCACTGCATTCTTTCGTGCTGATCTGATTTCTCTAACTTATCCCTTGATTAATGCTCCGATTTTCTTCCTTATTATCTTGAGATTTTCGGATTGAATGACATTTATCCTCCGCTTTATCATGATCTACAAAATCAGCATTTATCGCACAATAAATTGGTCTTTAATAATAAAAACAGCTAAATACCAAAAATCATATTAATAATCACTTAACATTAAATAAAAAATATTAACAAGTGATTTAATATGAAATATATATAATTAACTCCGATTTAAGGTTAGAATTGATGACATAAATGAGTATATTTTAACCGTCATCAGTAAGACAGACCTTACATCCTCTAAAACTACTGTATCCTTCCCAACTATGAAAGACTACACAAAGTTTTCATATGATGTCGGTAATGACACCAACATGATTAGGGCTGTATCTCCATCTGTTTCATAACAATAATGATACAACAAATTACCCTATACAAAGTACCATTAATTTTTTTGTCAAATAATACCTTTAATTTGGTGACACACACTCCCTCCATCCTAGTTTGGGACTTTTTACAGCTCAGTTTTTTAAGAGACAATATTCAACAATTTGTCTGGCAATTGAAGTCATTTTGAATCCCCGTTTCTACCCTCTAATAGATTGTTTATTGCAATAAAATGCATTTGTGGGATTAGATAGTTACAAGGGTTGTACTGGTAGTAAAGATAATTTTGATGGGTTTATTATAGTACGTGGACTTATTTTGGGAAACAAAATGGGACTGACGGAGTACAACAAAAAAAGTTCCAAATATCAATGCATAAAAAATGCAGAAGAGAATAAGACAACGAAAATGAGTATTGTCGACATCTTAGTTATCTACCTTGCCCAATGCAATGCGTGTATACCAGTTGATATCTATTCTGAAGCAGCATGGAAACCCCTTGCATGATTGCCCATTTCAGGAACAATGACACCCCTTTCTGCAAAGTTGTCATTTAAACAATCAAAACGGGAAAAAAAAACACATAGGATCAAGTATTTTAAGGCTTTATTTTCTTTCCGGTTGAGCATCCGAATGCATGTGCAGATATAAGTCAAATTTGCAGCTTCTAAATACACTAAAGTATTAGCAAGGATACAAAATCAACCACAGGATCAGCAGGGAACCAAGCAAAATCAGAGAAAACCTCAACTATGCAGTAAACAAGCAGCAAAAAATGATGACTGTAAAGGAGGGCCAGTCACATAAACAGTATCATTAGAAACCACAGAGTGCAATAGAGAAGCTAAAGCTGATCACCAAGCAGCTGCAATTAAAACAGAAAGACCTCAACAATAGCAGAAGGAGCAGCAAGTGCAGCATAATACAAATGAGCGGACAAAAATGATAACATTACAACAGCAAAAAAATATTGATTTAGCTTCAACACGATCCCAGAAACAGAAATCAGAGGAGAGCCAACTCAGAAACCATTGCAACAACGTACCAAAACAACGGAGGCAAAGAAAAGAAAGTAGATACCCGACAGAATCAATGGGAGCACTTGCAGCCAACCTCCAAAGTATCATTGTCCCAGAATCTGAATCCTCAAAACATGAAAAAGAACAGCCCAATCCGTAAGAACAGAGAAAACCCCCAATTTCAAATGAAATCAGACTCAAAGGAACCCAAATGAATAGAGAGCTCAGCAGAGAGCTGGAGCAGCGAAGAGCTTCATACCGACCCAGGCAACCTAGAAGATGATCAACACGATCAAAATGGACTTCTCCCAATCAAGACGCCAAAGTTCATAGATTACTTCAGCCGTTCCGTATCAAGCGAACCTAGGTATCATTGAGAGGATCAAACGGAGAAATACACCACAACCAAATCACCGGAGGACAAATGAAGAATTCAACCGCTCAAAAACTCAGAGAAGAGAGGGGTTCAGTCGATGTATGGAGCCAGGGCCAGCCCAACCAAACCCGAGGCTTAAGGCGAATCGGTACGGTGGGCCTTTGCAGTTAAATTTTTTTTTTCTCTTGAAAACATACTTACAAAATATATCAACATTGTATTTATAACATCCGTAAATACAAAATTCGAGTTCATTAATAGCCTCGAAACATACCTAGAAGTAATAATTCAAATTCATATCATCATATGCATAAACAAAAGTACAAAACATACTTGAACTTGTTGGAGAAAATGTGGAATTGAATTAAAAATGAATTAAAAATGATTTTATAATCATTTTATTCAGTAACTTTATAAGCGTATTTCGGATATATTCTTGTATAGAATATATGTAATGTTTTATTAATTCGAAAACTACGTGAGTCGTAGATGAATTCGGGATTTGGAATCATTCAATTCGGATAACGAGTGAATGAGAAATTAACGCTTAAAGTCGGTTTGTTGGAAAATTGATGATATGTCATATTCGCCTATTGGGCAAGTGTGTGTTATGAAAAGGAAAAATGGGAAGAAACTTTTCTCCCACATTGGTTGGAAGAAGGAAAAAGAAGCAATATTTATATGATATTGTTTTAGTGTAGTTGGAATAAGAAACCAAAACTATACACCGTTCTCTACGCGGGCGCAGGGGGTGCAAATCCAATCCAGATTTACCCTTGGGCTTGTGCATGCCCGCGTGTCCTGCGTACACGAATGCGGCTCGATTTGAAGGTTCACAGTCAGAGTTCGGTTTTGCATTGCATTTTCGAGGCCCACCCAGAAAATATATATATATATATTTTTTTTCAAAAACAGGTAATCGCGCCCGCCTTCCCGGTGGGGGGCGCGCTGTGCGGCTGCTTATGGGTGGGCCGGTCCTGTATGGAGCAGCGAAGAACATCAGAACCCACCCCAGCATCATTGAAGACAATCTAAGCCTGCCGGAGCAAGGTAGAGAGCCGGAGAAGCTTCTCCCTATGTCAAATTGTCGGAATAAGGAAGAAGATGAAAGCTGCCGCTCCAATCGCCGAAGCGCAGCCTAGCTAACTTACAGAGAGCTCTTTCTTCTCCGAAGAATGAGATTTTTTTCCTTTTTTGTTGTAGAGGAACGGTATTGTGTAGGGGTAAAATAGGAATGTTGTTTAAAATCCGTCTTTATAATTAATGATTTTTTTAAGTCTTAAACACTTAATTAAGTTTCAAACCACGTGGTTATAACAAATAACACTTAATTTTTTTTTCCTTTTCCTGTTTTGTTTATTGTGTGTACACAAAATTTCCAGCCTTAATTTTTTTCCTGTTCCTGCGTGTTCCATTCAACAACAATAAAATAAAATAAAAAAAATTCCAGCCTTTTATTTTCTTTCCTACCTGTTACGTGTTCTACTCCAAAAAAAAAAAAAAAAAAAATATATGAAATACAAAAAATTAAAAAAATTCCTTATCATCACTTTGCATCTTCTTTTTCAAAAAAGCAAAAAAAAAAAAATTCGAGTTCCCGTTTCTGTTTTCTTTTATTTCCCTCCGTGATCCCAGGAAGCATCCCCCCGGATCGAGATCCTTTACTGTGCCATCCTCTGCTGTATGTTACTGTGAAGCTCGAAATGACGTCGTTGCAGGCCAAAGCGACGCCATGTTGATTTTTTTATTTTATTTTATTTTTATTTTAAGGTCGGAACCAAACGGCGTCGTTTCGGGCCGAAGCGACACCGTTTTGCTTCACAGTCCTTCACAGCTCGGCCTCTTCACGGCAGACGACCTCAACCCCATCCCACCACCACCCCCAAAAAAAAAAACTCTTTGCCGAATATTCTTGTTTGATCATTCTGGATACTTGTCGTGTGCTATTTATTGGTGAATTTTGATCTTGAGTAATGTCAAAAGAGAGTCCTATAGATGTCTATTTTCAAAATTTTGGTGATATGATGAATCAAAATTTAGAGAAAATGGAACGACGTTTTGATGATATGATGGATGATATAAGGACTGAATTTCAGAACATGTTAACGGAAAGAGGTTTTAGTAGAGAAAATGGTAGTGTAGAGATAATCGTGGTGGTAGACAGAGGTGGATCCACACTATACTATATGGGGTCCGTGGACCCCGTTAAAAATAAGAATACTCTACATTTTACCTAAAAATATATCGGACCCCGTGAAAAAAAAATTACCTAAAAAAAGATATACAGACCCCGCTGAACATTATTTCTGGATCCGCCACTAGTGGTAGAAGTAATCGTGGGGGTAGAGGTAACCATGGTGCTACATGTATTGTTAAGAAAACTTATACGGAGCCGTTTTCTGTTTATTGCGGTCATTGTCAAGGGAGTGATCATCACTACTACGATTGCCCTAATCTATGGCAGAAAATA
This sequence comes from Gentiana straminea, assembly GCA_036785695.1. NCBI lineage: Eukaryota > Viridiplantae > Streptophyta > Magnoliopsida > Gentianales > Gentianaceae > Gentiana > Gentiana straminea. Next base: position 7,518,722 of record JAVUPR010000479.1, read on the forward strand.
CGTAGTTTATGTGAGAAATCACTTGAGGACGACCAGGTGAATGTTAGTGTCCAGGAGCAGATTGTAGAGCACACCGTGGAGATTGATAACACTCGAGATGAGATGTTGGAAAGCAATGATGATAAGAGCATGGTAGAGGAGAATCAGCCAAATTTTATGGAGACATTGGAGGAAAATGGGCATGAATGCACGGAGGAAGAGGAAAATTCGGTTGTAACCGATACTTGTTCGTCGTCATTGCAGGTACTTGCACATCCTTCATTTGAAGATGATCCAGGTCCTATCTTGCCGCGGGTTATTCATGTTCGTGAGCCCATTTTTAGCAAGCCGGAGCACCCAATTGTGGACCTACTTGCTATATTTATTGATGTATCTCCGACTGCTACTTGCTATTCTTAAATTGTTGTTTCACAAGGAGTCATCCACGAGTCTATTCCGCCGAATGAGTGTTGGTCCCTTGAGAAGGCTTTGGTTAAGTTTAGAGAGAGGGGGGGGGGGGGGGTGAATAAACTTAACACTTAAAACTTTTTGGAGTTAACAAACTCAGCAACTTCAAAGCGGCCTTCGTCGATACTACGATAACTCCGACACTCGACAGTCTCGGTGACCGTGAGTCCGCTCGAATTTGTGCAGCAGAATTATATCAAAAATAAAGCCTTGTTACTTGTTGTTTAAATATGATACCAAGTATTGGATACTCAGTAGTGTATGTGTGTGAGTTCAGTTGCTAGATTCAGTAAGGTGATGTGCTTGATAAACTAAATGCAGAATATAAATACAGAAAGTAAGTAGGCAGATTTATAGTGGTTCCAGGTGGTGTAATCCTGTACTCCACTCTTCTCCTGTGATGTTGGAGGTAATTCACTAGAGAGATTCTTGAGATAGCTGTTACAAAAATCTCTATGAAGTTTGTCCTTCACCAATAGCTATGGCTTCACAAACTGAAAACTAGGAACATGTAGGATTGCTGCTCCAAAGTCTTCCACTGGTCCTTGAAGGGTAAGATTGCCTCTTCACCAGCTCCACCACAAGCAACAGTCTTTCACACAGATGTGCTTCACTGTCTTCAGCAGATTTCTTGTAAAAGAAAGGTTGAATCAAATGAATGATTCAGTTGCAGCAATTTGATCATGATGATATGATCAGTAGTTTGCAGTCTTCAAGTGTGTAAACTTGATGTAGCTTGAATGCTGATTACACTTGAAGAATTTATCTGGATCAGTAGCCTTAAGCTCAGTAAAGTTCAGCAGGGTGTTTTTCTTGATCAGAAATTGAAGCTCAGGACTATATGTATTTTTCTCTTAATGTTCATCACTTGAATCTGAATTAGGAGTCCTCTATTTATAGGTAGGAGTCCTTGTGACTTGCATTTGAAATTCAAATGTAGCCGTTCCAGATTTTGTCCCATTTGACTTGCTTTCTGTCACTGTTCATAGTACCGACACGGTCGGATCGCTTTTTGACGAATGCGCGTACCGTCCATCCTTTGACTTGTATTCATTGGATGAAGTCCTGAATCATCCTAACGTCCCTTTAATCTCAACCATTGATTTTTTTGGTAAAGTCAGAAGTTGTTAGTTGTCCTTGTCCATGTTTTCTTCCAATGTAATCTTGAATAAATCGAGGTATATGTATCAGCAGGTTTATGAGTCTGCTGAGATACATATCAGTCAGCTGAACCATATTTAGCTAACTGTCTTTATCTAACTTTTATTTATGAAGTTAGATTACACCTTTTTGCAAATACCTGAGTTCCAATCATCATTCAACTTGTGGAACTTAGACCTTTTACTTATGGTATATGTAATCAGTTTAGGTCATCACAGACTTCCCTAAATTCTGATTACATACCCTTGACATTAATTACTAAGTTTGATCCCTTAGCCTTCATTAACCGAGTTTGACCCCTCAACCTTCAGTCTTCAGCAGGTTACTGATAAGTCTACTGACCTAACTACCCTACTGACCTAGACCAGTCTGCTGACATAAGTCAGCTGACCTTTACAGAGTTTGTTTGATCAAACCTATACAAAGATCAAACTCTAATAAACCTATACATTTGATCTAGACATCTTTTTGCCTTTGCTCTATAACAGGTAGTCTGGCACTCATCACTAAAACTTAGAAATAAGTCCAACAATTTTCCCCTTTTTGGTGATGATGCCACTACCCTCACCTAACAGCAAAGCAAAAAGATTAAAACAAAAACATAAAAAATTTCAGTCATATCTCATTAAAAACAGTTGTTCACAGTTATTACAGTCTAGATGCAGCAAAGATAAAACAGAATAAGTATGCTGATCTACTATCTTCTTTCTCTATCTTGTCAAGCCTTCTCCACTTGCTCTTGGTAGGATCTTATTTCTTCTATCATCTCTCTCATCCATTCATTTTCAATCAGAGTGAAATCAATGTAGGGATTCACTTCTTTCCACCACTTCCATGCTTCTGGTAGAATGAGATTGATTTGATTTACTCTGAATCCTAATTTCATGTATAGTTCTTTGAATTCATCAAGAGAGTCCTTTGCTTTTATGATAGGCAAAACTCCTTTCACCTCTACCACTTCTTCCACCTCTTCCACCTCTGTAATTTGCCCTCAAGGCTTTAACTCTTGCTTCCCAGAACTTTAAGCTCAAGAATGAGTTCAAACCTTCATGAAATCCCTTGTCATGATAAGGTTTCCATCTGTTGTGGTACTCATTCTTGTACTGTTTGAGGAGATCATCAGTAAGTGGAATTCTGCCAAGTGCAGGTTCCCTGAATGCATTGGTATCATTCTCTCATCTTTTCTTATGAAAGATTCTGGCAGCCTCTTTTGCTACTGCTGTTTGGCCCTCTTCCCCCTTAGTGACATCATCAACAAACCGGGACAGTAGACCATGAACACTCTCCTGTGTGATAATCAGATTACTCAGTTGTCCCTCCATAATTTCAGTTCTTGTATCAACTGCAGTAATCCTTGTTTGCAAAGTCTGCTCCAGGAGATTGATCCTCTCAGTAAGCTTAGGATCCAATCCAACAGGTTGAGATGTTCCAGCAGCCTCGGCGGCTTAGGTGCCTCAGCAATGTTTGTCAAGTTTTTGATGGATGGAAGTAAATTGGTCTTTCAAAAACTTGTCCTTCAGTGTATTTCCTTGCTTAATTCCTCTCACTTCTAGGGTAAGATCAGCAAGAGCATACTGATTGGAGGTAATATTGGAGGCAACTGTTTCTGTAGTCCTCCCTCTATTTTCCACCAAATTGATTAAATCTTCAAATCTCTGCTCTTGTCTGTCTAGTTGAGTTCTTAAATTTGCAATGTCATTTCTGACAGTCCTCAACTCTTCCATGACATGTGCTGGTACCCCACCAGACCATTCCTCCAAAGCGGAGTCCATCGGCAGGCTTTTCTACATTGTATTGTTGCCTCTGTCTGCTGATCACCAAGGCATAGCTCATATCCCTTCCAGCAGGGTTAGGTCCTTGGTATTCCTCTAGAATAGGATCAAGAGCTGGTTCTTCAAAGATAGGTACAAATGCCTGTGGGGGTGCATCATCCACATGTTCTTCTTCAGGCATTTGGAATTCCTTATCACTGTAGTCATAGTCCAGCAGCTGCTCATCCTCATTAACAGCAGTCTGCTGACCATCTTTCCCTACAGCGGTCTTCTTTCCAGCAGCCTCTACAACAACAACAGGGGTTTCCTCCAAACCCAAAGTTTGTTCCAACCTTTGTCCAGGTGCTGTTTGAGACTCAGCAACCTGTACCTCCTGTTCCAACCTGTGTGTAGGTGCTGTTTGATCCTCAGAAGCCTGTACCTCCACTTCTTTTCTTGGTTCTGGGAAATTTGTGCCACAATAGCCTGATCAGGGAATATATCCATGTTTTCCTTTTGAAATTCCCCAGTATCACCAATCCTTCTCAGAAGATTTGCAGTGTTGGTTAGAGTGCCTTTAGTGTCATTCCAGTTTTGATATTGATTTGAATCCTCGGAACTGACACTTGGTTCATTATGATCAGTAATCCTTTCTTCACCTGAATCCACAGTCTGCTGATCATCAACATGCTCAACAGGTTCTACAACAAATAAATGATATATCTCACCAACCATCCTGTTTGCACCAATGTCTATACCCTCATTGATTTGTGCCTCAATATCATCCATGGTGAGATGTTCCACATCCTCATCCATCTGTCCAGTTTGTCATTCCTCTGTGAATTGTCCAGCACCAGGAGACTGCTCTACTCTTGGTTCAATAATCATGGCAGTTCCACTGACTCCTCCTGGACCAGAGGGGTGATTATCATCAGAGTCAGATGATGAAGAGTCATCATTGTCACCTCTTGGATCTCTGAACTTGATACCCTCTCCTTTCTGTTGTTCATCAAACAGATCCATCAGTCTTGATTGCAGCAAGGTGGTATCAACCAGATCCAACAAATTTTCCACTCCCAATCTCTCAAAAGCCCATTCTTCAAAGTCTGTCATTGGTTCTGCAGCTGGATTTTGTCTCTTATAATATCCAAACTTCCATTGGAAATAATCTGCAGCCAGTAGGAGTTTAGGATCAACAAACTCCTCTTTCCTCTTTTTCTTATGTCACTCAAATGGCATGAAAGACTTTCTAGGAGCTGTTCCAGTACCTTGCTGACCTCCAAAGGTCTCAACAAGTAAGTTCAAAGTATCTTCCACAGTTGCCTCAAGGTCATTAGGTTGCTCATGTTGGATGTTAGTCCCTACTACCTCCATTTGTACAACACTTGGTTCCCCCTAACTTATATGCTCATCAGCAGGGTTAGCAGCAGACTGCTCTTCCCCCTGAACTATTGCAGGACTTGCAGGGTCTTGTACCAAATTTTCAACTTCCACAGCAGGTGTTGACTCAGTAGCTTGCTGTGGCTCTTCTACAAGTTGCTCAACAACAACTTGTGCAGTTTTAGTAGGCTCAGTTGCCTCTTCTGATGAGGATTTAATAATTTCTACAGCAGGCACAGGGTCAGGAGTCTGCTGTGATTCTCCAGCAGGTTGCTCAACAACAACCTCTACATCCTCATTAGGCTTGATAATAGTCACGGGCTCAGCCTCAATAACCTCTTCTTCCTCTTCTCTTGCTTCTTGTTATTGTTCTTTCTGACTTTCCAAAAGCCTCAATTGTTTACCTTTGCCATGCTTCTTCTTCTTGGTAATCTCTTTCATTCTTTTGGAAAGTGGTTCATCATCATCAACTTCAGTAGACTTCTTCTTTCTACTGGCTTCCTTTTGTTGCTCTCTCAGAATTTCAGCAACAGTCTTCTTAGCAACTACAGCCGGGTCAGTTATCTCAATTTCAGCTGGACCCACAGCAGACTTAGCAGTCTGTGTTGTTTGCTTCTTTGTCTTCTTAGGCTTTAACATCTCTGTTATTTTTCTTGTGTCAACAGCCTTTCTCTTCTCAGTAACCTTCTTTGGTGCAGCAGGCTTGACAACTTTCTTAACCTGCTCACCACCAGCATCACCATCATCTCCATCATCATCACTGTCAGCAGCCTCACCAACTGCTTCTTCATCATCATCCAGACCAGGGATATGATAGTCAATCTCTTTCTTGTACCTGGATTTGTTTATCTTCTCAGGTGCAACATCAGCAATTTCCAAATGATTCAGCAGAGCCTGAACCATTAATCCTAAGGGTAAGGCCTTGGATTTCCTTGTCCCTTCTTTTTCTTCTTTGGCAACCTTCTTCATGTAGTGTATGAAGTATCCAGCCCAATCAAACTTCATACTTCTGCAAATAATCATCATCAGTTCTATTTTGGGTCCTGATAGAGTATCCATGCTTCCAATGAGCCCTAAGATATTCTTTGCAATAATCTTGCTCAGTAGGTTGTACTCATAACCTATGTGTTTCACATTAATGCCTGGAATTGATTTGATGGCATTATTGGTCTTGATTTTGTTAACAAACTCCATTTTTGACAATCCCATTTCCTCAGGATTTGTAGGAGCATCAATCATTTCTGCAAAACCAAAAGCTTCCCTCAGTAGACTTGAGGAAACTTCAATCTCCTGGGCATTTACAGTTGTGGTGAATGCCTCTCTTCCTTCTCTTGTGGCTAAATTTCTCCAAAAGCTAACAACATTTGTATAAGAGATTGTTTCAAATCTTATATTCAGCACATTCTCCAGACCTTCATATCTTCTTATTCTTCGACCAATATGATTGCTAGTTCTGTTTTGTTTGCATCAACAACAAAACCTCTCACACTTTGACTTGTTCCGATTTGAACATCTTCCTTTTCCGCCATTGTAATGAAAAAGAAAAGATGAAGAAGATAGCTTGTAAATCTGTGTTCACACAGTGTAAATATAGAGAGAATCGATCTGAGATTTTTGTAAGTAGACTCTGTGCAGGTCTGCATATATATAGACAGATACGGTTGGGAACTGTCAGATCGCGTACCGTGCATTAACAACGATTAAATATGAGTGAATTCTGTCTTGACACGTGGCCCATTACTCCTCATAACGTTTTGTAACCGTTGGATCGTGTTAACTGCGGTTGTAAATAGGAAATAAATATCCCGCCAAATGCTATTTGACTTTAGTAAGTTTGACTGAGTAACATTTCATCCAGCAGCCTTGTCATCAGCAGACTTGGCTCAACAGCCTGCTGACAAAGTGTCTCAGCAGCCTGCTGATAGAGTCACTCTGCTGATGCTTAAATCCCTTTGTATTGTCCAACTGATAATACAAGATGAAGTTTAATACCAATGACTGATCTGTCAAGTGAGCTCACCCATCATGACAAAGACCAATCCTCTTGGCAACTTCATTTGCTCAATTGTCCAAAAATAAGTACATGGAATTGTTGATACCAATGACTAATCTGCTAAGTGAGCTCACCCAACATAGCAAAGACTAATCCCCTTGGTGAATTCCAGTACACTTCTGATCAGTCAACTTTAATGATTCCAAGTTATGTCCTTAACTTAGCAAATCTTTCAATATCCAATGGTTTAGTGAAAATATCAGCAAGTTGATCTTCAGTAGGGATATAAAGAACCACCACATCCTTCTTCTCAACATGATCTCTTATAAAATGATGTCTCACATCAATATGCTTGGTTCTTGAGTGCAAAATAGGATTTTTAGTAATTGCAATTGCACTTGTGTTGTCACACATGATTGGAATTTCCTTTTCTTCAATTCCATAATCCCTTAACTGTTGTCTTAACCACAGTATTTGTGCACAGCAACTTCCAGCAGCAATGTACTCTGCTTCAGTAGTGGAAGTTGATATAGAATTCTGCTTCTTGCTGAACCATGAAACTAGTCTATTTCCCATTAACTGACTGGTTCCTGAGGTGCTTTTTCTGTCAATCTTGCATCCAGCATAATCTGAATCTGAGTAGGATATGACTTTGAAACTTCCATGTTTAGAATACCAAATCCCTACTCCCAAAGTCTATTTAAGATATTTGAGAACTCTTTTGATTGCACCTAAATGACTCTCTTTAGGTTTAGATTGAAATCTTGTACAAACACCTACAGCAAAGGATATATCAGGTCTGCTGGCAGTGAGGTACAACAGACTGCCTATCATCCTTCTGTATAAGGTCTGATCAACATCTTTTCCTTCTTTATCTTCATCCAGCCTTATGTTTGTACTCATAGGAGTTGATGCCTTTGTGCTGTTTTCCATACCAAACTTCTTCTGCAGCTCTCCTTGGTGTACTTGGTTTGATGAATGAGATTCCATCTTTCAACTGTTTGACTTGTAAGCCCAAAAAGTAGTTCAATTCACCCATCATACTCATTTGGAACTTACTTTTCATCAGATTTGCGAACTTTTCACAAAGTAAATCATTTTCAGAACCAAAGATTATGTCATCAACATAAATCTGGACCAGCAGGGTGCTGTCACCTTTACTGATTCGAAAAGTGTCTTATCAATGGTACCTTTGGTAAAACCATTGTCCACCAAGAATTGAGATATGGTCTTATACCAAGCTCTTGGTGCTTGTTTCAATCCATAAAGTGCCTTGTTGAGTTTGTACACTTTATCTTCTTGGTCTTTAACTTCAAAACCAGGAGGTTGTTGAATATATACCTTCTCTTCCAGAATGCCATTCAAGAATGCACTTTTGACATCCATCTGATATACCTTGAAGTTTTTGTAAGCAGCATATGCCAAAAATAATCTGATTACTTCCAATCTTGCAACTGGGGCATGTCTCATCAAAATCTATTCCTTCTGCTTGAGAATAGCCTTTTGCTACTAGTCTGGCCTTGTTCCTCACAATGGTACCAGATTCATCCAGTTTGTTTCTGTATACCCATTTTGTGCCAATTATATTTGCATGAGTAGGCCTTTCCACTAGTGTCTAAACTTGATTTCTTTCAAATTCATTCAGCTCTTCTTGCATAGCAATTATCCAGTCTGGATCTGAAATTGCTTCTTCAACAACTATTGGTTCCATTTGAGATAGAAAGCATGTAAACATTGCTTCCAGTTGTCTTCTAGTCCTCACACCTTGCTGAATGTTGCCAATAACTTGTTCAGCAGGGTAACCATTGTGGATTCTGGTTAGTTTGATTCTCAGGAACCTCATCTTCAGTAGGGTCTGTTGTAGCATCAGGAGGTTCAGCAGATCCTTGAACTGCCTCAGTAGTTGCATCAGTAGAGTTTCCAGCAGGGTGTTCAGCAGGGGCAGTGTCAGAAACTTTTAAGTCATTGAACCTATCCAAAACTTCAACACATTCTGGATCAGTGACTTGTTGATTATCAGCAGGTTCTGAATCTTCTTCTTCCATTCAAGTGAACTTGGGTTCATCAAACTCAACATGTATAGTTTCTGCATGTTTTAGTGTCCTTTTATTCAGTACCCTGAATGCCTTGCTGACTGAAGAATATCCCAAGAAGATTCTTCATCTGACTTGGGTTGGAAAGTCTTTAATTGCTCCTTATGATTTAAGATAAAACATTTTCTTCCAAATGGATGGAAATAGGATATGTTAGGTATCCTTCCATTCCAAATCTCATAAGGTGTCTTCAGCAGCTTCTTGTTCACCGAGGTTCTATTTTGTGTGTAGCATGTTGTATTAACTGCTTCAGCCCAATACCTTTCAGGTAATAATGCTTCACATATCATAGTTCTTCCTGCTTCCTTAAGAGTCATGTTTCTTCTCTCAGCAACCCCATTTTGCTGAGGTGTACCAGCAGCAGGAAGTTGATGTAGAACACCATTTTGTTCACAATATTCTCTTATCACTTTATTGAGAAACTCAGTACCCTTATCTGATCTGATCTTCACTACTGTGACACTTTTCTCATTTTGTAATCTTTTCGAAAGCTCTGGCATCTTTTGAAGTGTTTCATTTTTCTTATTCATGAATACCACCCAGGTGTATCTTGAATAATCATCCACAACAACTAAAGTGTACTTCTTCCCTGTTACACTTGTTGGAGTCACTGGTCCAAATAGATCCATATGCATCAGCTCCAACACTCTCTTAGTTGATTGCTTGTTTTTGACTTGAAGCTTGATTTAGTTTGTTTACCTTGCTGACAAGCATCACATATCGCATCCTTCTTGAATGTGATCTCAGGTAAACCAATCACCAATTTCTTCTTTACTAACTGATTGATATCATCAAAATTTAGATGATTCAACTTCTTGTGCCATAACCAATTGAGTTCTGACTTTGTATGCACTATCAGGCAGGTTTCTGGAATTGCAGTTGACCAATCCACAACATATATATTTTGTTGTCTTCTTCCAGCCAACACATCTTGATCACCTCTTTCACTGATGACAGTACATATACTTTTGTCAAAAGTGACCTTGTATCCCATGTCACAGAATTGTCCAGTGCTCAGCAAGTTGTAGTCCAGTCCTTCAACATATGCAACATTCCTGATTGTCAGTCCATTCCTTACAAGTGTGCCATAGCCTCTTGTATAACCAGGTGTGTTCTTGTTTCCAAAGTTCACTCTTGGACCATCCTTTGCTAAATAGTTTGACAGACAGTGCTTAATCTTGGTCATATGTGTGGAACATCCACTGTCAAAGTACCACACACCTTACAAACCAAAATTAATACATTTTAGGTACCCAAATCTGTTTGGGTCCATGATGGTCAGTGGTAAGCATGACCCCTGGCAAGTTCCCATAAGGTCTTCTTCTAAAGGTGTCATACTTATGTTCATACATGTATTCCACACATCCATAAGGTTTTACATTTGGTTGTGTAGGATTCATGTATCCTTTCTTGCTTTTAGGTATATAGTGCTATTTAGAGTGATTTTTCTTTTTAGAAGCACCAGTATAACCATAGGTTTGCTGTCTGTTAGGAACAACCCTGTAGTATAGAGTCTGCTGAGGTCCTGCTGAGGTCTTATATAATTCCTCTGCTGAGTCCTCTACTGATCCCATTGCCAAGTTTTTACCCTAGCAGTATTGTTGTATCTGTTGTTTCTATCAGTGGGGGCAGGAATATTCCAATCATTATCAGTTAAAAAACAGTCTACCTTTCCCCCTGAGATAAGTATCCCTTGAATGATTAACGTTTTTGGATTTTGGATTCTTATCCTTGGAATATTTCTGATTTTTACCCTTGTGTGGTTCAGCAGACTTGGTAGCAGGTCTGCTATTAGTAGGTCTAGAAGGTGCATCAGTCCAATTTTTGGATTTATTCTTTTTATTAGGAGCTGTAGACTTTTTTGACTTCTGATTTTGCTTCCTTGAAGCTTTCTCAGTAGAATTTACTGTCTCAGGAACCCTACTTGGAGTTGGATCTTGAGCAGGCACAAACTTAGGACCAATTCTGGCACTAAGTTCAGTAATCTTACTGGATCCACTCATGTTGGATTTTTGAGTTTCAAATCCAAGACCTGTCCTATCACCATAGGGCTTCCCAGATTTGAATACAGTATAGGAACAAGTTTGTTCAGCAGACTCAGGGGCTACTGAAGGTTCAGCAGACTTATGCTGATTTTGTCCAACTTTTTTTTCCTTTCCTTTGAGAATTTTCAATTCAGCTTTCAATCTTTCAACTTTTGATTGAAAAGCTTCTTTTTCTGCCTTCACAATATCATAACCAGATTGTGTTATCCTCAGTTGATTAAGGATGGCATCCAAAGTCTCCTTATTGTCAAAAATTTTGGGATTTGAACCATAGGTGGATTCACAATCACTATCAGCAGGAGTATTAATTGATACAGAATTGTATAGCTCCTCTGTCTCATCCATATTAGTCATCAAGGCATAATCATCCAATTCAGCAACCAATGCAGTGTCATCAGATTCATTTCCTTTATCTGATTCTACTTCATAACCAGATTCATCTTCAGCAAGCATTGCTTTCTTTCCATGTCTTCTTTGTTGACTCTTGCTCTTTTGTAAATCTGGACAGTCAGGTCTAAAATGTCCAGGCTTTTTGCAGTTAAAGCAAAGAAAATCTGGTTCTTTTTTGTTTTAACTCACGACAATCAGGTCTGAAGTGTCCTAGTTTCTTGCAATGAAAACACAAGAAATCATTATCTTTTTTTGTTTCTTCCTTCTTCTTTTCACTGAATTTCTTTGTGAAATTCCTAAGTGAACTATTTCCATTCTTCATCAATAATCTTTTTGCTCAGCAATGTAGTCTGCTCTTGCATCTCATCCAACAAATCATCTTGGGCTGCTGAGGTTTCTTCTTGATGAGCAGCAGCCAATGTTGTAGTCTTTGGCTCTTCCTTTTCTGTCTCAGGCACCAGTTTCTTGCTAAACTCATATGCCTTAAGATTTGAGAACAATTTGAAGGTGTCTTCCTCATGTAAGCTTCTCATTTCTTCTATTGCTGTCACTTTCATCTCCCACACTTCTTTGGCAGGTAAAGCTTCCAAATTTTTTGAATTTACTTCTTCATGTGAGTATTTTACATTCAGGAGGGTGAGTTCATCCATAATTGCATTGAACCTAGATTCCATTTGTTCAATGGTTTCATTTGGCTTCATCTTGAACTCTTGGAACTTCTTCTTTGCTACACTGATCTCGTTCTTCTTTATAGCATCAGTGCCTTCACAAATTAACTGCAACTTGTCCCAAAGTTCCTTGGCTGTTTTGGAATCTTTTACTTTCATATACATATTGCTATCTAGAGTTCTGTAAATGATATCTATAGCAATGTTGTTGAGATTGGCTATCTTCCTATCTTCAGCTGTCCACTCTCTCTTTGGTTTTGGAATGTACTGGATCTCATTATCCACAGTTACAACTTTTGTTATCTCCAGTGGTCCATCTGTGAGTACATCCATCATTTCATCATGAGTAGCAGCTAGATAAGCCTGCATACGACGTTTATATTCATCAAATCGATCCAAAGAACACATCAGCATTGTTCTACCATACTGATTGTTATCCATGATGCAAGTTTATGAAAATTAGAAATTTGAAAATGTTTTCAAAGAATTTTCACAAGTACAACAAGTAGGAATACTTCAGAGCAGAAGCACTGCTCTGATACCAATTGTTGGTCCCTTGAGAAGTCTTTGGTTAAGTTTAGAGTGGGGTGGGGGTGGGGTGAATAAACTTAACACTTAAAACTTTTTGGAGTTAACAAACTCAGCAACTTCGGCGGCACTGGCGATACTACAAGAGTAACTGCGACACTCGTAGTCCGCCGACTGTGAGTCTGTTGAATTTGTGCAGCGGAATTATATAAAAAATAAAGCCTTGTTACTTGTTGTTTAAATATGATAACAAGTATTGGATACTCAGTAGTGTATGTGTGTGAGTTCAGTTGCTAGATTCAGTAAGGTGATGTGCTTGATAAACTAAATGCAGAATATAAATGCAGAAAGTAAGTAGGCAGATTTATAGTGGTTCCAGGTGGTGTAATCCTGTACTCCACTCTTCTCCTGTGATGTTGGAGGTAATTCACTAGAGAGATTCTTGAGATAGCTGTTACAAAAATCTCTATGAAGTTTGTCCTTCACCAATAGCTATGGCTTCACAAAATGAAAACTAGGAACATGTAGGATTGCTGCTCCAAAGTCTTCCACTGGTCCTTGAAGGGTAAGATTGCCTCTTCACCAGCTCCACCACAAGAAACAGTCTTTCACACAGATGTGCTTCATTGTCTTCAGCAGATTTCTTGTAAAAGAAAGGTTGAATCAAATGAATGATTCAGTTGCATCAACTTGATCAAGATGATATGATCAGTAGCTTGCAGTCTTCACGTGTGTAAACTTGATGTAGCTTGAATGCTGATTACACATGAAGAATTTATCTGGATCAGTAGCCTTAAGCTCTGTAGGGTTCAGCAGGGTGTTTTTCTTGATCAGAAATTGAAGCTCAGGACTATATGTATTTTTCTCTTAATGTTCATCACTTGAATCTGAATTAGGAGTCCTCTATTTATAGGTAGGAGTCATTGTGACTTGCATTTGAAATTCAAATGTAGCCGATCCAGATTTTGTCCTATTTGACTTGCTTTTCGTCCTTGTTCATAGTATCGACACGTCGATCGTTTTTTTTGATGAATGCGTCCGTCCATCCTTTGACATGTATTCATTGGATGAAGTCCTGAATCATCCTAACGTCCCTTTAATCTCAACCATTGATTTGTTTGGTAAAGTCAGAGGTTGTTAGCTGTCCTTGTCCATGTTTTCTTCCAATGTAATCTTGAATAAATCGAGGTATATGTATCAGCAGGTTTATGAGTCTGCTGAGATACATATCAGTCAGCTGAACCATATTTAGCTAACTGTCTTTTATCTAACTTTTATTTATGAAGTTAGATTACACCTTTTTGCAAATACCTAAGTTCCAATCATCATCCAACTTGTGGAACTTAGACCTTGTACATAAGGTATATGTAATCAGTTTAGGTCATCACAGACTTCCCTAAATTCTGATTCCATATCCTTGACTTTAATAACTAAGTTTGATCCCATAGCCTTCATTAACTGAGTTTGACCCCTCGGCCTTCAGTCTTCAGCAGGTTACTGATAAGTCTACTGACCTAACTACCCTACCGACCTAGACCAGTCTGCTGACATAAGTCAGCTGACCTTTACAGAGCTTGTTTGATCAAACCTATACAAAGATCAAACTCTAATAAACCTATACATTTGATCTAGACATCTTTTTGCCTTTGCTCTATAACAGTTAGTCTGGCACTCATCACTAAAACTTAGAAATAAGTCCAACAATGAGCGTTGTGATATTGCACGTATGGCGTATGACTCCTCAACAAAACATGCCATCGGATTCAGTTTGTCTCTTCGGCTCGTATTTGATCCAGGGGTTCGAGTGGTGTCTTTTTGTGTTTCATTCAGATTGGTATGTAGTGATGAATTTTACGACGTCCTATTGATTCGAGGTCGAATCCTTTCCAACCGAGGCGGAATGATGTGATCGAAGATGAGACTCCATTTATCCGACATTGTTTCCATGGCATATTTTATTAGATTTTTTGTTATTATTTATTATTAGGTTTTTATTTTATATATTTATTATTTAATTTAGTCCCACATCGGTTAATAGGTGTTTTATTTCTTTCACTGTAGCCTATATAAGGCATTTAGAGTCATTGTACTCATCAGACAAATTTTGATATAAATATATTTGAAGCTTTTAAGCTTTGGTGAGTTTTCTCACGTTGGTGTTTGGTGGATTCCGACACCGGTGTTTGGTGGATTCCAAATGTCACTTATTGAGGTTGTGAGCGAACCTTGTGGGTGTCCATTATACCAAGGTTTTTGGCTACGGGCATTTTCGGATCTGATTCAGATTATGAATCACATCAGGTATGAAGCTTTGAACGTTCCTTTATGTCTTTATCATGGTAGATTAGGTTAGATTAACACGATGTAATTGATCTGCATGTCTAAACGAACCGTAATTAACCATAATTAACTAAAAATAGAACGATGATATTCCGGTAGGAACCACCGCTCCCGCAATTGCGGCGGTCTTTACCGCAATTGCGAGGCACCTTTTAGGTCACCCTATGTCTGGAGATTCGGCATCAGCTAAGTTGATCTACAGGTTTAATTAACAGTAGGTTAAATCTATCCAATTTTGCTTATTGTATATCGTAAATTGACATGAAGGACGATAAATGAAGTGTTAGTTTGGACATAGTCTAGATCAATCCCTAGGAATGTGCTAGTCAATCCACGGTAGCTACTTAAGGAGGTTCTCGGTCTTGAGACGGCACTTTCTAGACTTATAGCATGTGATTTAATACAGCCAACGAAGGAGGTTAACTACACATAGACGTCTAATGTCCTTTTAATGGAAGTAGATAAGGTTAGGAGATTGAACCTGTAGCTAAAACTGAATTAGAAACACGTGTTCTGGTTAAATCGGGAAATTACGGGGAAACGTAGACATAACGATTAGTTACACCAAGTTAGGAGATCGGTGAGGAGGGGCAAACCACTTTCTTTTATGTCTTTATGTTGGTCTAAAGACCATTATTTGTCTTCTTAGTTAGATTTATGAATCTATTATCTATGTTGCATTGTCTCTGTGGGATCGACCTTGACTCACCCTTACTATACTGCGATTGACCTAGTACTCTTGCTAGTATTTCGTGAGTAGAGTGACTTACACAACGGATCACACCTCATCTCTCCAAGCAGTCGTTCTGCTTGACAATTTTTTACACGCTATTCCTGCTCAAACTCCCAAATCACCCACCGTCCCCCAAGTTTGTCCGTTTGTGCATGCCGCTGATTCAGTCCTTGAATATTTTTTTCCTTTTTACGTTCAGCAGCAGCAAAAAAATAGATAGAAAAAACAAAAAAAAATGATACTCCCTATGCCCGCACCAGTTGCAGCTCGGCCTCCATATCAACCGAGACCTTATCTCGGCAAGTGTCAGTTCTATGGAATACATGGTCATTCTGCCAGATGATGCCTGACCTATCCTTTCTTTCAGTAGAGGCAGCCAACCCGCCCTTCGACACCTCGAGCTCCTCCTCGGGCACACCTTGCTTAGTCCAATTCAGATCCGAAGATTCTTGATAGTAGGGTGTCTCATCCTATGACCAATGATCTCAGTCTGTTATCGCTTCCTGAACTCTATGCGGGTGGTGATGCAATTATTATTGGTGAAGGTAGCTCTCTATATCTCATATGGGTTGTGCCACTCTCCCTTCCCATACTTCTACGTTTCGTTAATCTAATGTTATATGCATCCCCACCCGTTTCACAACATTTATTACCAAATCCTACTCTGATAATAATGTCACAATTTAATTCCTACCTAATTCGTTCGTTGTGAAACATCAACACACATGCACATGCCTCCATCAGGGCCAAGCTAAATATGAAGTCTATTATTGGTCCAGTAGTCCCTTTTTTGCCTTTTCAGTCACTAAAGCTTCTTGCACCACATGGCATCATCGTTGTAGCCATCCTCCCTTCCTATTATTCAACACTTGGTTAAAAACAAACAATTTGAATTATCTTCTGTTGCCTTTTCCCCTTGTTATGCGTGTCTGCATAATAAAAGTCATACGCTACTTTACGTTATTCCCGTCCCGCTGTGTTTGAAGAATTTTCCCTACATGTCGAAAACTATTTTTCTGCTAAGATTAATATGCTTTACTCTGATAATGGTACTGAATTTATTGCTTTTCGTCCCCCTATTATTCCGTCGGTTCCCAACCCTAATCCTCTACCTGCCCCTCCCGCCTCTTCTCTACCTTCCCCTCTCACTTCCTCACCCTCTCCTGAACCTCCTACCACGCCATCCACCCCTTCCTCATCCTCAAAGGATTCCTCCCCACCCCACCCCAGACCTCCCTCGCTTCCCACCCTATGGTTACTCATGCCAAAAACCAAATCTTCAAACCCCGCACCCTCCTGAACCTCACCGCCCAACCAGACTCTCAGTTCTCTGATACTCAACCCTCCACTTACAAACGGGCTTCAAGAAGTTCCCACTGACGTCAGGAAATGTCTGAAGATTTTGATGCATAGGTTCGTAATAGTATGTGGTCCCTGGTTCCTGGTTCCCTATGATGATTCTATCAATCATTCCCAACTCAGTTCTCAACATGCTAAATATTTCATGATTGAGTGGTTTAGTGAAAATGTCAGCCAATTGATCTTCAGTGGGTATGTATCTTAGAATAACATCTCCTTTCTGAACATGATCTCTGATGAAATGATGTCTCACATCAATATGCTTTGTTCTTGTGTGTAACACTGGATTTTCAATAATAGATATGGCACTTGTATTTTCACACATAATTGGAATTGTCTTCTCCTCCATTCCATAATCCCTTAGATGTTGTCTAATCCATAGTACTTGTGCACAGCAACTGTCTGCTGCTATATATTCTGCTTCAGCTGTTGATGTAGAGATGGAGTTTTGCTTTTTGCTGAACCATGAAACCAGTCTGGTGCCTAGCATCTGGCATGTTCCAGAGGTGCTTTTTCTATCTATCTTGCATCTAGCATAGTCAGAGTCTGAATATGATATCAACCTGAATCCTCCATCTTTTGGATACCAAATTCCAACATTGATGGCGTTCTTCACATACTCCTACTGCAAATGCTATGTCAGTTCTGCTTGCAGTTAAGTAAAGTAGGAATCCAATGATTCCTCTATACATTTTCTGATCAACATCTTTTCCAGCTTCATCTTTTCCAAGAATAACTCTTGCACACATTGGTGTATCTGTTGTGCCACTTGTGTCCATACCATATTTGTGTATTAAGTCTTTTGTGTACTTGGCTTGACTAATGAAAATACCATCCTTCATTTGCTTCACTTGTAGACCAAGAAAATAATTTAATTCTCCCATCATGCTCATCTGAGATTTGCTCTTCATTAGGTTTGCAAATTTCTCACACAACTTTTCATCCTCTGATCCAAAGATATTATCATCAACATAGATTTGTACTAGCAATGTACTTGTTCCTTCCTTTAATTTGAAAAGTGTCTTATCTATAGTTCCCTTGTTGAATCCATTATTGATTAAGAATTGTGATAAGGTTTCATACCAGGCTCTGGGTGCCTGTTTGAGTCCATAAAGAGCCTTCTTGAGCTTGTATACTTTATCTTCTTTTCCTTTGAGTTGAAAACCAGGAGGTTGTTCCACATATACTTCTTCTTCCAAAAGTCCATTCAGAAATGCACTCTTCACATCCATTTGGTAAATTTTGAAGTCTTTGTGTGCTGCAAATGCTAGAAAGAGTCTGATTGCTTCCAATCTTGCTACTGGTGCAAATGTCTCATCATAATCTATTCCTTCTGCTTGAGAGTAGCCTTTTGCAACTAGCCTTGCTTTATTTCTGACAACTATTCCTTGTTCATCCATCTTATTTCTGAATACCCATTTTGTTCCAATGATGTTGGCCATGTCTAGTCTGTCAACAAGTTCCTAGACTTCATTTCTTTCAAACTCATTTAGTTCTTCTTGCATGGCTGTGATCCAATCAGTATCTTGGATTACATCCTCTATTGTTTTGGGCTTCACTTGAGATAGAAAACATGTTAGCATGTGCTCTAGTTGTCTTCTGGTTCTGACTCCTGTGTGAATGTCTCCAATGACTTGATCTTCAGGGTGATCTCTCAGCCAGTTGAGATCAGGTTGAAGTTGTTCTTCACTTGGTGCTTCCACAGCTTCAGCTTGTGTATCACCTTCTTGCTCTTGTACTGGAACTTCTTCTGTTATATTGACTGGAGGTTCATCTTAATTTCCAAAGTTGTGATTCAGAATAGTAGTTGGTATTGTTGTATTCATATACACTTCCCTTTGTGTTGCTTCTTCTTCTTGATCTTGAAGACTTTCACCATTTGTGTTTGGTTCATCAAAGACTACATGTATTGATTCTTCAATCACCAATGTTCTTTTGTTGAGTACTCTGAATGCTTTGCTGGTGTCTGAGTATCCCATAAAGATTGCTTCATCAGCTTTTTCATCAAAGGTGTGTAACTGATTCCTGTTCAAAACAAAACATTTAGATCCAAACATATGTAAATGTGAAATGTTAAGTTTTCTTCCATTCCATATTTCATATGGAGTTGTTCCATGATGTTTGTTGATGATTGATCTGTTTTGTGTATAGCATGTTGTGTTTGCTGCTTCAGTCCAAAACTCTTTGGTAGCCATGCTTCTGCAATCATTGTTCTGATTGCTTCTTTGAGAGTTCTATTTCTTCTTTCATCTACACCATTTTGGTGTGGACAGATAATTGTTGTAGTACTCCATTTTCTTCACAATAGGTTCTGATAACTTCATTTAGAAATTCTGTGCCTCTATCTGATCTGATCTTGATGATCTTTAGCTCTTTCTCATTTTGAATCCTCCTTAGCAATTCGAGCAGCTTCTTGAGTGTCTCTTTCTTCATGTTCATGAATATGGTCCAGGTGTATTTGGAGACATCATCAACCACTACTAGAGTGTATTTCTTACCACTTACACTTACTGGTGTGACTGGTCCAAACAGGTTCATATGTAGAAGATGTAGAATTCTTGTTGTTGATTGATAGGGCTTTGACTTGAAGGAGCTTTTGATTTGTTTTTCTTTCTGACATGCATCACAGAGACTTTCCTTCTTGAATGTGATCTCTGGCGGGCCTTCAACCAACTTGTTCTTTGATAATGTGTTGATGGTCTTGAAATTTAGGTGATTTAATCTTCTATGCCAAATCCATCTGGTTGATTGTTTATTTTTGACAAGCAAACATGTTTCTGCCTTAGCTGTTCTCCAATCCACCACATACATGTTATCTTCTCTTCTTCCTGCAAGAACCACTATGTTGGTTTGACTGTGAATCACCTTGCATCCTTCCTTGTTGAAGTGTACATTGTAGCCTTTGTCATAAAATTGACTGATGCTTAGCAGATTGAAATTTAATCCTTTAACATATGCCACATTTTGAATCTTCAAATTGTTCTTGAGCATTGTGCCTTCCCCCTTAATTTTACCAGGGTTTTCTTTGCCTCCAAAGGTGACTTTAGGTCCATCAAAAGCTTTAAAGTCAGTGAGCCATCCCTTGTTCCCTGTCATGTGTCTGGAACATCCATTGTCTATGTACCAGACATCCTACAAAACAAATTAATTTTGTTTAGGTACCCAACACAGTTTGGATCCATACCTGTTAGCAGTCATGCCTCCAACTCCTAATGTGTATCCAAAGGATCTTCTTTTTGGATAATTGAAATCATCAACTTCATATGTATAAGGCATGGCAGAATACCTTCCAATGTTTCTACTAGAGGTATTCTTATATTTTTCTCTACTTTTTGGTGCATTTGCATCCCTTTTCACTTTCCAATATGCAGTGGGAAACCTATGTTGCTTCATGTGTCTAGGAACATCCCTTGGTTGGTTTTTCTTAAGCACATGATGCATGACATGAAATGGTTTCTTCTTGTATTTTGGAGGTGCCACATTCCAATCATCCTCTTAAGGATAAAGTCTTCCTTTACCTTTCAGAAAGTCTTTTCTTTTGGTTGACTGGATTGATGGTTTAATCTGCTGTTTCATTGTACTGGGTTTTCACTTCACCGGCACTGGATGAGTGGTTGAAGCTATGAACTGTCCTTTTCTGAACTTTAGTCCATTGTTGGTCCTAGATTCAGAATTGTGTTGTCCATTGTTTCTATTCTCATCTTGAGTATCGTAGCCAAGTCCAGATCTGGATCCAAACCTTTTTGAGGGTTTGTAAGCTGGTGCATTTAAAGGTGCAGTGGTGGTCTTAACTGGTAGGGAGATTTTCTCAACCGGTCTGTCAACACCAGATGTATGATCATCTGCTGCTTGTTGATCATTTGAGTAAGTCTCCTTACTAGTTAGTTCGGCTTTTACTTTATCCAGTTCTTTCTTTAGTCTTTTATTTTCTTTTCTTAGATTCTCACACTCCTGTTCCAGAATTTCATGATTCATCTCAATTTGGTCAAATTTACTCATGAGATTTTGGATTAGGTTTGCAGAATCTAAGAGGAGAATAGAAGATTGTGCAGTGTCAGATGTGGATGCACTTGATGATGAGTATGAACTAGATGTTACCTCAGTTTCTTTTGACTCTTTAGCCATAAGACATAGATAGGATTTTTCATTGTCCGATTTGTCATCATCGAATCTCTTTGTCTTTATCTTCAGGGCAATCAGCCTTGAAGTGGCATTTCTTATTACAATTGAAGCATCTGTATTCATCATCTTTTCTCTTGGTGTCTTTGTTTATGCTTGAATTCTTGTTTGATGATGATCCACCCTTGAATATCTTCTTTTTGCTAAACCTGTCAAAGCGTTTTACCAATAAAGCTAGATGTTCCTTCAGTTCCTGTGTCTCTTTGTTGTTTGCATACTTAAAGTTTAAGTTTGTTTGACTTTTCTGGGGTGTAACCAGTGCACTGGCCTCATTTGCCTCTGCTGGTGCACTGTCTTCGCCGTTCAATTCAAATTCATGAGCCTTTAGTTGAGACATCAGGTTTAGAGTATCAGTGTCTGTAAGATTTGTTGTTCCTCTGATTATTGATGTTATGATCTTCCATCTTTCAAGTAATCCTCTAAGATTTTCAAGCATACTTCTTTCTGAGGATATGTGTGTCCAAGTTGTTGCAGTTCACTGATGATGCTTGAGAATTTTTTTTCCATCTGATCGATGGATTCACCCGCCTTCATTTTGAAGTTCTCAAATTTTTGTTTTGAAACATATAATTTGTTTTCTTTAACTGCTTCAGATCCTTCATTTATCAGTGCCATCTTGTCCCACATCTCCTTTGCTGTTTTGCAATCTTTGATTCTCATGAACATGTTGCTATCTAGGGTCTTCAAGATCATATCTTTTGCAACAAAGTCGAGATTTTCTCTTCTCCTGTCATCCTTGGTCCAATCCTTCTTGAGTTTGTCTATTTCTTTTCCTTGATCTGCTCCTGTGGCTATCACAGTTGTGATTTCGATTGGGCCATCATTAATTACATCCAGCATATCCTAATGAGTTGCTGCAAGATGAGACAACATTCTTATTTTGTATTCATCAAAATTGTTGACATTGAAAACAAGTACCTTAGACATAAAATTTGAGGAATCCATAAGTACAAATAAGATGTATGTATATTTAAAAAGCACAAATTTGAAAACTACTTTGAAAATATGTGATCTCCTTGTTACCAAAAATTGGATCTGAATAGGTTCTGATACTAGGAACACTGCTCCGATACTAATTGTTGGTCCTAGAGAAGGGTAAAGCTATAGTCAGGGGGTGATGACTATAGTGGAGTTTCAAAAACTTTTCTTGTGTTTAAAAGCTTTTGGGCAGCGGATAAGTCCCTTCTTAAAATGTTGTTTCAAAATAGTTTGTTCAATCAGAGATCTATGATATAATTTAGGCAATTAAGTAAATGCAGTAAGGTAAATTGCCGAAAGTAAATTGACACAAGGCTTATAGAGGTTCAGGGTGGTGTAATCCCTTAATCCACTCTTCTCCTGTGATGATTGGAGGAATTCACTATTGTTTTCATAGATACAATAGCCTGATTGTCCTTGACTGCACAAGCTTCACAATCTACAAGACTATCACTCCTTGACTGCAACAGCTTCAGTGACTCAGTCTCTTTCACTGCTCCCTGGGAACAAATCCTTCAGCAGATATCACAAACACAACTCCTTCTCAGATGGCTCTGATTCAGTTGCTTGATTGAAGTGAATTGGATTCACAAACTTGTTGATCAATCTCAATGCTTGATGTTTGAAATGTAGCTCTCAGTTTTGAGTTGATCACTAGATATTTCTTTTTCGTACAGATAGAAGGCTTTTCACTTTGACAAAGTTTTTGCTCTGATTTATGATCGTTCATCCTTGTTTTTCTTTTTCTCTCAATGCCTTCTATTTATAGCCTTGATTATCCTTGATTTGAATTTCCGTCCGTTGGCTATATTAATGAGGGGAATAATACTTTGAGATGTTCATTCTTGTGGTCAAGTTGGTTCTTAGTCTTACGGTTTCTCAGGGATGGACCATTCGTCAACTTGATGTGAATAATGCATTCTTATAGGGTTCTCTCACTGAGGATGTCTACATGCATGGCTCAGCCCCCTGGGTTTGAGGATCTGGATAATCCTCACCACGTGTGCCAACTTCATAAAGCTATTTATGGTCTAAAGCAGGTCCCGAGTGCGTGGTATCAAGAATTGAAAAACTTCATCTTCACTCTTGGTTTCTATAATTCGGCTGCTGACACTTCCGTCTTTATTTATCGTTTGGATTCCATTACTACTATTATGCTAGTATATGTGGACGATATTATTGTTACATGTACTTCTCAGGATCATGTTCAGCACACTATCTCTCAGCTCAATGCTCGGTTTTCTATTAATGATCTTGGGCCCTTGTTGTATTTACTTGGGGTGGAAGTCACTCCTAACTCCTTGGAGATACTTCTCACACAGTCTCAATATCTTCAGGATTTGCTCTGCTGCACTAATATGAAGGATGCTAAGCCTGTCACCACTTTACTCCCTACGGATGCCTTTTCCTCTCTCAATGCCTCTGCCACTCCTCATGATGATTTTACTCAGTTTCGGAAGGTTCTTGGAGCTCTTCAGTATTTGCTATTCACTCGTCCGGATATTTTATTTATTATTTTGTATATTGAATATAGATTTCCTCTAGAACATTCTAGACATACTTACGGTAGGTTTTCAGTTGTGTCTGATATTGTATAGTTTAATCATACAAGCTCACGGTAATAGTCACCTGATAGGTTTCAGTAGACTAGGAATTCAAACTCTCCATAGTTAAAAAATTCAGTAGAGATCTGAAAACCAGAGCTGAAGATTGAAGAACTGAGGGATCAAAATCAATACTGAAGACTTGAAGACTGAGGTTTCAGACTTTGTAATGAATGTTTAAATCGAAGTTAGAAAGTTTATTTTCAAGTAATTCTTTGATGGCTTGAATTAAACTTTACAACTTTGCTATGAAGGCTTGAAGGTAAGAGATGTGATGAAAAACTTCAAGTATGATCAAATATGGTGTACTTTGATTTCACAATAAAATATCAGAGATATTTAAATAATTATTAAGAAGATATTGCATCAAGATTGAGAAAAGCTAATATTCATAAGAGAACGCGAATTCGGACGAGTAAATCATCTGAACAGAATCAGACTTAATGTATTTCAGCTGTAAAGGATACTCAGACGAGATGGGTCATAATCAAAATTGAAAAGTACAATGACTCAATAAATGTCTTTGTCATTTAATTTAAAAGATATTATTCAAGATAAGAATGAAATCGGAGATATATGATGAAGATCAAATCAATGGTCATGCTTAAACTGCAAATGACAGTTGGAGACCAGAATTTCAAGATATTCTATAGGCTGACATCATATTCATGTCTGAAGGTAATCGTACGTGGCACAAAATCCTTTAGGATATTATACATTGCGCAAAACATGTAAACTGACAATATTTTGACACGCTTAAATTTTTGAAAGAAAACTAAGAGACGAAATTGTAATATGCTTTGATTTGGTCCAACTTGTTATTTTATTTCATAATTTAAAATTGAGAACAAGTAATAGCGGCAATAGGTGCTGTCCCAAATTCCTTGCTCCAAAACCTTTGTCGTCACCCTATCCCCCTATTTATATTTTTTTATGTAATATTTGCTCATTTTCATTGATTTATGGCGCAACGTTTGCATAAAGATTATACCAAATAGTATAGATTATAGCCGTTTATTTTTACTCTCTTTTACCTAATATATTTCTATCGTGTGTAAGATTTTAAAAATTAAAGGTGGTAAAGTATGTTACTTGGTACAACCGTCATACAATAGTTTTATTCTAAAATTTATCCATATAGTATCTTCCAAAAGCCGTAAGTCGTCAAAACCCACGTATCCCTCCCCCGCCAAAATTTAGTCGCCGCTTTCTATTGAAAAAAATGTATCGTGTGTAAAGTGATTTATGAAATAGATCCGTAATTAACGGAAGTAATTGTGGAAAAATAAAATAGAAAATAATTATCACGAAAATAAAATTCTTTTTATTAAATAAATCTAATAAAATAACCATTACAGTACAAATCTGACTCGAAACGATAAGAAAATAAAAGTACAATGCATAAAATAAAGGACTAAACATCAAACTGAGGCAAGGAGTTACACTTTCATTAAGACAAATTGCTCCGGTATGATGCTCACGGTAGTAGAAACTGTCTCCCAAGATACAACGGCTTCACGTCTCGGATTTAGAGGCACTTAAAAAATCCGAGCTCTGTCGAACTTACAAAGTGCTCCGACTTCTCTTCGACTCAAGATCTAGAACTATATGAGAGACTCTTTGTAGTCGAAGACACTAGGTAAATTTTTTATACTCTAACCTTCATCAATGAGGTTCTTTATATATTGGAGATGAGGAGCAAATGTTCGAATTTGATTGGTCATATGACACATTCGGCTGACTTTTCCCTCAAGAAAATCCATTCTGGCGTGTTCAACTTGATGGCCGGCCTCATCTTCACTTCTGATTGGTCGGATGACGTGTCACCTGAATGCTGATTGGTCGGATGACTCAATCACACGAATTCTTGAATTCTGATTGGTCGGATGACACAATCACATGCCAAAAATTAATTTTTGGTTAATTTCATAAAGATATTTTGTCCAAATAATTAATAGCAACAACCTGGCTAATCATATTAGTAGTGTCTGCAACTCGTACATCATGAACACCAACATATCTTTTAATTTTCATGTTGGTATGCAGCTCTGAGTTGGACTTGATCGGATTTTAAGGATTATATGGATGTTGTGCTTATGATCAAATCAAGGTGATAGTTTAATTAATGAATGTTAATATTGTTGGAGAAAAAGCCCTCTTTGAAGGGTTGAATAGTCAACTTTAGCGCGATTTACGGATAGGCTCCGATGTATATCATCGAGAGTTAATGATATCATTAAATACTCCATACGGAGTAGTTGATGATGGGCTTTTGAATCACTCGATTCGGATATCGGGTGAATGAGAAATTAATGCCTAAAGTTGGTTGAAAATGTGTTGGAGATAAGAGTTGAAGGGAGTACCTCAACTCAATATCCCACATTGGAAAGATGGGAGACTTGAGCTCCATATATAAGGGCTAGTGTATGCTATTATGAATGTGCCCCAAGGGGCAAGGCACTTTTGTGCAGGAGGGAGGACTTAGATATTTCCACGCGCGCGCGCGCCGCCGCCGCCGTCCGTCCGGCCGGCTCTGCTCGTGCTCGGTTCGGTTCGGGTGTTACTATCAATTTTTTGGACAAAATTTCGTATGAATTTAACCAGGAAATTAATTAGTTAATCGTGAGGCGGTTGGAAGGTTCCAGAATAATGTGGAAACGAATTCTGATTAATTAAGTTAAATCGGTCCGAATTAATTAAATTAAATTCGAAATTAATTAATTAAATTAAATTCGAAATTAATTATTTTCGGCCAGAAATTGCTTTTCTTGAGGGAAAAGTCGAGCAATTAAATCATCCAACCAATCAGAATTCAGAAGACACGTCATCCGACCAATCGAATTGTGGAAATAGTTGGCCAATTTTAATTAATATTTTTCGGCCCTATTTCTTTTCCAAGGGGAAAAGTCGATGATGTGTTCGCCAATCACATTCAAGCATTGGCTCCTCCTCTCCACTATATAAAGAACCCCAATGATGAAGGTTGAAGCATCGAATTTTCTCTTGTGTCTTTCCACCACAAAAAGAGTCATATAGATCTAGATATTGAGTCGAAGAGAAGTCGGAGCACTATGTAAGTTCGCCGGAGCTCGGATTTTTGAAGTGCCTCTAAATCCGAGACGAAAGCCGTTGTATCTTGGGAGACGATTGCTACTACCGTGGGCACCATACCGGAGCAATTTGTCTTAAGGAAAGAGTTCCATACTCGCCTCGGTTTGTCTTAGTCCTTTATTTTGTGCATACTACATTTATTGTCTATTGTTTGAATCAGATATGCATGATGATATTTATTTTGTTAGATCTACTAAATAATATGAATTGTACTATTCACATGATTTATTTTCTAGATTAATTTTCCGTAATTTAATCCGTAAATTACGGATCTGTTCCGTAAATCACTCCACGCACGATACACTATCCCAACAAGCTTAAGACAATTTTTTTAGATTTTTTGTGTGGTATATGATGTTGTTCAAATTGCGATCTACTAAAAGGATATAGATCCGGTGTGTTTTCTTGGATTATAAGCCCCTGATTAGTAGTATCTTGGAAAAATATATACAAATTATTTGTTCAGCACTGTTGTCGTTGCAAACAAGTTGCTTTACCTGTTCTTTAAATTAGATAATAAAGGTATCATGGCATCTGATTATTTTGGATCAATAATGATAATAAAAGGAAAAGGAAAATTTAGTGTGTGTACGTATGCTTTTATATTGAAGCTGATGGCTTCCATTCAGTAAATTAATTTCTTTGATGAGCAAATAATTTATTTATTTGGGTGGGTGAACGATGATAATATCAAACAAAGATATTGATATTTTCTGTGCTAATATCATTAAGTATGAATTATTCTGTGGGCAAATATATTTTGTCCTATTGGTCCGGTGATATAATTTCGGGCGTCGAATTAATTATTGAGGTAGGCATATGCGTTGCTTATGTGAATGGCAAATCATTGAATTTTCTTTCCGCCACGTATAGGCTGGGGTCGTGATTAGTTATTGACTAGATCTAGTTACTTTGTTTATGTCAAAGTGGAACCTAATATAATATATATATATTTTTTTGATTGTATTTTGAGGCCTTGCTTTAGTCTTGTAGTAGATATCATGTTTATATAAATGTGGAACATTAACGGGCCAATTCAGTTTGCTTCCTTGGTTCTACTACTACATAATCATATTGATGAGATTAATGGAAGTAATCAATAACCATAATCATATTGATGAGATTAATGGAAGTAATCAATAACCATCCTGATGTTCATTGACTATTGATCATATGAATGGTTTGAAAAATCTTTTGGGTGGTATTAGTAGATTGACATGCATATTTCTCTATCCATGCTCCGTTTTCTATTCGAGTGGTAGTATTCGGATTGGTTGACGATACTTAAAGAATTACTATATCAGGATGTAAAATTTAGTTGCACATGAAATGATTGATGAGTTTGGTGCAATTATAATGAGGTTTTGGTGGGTATATACTCGATAAACAAAGTGTATTAATTTTATTTGATCACGATTGTTGTGCTGTTTCTTTAAACAAGGAACTAGACTTCTCTGCAAACCGAGCAGGGAAGATGAACTAAATAATATGAGTTATTTTTGTGGCTTTGAATGTGAAATTTCTTCTATCTTTGGTTCGTTGGACAGAAATGAAGTGATACACCGAGGTGAGTCCGAGGTGGTTGTGTCTTTGTGACACGTGTGTCGGTGACTAAGGTGGCACTAAATGTTGCTTCTCTGACTAGGTAATCTCATCCCTTGGATGCGAGAAGTTTGGTGGTGCAACGAACGATGTTGTAAATGATCAACCAAGTTGATCGGTATGTTGACAGTGAAACCGTCGTTGAGCACAAAAGTGATGCTCCGTAGAGAGCCATTGAGATTGGCTTTAAGATCTCGCTTACATGCTTGAGTAATGTTGTTTGTGACACTATGACTAGGACTTGCAAATTTCAAATCCGTTCATCCTTTGATGAACATGGTGTTGTTACTAAATTTGAAATTTGATCCTAATCACAAGTGTCACATATCTGTTGAAGCCATGTTGGCTAACTCACCGGTAGACCGGTAGAAAGGAACACAAAAACCTCTAGATTCATGCAAACTAGAGTTGATAAAAGTATTATGTTACTTTTATTAAGTATAGCACCGAATATTATGATGTTTAAAAGCGGAAAGCGAAGATAAGGCTTGTGATGCCTCGAGGGTTATCGAATGAAGTGAGATAAACATAGCAAACGGATGAGATGTATCCGTAGGGATTGTGATGGTGGATATGATGTATTGTTTCATGAATCTTGCTAAGGGCCCGGCATTATTCATCAAACAACTACAACATACACACCTCGGTCAAACGGTAATGCTAGACGCAAGAACCAAACTCTTAAAGAGTTGATGGATGCTATGTTAATAAGTTCGGGTTTACCTCGAACTTGTGGGGGAAGATGTCCTCTCAACGAAATTCATTCGAACAAGATCCCTTCAAAGAAGAAGGATGACACCCCATATGAGTTGTGGAAAGACCGAGGTCTAGCTACAAATTCTTGGAAATGTGGGGGTGTTTGGCTAAGGTAGAAGTACCTAAACCAAAGCAAGTAGAAATAGGACCTAAAATCATTAGTGCCTATTGTTTTGGTGCATAAATCGATATCAATGATGTACATGAACATGTCATCATCGAGTCTAAGAATGTGTGTTCGTTGAAGATCTCTTTCAATATAAGGAAAAGAAGAATCAAGCTTGAGTAAGCGGACATGTGAGTCTTAAAGAAGAGTGTCATCCTCAAGAACTTGAGGAGCTTCGTTGTAGTGTAAAGGCTAGGACTCCAAAGTCCTTTGCTCCCGATTTTTTGACCTATGTGGTAGAAAATGAACCGGGACATATCTTTGAGGCAATGTCAAGTCCATAAGCTCCTTTTACGGAAAGAAGCTATATGTAGTGAAATAAAATCCGTCATGCAAAACCACACTTGGAAGTTGATTGGTTTCCAAGTGGATCTTCAAGAAGAAGTTAAAGATTGATGGATTTATTGTAAGGCATTGTTGGTAGCCCGAGGGTATCGACGTAAAAAGTAGGCCTTGACTTCTTACTCACCGATTGTGAGAATTACTTATATAAGGGTTCTCATTGGTATAGCTGGAGACTATAACCTGGAAATCCATCAATTGGATGTTTGTGGTGAGTTGGAGAAGAGATGTACTTGGAACAACCCGATGGGTTCATAGTTCCAGGACAAGAGAGTAAGGTGTGTGGACTTGTTAAGTCTCTCTGTGGCTCGAATAATAGCCAGAGCAACGGCATATCAAGTTTGACAATGTCATGTTGTCAAGTGGGTAGGACATATATATGTCTACATGAAGAACACACCCGTGTGATAGTATGTCTATGGCATGCGATAATGGGAAGTACTCGAGAGTATCATGAATACGGAAAGGATGCTAGCAAGGAACTTCGATGTGAAGGACCGGGAGTTGCCGATTTGATACTAGGGAGTAAGTTCTCTAGACTATTTGATGGACTTGTGGTGACAAACTCATTATATCGAGTCTGTTTGGAAAGATTTAATGTCTTTGATAAAAGTCCCTTTGAGCACTCCACTTGACCTAATTAAGAATAAAGGTGAACCCGTGGATCAACCGAGATATTCTCAAGTGATCGGAAGTCGATGTACATAACCATTTGTACACGACCGGACTTAGCATGTGCAGTGAATAAAATGAGTAGGTTCACGAGTAATCCAGATCACAACCATTGGAAAGCCTTAAATAGGCTGTTGAGGTACATAAAGTACGCTATGAGTCTGGGATTACGATATATGAGATATCCGGCAGTATTAGAAGGATAGTGTGATGCCAACTAGATATCCGATACGAAAGATTCGAAGAGTGGATGCTTATTCACGATTGGTGGTGGTGTTGTGTGTCTGGAAGTCTACAAGACCAACGTGCATAGCTCATTCCACAATGGAAGCCGAGTTTATAGCCTTGTATAAGGTTGGAGTAGACGTCGAATGGCTTAGGAATTTCCTTGAGGATATTCCATACTAGTGGCTGCTATCAGCATACACTGCGATAGTAAATTGACTATAGGAAGGGCACATAGTAGTGTGTATAATGGTAAGTCTCGACACATACGCCGTAGACACAATACCATTAAATAATCGATCTCTAATGATGTGATTTCCATCGATTATATAAGGTCGAAGGAGAATCTCGCGGATCCGCGTAAAAAAGGTTTAGCTAGAGATCAGATGTCAATTTGACAACCGGAATGGGACTGAAGCCTATTACGCATGTTTCCTTGTAGTGGCAACCCAACCATATTGACTGGAGATCCCAAGATCATGGTTCAAAAGGGACATCAAAGCTATAAGGAACAGTCCAGCACTTACCCATTTTGAGAGAATAAAAGTGCTATCTGCAGAGGGTGTGAGGTTAAGCTTGGCTTTTAATGATTCCTATATCTTGATATTCAAGTGGGGTAGGGCAGAATACCCTTGATAGGAGGTCACCTATGTAAGTGCGAAGTGGGGCCGCTTCTGTGAGGATTTTGAGGCTTAAATTCTCTAAAGCACTTTCTGAAACCAAGTGTTGTCCAGGGCCGAGACGGACACAACCATGAGAACCGAAAGGTGCTAGGGGAAATATTGTGTGAGTGCTATTGTCTTGGTTTACACTAAAGGTGAACAGTTCAAGACCTAGTTCACCGATTAGCCGAGTAAATCCGATAGTACTTCACTAAGGCAGGTTCAAGGCCAGAAGCTACCTCTCCTGATGCAATATTTTTCCGTCTGACTTCTCTTCAGAGTCTGCATTTGCATTTGCATTAATTTTCATTCATGTGGGGGATTGTTGGAGAAAAAGCCCTCTTTGAAGGGTTGAATAGTCAACTTTAGCGCGATTTACGGATAGGCTCCGATGTATATCATCGAGAGTTAATGATATCATTAAATACTCCATACGGAGTAGTTGATGATGGGCTTTTGAATCACTCGATTCGGATATCGGGTGAATGAGAAATTAATGCCTAAAGTTGGTTGAAAATGTGTTGGAGATAAGAGTTGAAGGGAGTACCTCAACTCAATATCCCACATTGGAAAGATGGGAGACTTGAGCTCCATATATAAGGGCTAGTGTATGCTATTATGAATGTGCCCCAAGGGGCAAGGCACTTTTGTGCAGGAGGGAGGACTTAGATATTTCCACGCGCGCGCGCCGCCGCCGCCGTCCGTCCGGCCGGCTCTGCTCGTGCTCGGTTCGGTTCGGGTGTTACTATCAATTTTTTGGACAAAATTTCGTATGAATTTAACCAGGAAATTAATTAGTTAATCGTGAGGCGGTTGGAAGGTTCCAGAATAATGTGGAAACGAATTCTGATTAATTAAGTTAAATCGGTCCGAATTAATTAAATTAAATTCGAAATTAATTAATTAAATTAAATTCGAAATTAATTATTTTCGGCCAGAAATTGCTTTTCTTGAGGGAAAAGTCGAGCAATTAAATCATCCAACCAATCAGAATTCAGAAGACACGTCATCCGACCAATCAGAATTGTGGAAATAGTTGGCCAATTTTAATTAATATTTTCGGCCCTATTTCTTTTCCAAGGGGAAAAGTCTGATGATGTGTTCTGGCCAATCACATTCAAGCATTGGCTCCTCCTCTCCACTATATAAAGAACCCCAATGATGAAGGTTGAAGCATCGAATTTTCTCTTGTGTCTTTCCACCACAAAGAGTCAGTCATATAGATCTAGATATTGAGTCGAAGAGAAGTCGGAGCACTATGTAAGTTCGCCGGAGCTCGGATTTTTGAAGTGCCTCTAAATCCGAGACGAAAGCCGTTGTATCTTGGGAGACAGTTGCTACTACCGTGGGCACCATACCGGAGCAATTTGTCTTAAGGAAAGAGTTCCATACTCGCCTCGGTTTGTCTTAGTCCTTTATTTTGTGCATACTACATTTATTGTCTATTGTTTGAATCAGATATGCATGATGATATTTATTTTGTTAGATCTACTAAATAATATGAATTGTACTATTCACATGATTTATTTTCTAGATTAATTTTCCGTAATTTAATCCGTAAATTACGGATCTGTTCCGTAAATCACTCCACGCACGATACACTATCCCAACAAATATGAAATCAACCTTGGGTAAATTAATTTTGTTGATGTCTGCATTGCTATTCAGTACGAATCCAATAGTGATTTCTTGTTTTAAAAATGAATAAAAGAAGGTCTCCATCGAATTCACTAGCCAGGATGTCCGTCGGTCTCGTCACAAAGGTCCGGAATTCAGTCCGCCGCCTCATTTGGATGACTCTCATCTACTTTCTTCGTGGCTTCTCCCCCCTCTAGTCTTTTTATCAGAGCAGTCAAGTTATCAGCCTCCACCGTACTCATCTATTGAGCCTCTGGACCTCTTTGATGGTAGTCGAGTCTTTCATGTTGAGGAGAGCTTAGATCTTTTTTGGGTTCGCCTCGATCCCTCTTTGGCTAACCATAAATCCAAGAAACTTGCCCGCCTGGACACCAAATATACATTTGGCCGGATTGAGCTTCATCGAGTGTTTCTTAATGTTCTCGAAGGTTTCTTAGAGATCAGCGTTGTGGCCTTGGCGGGATAATTTCAAAACCATGTCGTCGATGTAAGACACTATGTTCTTCCCGATCTGCAAGATGAAGACATGATTAACCATTCTCTGGTATGTTGACCCAACATTCTTCAACCCAAGTGGCATCATCTCGTAACAGTACAACCCCCATCAACTCTGAAGGCTATCTTTTCTTAGTCACATTCTGCCATTCTGACATGATGATATCCGGAATAGGCATCCATAAAACTTAATGTTTCAAAACCAGCGATTGAATCCACTAAGCGATCAATACTCGAAAGGGCGTATGGATCCTTAGGGCATGCCTTGTTGAGATCTGTGAAATCAACGCACATCCTCCACTTACCGTTGTGCTTTTTAACAATCACTTCATTTGCCATCCAATCGGATAGGTTAGCTCTTTGATGACACCAGCTTGTAGCAGTTTATCGATTTCAACCTTTATAACGGCATGTTTCTCTGTAAATAACTGTCTAGACTTTTTTGTATTCGGGTGAAGGCCGGGTCGATGCTTAGTTGGGGTAGCCCGATCTCGGGCTCGACTCCTCTCACGTCCGTTACAACCCTATGAAAACGCGTCTAGGTTGGGCTTGAGGTTGAGAGATCGGCCCCTCTTCTTCTTGATCAGACAAGTGAACTCAAATCTTAACCTTCTGATCGGGATAGGCTTCATTGATTATGACCTCAATCAGTTCATCTTTTGCCGTGAAATCGGGATCGTCTCTGACCTAAAATGTTTCACATTATTTTTGGGGGAGCGAGTTCGTAACCATATTGATTTGGTGGGGCCTTACTAAGAACTCTGGATGTTCAATTCAAGCCCTCTTGTTTTCGGAACGGGTTATCCGGACATGCTCGAGCATTTACCCCGGATGGTTGACTGCAACCCCAATCATGTTTCCTACTTGGAATTTGACCCTCTAATCTTGGATGGAGACTTGAAATAGCCCGAGGGCCGTGACCCCTAAGATCATGTTATAACTTGAATGGAGATCAACCATGAGGAAAGTTACATTTTTGGTTAAAAATGGCTCGTAATCGAACATTTGCACCTCGATGTCGATAACGCCTTTCTCCTGATCCTTGTCTTTGGTGAATCCTTCGAGGATGCCAAAATGAGGCCTCATATGTGATTCAAGGAAGCCCAACTTCTTGAAGCAGTCATAGGAAGCCCACCACTCACCTCTCTATCATTATGTTGAACATAAGATCCCCTTGATTGGTCTAGGGTGGCGATGTATTTGTCCAATGCGGGCGACCTCGGTGGGGGACAAACTCGCTGATAGGAAGTGTTAAGTGATTCAGACGGATGAGCTCTTGATTGGTTTGATGTATCCTTTCCAGATAGGTAGCATGAGCAAACAATGCTTTAGCGTAGAGTTTGTCATATGCCTCTATCTCCTCACGGGGAGTTGTTGGTGCGAACTGGTTGGCCGAGATGTCTCGCCCGCGTTCCTTCCTTTGTTTTGATCATTAGCGACGGCGAGCTGGCTGAGAGCTTCCTTGGACCTCGCTTTGTTATGCAATTAAAAGTAAACTAATCTAGCAATTCAAGTTTAAAGGATTAAAATCAAATTATAACGAATGAACAAGCAATTGATCCACCTATCCTATCAACATTCAATTCTAAATCGGATTAATTCGTGATCTCCACTCAAGTCGTGATTCACCTAATCGAAGGCATAAGCTCCTACTCTCGTAGACAAGTTCGTTTCCTAATCTTTTATCTTTCGATGTTAAAGATTACGTCTTTCTAACCTAGGCGTGAAATCTTTCAATTTCTAATCTAGAAAGTCAATCTAATAACTCTCGTTTTAATTAGATCGAAGATCTATTCTTTTATCACGGTGATCTATCGTTAACATGATTTTCATCAAATAAACAATCATCAAAGCAAGCATCTTTCGATTAAACATGCAAAAACATACGAAACATGATAAAAGAAACGAACTTGAAATAGATACTCACAGATTAATCACGAATCAAAACCGAATTGTTGAAGGAAGGCTTCACAACGCTTGTTCAAGAGGGTTTTAGCCTCTTAGCATCCTTGTTGCAACTCGAATTGATGAAATAAAAGACATGAATCTATCTAATCTAATCTAGGAATTAAATTGCATAAAAGTAGATAAAAACTGTAGAAAAACGCAGCCAAGCTGCCCCTAGGTTTTTAGGGTTCGAATTCTATCTATGAGATTGAGAAATCGCGCCTATTTATAGATTTTTAGGTCGGTTTAGGCTAAGGCGGTGCTTGGACGCCCGTCCACTATCTTGGACGCTCGTCCAACTGCTTCTGGACGGAGGTGAACGCTCGTCTATGCAGCGTTTGAAGGCTCTGAATGTAAATCGCATCTCGAACGCTCGTTCGGTTGAGCAAACGCCCGTCCACCATGGACGGACCGTGGACGCTCGTCCATCGATCCGGAACTCGATCTCTTGATCATTATCTCTTCCTTCTTCCATCTTTATCCTTCTTTTCTCATCTCTATCTCGATTTAGCTCGAATTATATCAACATTTGATCATCAATTTAGCCTCCAACATGTATCTACATCACATTAAGACATCGCAAAACGTAACACAATCCAAATACTCATAAAACCATAATCAAAACACGTACACAACCTCATTTTGCGAATAAACTAATTAAAATCTCACTTGCTTAATAAATCATTTAAAACCACATTTCCTATGCAAATCATATGAATTATGGAGGAGAACATCATAAAATACAACGTTATAAAACGTATAAATTCACTCTTAACAACTCCCCCACACTTAAACTTTGCTCGTCCCGAGCAAAACAAAACAAGATAAAGGCTCGGAAAGAATATAGACATCTCAACACATATACCATATAGTCAATAAATTAGAAGTTCACCCGTGTGTGTGTGCATAACCATAGCAAATTTCCACTAGATCCAAACTTGAATATTTCAAGCAAAACCAGCTAATACCCCCTTCAAACTAGTAATAAAAGATACTTATAAGATGCACCCTACAAAATGGAACATATCCCGGAAAAGATGATAGAACACATTTAAGACCTTTCCGACATACTTAGAGGATAATCCCTACAGCATATCCATCGGTTTATACTGGGGATAAGATTAACGATAACTAAGTCTCATTTCATTCTTTTCTTACCAATTCTTAAGTTGATTCAATTGATTTCACATTTAAACACACATCAGAATAAGCTATTGCTCATCATAGCAGAATAGGACATACGTGGTATACCCTACCTTACTCAAATCATAAAGTAGCTTCTTCGATTTGTCGTGAGCTTTTGGTCATCATAGTGGAATAAAACATTTCGAGATAATGCCTTACCGCACTCAAATCATCGACCTTGACCTTCCGACACACACTATTGATTTCATTATTAACTCAACTTTTTCAAATGACATTAGTTACGTATTACTTATCACATTCAAACTTCTAGATATTCACAAGTACATCGTACTTGGAACTCAACACAAACTATCATAAGTCTCACGATATGAACATTAGCACTAAGCACATGACTTATAAGGAATCAAACATCACTAATCAAAAGGGGTATAACTTTATAATATAGCTCATCATTTACTATGGCATGTGAAAAAGAGTGTCGGGTGAAACAACTAACTTACGAAACATACGGCATACAGCATCAATGAATACAACAAACCGAACAAAAACATGCATTGCTCACTCGAGACAAAACAAAAATTTTTAAAATTTAGCTCATTTTTGCATAAAAATAAAATCATGTAAGCAAATGTATAGATACATATCGACTTATCCCCTCCCCCACACTTAAATTACAGCATGTCCTCATGGTGTGCAAAAATAAAAAAGAAACAGAAAACTTAGCTGATTCGTTGTTCGAAAGGGAGCTATTCTGGAAGTGGGTCGACCTCACCCAGAAATGCTCAACGAATCCAGTAGACTGTGGACCATCCACCGGAAAACTGAAATCGTCTAAAGCTCACAATCGCTATCGAAAATATCCTGCACACTTGAAAAAACAAAGAAATACCACGGGGGATACAAGGGATTAAACCATATCGCGCAAAAGTGATAGAGGTAAAGATAAGAGGAAATCGTAAGCAAAACAACACTTCGACCCTGTATAAGATTAGGACGGCTGACTGACAAAAACAACACAATCCTAATAAGATTAAAACAACTAGAACAAGGAAAAATAACTAAAGAAAGAAACTAACATAATAAGGGATATCTAGGATGCCTCCTAGTAGCGCTAATGGTTATTGTCGTTAGCTCGACACATTTGAAGCTCAGCCTGGATCAGGCCATTTAACCTTTCTGCCAGCCACTACCTCGTTTAAGCTCCGGTCCGTAGTGTGGCTGCAGAAACAACATCTAACACATAGGGTAAAATCTTTTATAGCCTTCCAAACTCGTTTAATCTTCCCCATGGCTGATTCTTTCTTCTCTGATTCCTCTGATGACGTTTAAGCTTTTGCTCTTTTTCATACTCCTCCATATCCCAACTACCTGCTAGAACTTCTGCTGATGAACCAATACCGTCATTCTCGGAGAATAAATCGGATGAAAACTCGTCAAACTCATTGACCTCTGTAACACCACATCCGAGAATATCGAGAAATTTAACAATCAAAGGTTTTTCTTTAGGTTCACCAATGTAGTGCTTGCACCTTTGACCATTAACTCGAAACGGTTGGTCTGGATAACCGCGTAGTTCTAGAACACCTCCAGGAATGATTTGGAGAATCTCAAAAGGACCGGACCAACGTGTTCTCAACTTCCCAGGAAACAAATGTAACCTAGAATTGTATAAGAGAACTTGCTCGCCGACACTCCGGAATTCTCTCTTCTTTATCTTGGCGTCATGGAGTAGTTTCATCTTCTCTTTACTAATCCTGGCGCTTTCATAAGCTCTGGAGTCTAAATTCATCCGGCTCATGCAAGCGCCGCAATCGATGTTTCCCACAGATTGGGAATCGAAGTTCAAAAACTTCGTAGCCCAATACGCCCGTGCTCTAACTCGGCGGCGGATGGCATGGCTTACCGTAAACCATTTGATATGGCGATGTACCCATAGGGGTCTTATAGGCAGTCCTATATGCCCAAAGTACATCGTCCAACTTCAGACTCCAGTCTTTTCTAT
Organism: Gentiana straminea; assembly: GCA_036785695.1. NCBI lineage: Eukaryota > Viridiplantae > Streptophyta > Magnoliopsida > Gentianales > Gentianaceae > Gentiana > Gentiana straminea. The sequence goes on from JAVUPR010000479.1 coordinate 7,557,135, forward strand.
GACTATTCACCGTCTTCTCCAGGATTTTCTTAAGACTCTGGTTGCTTCGCTCAACCTGACCACTAGTCATCGGATGATATGGTGTGCCAGTTTTATGGCGAACACCATACTTCTCGAGGACTTTTTCCTAAGGTCGGTTGCAGAAGTGTGTCCCTTCATCACTAATCAAGGCACGTGGACATCCAAACCTCACAAAGATTTTCTTCTTCAGAAATTTCATGACCGTTTTATGATCATTGTGAGGAGTGGCAATTGCCTCCACCCATTTCGAAACATAGTCAACGCAGACTAAGATGTATTTGTTGCCACAAGATGATGGGAATGGTCCCATAAAATCGATGCCCCAAACATCAAAGACTTCGCATTCAAGGATGGGTTTCAACGGCATGTCAAACCGCGCCTTGTCGAGTACCGGTTCTTTGGCACCTATCACAAGCTTTACGTAGAAAGCTTCTACGTCCTTAAAGATCGTGGGCCAATAGAAACCGGACTGGAAGATCTTCGCAACCGTTTTCCAAGGACCAAAGTGACCACTGTGGGTCCACTATGGCATTGCTCGATTATATCGCGTTGCTCGGATTACGGAACACATCTCCTAAGCAAACCATCTTTACGGATCTTGAAAAGATAAGGTTCATCCCAAACGAAATATTTCATATCGAGAAGAACTTCTTCTTCTCTTGATAAGACATTTCGGGATCGAGATAACGGGCATGAAGGTAGTTTACAATGGAGGAATACCATGGAACATCGGGAGGACAACCGTCTATCAACATAATGTTTTCTAGAGGAAAGTAAAGATCTATATCATCCGGTTCATCCTTTTCCTCACTTAACATTCTAGAAACGTGATCCGCCACTACATTTTCACCGCCCTTTTTATCTTTAATTTGAACGTCAAACTCTTGGAGGGTCGTATCCAACGCGATAAGCGCGGTTTAGCTTCCTTTTTGGTCATGAGATAACGCAAAGCAGCGTGATCAGTCCACACAATCACTTGAGCACCAAACAAGTAACTACGAAATTTATCCATAGCAAAGACTACAGCTAATAATTCCTTTTCAGTGGTCGTGTAGTTAACTTGAGAAGGATTTAGTGTGTGACCGGCATAATAGATAGGTCGGAACTTTCCGTTAAGCTTTTGCCCTAAGACCGCACCATTTGCATAGTTGGATGCATCACACATAAGCTCAAAGGGTAGGTTCCGGTCCGGAGATATAAGTATTGGAGCGAGAGATCGTCTACTCTTAAGCTCCTCAAACGCGCGCTTGCAATTCTCATCAAAATCAAAAGTAACGTCTTCTTTGAGTAAAGTAGACGGGGGCTTGGCAATCTTTGAAAAGTCCTGGATGAACCTCCTATAGAAGCCGACATGTCCGAGAAAACCTCGGACCTCCCGAACATTCTTAGGATAACTCATCTTCTCAATAGCTTCAACATTGGCCTTATCTACTTCTATACCTTTGGTGACACTTTGTGGCCAAGAACTATGCCTTCATCTACCATGAAATGGCATTTTTCCCAATTGAGCACTAAGTCCTTTTCCACACATCTAGACAACACCGATCAAGATTATCGAGGCAATCGTCGAAGGATTGACCAAAGACCGAGAAATCATCCATAAAAATCTCCATGCACTTTTCAACTAGCCCGTCAAAGATTGCCATCATACACCTTTGAAAGGTGGTGGGGCATTACGAGAGACCAAATGGCATCCGCCCGTGGCGAATGTCCCATAAGGGCAAGTGAAAGTGGTCTTCTCTTGGTCAACGGGATCGATGGGTATCGGAAGTATCCCGAATATCCATCCAGAAGCGAGTAGAATGCGTGCCTGCTAGACGCTCAAGCATTTGATCAATGAATGGAAGGGGGAAATGATCTTTCATTGTGACCTCATTGAGTTTTCTATAGTCAATACGGACTCTATAGCCCGTAACTAGCCTCAATGCTATCTCCTCTCCCTTCTCATTCTTCTCAAGAGTAATTCCCCCTTTTTTGGGGACTACCTGAGTCGGGGACACCCACTCACTATCAGCAATGGCGTATATGATACCCATATCTAGAAGCTTAATTATTTCCTTCTTGACTACTTCTTGCATGTGAGGGTTAAGCCTCCTTTGGGGCTGTCTTACACGTTTAGCACCCTCACTAGTCTTGATCTTGTGCATGCAGATGTCGGGAGATATCCCTCGGATATCTCCCACCTGCCATCCAAAGGCTTTCTCATTTTTGCGCAAGACGTTTAACAGTTTAAGCTCTTCTATTCGAGATAGCTTGGCAGAGATGATCAAAGGAAGCTTGTCACCTTCTCTCAGAAATACATACTTAAGATGTTTAGGCAACGGCTTCAGAACCAAGTCTACAGGGGGTTCCTCTAGACTTGATTTAAGATCTCCACTCTTCAACTCAACATCGTTGAGTTTACTTAATGGCCCTACTGCCAAAGCTTCTTCTCTTAGCTCATCCTCGAATTCAGCTGCTAAATGATCTAGATTGACCATACCATGATTGTTTAGATTATCGATCAATCGCTCATATTCTCGCTTCTACACGGCCATGACTTGCTTGTCCATGAAGTCATTGAAGTCATCGAACGTCTCCTCAATGGAAAAGCCGGTTGGAGAACCGGAGGGTACTTGAATAGATTTAGAAACACTATAGCTCACCTCTTGGTCACCCACTCGAATAGTCACTTGCCCACCATCACAATCTATGAGGGCTCTAGTGTAGAAAGGAAAGGTCTTCCAAGAATCGAGGGACATTTTCATTTTTCTCCATATCTAAGACATACCGTCAACGGGAAAGGTAAACCTACCAACTTGAACCAATACGTCCTTTAGGATCCCCGAGGCTTTCTTTGAAGATCTATCGTGACCGCAAGTTCATGGTAGTGGGTTCTAGAAGACTTTGTAAACCCATTTGCTTGCAAATAGATAATGGCATCAAGCTTATGGATGCACCCGGAGTCACATAAAGAATTTGGAAAGACTAGGCCTCCCATCTGCAATGTGAGCACGAATTTTCCGGGGTCACCTCTTTTGATTGGTAAGTCTGGATAATTGATCATTGAACAATCCTCACCAATTGCCTGATCCATTTCTGCTAACTTCTTCTTCGAAGAAACAACATCCTTTATGAATTTGGTGTACTTAGGCATCTCTACCAAGACATCTGACAATGGAAGATTAACCTGAGTATTTTTCAACAAATTGAGCACCTTTTCGTACTTCTTATCCTCAATCAAAGGAATGTTGCTCTTTCTCGGTGGAAATGGAAGTTTCTTAAGGTCATCCTCAGAGAAAACCTTCTTTGAGGATGCCTTGCTAAACTCTGTCTTCCGGATCTTTCCAACGAACGGACTTTTTCGATTTCTTAGTAGTCGGGGAATCGGCCACCGACTATCATTTAACTCATCGGTCCTCGGGGGATCGGCCACGAGGATCCTCAATTATTTCACTTCTCGGGGAACAGCCACCGAGGACATCCGATCGATTCTTTATTCCTCAAGGGATCGCCCACACGAGGAATCTCAACTCTTTCTTCTACCAGGGGATCGCCCCACGATTTGCCTTCTCGCACCAAGGGGATGATGGGTGCTCAACTTCCCCTCATGCCTTACCAATGGCAGGAGGGGCTAGTGGTTTCCCTGGAAGCCAGGGGGACCACCAACTTGAGAACCACTTCTCAAATTCATTGCACTGGCCTCTTCTCTACCGTACGGAGGTGAAGGTACCAGGTCAGTGCATTGACTGCTGCTTAAATCGGCCTGAGCGACTTGACCGCCTCTTGGATTCTTTTCCGTGAAGCCGGGCAAGCGCCCGACGGTCTAGAGGCTAAGCGCTCACCAATTGCCCGATTTGCCTCTCAAGACTTTTCATCGTCTCGCTTTGCTCCTCCCGAAATGAATTCCATTCGGCTTTTATATCGTCCTGGTGGGAGGTGCCTTGAGAGTTTTGAAAGTTACGGGGAAATGGCCGGCTTGGCCGACTTTGGAATGCGAGAATTAGAATTGGCGGGCCAATTCGATTGAACTTTCTTTGTGGATTGGAAGAATTATAGCTTGGGTTCGATTATAACCAGGGTATCTATTGAAGTTCGAATTAGGATTAAATCCCGAAGACCGATTAAACCCTTGGTTTTGGAAAGCTGTTACGCCGAGAGAATTGGTTATTGAATCTCGATTTGTCCGGCCGAGAGAAAGCATTGACTTCCGCATTCGCCCAATCATGGGACGAAGCGAGCCGTGTGCCCCATGCTATCACATACTTGGCATGTGATTGGATTATCTTGTCCATATTCATGAACAAGCATTGACTTGCCGAGCGAGAGGGGAAGAAAATTGACATTGGCCGGTCATATGGCCGGTCGATCGACAAAGCATGCTTCACAATACGAGAACTTGAGAGTTCGTGAAAGTGAAGGAGCCCGATAACTCGGGTAGGGGCCGGTGTGAGAGGTCGTCGGTTGAGAAGGTGCCATCTGCTTTTGCGGTATGGCAACAAGACTTTGCATAGTCACCTCTTCGACCTTGGGAGGGGAGGAGGTGCTCGGATGGCTTGATAAGAGGGGGCATAGTTATATTTGGCAATGTCCTCGAACAACGCCCACCCCTCATCGGGTGTTTTCTTGAGAAATGCCCCACGGAGGAACTATTGACCATGCCCTTGGTGAGCTCGGTCAATCCACCGAAGAAAGTATGGACTTGCCTTTGCTTTGGCAAGCCATGATGGGGACACTTTGCGCGGGAGAGACTTAAACCTTTTCCACGCATCAAAGAATGACTCATTTTCCAGTCGACGGAATGTGAAGATTTCGTTCGACAATGGGCTGTTTTTGAAGGAGGAAAGTATTGACTTAGAAATTCCTTCTCGAGCTCGGCCCACGTAGTGATGGATTCGAGAGGGGAGAGAGTGATACCACTCGAGTGCCTCCCCCGTAAGGAAAATGGAAATAGTTTAAGCTTGATGGCATCCTCGCTTACATCTTGGATACGGGTAGTACCGCATATTTGCAAGAATGTGTGTAAGTGAGTGTGGGGGTTTTCGATTGGAAACCATGAAAAATTGATGCATGCTTTGCATCATCCGAATAAGTCCGGGTTTAAGCTCGAAGTTTGGAGCGTAATGGTAGGCATGACGATAGCCGGGTTTATGGTGACTGTACCGGGCATGGCATAGTCGGCCAACGTCCGTCTATCTTCCGCTGCCATTATTATTATGTCTTTGATTTCTCCTGCAGATATTGCTCAAATTCTTGATCAGAAACCTAAACTACGAAAAATTTAAAACAGAAAAACAGAAAATACTAAAAAGGGGAAAAAAAAACGTGTTGAAATCTTCTGAGCCCAAAATGGAAGGGAAAACAGTGGATTTTGACCTCGAAAACGGTGTCGGACGGCCTCCGGCGATCTGCCACGTCGTCGGCGTCGGAACGAGCTTTCCGAATTGGGGTCCTGCGCGCCAATCCGACACTCGAGCCGAAAGTTATGGCCAAAAATACTATCAAGTGCTAAAATGGACCCTTTTATCCTAAAATTTGATCGTGAAAGGTGTGGAGTCAGATGATTCAACCTAAGAAACCTACCTACGACACTTACCTACGAAAAAAACGAGAAAACCTTATTGAAATAAAAATAAAAACTAATGGTAGACAGACGGACGGGCGTCCAATTAATCTGGACGGGCGTCCTCCTGGAGGAAGAACTGGACGGGCGTCTGTATGACCAGACGCTCGTCCAACTGGAACAGATTCGAACAGAGAGCAGAAAAAGAAACGATAACAGAAAACAGAGACTAAAACTCAAAAACAAAAGTCTATACTACAACTAACAAGAACAAATATTAATTAACAGAAAAAAAAAACAAATAAGTAAAAACAACTAAATCACCAACGAAAAACAGAAATAAAAACAAAAACCTAACCTAAATTACTAAAAACAAAAACTAGACAACCGTCCGGTTCCCCGGCAACGGCGCCAAAAACTTGTCCCGGATTTTATCAATATAAAACAACAAGTAATAAACCGGTTAACCTCAAGTGCAAGGATCGTAGTACGGAGGCTAATGCCGGGTCGATCTTACGGGGAACTAGACGAATGTGAATCCTAGCTTTTGTTTTTCAACTAAACTATTGTCACGAAACTAACCTAAACGAAGAACTAACCTAAACAAATATGCATAAAAGTAACTAGACAGAGGAAATTAATCCAATGCTAGGCAAGATTGAAAGCGATAAAAACTAGAGTGCAATTAAAAGTAAACTAATCTAGCAATTCAAGTTTAAAGGATTAAAATCAAATTATAACGAACGAACAAGCAATTGATCCACCTATCCTATCAACATTCAATTCTAAATCGGATTAATTCGTGATCTCCACTCAAGTCGTGATTCACCTAATCGAAGGCATAAGCTCCTACTCTCGTAGACAAGTTCGTTTCCTAATCTTTTATCTTTCGATGTTAAAGATTACGTCTTTCTAACCTAGGCGTGAAATCTTTCAATTTCTAATCTAGAAAGTCAATCTAATAACTCTCGTTTTAATTAGATCGAAGATCTATTCTTTTATCACGGTGATCTATCGTTAACATGATTTTCATCAAATAAACAATCATCAAAGCAAGCATCTTTCGATTAAACATGCAAAAACATACGAAACATGATAAAAGAAACGAACTTGAAATAGATACTCACAGATTAATCACGAATCAAAACTGAATTGTTGAAGGAAGGCTTCACAACGCTTGTTCAAGAGGGTTTTAGCCTCTTAGCATCCTTGTTGCAACTCGAATTGATGAAATAAAAGACATGAATCTATCTAATCTAATCTAGGAATTAAATTGCATAAAAGTAGATAAAAGCGTAGAAAAACGCAGCCAAGCTGCCCCTAGGTTTTAGGGTTCGAATTCTATCTATGAGATTGAGAAATCGCGCCTATTTATAGATTTTTAGGTCGGTTTAGGCTAAGGCGGTGCTTGGACGCCCGTCCACTATCTTGGACGCTCGTCCAACGGCCTTCGGACGGAGGTGAACGCTCGTCTATGCGGCGTTTGAAGGCTCGAATGTAAATCGCATCTCCGAACGCTCGTTCGGTTGAGCAAACGCCCGTCCACCATGGACGGACCGTGGACGCTCGTCCATCGATCTTTGGAACTCGATCTCTTGATCATTATCTCTTCCTTCTTCCATCTTTATCCTTCTTTTCTCATCTCTATCTCGATTTAGCTCGAATTATATCAACATTTGATCATCAATTTAGCCTCCAACATGTATCTACATCACATTAAGACATCGCAAAACGTAACACAATCCAAATACTCATAAAACCATAATCAAAACACGTACACAACCTCATTTTGCGAATAAACTAATTAAAATCTCACTTGCTTAATAAATCATTTAAAACCACATTTCCTATGCAAATCATATGAATTATGGAGGAGAACATCATAAAATACAACGTTATAAAACGTATAAATTCACTCTTAACAGTTATCGAGCTGAGTACGTGCATCGTACTAAGGTACGTCCTCGCCTTGAGGATTCACATGTTCTTCAGGGTCTTCGTGTACGGTATTTTGACACATTGTCGCGTCAGTAGCATGTATGGTGCCCTTACCCGTTCTTTTGGCGGTTATGGGTAGGACCACATGCAATGGGCCCCCTACAACTTTTGTTTTTGACATGTTAGCGTCGGAAATGGTGATCTGCTTACGTGGAGGTGTTATTGATGAAGAGGTGTTGGCTTGAGAGAAGATTTAACGACTAGTGGCGTCTTCAAAGAGTATTTGGGGTTTTAAAGGAACAAGAGGAATATCTTGCTAGATTTTTGAGAATCTAGGTGAATATCTCGTAAATCTGAGGATTCTTGATGAACTGGATGAAGATTCTGATAAATATTCAACCGGAAAAGTAAAAAGGACAGCTTTGGAGCGTGTAGAAAAGGACGCCTATATGAAGCTGGATCTAAGAACAACAGCAACGAAACTCAGATCTGACCAGAGAAAAATTCTAGAACGCGTAGATTTCCCGGTAACAGAGCCAAATGATAATGCCGAAAATATCAGGAATGAGATTTAGTGGATGTTTATGAGAATATCTGGATTAAAGGTGATGTTTGGTTGTGTTTAGCTCAAGAAATATATGAAGATATAAATAACACTCAAGAACACAAAGTCATTCGACAAATTGGTAGAGCTTGATTTGCTTTTTCTATTATGCCCCCCTTTGAAGGGTAAAAGGTGCCGCTATTTTTATAGGGATTACATTGTCGGTGATTACATGGCAGGTACAAAGAGTACATGTAGTTCGTAAATATAAAAATATGGGTCGCGCTCTCGATTATGCATCTCGGCCACTACGGACTCTTCACATGTAACTTGACTTTGCTGCCTAGTCGAGCGGGCTGCGAGCTGAGGGGTGGTCGACTCGGCCCCCAGTGCTTCGTCTCGCCTTGTAGATGGTGTATGAAGGCTTTGTTACCGACGCCCCTTGTCTAACCAATGATAAGTATCGTAATGGTGTGTGGCGGGCTAGATTATTCTTGATCTAGCTCGTCTTATATGGATGCGAGTTGATTGGGCCAAAGGCCATATTCGTTATTGGGCTTGTATGGAGGCCCAACTTGAATCCGAGGACTTCTTTACGGGCTTGACGTATCACTACACATTAAATACGGTGTGAACTGAAAATATATTAACACAAATATTATGCATGTGTGTAAATAGCTAATAATAATATCTCGTCTCCGTCTCTTGGCTCAGCTTCCGGAACGGGCATCTATTGTATCTTATGCTAACTATGGTTGACATTGTATTTCATGTGATGAAATGTCCAATATTTAGATTCTTTCCATATTTTGTTTCCATCAACGTTGACCAGTGACCACTCCGGTTCCTTTTTGTTGTTTTTTTCCGTCTACATGGATATTTGAATAAATTGACGTTTATCGGGTACTCTATACGAATTCTTTATTTTATAGTATTAAATACACATTTTTATGGTCTATGGAATCTTGATCTAAAATAAAATGTAGCAGATTCTGTATTTTACATTATGCATGCGGTAGATATAAAGAAAAATTTACAGAATCTGGCTGAATGGGCTGTAGATGTAAAAGAAATTTTACAAAAGCGTTATTTTTACTAAATATGATTGTTGAAATCTCTAAAATAAATATTTTAAAGGATTTATAGGTTCTACTTCAAATGCTATTACTTCACACCGAGCTGGGTATATATCTCGGTCTCTATATATCCATTTTTTATAATGTATTTATTGAATTGGTGGGTTGTGTGTCTGTATATTGGTTGGCACATGCAGGGGATCCTTTTAGGTATAAAATGACGAGTACGTCCAAAGAGTAAATACCAAGTTTAACACTATAAATTGAAACTAAATTTAACTATAAGATCATATACTCTTTAATTTCACACAAATAAAAACTTATTTCCTTCTTAATTTTAAGGAAAATGGAAAAGCTTCCTTGCATTGTCTTTCTTCTGCTCATTATCACTTGTAAGTCAAGTTTTAAATTTTTTAAATTTTATTTTACGATCGATTGTTTGTTCATCTCTTTGAATGAAATTTTACTACTACATACTCTCGTTTAATCCTAGCAGATTCCACTATGGCGGCTGCTGAAGCTAATGAAGGAACGAATGGAGCAACAATCTCACCAAAAAAGACGACACCAAATAAGCTTTTTGGGTTTACTTCTTTCCAGAAAAACGAGGATGATGCACCGGAGGCTTGTGCCGGAAGAAATCTATGCCCTAACGGAACTAGTTGCCGCGGTGAGTGCAGATGCGTCTTCGGGGACTGCTATACTCCTCTAGGACAGGGAGGAGACTGATTCTAAAATCTTTTTTGAAAAGGGGTGCCAAGAATAGACACAATTTCAAATTTACAAAGTACTTACATTTAGAATAAACGGGTGAACATGATAACTAAGTTTACTATGAGGGTTTTTCTTTATTATTATGGTTGTCCGTGTATCTTCGTTTAGATTTTTTTTTGAAGGGATCTTCGTTTAGATTTGTGGTTTTTATTTGTGACGCCCCGTTTTCGGATCCTGTGTCCTTATCCGGAAATGAACGCTCGGCACGTATATAACTTAATACTTAATTCAATTATATACGCAAGCCTTATGTAATCAACATCAGAGTTAAAGCGGAACAAGAAAAGACACGGAAAGCTTATATGACATACGACATCGAATAGAATATTAAACATCACCAACTATTCATCATACACGTCAGAATGTTTCAAACAAGCCAAACTGTACCAAACTAGCATATTACAACCAAAGGAAACCATAAGTTTATACAAGTAGTCTAAGCAAAAGATATAATATCATATATCGTCACCCAAAACGGAAATAGGTAAACTAGTAAAAAGAGCTTCAAAAGCCATCAAGAGCTCACTAAGTACACGTCTTCCTCACATCCTGCATCATCTTTTCGGGGTGGGAAACAACATAATAAAGGAGGGGTGAGTACATAAGCACTGAGTAAAAGCAAGAACAACCGAATCTAAAACAAGCATTATCATTACTACCACATATGTATAAAAACTCACTCCCCTCTAATAGTCTCACTAGTAAAACTAAACCAATCAGGGGATTTGTTACACACAAGATCTAAGAACACTTTACATGGTGAGAATGCACCACGACATATCCTCAACTCCTCATATGGCATGGCTGCTACCCATGTGGGAGACTACCCAGTCCACGCAGTGGCTATCTTTGTGGAGGGGTAATAGTCCCAACCTGCGAAACATAAACGTGCATTACCAAAGACCAAGGTGTTTTATCTTGTAGACTCTCAATTATGTTCAGGCGTTGTTAAGCTAACCATCTAAGTTCATTTCACATAAAAGGCTTCCTAGGGACTTCTAGTCCTAGGCCGTTCTATATCATAGCTTAACACATTGCATAGAAGACGTAGGTTACAAAACACTACATCCCGCAAAGTCAAGTGATTTGTTCCGATGCTCCCATACTTATTCCGCGGAGGAGGTCGGCACGGTGCGGAGCCAAAGCCACCAGAACCCATACACCTTACTTTACCACATAACATATAAGATTTTGCACTAACACATGCTCAAATATGGTGAAAACATATTTAAAAGATTGTGGTTGAACAGCCTTTTACCTCAGATCTTTGAAGAAAATCGTCGTTGTGAATCTTGTAGTGTGCTTGATAGTGATATTATGCTAATACTAAGTTGTCTTTCTACAGGAATTCAGGTGTACTACTATTACTCCAGCATTATAAAAGTATTTTTATTTCTGTATGTAATTGAAATATATATCATATATGCATGTATTCACGGCAAGGGTTTATATAGCCATTTACACAAAACTTTAGTCATACAAGGGAATAACATGGCTGTGTATATTATTGCCACTAAGCTTTAACAGATGGTGAGTTATTAGATAATGTGGCCAACACTTGGATATTGGATTGATACTAATCAGCAATATATGTTTCGATGTAAGTATCAACGTGGCTTCAAGAAATTCCAAGCTAGTCAACTTGAGGTACATACATATATAATAACTCATATATAATACATACATACAATAATTATTTATATGTTATATAAATAAGATAAGAGACAGATACATGCACATTTATGCATAATTAATAATAACTTTAATACAATTACCTAATATTTGTGATTGATTTGTCGATCCGACGGGTAGATCGATTAGAAAAGATAAAAAATAAATGACTTAATTAATTATAAAGTAATTGTAATATCCCGATTTTTGAAAAAGGGCAATTCGGTCTTTTAGCAAAAATCAGAATATTATGTTATTTGATTAAGGGAATTAAAGAAAAAGGAAAAGGATTAATTGGATTTTATTAATAAGGAATAATTAGATTTTAATTGGGATTATAAAAGGAAAACTAATCCTAATTTAACCTAGTTGTTGTTTTACGTAAAAATCTGAAGAGGGGCGCAAGTTTTGAGGAAAAAGGGGAGAAGAGGCTTTCGATTTTCGAAGTTAATCCATTGCTCTTTTCAACAGACATCTCAAGAGAGAAAGGATCACCGCGAGAAGAGGATCGTTTTGGTAGCAACAATTCTTAAATCTGTTAACGTAAGTTTTTCCCTCATCGTTCTTATTACTAGGGTTTATTCATCATCGTGTTAGGCTGTGTTTTTCTGAGTTGAAACATCGTAGTGATCGTCTTTGGATTGATCGTTTTTAGGTTGGAGTTAAAGGTTTAACCTTTCCAAGACTTTGGTAGCTTTGGATCGTTGGACCACGTAAATTAAGGTAGCGTGGTGTTCTTATCGTATGACTAAGGTGTCGTAAGGTTGTAGAGCAATTTGTATGTTATTTGCACTGTTTTTAGTCTGGTTATGTTGGAGTTTGGGTTGGAAATCGTATTTACGCAGTTGCAGATTTTCTGGGTAAATCCCAGTCAGACAGGCGTCCGAGGTAGTGGTAGCTCAGACGAGCGTTTGGAGTTTTACGGACGGGCGTCTGAGGGTCCAGTTTTGATACAGGATGTGGCTGAATTTCACGGACGGGCGTCTGGAGGTTGGTGGACGCACGTCCAAGTCAGACGGGCGTTCACATAGGGTCAGAGTTATTAGAGAATGTGGCCAACACTTGGATATTGGATTGATACTAATCAGCAATATATGTTTCGATGTAAGTATCAACGTGGCTTCAAGAAATTCCAAGCTAATCAACTTGAGGTACATACATATATAATAACTCATATATAATACATACATACAATAATTATTTATATGTTATATATACATAAATAAGATAAGAGACAGATACATGCACATTTATACATATATATTAACAATAACTTTAATACAATTACCTAATAAATGTGATTGATTAGTCGATCCGATGGGTAGATCGATTAGAAAAGATAAAAAGTGGATGGCTTAATTAATTTTAAAGTGGGAAGATAATGGTAACATTAGTATACCCATAAAATCTCTGAAATGACATATTTGCCCTTTCGTGAAATTACGGGGTATCACATCCTTCCCCCCTTAAAAGAAGTTTCATCCCCGAAACTCAGACATACCTGGTAGGTCAAGGAATTCAGAAAACTCTGAAGTCATGTCGCTCTCAACTTCCCACGTAGCCTCGGCGGGTGTATGGTTGCTCCACTTATCCAATACCAAAGGGATCTTTCGATTTTTAACCATCTTCACTTTCCTTTCAAGTATTCGGACCGGTCTCTCTTCATATGATGGATTTTCCTTGATCAACTCCGGATCCACATCAGCTCCCACATCTAACTTAGTCTAACACATTTTCAGCATTGAAATGTGGAAGACATTATGGACTCTTGATAGGGATTCTGGTAACAGCAACCGATAAGCTAAGGGTCCAACCCTTTCCATAATCTCAAAAGACCAACATAACGAGGGCTCAACTTTCCTTTTTGCCTGAACCTTCTTACTCCTTTCATTGGCGAAGCTCTCAGATATACTTTATCGCCAACTTCAAATTCCAAAGGTCGTCTCCTCACCTCGTCTCAACTTTTCTGTCTGTCCTGAGCTGCCTTCATATTCTGTCGAACCAAAGCAACTTTTTCTTTCGCTTGTTGTACTAACTCTGGCCCGGTAATGAGTTTCTCACCAATCTCATCCCAATAGAGAGGAGTCCTTCACTTCCTCCCGTATAAGGCTTCGAATGGTGGCATCCCAATGCTTGCGTGAAACATATTGTTATAGGCAAACTCAGAAACTGATAAGTAGTTCTCCCATGAACCACCTACCTCCAGAACACAAGCCCTTAACATGTCCTCGAGTTTCTGAATGGTCCTCTTAGATTGTCCATCCATTTGCGGGTGAAAGGCTGTGCTCATATCCAATTTAGTGCCAAAAGCTATCTGTAGGCTCTTTCAAAATCTACTTACAAATCTGCTATCTCGATCCGAAACTATCAATACTGGAACTCCATGTAGTTTCACTATGTTATCCAAGTATAAAATCATCAACCGTATTAGGGACATATTCTCCTTAACTAGTAGAAAATGAGCTGATTTAGTCAAACGATCAACAATGACCCATATCTTATCAAAACCATGTTTGGTACGTGGTAGTCCACTCACAAAGTCCATTGTGATTTTCTCCCACTTCCATTCTGGAATCTCTAAGGTTTTAAGCAAATAACCTAGTTTTCTATGACCGGCCTTAACTTTCTAGCAGGTGACACATCTAGCCACAAACTCTGCGATCTCCAGTTTCATAGAGGGCCACCAGTAGTATTGTTTTAGCTCCTTATACATCTTGTTTGCCCCGGGTGAACTGAAAAGGATATCTTATGGGCTTCTTCCATCACTGTCTTCCTTAGATCACCCACATTTGGTACACATAAGCGGTTCATAAACCATAGGTTACCGTCTTCATCCAACTCATAGCCACAAGCTGGCTTAATCCTTGTCACTCTATTAAAATCAACCATTACTGGATCTTCATCTTGTTTCTCATAAATCTGGTCTCGTAATTATGATCTTGCTATCAATGGAGATACATAACATACCTTTTCATGTTGGCCCAAACCTGGTAGGTCCATTATATATACTTATCTGCTCTATCACTTTTGGCACACCGATCATAGCACTTATTGCTCTTCGGCTAAAAGCATCTGCAACAACATTGGCCTTGCCAGGGTGATACTGAAAATCTAAGTCATAGTCTTTCACAAACTCAAGCCATCTCTTCTGTCTTATATTCAATTGTTGTTGAAGAAGTACTTAAGTCTATGATGGTCCATGAAAATATGAGCCTTGACACCATAAATGTAGTGTCTTCAAATCTTCAAAGAAAACACCACTGCAGCTAGCTCCAAGTCATGTGTCGGGTAGTTCCTTTCATGCGGTTTCAACTGTCGTGAGGCATAAGATATTACCTTTCCATTCTGTGTCTATACACAGCCTAATCCATGTCCCGAAGCATCTATATACACATCATAATTATCAAATACTTCTGGTAATGCTAACACTGGGGCTGTAGTCAACCTCTCCTTTAGCATCTCGAACGCCTTCTCACACTCGTCGCTCCACTCATATCTTACGTTATTTTGAGTGAGTTGGGTGAGAGGGGATGCAATCTTTGAAAAATTCTTTAACAAATCTCATGTAGTAGCCTGCCAAACCCAGAAAGCTTCAAATTTCTGATACTGTTGTCGGTCTTGGCCACTTTGTAACTACCTCAATCTTTACATGATCAACCATTATTCCTTCTCCTAAGATTACATGACCCAAGAAACTTACGTGGTTAAGCCAAAACTCATACTTGTTGAATTTACCATAGAGCTTCTTCTCCCTCAAAGTCTGCAAAAAGATTCTCTGGTGCTCACTGTGTTCCTGTTCATCTACTGAGTAGATTAAGATGTCGTCAATGAACACAATGACGAACTTGTCCATACAGGTTTAATTAAAAGTAGGTTAAATCTAGCCAATTTGCTTATTGTATATCGTAAATTAACATGAAGGACGATAAAGTGAAGTGTTAGTTTGGACATAGTCTGGATCAATCCCTAGGAACGTGCTAGTCAATCCACGGTAGCTGCTTAAGGAGGTTCTCGGTCTTGAGACGGCACTTTCTAGACTTATAGCATGTGATTTAATACAGCCAACGAAGGAGGTTAACTACACATAGACATCTAATGTCCTTTCAATGGAAGTGGATAAGGTTAGGAGATTGCACCTGTAGCTAAAACTAAATTAGAAACACGTGTTCTGGTTAAATCGGGGAATTACGGGGAAACGTAGCCATAACGATTAGTTACACCAAGTTAGGAGATCGGTGAGGAGGGTCAAACCACTTTCTTTAATGTCTTTATGTTGGTCTAAAGACCATTATTTGTCTTCTTAGTTAGATTTATGAATCTATGTTGCATCGTCTCTGTGGGATCGACCTTGACTCACCCTTACTATACTGCAATTGACCTAGTACTCTTGCTAGTATTTCGTGAGTAGAGTGACTTACACAGCGGATCACACCTCGTCTCTCCAAGCAGTCGTTCTGCTTGACAATTTTTCACACGCTATTCATGTTCAAACTCCCAAATCACCCACCGCCCCCCAAGTTTGTCCGTATGTGCATGCCGTTGATTCAGTCCTTGAATATTTTTTTTTCTTTTTACGTTCAGCAGCAGCAAAAAAAATGATACTCCCTATGCCCGCACCAGTTGCAGCTCGGCCTCCCTATCAACCGAGACCTTATCTCGGCAAGTGTCAGTTCTATGGAATACATGGTCATTCTGCCAGATGATGCCTAACCTATCCTTTCTTTCATTAGAGGCAGCCAACCCGCCTTTCGACACCTCGAGCTCCTCCTTGGGCACACCTTGCTTAGTCCAATTCACCTCCGAAGATTCTTGATAGTAGGGTGTCTCATCCTATGACCAATGATCTCAGTCTGTTATCGCTTCCTGAACTATATGCGGGTGGTGATGCATTTATTATTCGTGATGGTAGCTCTCTATATCTCATATGGGTTGTGCCACTCTCCCTTCCCATAATTCTACGTTTCGTTAATCCAATGTTTTATGCATCCCCACCCGTTTCACAACATTTATTACATGTTTCAGAATCCTACTCTGATAATAATGTCACCATTGAATTCCTACCTAATTCGTTCGTTGTGAAACATCAACACACATGCACATGCCTCCATCAGGGCCAAGCTAAATATGAAGTCTATTATTGGTCCAGTAGTCCCATTTTTGCCTTTTCAGTCACTAAAGCTTCTTGCACCTCATGGCATCATCGTTGTAGCCATCCTCCCTTCCTATTATTCAACACTTGGTTAAAAACAAACAATTTGAATTATCTTCTATTGCCTTTTCCCCTTGTTATGCGTGTCTGCATAATAAAAGTCATACATTGCCTTTTGGTGATTCTACTTTACGTTATTCCCATCCCGCTGTGTTTGAAGAATTTTCCCTACATGTCGAAAACTATTTTTCTGCTAAGATTAAAATACTTACTCTGATAATGGTACTGAATTTATTGCTTTTCGTCCCTTCCTATCCTCTCGTGGTATTATTCACAACCTTTCCCCCTACACACTCCCCAACACAATGGTCTCTCTGAACGCCGTCCCCTTCATATAGTCGAAACTGCCATTGCTCTTCTTCTACATGCCTCTATTCCTCTTTTCTACTGGTCCTATGTTGTCAGTGTCACGGTCCATCTCATCAATCGCATGCCCACCCATGTTCTTGATATGTTATCCCCCATATGAGAAGTTGTTTTCCGAACCTCCCAACTATACCAAGCTTCATGTTTTTGGGTGTCCGTGTTATCCATGGCTCAAACCCTACACAACTTACAAGCTTGAAGCCAATTCCCTTCTGTGTGTCTTCCATGGCTACTCTTTCACTCAAAGTGCATATCTTTGCTATGCCCTTTCCTCTCACCGCCTTTACGTCTCTCAGGATGTTTGCTTTATGGAAGATATCTTTCCCTTCTCCTCCCACCCCTTTCATGACTCTTTCTCCACCATTGACCAATTTCTTCCCCCCTATTATTCCATCGGTTCCCAACCCTACTCCTCTACCTGCCCCTCCCGCCCCTTCTCTACCATCCCCTCTCACTTCCTCACCCTCTCCTGAACCTCCTACCACGCCATCCACCTCTTCCTCATCCTCAAAGGATTCCTCCCCACCCCACCCCAGCCCTCCCTCGCTTCCCACCCTATGGTTACTCATGCCAAAACCAAATCTTCAAACCCCGCACCCTCCTGAACCTCACCGCCCAACTAGACTCTCAGTTCTCTGATACTCAACCCTCCACTTACAAACAGGCTTCAAGAAGTTCCCACTAACGTCAGGCAATGTCTGGAGAATTTGATGCATAGGTTCGTAATAGTACGTGGTCCCTGGTTCCCGGTTCACTATGATGATTCTATCAATGTTGTTGGGTGCGAGTGGATTTATCGGATTAAGCGTAAATCTGATGGTACCATTAAGCGTTATAAAGCTCGTTTGGCGGCCAAAGGCTTTACGCAGCATGCAAGCATTGATTACTTTGAGATGTTCATTCTTGTGGTCAAACCAACAACTATTCGGTTGGTTCTTAGTATTGCGGTTTCTCAGGGCTGGACCCTTCGTCAACTTGATGTGAATAATGCATTCTTATAGAGTTCCCTCACTGAGGATGTCTACATGCATGGCTCAGCCCCCTGGGTTTGAAGTCTGGATAATCCTCACCACGTGTGCAAACTTCATAAAGCTATTTATGGTCTAAAGCAGGTCCCGAGTGCGTGGTATCAAGAATTGAAAAACTTCATCTTCACTCTTGGTTTCTATAATTCGGCTGTTGACACTTCCGTCTTTATTTATCGTTTGGATTCCATTACTACTATTATGCTAGTATATGTGGACGATATTATTGTTACATGTACTTCTCAGGAGCATGTTCAGCACACTATCTCTCAGCTCAATGCTCGGTTTTCTATTAATGATCTTAGGCCCTTGTTGTATTTTCATGGGGTGGAAGTCACTCCTAACTCCTCGGAGATACTTCTCACACAGTCTCAATATCTTCAGGATTTGCTCCGCCGCACTAATATGAAGGATGCTAAGCCTGTCACCACTTCACTCCCTACAGATGCCTTTTCCTCTCTCAATGCCTCTGCCACTCCTCATGAGGATTTTACTAAGTTTCTGAAGGTTCTTGGAGCTCTTCAGTATTTGCTATTCACTCGTCCGGATATTTATTATGTCATTAATGAATTATCCCAATACATGCATGTTCCCATGGTTTTATATTGGACTTTGGTTAAACGTCTTCTGCGTTATCTTGTTGGGACTATCGCTCATGGCTTGCAGCTTTTTGCCTTCACGACTCTTGACCTACATACGTTTTCTGATGCGGATTGGGGTGGTAATAAAGATGACGATTATTCCTTAACTAGTGCGTATCTTGTGTTTCTTGGTCAGAATCTAGTTTCCTAGAGCTCCGAGAAACAACTCACCATTCATCAAAGGAAAATACTTTCCCTCATTTATCTTATAATATAATGTATTATTTTATTTATTATTTTGTATATTGAATATAGATTTCCTCTAGAACATTCTAGACATACTTACGGTAGGTTTTCAGTTGTGTCTGATATTGTATAGGTTAATCATACAAGCTCACGGTAATAGTCACCTGATAGGTTTCAGTAGACTAGGCATTCAAAATCTCCATAGTTAAAGTAGAGATCTGAAAATCAGAGCTGAAGATTGAAGAACTGAGGGATCAAAATCAATACTGAAGACTTGAAGACTGAGGTTTCAGACTTTGTAATGAATGTTTAAATCGAAGTTAGAAAGTTTATTTTCAAGTAATTCTTTGATGACTTGAATTAAACTTTACAACTTTGCTATGAAGGCTTGAAGGTAAGAGATGTGATGAAAAACTTCAAGTATTATCAAATATTGTACTTTGATTTCACAATAAAATATCAGAGAAATTTAAATAATTATTAAGAAGATATTGCATCAAGATTGAGAAAAGCTAATATTCAGAAGAGAACACGAATTCGGACGAGTAAATCAGCTGAACAGAATCAGACTTAAAGTATTTCAGCTGTAAAGGATACTTAGACGAGATGGGTCATAATCAAAATTGAAAAGTACAATGACTCAATAAATGTCTTTGTCATTTAATTTAAAAGATATTATTCAAGATAAGAATGAAATCGGAGATGTATGATGAAGATTAAATCAATGGTCATGCTTAAATTGCAAATGACAGTTGGAGACCAGAATTTCAAGATATTCTATAGGCTGACATCATGTTCATGTCTGAAGGTAATCGTACGTGGCACAAAATCCTTTAGGACATTATACATTGCGCAAAACATGTAAACCAAGTCAACGCGCTTTGAAATTAACTGACAATTTTTTGACACTCTTAAAAATTTGAAAGAAAACTAAGAGCATTCACAATGATCAACATATTTACATTGTCACTTTGTATAAAAAGAAGGAAAAAAATCCTACTTGGCAATGACATGGAAACAAATCCCCATTCCCATCACATTCTCTTCCACAATGGTCCTAAACACATCCAACCCATTTTCCAAAATCTTGCATATAAAGAAGCACATAACTTTAAAATCTTGCTAAAAATTAACAAAGTTTTTTCTAAAATCTACCCTCAAATTAACCACCAAGATTTGAGCAATACCAAAAGTACACGAGAAATCTATACTATTTGGTACAATCATTATACAAACGTTGCGCCATAAATAAATGAAAATGAGTAAATATTACATAAAAAATATATACATAGGGGGATAGGGTGACGACAAAGGTTTTGGAGCAAGGAATTTTGGACAGCACCTATTGCCGCTATTACTTGTTCTCAATTTTAAATTATTAAAAAAATAACAAGTTCGACCAAATCAAAATATATTACAAGATTTGTGTCATTGTAAATTGGTAAAGAAAGACACAATGTCACTTCTGACAAAAATAAAAATCATATCGGTAAAAAGTGAGCCATTGCTAGTGCTCTAAGAGACGAAATTTTAATATATTTTGATTTGGTCCAACTTGTTATTTTTTTAATAATTTAAAATTGAGAACAAGTAATAGCGGCAATAGGTGCTGTCCCAAATTCCTTGCTCCAAAACCTTTGTCGTCACCCTCTATTTATATTTTTTTTATGTAATATTTACTCATTTTCATTGATTTATGGCGCAACGTTTGTATAATGATTGTACCAAATAGTATAGATTCTAGCCGTTTATTTTTACTCTTTTTTACCTAATACATTTCTATCGTGTGTAAGATGTTAAAGGTGGTAACGTATGTTACTTCGTACAACCTTCATACAAAAGTTTTATTCTAAAATTTATCCATATAGTATCTTCCAAAAGCCATAAGTCGTCAAAACACATGTATCCCTCCCCCGCCAAAATTTAGTCGCCGCTTCGTTGAAAAAAATGTATCGTGTGTGAAGTGATTTATAAAACAAATCCATAATTAACGGAAGTAATTGAGGAAAAATAAAATAGAAAATAAATATCACGAAAATAAAATTCGTTTTATTAAATAGATCTAATAAAATAACTATATATTACAGTACAAATCTGACTCGAAACAAATTGCTCCGGTATGGTGCTCACGGTAGTAGCAACTGTCTCCCAAGATACAACGGCTTCACGTCTTGGATTTAGAGGCACTTCAAAAATCCGAGCTCTGGCGAACTTACAGAGTGCTCCGACTTCTCTTTGACTCAAGATCTAGAACTATATGAGAGACTCTTTGTAGTCGAAGACACAAGGTAAATTTTTTATACTATAACCTTCATCAATGAGGTTCTTTATATAGTGGAGATGATGAGCCAATGTTCGAATCTGATTGGTCATATGACACAGTCGGCCGACTTTTCCATCAAGGAAAGGCATTCTGGCGTGTTCAACTTTATGGCCGGCCTCATCCTCACTTCTGATTGGTCGGATGACATGTCACCTGAATTCTGATTGGTCGGATGACTCAATCACACGAATTCTTGAATTCTGATTGGTCGGATGACATAGTCACATGCCAAAAATTAATTTTTGGTTAATTTCATAAAGATATTTTGTCCAAATAATTAATAACAACACCCGAACCGAGCCGAGCTGAGCCGGCCAGCCGGACAGACGACGGCGCGCACGTATGTGGAATTATATAAGTCCTCTCTCATACACAAAAATGTTTTGCTCATTAGGGCACACCCATAAGAGACACTCAAGCTCTTATTACTTGAGTTCCCAACACTCAAATTTTCAATGTGAGAGAATGGAGTGAGGTTATCACTTTAACTCCTTTCTTCTACAACATTTTCAACCAACTCTAGACATTAATTTCTCACCCACCTGATATCCGAATCGAGTAATTCCAAAGCCAACCATCATCTACTCCGTGAGTAGTATTAATAGACGTAATAAGCTCCCGGTGAATCTCAGTAGTAGTAGTGTCTGCAATCAGGGGTGGACCCAGCTAAGAAGAAAGGGGTGCCTGGATCCCACTGGATTATAAAAAAAAATGAAAACGACGTCGTTTTGACTATGTAGTAAAAAAAAATTGAATTATTTTACCCTAATCCCCTCCCTTTGCTGATTTCTTTTGATTTACTTCATATTTACCTTCTCAACATCTCAGCCCCTCCTCCCCTTCAGTCAGCCCCTTCATCTGCCCGATTTACATTCTCTGGCTTCTTGTTTTGCAGCAGTTCCGTCCGGCGTCCAGTCGTCGTTGCTGTGGCTGTGGACCTGTGGTGCAGACTTGCAGAGTTGCAGTCGTGCTCTGCTCTTCACTCTTCAGTTCTTTAGTCACACATTCAGCTGCAGCACCTTCAATTCAGCGGTTCAAACTTCAGACAGAGTCACTCTTCAGTCTTCAGACCAGTGCTTCAGTTCAGGCGTTCAACACTCCAGCGGTTCCCTGCCCCGGCGTCGGTGGCTCCGGCCTTTCCAGGCTCCGGCCCCTCCATAATCCATTTTTATTCCTTGATGCAGGCTTGCAGGAGCAGCTGCCAGCTACTCCAACAGGTATGTTTCTATTTATGAATTTAATTTAGTATAAATGAGATTTTGTGGAAAGTGTGAACCGTGAGGTGTTATTTATTAAAATTGAATAACATATCAGGGAAAATGCGCTTTTGAGTTTTTAATACTGAGAAATTGGGTCCATTGGGATTTGGAATTGGAAAGTATTAATATTTAATAATATTGTAAATTGTAATACAGTAGTAGTGTAGTGCCGTAGTGGTGTTAGTGGTGCATAGTGCACTGGTGCCGAAAGCCTGAAATGCTTAATTGAAGTTGAGATCGGGAAAGTATTTGTTAAGTTGATTAAGTGTTTTTGTTCGGTAGTAATGTATTATACATCTTGATTTTTTTTAAATCTCGATTAGATTGATAATAAGTAATAAAAGTGTGGTTTTTTAACAGATAATTGAAAAATAGAACATGAATATTCTTTACATCGTTTTTTAAGAAGTGTCAGAAAGCACTAGAGAAAAGTGCAATTGAGATTGAGAATTCAGGGGTGGGTGCATCTAGTGTTGCGGCATCAATTTCTTTGACTTCTGGTTTAGCTAGTGGTGCTAGAGAATTTGTTGATTTGAGTAGCCTACCAACAGATCCTGCGTTAAGGAAAAAAATTAACTGAATATCATCCGAATCAAAATTAATGAAATTAGAAGAGCTTATTTGTTAAAGGGGCCATGTCAACCCCGTGGTCATGATTTTCCTGTGAAAGATTGTTCTGGCAGAGATCATCGATTTAATGTGAAATGGTTTGATCAACATTCTAATTGGTTAGAATATAGCATTATAGAAGACAAAGCATATTTCTTGGTAAATGAATTTGGTGATCAAGGTAGTGGTGGGGCATTTGTAAGTGAAGGTTTTAGTTCTTGGAATAAACCAGAGAGGTTAAAATCCCATGTTGGAAGAACGGCTAAGAGTTCTCACTCTTTGTCATTGAGGAAATGTGACGATCTAATGAAACAAGAGCGATCTATTGAGGTTTCTTTTCATAAACATACAGATGTTGAGAAAAGTGAATATTTGGTTCGCTTAAGTGCTACTATTAATTTATGTAGAGTTATGCTACAGCATGGGATTTCTTTTCAGGGTCATGATGAGTCCGATGATTCTTTGAATAAGGGGAATTTCATTGCATTTCTTGAATATTCTGCTGATATATGTGAGGCTATTCGTAAAGTTGTTCTTGAAAATGCTCCAAAAATTCAACAAATGACATCTCCTAAAATTCAGAAAGATGTTATTAGTTGTTTTGCTAAAGAGATACAACAAAGAATTATGGAAGAGTTTAAAGATGATTTTTTTGCATTGTTGGTGGATGAGTCTAGTGATGTATCAGGAAAAGAACAAATGGCTGTGGTGTTTCGATTTGTTGACTCTCATGGGAATATAAAAAGAGTTTCATTGGTGTTGTCCATGTGAAAGAGACATCGTCTTTGATCTTAAAATCTTCTATTGATGGATTATTTGCTAAGTTGGGCTTGAGTGTGATGAAAATCCGAGGTCAAGGGTATGATGGGGCAAGTAATATGAATGGCGAGTTCAATGGGTTGAAAACTTTGATTTTGAGAGAAAACGAGTCTGCACATTATATTCATTGTTTTTCTTATCAACTTCAACTGCCTCTTGTTGGAGTGGCTAGAAAACATAAAGATGTTGAAGATTTTTTTTATAAGACATCCATGTTGGTGACTGTTGTCGGGGCCTCTTGTAAGCGTAAAGACATTATTCGACAAAGACATAAAGAATACATAATGGAAGCCATCACTAGTGGTTTGATTGACACGGGGAAAGGATTAAACCAAGAGTTAAGTCTTAAGAGAGCCGGAGATACACGTTGGGGATCTCATCATGATTCTTTGATAAACTTGGTTAATTTGTTTTCAACTGTTATTGATGTTCTTACAGTTGTTTCAAGTGATGCTACACATTCATCAAAAGAAGCCCAAGCAGACGGTTTGTTGAACTATCTTTTATCATTTGATTTTGTCTTCATTTTGCAATTGATGTTGAAAATATTTAAGATCACAAATGTTTTGTCACAAGCTTTGCAAAAAAATAAGAAGACATTGTGAATGCTATGAAATATGTTAAACTTGCAAAGAGCCGGTTGCAAGCATTAAGAGATCATGGATGGGAGGATCTTTTAAATAGTATCACTTCATTTTGCAATGAGCATAGGATTGGTTGTTTGAATATGGATGATGAATATGGTACTCCAGCTAGTCGTCGCCGTAATCCAAACAAGCACATTACTAATGATTTTCAATATCGCATGGAATGCTTTTATGGAATTGTGGATATGCAACTTTTAACGATGAATGATCGATTCAATGAGATCAATTCGGAGTTGCTTCTTTGTATTGGTAGCTTGAGTCCACTTGATAATTTTGTTGCATTTGATTTGCAAAGGTTGATGAAGTTAACCGAGTTTTATCCCAATGACTTTTCTCATCTTGAATGTCACACTTTAAAGGACCAACTAGAGACATATATTATGGATGTGAGATCAGATACCATATTTAGCAAGTTGAATGGGATCGGTGATCTATCTACATTGTTGGTGCAAACAAAAAATCATATGGGGTATTTTTTGGTGTATCGGCTTTTGAAATTAGCATTGGTTTTGCCGGTTGCAACAGCAAGTGTAGAAAGAAGCTTCTCAGCAATGACTCTCGTTAAGACAGATTTGCGGAATCGAATGTCTGATGAAGTTCTGAATGACTGTCTTCTTTGTAACATTGAAAAAGATTTGCTACGTAGTATTACAACCGATGTTGTAATTAAATGATTTCAAAGCATGAAACCTCGTAGGGGACAATAATAATTTGTTGGTTATGGTTATTTTGTGCCTTAAACAGTTGTTAATTATGGGCTATGTTTGGTAATTTTGTGTACGGATTACTTGGTATTTGTTGTCTAATGTATTATTATTTTGTATCTGGAACAATTGTAAATCATCGACTGTATACTTTAATTTTTCACCAAAAAAATGTAATTTGTCGGCTTTTATCAGTTTGTGCCCCCACTGAATTTTATTCCTGTGACCACCACTGTCTGCAACACGTACATCAGGAACATCAACATATCTTTCAATTTTCATGTTGGTATGCAGCTCTGAGTTGGACTTGATCGGATTTTAAGGATTATTATATGGATGTTGTGCGTATGATCAAATCACGGTGATAGTTTAATTAATGAATGTTAATATGAACGTTATAAAAAAATTAAATAATTAATGAAATCAACCTTGGGTAAATTAATTTTGTTGATGTCTGCATTGCTGTTCAGCCCGAATCCAATAGTGATTTATTGATTGAACATTGCATTGAAGATACCGTTACTCCTAGTATTTAATTTTCTAAATATTTTATCATTAATGCATTACTTGTTCCACAAGGTAAGAGATACTATAAGTATGTACTTGTACATCACATTCAATCAATGAATTCTTTTGATTATTACACATCAATAGGGTATCAGAGTCAATAATTAATCTATCCACAAATTCAATCAATAAAATCCTGACGTGGGCCAATCACCGCAAGATTTTTAGTCGAGTCGTAACCCAAGTATTCATGAGATCTCATAACGATCATATCTCGATAATGGCGATATACCCGAGGTAGGTCAACTCCCGACGTGGGCCGATCAGTTGGATCCGACGAGGGTTCTTCACCGTCACTATATATAATATTGGGAAACATATTATAACTCGATTTTTGTTGTGGGAGTAATTTTAAATTAATTCACTGAATTAATTTTATATTTAATTTTATGCCCTTCCAACTGCGGGTCTTTTGGCTTCGAGGTCTATCAGTGATGATGGTGCTTGCCCCATTTGTGGAAATTCTCAGGAAACCACGTTGCATGTTTTGAGAGATTGTCCCTGGACCCACGACATGTGGAAACATGTTATTCACCGGCAACATTGGGACCACTTTGTCTGTCCATTCGACACACCCTCCTGGTTGGAAAATTGTTTGAAAATAAATATGTATAAACACGATAACACTGCGTTTTGGAGATTCTTGTTCCGTGAAATCGTGATGAGTCTTTGGTATTGGAGGAATAAAGAAAGCCACCACTCGGACCTTCCACGCCCGCCGAAGTTGATCTTTATATCTGAAGCTGTTCGCCGAGCCCGTGAACTTAGATTAGCTTGGCCTTGATTTTCGAGTTTCGTTCTTCCAGTTAGTGTAAATTCCCTCTCATTTGATTTGTAAAGTTTGTACAGTTTGATTATTAATAAAATATCCGGTTTCGACCAAAAAAAAAAAGTAAAACATACACAACATTCCGCGCACAATATAACCGGTATGATCATGGACTTTTTCTAGGTACGGTTTTGAATACAAACTGACAAAACCGCGAGCCACAACTAAGGGTAGCCGCAACCACCAATGGATCTTTGAAATGTGCCATCTCCATGGATCTTTATCGCCTTTCTTTTGGTCTTCATCCTTGTCTTCAATTTACTTTTACATAAAAATCTATCTAATAAATTTTACACCCGCCGCACACGGGGGGAGCTAACGGCAATGGAATAATGCAAAAATAAAACTAGGTCACGTTTTTAATAACGACCTAGGACAATAATAAAAACCAACATAAAATAAAGCATTAACATCTATCCTACGAGTCAATTATTAACCGGGGTCCATATAATCATATTATATCTACTATCTAATCCATACAATCAATATCTTATGAAAAAGATAAAATTTAAATTTTAACTACTTGCGTTATTGAAGCATCCAATCATTTAATTAATTAACGCTTAATTAATTAATAACTTTAACTTCAATTTTTCAAATTTAAACTATTTTAAATGAAAATTAAAATCGAGTGAGTCTTTTTTGTTTCTTCTTTTTTATTCTTAATCAAAAGGATGCATTTGGTTTGGTCCAAACCAAATTTAAAGGCATCCTGGGCCTTTTCCAAAAATTGAATATTTTGGGAGAAGGCCTAGGCCCTTAATACTTTTCCAAAATCAAATATTTTGGAAAAGGCCTAGGCCTATTAAAAAAATATGGAATGACTTAGATTTGGTTCCTAACCAAAACTTATTTCTTCTCAACAAATTGGGTGATGCCACATGGCTTCTCAATGCCCAAACTATTTGAGTCATTGGTTAGTCACATGACATCAACTAAACAAAAGGGAGATTACAACCATGGACCATATTGAATCATTAAAGATACACAAAACAAAAAATTAAAAAGGGAAAGGGGACGGCTCGGCCGAAAGCCGCCGCCACCGTCGGCGTCGCTGTGGCGGTGATTCCGCTGCAGCCGATCATCTTCCTTTTTTTTCTTTCTTTCTTTCTGTGCACTAATTATGAATCAATATCATACATGATTTAATCTATTGGATCTAATTTACTACGTGAATAAAATATGCTTATTGCTTAAACTCGAAGACCGCTCTGATACCATTGTTAGGAAATCAATCGAGCAGCGCAGCGGAAATTCAAAAAGTGATTTCCCAATCCAGGATCGTCTTCGTTTAAACAATAAACATATAAGAGAGGGGACGGTAATATCACCTTGGTTGAGCTAAAAGATCGACGCTTTGACCGTCTGGTAGGAGTAGATGTGCGCGAGCCGTCCAAGTGTCCGGCCTCTACCAGTAATCCACACGAGCACCTCGCCGGAATCCCGCCAAGGATTGCTACTAGAAAAACTCGACTGCTAGGTCGACCTTTTTTCTCTCTCTATAATCTCCCTCTAAGAAGCTCTTTTATTTTTCACAAGAATAATTAGCTCTTGGAATTATGGTGTACAAAAAAGCTAGCCAATCCTCCTATTTATAATAGAAAGTGGCGCCCCTCTAGTCTCCCCAACTGATTGGGATTAGCTTCTAGTAGATTGATGAGAAAGAAAACATTTTCCTAATAAAATAAGGAAAATCCCTTTGATTGATTTATCTCATTTAATATTTAATATCTTATATTAAATATATTTCCAAGAAATATATTGAGAATATCTTATATTGAATATATCTTTATCTTATTACCATAAATCTATTTTTCCAAAATAAATTACTCCCTCCGTCCCATTTTATGTGTCATGTTTGACTTTTCATAGATATTTTCATAGTGTATTTTAATGTTTTGAATCTCATTAAATAATCCAATATTTATATATTTATGTCATTTAAGTAATACTTTATCATATGTAAAAAATTTGGATCATTTAATGAGATTCAAAGCATTAAATACACTAGTCAAAATCTCTTTGAAAAGTCAAACATGACACATACAATAGGACGGAGGGAGTAATATCTAATATTAATATTATGGTAATCTTATTAATTAAATTGAACAATCCAAGTGTATCTAATACACTTCAAATCTGCTCCCCTACATGCCATAATTGGCATCCATAATATTCTTAATTAATATAATGCTATGATTAATTAATTTGTAAAATACATGTGTATCAATAGACACATATAAATTTCGACTTATATGTATCTATATACATATTTAATTAATCAACATAATTAATATCTTGTATTATATTTGTTCATAATAAATAAATACCACCATATTAATTTACCACTATAACCTTTATAGTATGAGATAAAAGTTTCCTTTTTCGGTCATCAACAATAACCACATTTTAATCCGACTAGATGTTTATATGTGTGTGACCCGATAGGCTTCCGAATATGTTGGCCGTAGACATAATTAAGGCGCAATTACGAAAATGCCTTTAACATCTAACGATCACAGATAGCGTCTAGTACACGTCCATGACCCACAATCATCGGAAGAGTCAATACGCAATGACTACTACCTTTCATGTGCTCGGTTAGCGTGTAAATAGAATCCTATCGCCGTAGTAATATCCATACGATCGTATCTTGATCGTATCCCATAATCTGGATATCAGGCTCTCTCAGAATAACCCAATTACTCCCACTTTTTAGGATTTTAGGTTTTGTTTTCTTTGAGTCAAATAAGAGTAACGTGACATATGTTGAGGTTTTTTATTTTGCCGTGTTACGATGGCCATTGGGCTAAGGATGTGCAAAACTTTTTTACTCAATATTGGCCACGTGAAATAGAGTTTCTCAGGAGAGTCGAGAAATTACTAAAGAAAAGGAAATTTAGCAATCAACCTTAAGATGGAAGCATTAAGAGAGCTTGAGAATTACTGAAAATGTAACAGAGAATGATTGGTGTGAACAAAACAATTTTGGTCAACTTCCAAAACTTTTTAAGAATGACGATCTGAGTGAAAAGCCAAAGTTGTGTGCAATTCGTTCTGCAACTACCCTTATCCTTTCCTTTACACCTTTTCACCCTTCAACCTTTCTATTCTATCACCATTCTGCCTCACAGTTCACATTTCTAACCATTCTTTCATCCCAAAGATTCACGAGAATTAGACATTCCTTATGGGAAGGCCCTTTCGAATATTTACTCCTACTCATAGGGTACGCGATTCCCAGACGACCTAACATATATACTCCGCATGCTTCAGTATCACACCCAATCACTACTGCATGATCGCCCCATGGATAAGGGAAACCTCAATAGTTTCAAAGCATGACAATCCACACCGTGATGCCATGTAGACTTCGGTCCTAAGGATAATTACACAACCGTCACATAGTATGACACTTAACAATGTAAGTGGGTCAGTCTAACGTACGCATTCTCTAATACACGTCCACGTACAGTCCAAGTGTCTCTATATTTCGATAGAGGGGATCTATCCCTGCCCTTAATGATAGAAGACATCTAATACGTGCTAGCATGTGTGTACTATCAATGCCATGTTTAATAGTACATCATCATAGAGACATTTAAGTATCAAACTTACTAAAGTGATTAGAGATCTCATCAACCATAATCGTCTATCATGGTTTCTCTGTCACAGTTTAATACTAAGGATGTTATCTTATAATAATTCATAATTGATTCTTTAAAACAACAAATATATGACAACGGAAAATCATTTTATTATATATGTATAATCATAAAGAAATAGTAGAAATGATCCGACCCGGTCGGATCTGGTCCAACCCGATTGGGTTTAGGACACTATTTCAACAGGCCGATCATAGGGGCATCTTGTCTCGTGCCATGCACGATAATCCTTTTTACTAGTTGGAATAATTCAAATTAATTATTCGAGTTTGTTAGCTAACATTTTAGTTTTAATGATGGCCTGACCAACTATTATAGAAGCTTGATTGAGTCTAGAAGATCATTGTATATGCTTATTAGAAGTCTGATCTTCTATCGGTTTATCGGACTAAGCACTGTAATAGAACGTCTGATAGAGCGTACAGGCGGAGTTAGTTTTCAAGATCTTGATTGGTTCATGTCAGCTGAGATACCGAGGGATCAAACTCAGTGATGAAGATTGCAGCTTATGACTAATGGATAGGTTTATAATCAAGGAAGTATGTGATGACCTTGAATAAACCTAAGCATAATTAGCGCTGAACTATCTCTTATAATATGGTGTACTCTGATCTCACCCCACTCAAAGATCATAGAAGTAAAATCAGATCAATATACTTAATCAGAGCAAAAGAGAGTCAGACGAGAAGATAAGTAAGAAAAATCAGTTGAGTAAGAGCAAAACAGTTGACTAGAAGGAAGATTAGTCTACTGAAACAAATCTCGGATAATCAAGGAAGGAATTATAGTAATATCTTAATAAATTCCGAGAAAATCATAGACAAAAATCATGGAAGAACGTTGGTTAAATCGCATCAGAAATGCTACAGAATATACGAAGATCGTGGGCATTGAATTAGGAAAAATCAAGGACATTTAATTCGTGAAATCACACACAACGGGCATACTTTCAAAATTGGGAAACTGCGTTAAGGATTTGGATCTATAAATGGATGAGTTCGACAACAAGACCAGACATACAAGAGCATACACAAGAAACGATATAATGCATATACGATCTAGCTATCTCAATCAGAATTTAAAAGGCATATCTAGACTATTCAAGTTTCAGCAAAAAGAAGGAACTTAAACACTATTATCAAGTCTGAACTTGAATATCTTGAATCACTTTTGATTCAACCTCCATATCTCTCTTATAGATTTGTGATCAGTGAAAAGGCATGGGGATTTGAAGGGGCAGCTGAAACAAATATTGTCTGTCAATAAGCTGTGAAAATTGATAGCTGTTGAAGGAAATTCATAAGGAATAGCAGAGCTGAGTCATTGAAGCCATTTGAGAATGTCTGTTGAGGAGTGACTGCTCGGATTGTGAAGCAACTTGGAGTTGTCAAGGACAATCCACAATATTGTACCAGTTGTAACAACACAATAGTGAATTCCTCCGATCATCACATGGGAAGAGAGCCTATAAGTTGTGTGTGTCATTTTCTTTTACGCACATTTACTTTCCGCGCTTTATTTTACTGCATTTTATTTTGTGTGTGTGTGTGTGTGGCACATAAACCTCTAAAAAACAATTAACTAAAAGAAAGGCACATATGCTGCACTTCAACTTTTTCAAACAATATTGGAAATTAGTGATCAAGGTCATTCACCCCCTCATACCCTTATTCCTACCTTTCTATGGGACCAACAAGTTCTTTAATTTCCATGGATAGAGGTTATAAGAGTGTTTGTTTGTTTGTTTTGAAGCATTTTCAGCACCACGTAACGTAAACGATAGTGGAGGACCCAAAAGAAATTTTGATAGGGTAGTCTTGGTTTTCACCACATAAGTGTTTAATTTTTGACATTGGCATCTCATATTTTAGCTATGAGTTCTCGAGAGCCCTCAACATCCTTAGACCGGTGCCCTTGTCTGACAGCCGCATGAATTATCATAAAGGTGTTGGGCCGGGTAGATGTGCCCACTTGCGCATCTACATATAGAATAACATGTTGGTTAGATTTTTACGTATTGATATTATACGATATTGATAAGTATGATAATTTTGACATCCCTTTGTGGTCTATACAAAGCGTAATACACTTGAATAATCTTACACACTATTTCACATACGTCACATCACATATAATAATTTATTTATGGTAACATAAATATGGTAATTAAGGTATGATAAGATAGTAATGAAAATACGTAATGATATGGTGAATATATACTATATTTATGATATGATAAGCAAGACAATTCACTATTATGCATTAGTATGATATGATGTATTGAATTATGCTATTTTCCCGATTCCCTATTCCCAATATTACTATGTCGCATTTAGTTATTGTAATTTTTAATATGTTATTTTGAAAGTATATTTGCATTAAAAAACAACTATGAGTGTATTTTCTAAATACTACCACGATCCCCTTTTAATTATATTTTCTTTATTAGGCCGTCGTGCTTACCTCTTATTTAACGATTTCTGATAAATATAATGTTGAGACTGAAGAGACATATGAATATACCAGCGGAAGATAGTTGTTAAGCCTTTTAGTGTATAGTGTTTAGGTTGTTCCATTTCTTTTGATATATTTCATATTATTTTTATTTTATTTTATTTGGGTTGCATAGCAACAGTTAATGATCTGACATTTATGTTTGACAATTTTAGGTTGCTTCAGGTGTAAGTATTAGACCACCAAGTCATTAATCAACATCATTGATTGGTGAGTTTTTTTTTTCAAAATATGGGCCATTTTAATTATAAAAATTTCTATTGGTTGGGATATACCAAGTAGGATTTACACCAACCATTCTAAAATTTGTCTATTCAGTTTCTTTCTTTTGAGATAATAGATAGTAAATTATAGTGTATTTCGTTTTATTTTAATGGAGTTGAACATGTGTAGTTTATTTAGGAATCATGGGAAATTTTGGATCGTCATTTCGTCTAATTGAGACCGTAAAAATATTTGTATCATGCTATATGAATTTCTAGGAATTTATCCTACCGAAATTGCGGAAGGGGGTTGCCCCCGCATCGACGGCATGTTGGTTTTGGCTTTTATGTTTTCTGCTATGTCCTTTCATTTCTGTAATTTAACAGTAATTTCGTTTTCTTCGCATTCTTATGTACGACAATTCTTATACACTTTCGCATTTCTATATGATACGACTGTTCGTAAGACTTACATGTACGTGCATCGGGTCATGAGATGTGCACGTGTCGTGCGAGTGACCTATGATCATTTTGGTCTTGCCTAGGGTTTGAGTCGTTATAGATGCATTTTGTAGTCAAATTAATGTATAGTCCTAGGGAATCGGCCTTGATTCAAATAACCAAATTGTAATTTATACGTGGACTTTGTGAACTTTGTAGCAGTTTCCCTTATCAGGGATAAACAACTTGTTAAATCTTATTTCTTTCTTGATTAGAAACAAAAGCATATTCTTACTCAAGAGAAAAAGGTTAGCAGCATGTACACTTATCTATTTGTGTTTGATGTCATTCTCAGAGTTAACACAAAATAAGAACCATTTTAACACAAACACACTAACTTTGAGACATATATCAAACGTACCTAGACAACATACACACTTAACTTTGAGAAAGACATCAAAGAGAATAACACAAAATATTTAACGTAGACATGCACGTAGACATGCACCCAAAGAACACTGATACGCAGGAGATCGAGTAGAATAAAAGAACGCTCATTCAAAACTTAGTTATCATGGGGCCAGTTCTTAAGCTTGTTCGATCTCCAGTTTATTCTAAACGTGAATATTGTAAATTTGAAATTCATTCTGATGCATGCAATTAAATCACTTCCTCCGAACAAGAATTCATATCAGTCTCAGGGACGGAATCAGGAATTTGTGGTCAGGTGGGCTAACAGACTATATTCGTATGGTCGAGTGGGCTGGACTAAGAAAACCAGGGACGGAATCAGGAATTTGTGGTCAGGTGGGCTAACAGACTATATTCGTATGGTCGAGTGGGCTGGACTAAAAAACTAACTATGTTTGACTGAATTATATAAGGTTTTTAGTGTACCGAAAATAAATACCAGGTGGGCTGCGCCCACCCAAGCCACCTTCTAGGTCCGTCCCCGAAGAAAACTAACTATGTTTGACTGAATTATATAAGGTTTTTAGTGTACCGAAAATAAATACCGGATGGGCTGCGCCCACCCAAGCCACCTTCTAGGTCCGTCCCTGATCAGTCTTCCTCTTCTCCCCGTACACACACTTGCACTTACCGCCGCAAGGAGCTTTATTAATGCATAGATGTTCTCCAGCACAATCTTCATCTGTCGTGAAAAGAGCTTATTTGCTTGCTCCTTTTTCTGCAGCGACACAGTACGTCCCGCCGTTCGGTCCTTTGTTAGATTCAGCTGAAACAGTGGAATTTGTTTGCATTTAACAACAAAAATAATTGTATTCCTTGAACGAAGAACAAATACCAAAAAAAAAAAAAAAAAAAAAAAAAAAAAAAAAGGTTTATCTTTAAAAAAAACATTTTAAAAATAGAAATACGCAAAGAGAAAAGTGGAATATTTTTTTTGAATAAAAAGGACATGTCTTTTCCCCTAAAAAAGAGACATATCTTTATTCGAATTTGATTTAAATTCTCTCGTATTCAACTACAAAAACGAATATATCTTTTGATCTGATAATCGAAAGAGGGTAATTCTTCATCATATTTTTTCTTTTTTCGTCTTTTTTATTTAAACATATCATTTGATATTTTTTCAACGTTTTTTTCAAGGTTATTTTTGTAAAAAACACATAAACAGGGGAATAATGAAATATTGAATTTGATGTCAGTTCCACTGCAGCAAACAATGGATTTGGTGTTATGAATAGTGGATTTGTCTTTATCACCAATTTGTATTTTTACTGTCCTGATTCCTATTTTTTCCTTTTTATTTTGTCTTTAACCACTCTCCAAAAAGGAAAAAAATGACTTACATGAGATAATGAGCGAAAGAAAGACTATACAAGAAAACTTTCCATATCCTTTAAATTCAGAAGGAATAAGTTCTTAATTGTGGAGAAAGTATATGCCCAAAGTAAAATTTTGTTACAATTTATTGTATTAATCTTAGTTTTTGATCTTGGAGTCGTTAGTAAGAGCTAAAAGGATTCCCTGCCGATCCAATAAAAAAACAGAATAAAAAAACAAGCAAAAAAAAAACCTGTGTTGGTGGGGTGGGGGAGGGGAGGGGGAGGAGTCAACTTTTTGTTAATTTTAAATTGCTGGATGGCCAATGAGGCTAATGGTTAAGCCCGTGTTAGTTTGAGTACTCGGAGGTCTTGAGTTTGAGTTTCACCAGGCATAACGTGGTTTATTTATAACCATTATATGTAGCAATTATTTCGTTTCAGCAAAAAAAGATTGCTGGATGTATTTTCGGTATCTTTTCTGTAAACAAATTTTGTATTAGAGATAGATGTTAGGATATTTCTAGATATTATATTTATTGTATATACTATTATGTTCATATTCTGTA
Source organism: Gentiana straminea (assembly GCA_036785695.1). Lineage (NCBI taxonomy): Eukaryota > Viridiplantae > Streptophyta > Magnoliopsida > Gentianales > Gentianaceae > Gentiana > Gentiana straminea. The sequence goes on from JAVUPR010000479.1 coordinate 7,593,064, forward strand.
TTTATTGCACAATATTGTGTTTACATTGTATTAGGCTGTGTATATATCCATTGTATTATACACACAATCCATCAATGGAAAATACTTTCCGTCATTTATCTTACATGATATTAGAGCATTGAGACCTAGTCTCCTTTTTCCGATCCCGATTGCCTTTTCATTTTCTTCAATTGCATGCAACTTTTTCCGCCTCCATCTCTAATTTGTTAATTCCGGCGTCCCTTCCTCCAATTCATCCCAAATCGTCTTCTCCATTCCTTCTCCCTGCTCTTTCCGTTAATTACCTGCAACATTTTTTTCCAACAAATTTTCTTCCCGTTGATTCCGAAGTCCGTTCACACCTTGATCACACTAAAATTAGTACTATAAACTACGTTTATTTACCCTGAATTATGCTTGATTGATAAGTGACAGTTGGAATATTGTAAGAAATACGTATCAATTGCCTAGTGTTGGTTCCTTGGTCAGTGATTCTGCGTTTATATATTTTACCCCGTGAATATGGTTCTGTTCCGTCTCGTTTGGCATACTTTTCAGGTTTACCATATTTGGAGCTGAATGAGTGTGGATCCGAGTTAGAAGAGGTCATTGGGCCGAAGTCAATAAAGTTTGTGAAGAGTCTGCTGACCCTGAAAGGGAGGCAATCAGGCCCGCAATTGTGGAAGCCCTAGCCGCAATTGCAGCACCTTGGAGGACACGAAACTGAAGTTGCCATAAATCGTATTAAGTCGGCTAGGTTTAGGTTTATTAAGTCGGTTTACAGCTCTATATAAAGGCCGTGCCAGTCTATTGTAACATATACTCGAATACATTATAATCCATTACATACACTTATTGATGAAATAAAGTTCTAGCTTTCATTTTGAGTTCGTTTGCTTGGTTATCTTCTCCGATCCGTCAACTAGCTTGAGTTGATCAAGTCAGATCCATCATTGTTAAAGGTATTGATGTGATCGAAGATGAGACTCTATTTATCCCACATTGTTTTCATGGCATATTTTATTAGATTTTTTGTTATTTATTATTAGGTTTTTATTTTATATTTTTATTATTTAATTTAGTCCCACATCGGTTAATAGGTGTTTTATTTCTTTCACTGTAGCCTATATAAGGCATTTAGAGTCATTGTACTCATCAGACAAATTTTGATATAAAGATATTTGAAGCTTTTAAGCTTTGGTGAGTTTTCTCACGTTGGTGTTTGGTAGATTCCGTCACCGGTGTTCGGTGGATTCCAAATGGGATTTATCGAGGTAGTGAGCGAACCTTGTGGGTGTCCATTATACAAAGGTTTTTGGCTACGGGTTAGCCAATGGTCGCGGTGCTCGTTGTATGGGTGCCATCAGTCAAGTCATCGGGTATTTTCGGATCTGATTCGGATTACGGATCACATCAATTGGTATCAAAAAGAGACACTGACGGTATCCAAATATCCCATTTAATTTTTTTTTTCCCTTTTCCTGTTTCGTTTATTGTGTATTGTCCTTGATATTACACAAAATTTCCAGCCTTAATTTTTTTCCTGTTCCTGCGTGTTCCATTCAACAACAATAAAATAAAATAAAAAAAATTCCAGCCTTTTAATTATTTTCTTTCCTACCTGTTACGTGTTCTACTCCAAAAAAAAAAAAAAAAAAAAAAAAAAAACAAAAATACAAAAATACAAAAAATTCAAAAATTCCTTCAGCCTTGATCATCACTTTTCATCTTCTTTATCAAAAAAGAAAAAAAAAAGTTCAAGTTCCCGTTTCTGTTTTCTTTTTTGCCTGCGTGATCCCTGCTTGACCCCAGGAAGCATCCCCCTACCCCCCCCCCCCAATAAAAAAAAACTCTTTGCCGAATATTCTTGTTTGATCATTTTGGATACTTGTTGTGTGCTATTTATTGGTGAATTTTGATCTTGAGTAATGTCAAAAGAGAATCCAAGGACGGAGCCAGGAATATTTTTTCGGGTGGGCTAAGGCCATTAAAAGGTCGTGAGAGGCTTTTCTTTAAGCCGCTATCGTTTGTTACGGATAAGTCAGGTCCCTTCGGTCCGTGAAACCAAAGACGGCCCCTAAACTATAAGAAGTAAGCCTCTCCAGTGCGCGTCGAGCCCACGCGAAGGGTGCCTCGGATTTTGGGAAAGACAGCTGTTGGTGCCATTGATTAAGTTGAGTTTGGGAAGGTGGTCTCCTATATAGGAGAAAGACGGATTTTAGCGGACATTGCTTCTACGTAGTTTCGTACTCTTGCAGTGAAATAGGCAAAAAGTCTTTCATCAACTCGAACTCCGAGTGTCCCGACGGATTGTAAAAATACAGAAAAGAATCTCTCCATTTTTTGTGAAAGGGGGGCAGAAAGCAGAATTTCATTTATCTCAAGTTAATCGGGTGGGCTGGGTTAAGATGACTTAATATATTATACCGGATCATATTAAAATTGTAGTATACAATTTTTGGTTTGAGGTGGGCTTAGCCCCCCTATTTCTATGCTTCACCTCCGTCCTTTGGAGAGTCTTATTGATGTTTATTTTTGAAATTTTGGTGATATGATAAATCAAAATTTAGAGAAAATGGAATGACGTTTTGATGATATGATGGATGATATAAGAACTGAATTTCAGAACATGTTAATGGAAAGAGGCTTTGGTAGAGAAAATCACAGTGGTAGAGATAATCGTGGTGGTAGACAGATCGAGGTGGATCCACACTATACTATATGGGGTCCGCGGACCCTGTTAAAAATAAGAATACTCTACATTTTACCTATAGAAAAATATATCGGACCCCGTGAAAAAAAAAATTTATCTAAAAAAAGATTTACGGACCCCGCTGAACATTATTTCTGGATCCGCCACTGGTGGTAGAAATAATCGTGGTGGTAGAGGTAACCATGTTGCTACAGGTATTGTTAAGAAAACTTATACGGAGCCGTTTTCTGTTTATCGCGGTCATTGTCAAGGGAGTGATCATCACTACTATGATTGCCCTAATCTATGGCAGAAAATATGCAGTTTATATGAGAAATCACTTGAGGACGACCAGGTGAATGTTAGTGTCCTGGAGCAGATTGTAGAGCACACCGTGGAGATTGCTAACACTCGAGATGAGACGTTGGAAAGCAATGATGATAAGAGCATGGTAGAGGAGAATCAACCCAATTTTATGGAGACATTGGAGGAAAATGGGCATGAATGCACGGAGGAAGAGGAAAATTCGGTTGTAATCGATACTTGTTCGTCGTCATTGCAGGTACTTGCACATCCTTCAATGCAGGTACTTGCAAATAAAATTCGGGTTATTCATGTTCGTGAACCCATTGTTAGCAAGCCGGAGCACCCAGTTGTGGACCCACTTGATACATTTATTGATGCATCTCCGCCTGCTACTTGCTATTCTTATATTGCTGTTTCACAGGGAGTCATCCACGAGTCTATTCCGCCGAAGGAGCGTTGTGATATTGCACGTATGGCATATGACTCCTCAACAAAATATGCCATCGGATTCAGTTTATCTCTCCGGCTCGTATTTGATCTAGGAGTTCGAGTGGTGTCTTTTTGTGTTTCATTCAGATTGGCATGTAGTGATGAATTTTACGACGTCCTATTGATTCGAGGTCGAATCCTTTCCAACCGAGGCGGAATGATGTGATCGAAGATGAAACTCCATTTATCCCACATTGTTTCCATGGCATATTTTATTAATTTTTTTATTATTATTTATTATTAGGTTTTTATTTGATATTTTTTTATAATTTAATTTAGTCCCACATCGGTTAATAGGTGTTTTATTTCTTTCACTGTAGCCTATATAAGGCATTTAGAGTCATTGTTCTCATCAGACAAATTTTGATATAAATATATTTGAAACTTTTAAGCTTTGGTGAGTTTTCTCACGTTGGTGTTTGGTGGATTCCGACACCGGTGTTTGGTGGATTCCAAACAGGACTTATTGAGGTTGTGAGCGAACCTTGTGGGTGTCCATTATACCAAGGTTTTTGGCTACAGGTTAGCCAAGGGTTGCGGTGCTCGTCGTATTGGTGCCATCAGTCAAGTCATCGGGCATTTTCGAATCTGATTCGGATTATGGATCACATCCGGTATGAAGCTTTGAACGTTCCTTGATGTCTTTATCATGGTAGATTATGTTAGATTAACACGATGTAATTAATCTGCATGTCTAAACGAACCGTAAATAACCATAATTAATAAGAATAGAACGATGATATTCCGGAAGTATGAACCACCGCTCCCGCAATTGTGGCGGTCTTTACCGCAATTGCGAGGAAACTTTTTGGTCACCCTAAGTCTGGAGATTCGGCATCAACTATGTTGATCTACAGGTTTAATTAACAGTAGGTTAGATATGGAGAATCTGCTTATTGTATATCGTAAATTAACATGAAGGACGATAAAGTGAAGTGTTAGTTTGGACATAGTCTAGATCAATCCCTAGGAATGTGCTAGTCAACCCACGGTAGCTGCTTAAGGAGGTTCTCGGTCTTGAGCCGGCATTTTCTAAACTTATAGCGTGTGATTTAATACAACCAACGAAGGAGGTTAAATACACATAGACGTCTAATGTCCTTTCAATGGAAGTAGATAAGGTTACGAGATTGCACCTGTAGCTAAAACTGAATTAGAAACACGTGTTCTGGTTAAATCGGGGAATTACAGGGAAACGTAGACATGACGATTAGTTACACCAAGTTATGAGATCGGTGAGGAGGGGCAAACCACTTTCTTTTATGTCTTTATGTTGGTCTAAGGACCATTATTTGTCTTCTTAGTTAGATTTATGAATCTATTATCTATGTTGCATCATCTCTGTGGGATCGACCTTGACTCACCCTTACTATACTGCGATTGACCTAGTACTCTTGCTAGTATTTCGTGAGTAGAGTGACTTACACAGCGGATCACACCTCGTCTCTCCAAGCAGTCATTCTGCTTGACAATTTTTTACACGCTATTCCTGCTCAAACTCCCAAATCACCCATTGTCCCCCAAGTTTGTCAGTTTGTGCATGCCGCTGATTCAGTCCTTGAATATATTTTTTTTCTTTTTACGTTCAGCATCAGCAAAAAAAATAGATACAAAAAAACAAAAAAAATGATACTCCATATGCCCGCACCAGTAGCAGCTCGGCCTCCCTATCAACCGAGACCTTATCTCGGCAAGTGTCAATTCTATGGAATACATGGTCATTCTGCCAGATGATGCCTGACCTATCCTTTCTTTCAGTAGAGGTAGCCAACCCGCCCTTCGACACCTCGACCTCCTCCTCGGGCACATCTTGCTTAGTCCAATTCAGCTCCGAAGATTCTTGATAATAGGGTGTCTCATCCTATGACCAATGATCTCAGTCTGTTATCGCTTCCTGAACTCTATGCGGGTGGTGATGCAATTATTATTGGTATCGGTAGCTCTCTATATCTCATATGGGTTGTGCCCCTCTCCCTTCCCACACTTCTACGTTTCGTTAATCTAATGTTTTATGCGTCCCCACCCGTTTCACAACATTTATTACATGTTTCAGAATCCTACTCTGAAAATAATGTCACCATTGAATTCCTACCTAATTCGTTCGTTGTGAAAGATCAACACACATGCACATGCCTCCATCTGGGCCAAGCTAAATATGAAGTCTATTATTGGTCCAGTAGTCCCCTTTTTGCCTTTTCAGTCACTAAAGCTTCTTGCACCACATGGCATCATCGTTGTAGCCATCCTCCCTTCCTATTATTCAACACTTGGTTAAAAACAAACAATTTGAATTATCTTCTGTTGACTTTCCCCTTGTGATGCGTGTCTACGTAATAAAAGTCATACGTTGCCTTTTGGTGATTCTACTTTACGTTCTTCCCATCCCCTTGAAATTATTTACTTTTATGTTTGGACTGCTCTACTTTATTCTGTTGATGGCTTCAAATACTATGTTATTTTCGTTGATCACTTCAAGCACTATGTTTGGCTTTATCACTTAACTCGTAAATCTAATGTGCCCACTGTGTTTGAAAAATTTACCTTACATGTCGAAAACTATTTTTCTGCTAAGATTAAAATGCTTTACTCTGATAATGGTACTGAGTTTATTGCTTTTCGTCCTTTCCTGTCCTCCCGTGGTATTACTCACAACTTTTCCCCCACACACTCCCCAATAGAATGGTCTCTCTGAACGCCGTCACCTTCATATAGTCGAAACTGCCATTGCTCTTCTTCAACATGCCTCTATTCCTCTCTCCTATTGGTCCTTTGTTTTCAGTGTCGCGGTCCATCTCATTAATCGCATGCCCACCCATGTTTTTGATATGTTATCCCCCATATGAGAAGTTGTTTTCCGAACCTCCCAACTATACCAAGCTTCGTGTTATTGGGTGTCCGTGTTATCCCTGGCTCAAACCCTACACAACTTACAAGCTTGAAGCCAATTCCCTTCCGTGTGTCTTCCATGGCTTCTCTCTCACTCAAAGTGCATATCTCTGCTATGATCTTTCCTCTCACCGCCTTTACGTCTCTCAGGATGTTTGCTTCATGAAAGATATCTTTCCCTTCTCCTCCCACCCTTTTCATGACACTTTCTCCACCATTGACCAATTTCTTCCTCCCCCATTATTCTATCGGTTCCCAACCCTACTCCTCTACCTACCCCTCCCGCCCCTTCTCTACCTCACCCTCTCACATCCTCACCCTCTCCTGAACCTCCTACCACGCCATCCACCCCTTCCTCATCCTTAAAGGATTCATCCCCACCCCACCGCAACCCTCCCTCGCTTCCCACCCTATGGTTACTCATGCCAAAAACCAAATCTTCAAACCCCGCACCCTCCTGAACCTCACCGCCCAACTAGACTCTCAGTTCTCTGTTACTTAACCCTCCACTTACAAACAGGCTTCAAGAAGTTCTCACTGACGTCAGGCAATGTCTGAAGAATTTGATGCATATGTTTGTAATAGTATGTGGTCCCTGGTTCCCTATGATGATTCTATCAATCTTGTTGGGTGCGAGTGGATTTATCGGATTAAGCGTAAATCTGATGGTACCATTAAGCGTTATAAAGCTCGTTTGGCGGCCAAAGGCTTTACGCAGCATGCAAGCATTGATTACTTTGAGATGTTCATTCTTGTGGTCATACCTACAACTATTTGGTTGGTTCTTAGTCTTGCGGTTTCTCAGGGCTGGACCCTTCGTCAACTTGATGTGAATAATGCATTCTTATAGGGTTCCCTCACTAAGGATGTCTACATGCATGGCTCAGCCCCCTGTGTTTGAGGATCTGGATAATCCTCACCACGTGTGCAAACTTCATAAAGCTATTTATGGTCTAAAGCAGGCCCCGAGTGCGTGGTATCAAGAATTGAAAAACTTCATCTTCACTCTTGGTTTCTATAATTCGGCTGCTGACACTTCCGTCTTTATTTATCGTTTGGATTCCATTACTACTATTATGCTAGTATATGTGGACGATATTATTGTTACATGTAATTCTCAGGAGCATGTTCAACACACTATCTCTCTACTCAATGCTCGGTTTTCTATTAATGATCTTGGGCCCTTGTTGTATTTTCTTGGGGTGGAAGTCACTCCTAACTCCTCGGAGATACTTCTCACACAGTCTCAATATCTTCAGGATTTGCTCCGGCGCACTAATATGAAGGATGCTAAGCCTGTCACCACTTCACTCCCTACGGATGCCTTTTCCTCTCTCAATGCCTCTGCCACTCCTCATGATGATTTTACTCGGAAGGTTCTTGGAGCTCTTTATTCACTCGTCCAGGTATTGCTTATGCCGTTAATGAATTATCCCAATACATGCATGTTCCCATGCTTTTATATTGGACTTTGGTTAAACGTCTTCTGCGTTATCTTGTTGGGACTATCTCTCATGGCTTGAAGCTTTTTGCCTTCTCGACTCTTGACCTACATGCGTTTTCTGATGCGGATTGAGGTGGTAATAAAGATTACGATTATTCCTTAACTAGTGCGTATCTTGTGTTTCTTGGTCAGAATCTAGTTTCCTAGAGCTCCGAGAAACAACTCACCATTCATCAAAGGAAAATACTTTCCCTCATTTATCTTACAATATAATATTTTATTTTATTTATTATTTTGTATATTAAATATAGATTTCCTCTAGAACATTCTAGACATACTTACGGTAGGTTTTCATGATATTGTACAGGTTAATCATACAAGCTCACTGTAATAGTCACCTGATAGGTTTCAGTAGACTAGGCATTCAAAATCTCCACAGTTAAAAAATTCAGTAGAGATCTGAAAACCAAAGCTGGAGATTGAAGAACCGAGGCGTCAAAATCAATACTGAAGACTTGAAGACTGAGGTTTCAGACTTTGTAATGAATGTTTAAATTGAAGTTAGAAAGTTTATTTTCTAGTAATTCCTTGATGACTTGAATTAAACTTTACAACTTTGCTATGAAGGCTTGAAGGTAAGAGATGTGATGAAAAACTTCAAGTATGATCAAATATGGTGTACTTTGATTTCACAATAAAATATCAGCGAAATTTAAATAATTATTAAGAAGATATTGCATCAAGATTGAGAAAAGCTAATATTCAGAAGAGAATGCGAAAGTATTTCAACTGAACATAATCAGATTTAAAGTATTTCAGCTGTAAAGGATACTCAGACGAGATGGGTCATAATCAAAATTGAAAAGTACAATGACTCAATAAATGTCTTTGTCATTTAAATTAAAAGATATTATTCAAGATAAGAATGAAATCGGAGATGTATGATGAAGATTAAATCAATTGTTAGGCTTAAATTGCAAATGACAGTTGGAGACAAGAATTTCAAGATATTCTATACAGAAATTGGAAAATCAGGTTGTGTCAGACCTTTGACTTGCAAATCAGGTTGTGCCTTTTCTGACATTGAAAATCAGGTAAACGTAAGGTTATCTACGTTTAAACGTAAGGAACCCTACGTTTAAACGTAGGGAAATTTGGATATTGCAACTTTTCTAATTTATTAGAATAACCTACGTTTAGACGTAGATTACTTACGTTTAAACGTAAGGAACTCTACGTTTAAACGTAGGTTATTACAATAAATTAAAAAATTCAAATTTAACTACGTTTAAACGTAGTGTTCTTTACGTGTAAACGTAAGTAATCTACGTCTAACGGTAAGCTCCTGAAGGGTTTTGAATAACTCTCTCTCTCTCTCTCTCTCTTCTATCCCCTTCCACTAGTTCAAATCCCTACGTTTCTCATCTGTTTCTTTACGTTTGACGGCGATTTTGCACCAAATATTCAGATTTGGCACCTCTGCTCTCAAGCATAATGGATCAAAGCAGTATAGAAAGTGTAAGTGTTTCCCCTTATGATGCATTTAAAACGTTTGATTGTTATATTGTTTTCCTAAATTATGTTGTATATATTTTCCAATTTTTAGTGTTTTGTAGTGGTGATTAGCCTGATATTTGTTGGCCTTGTGGTGATTAGTCTGATATTGCTGACTAATAAAGGGTATTAGCTTGATTTTTCTTTATGTGGGTTGAAGTAAGGGTGAAATCTTGAAGAAGACGATTAAGGGAGGAATTCTGTGTTTCTTTTGGTTTTTGCTACGTCTGAACGTATGTTTTGCTACGTCTGAACGTAGGTTGTCTACGTCTGAACGTAGTTTTCCTACGTCTGGACGTAGGTTTTTCTACGTAGGTTTTTCTACGTCTGGACGTAGAGAACTGTTCTTAAGGCCTCTTGTGTATTTTTGTATGCAGATTTTTCCAGTCTTGATTCTAATTTGATAAAAACATGCAAAATGTGGCTAGGTATGTTTAAATTGGGGACATTTAAGTTGATAGTGTATGAGTATGGTGTTAATATGCATTGTTTCTTGAATATGTTGAGATTGATTGAGGCTTGATGGTGTGATTGATGGTTTGATCGTGCATAAGGGTCTTGTTCTACCCAAAATGGTGCGAAAATGGCTCGTTTTTCGAGAGACCATTGTTATTGGAAATATTGATCACACTTACACTTACATTAATCATTTAGGTATTGGTAGCTCTCTGTTTTTTCTTCTTTGGTATTAGATGTACTATATAGTTGATTTACTTCACAATGTTAGTGTATAAAGCTTGTGATTGACTAGTATATGTGTGTGATTGACTTGAAACAATGCTATTTGTTAACGAGTTGATTGGCCCTCATGGAACCGATGTCTACAAAGTAAAGGAAAATTTGACATGGACTTTTAGAGGGGAAAAGAACAAGCTCTCGGATCTTCGACATTCACGTGAGGAGGATCGGATTTGAGGCAACATTGAGAGGTGGGGTTTTTGGAGAATTCATTCAAATGTACGAGCACTGGCAGTTTTCCGCCAAAATTTTGCAATATGTATGTTTCAGTGCCGTTTATCCGAATGTGGCCGGTGAGCTTCATTTTAGATTTGGTGAGACGACCGCGAAGTTCGGTAGGCGGGAGTTTTGCATGATGACCGGTTTTAGGTTCGGTGATCTCCCGGAAGCTCCCGATAGTTATTCCGGGTGTTTCTTTGAGGGGACATACGGCCACATCCATCATCACGACCCAAAACCGATCACCATACCGGATATTGAGAGATGGTTATTGGATGAGGGTGAGCATCCGAAGTTCTCTACCGTGTAGGTTTAGTCTACCTTATTCACGGTATTATGATGGGTCATGATGAGACTACTAAGGTACCTCGTGAGACCTTCTATTTGGTCGAGAATGTACAAGGCCTAAATGACTTTCCATGGGGTACTTGGTTGTGGGATCGGACTTATAGAAAGATCGTCGCATGATGAATACCTACAAGGAAAGTGCGAAGGCGGGGTGACGATACAAGGGGTTATACATGCCTTACGAGTTTTGGGCTTACGAGACCCTCCGGGGCATTCTTTGTTCCGACTATTCTTTGCCACCCTCGAGCTCCCGAGCGGCTCCTCGGATCTTTGAGATGGAGTTGCAAGACTACCCCTCCGCGGTGGAAGGGGGTGTTGGCGAAGGCAAGCAAGGTAATAAGCTTAATAAACATATTCTCTTAATTATATCCGGTATGGTTAAACATTTTCTTATTGTTGATTCTAATGAAATATACATTGTTTGCAGAGCCCTGTTACAGGATACCATTTGCAAGGGAAGTTGATAGGGATTTGATGCTAAATAGGGGCATCCACGATGCGGAGATTAATGAGCCGCCACGTGTGATCCCTCGGCTGTACCAATTGCACGGCCACCTCACAGACGTCCATCTACTACACGGCAAGTACGCTCTGCTACACAACGTCTACCTCGACTTCACATCCCTCTACTTCACAACCGCCTCTACCTCCTCATTCACGACGTGTGCCGCACGGTTCATACACCGAGATGCTACGGGCGGAAGAAGATGAATCGATGAAGAAGATGAAGGCTGCTTTGGGCTTTATAGAGTTTGTGAAGAGAAGGATAGATAATGGGTTGAATGACATCCGGGAGGAAATTCGCCGGCAGAATGACGAGAACCGGCAAGTAATTCGAGAGGTTATACAGCGGCAGAATGAGCATGGGGCGATACTTCTTGAACTTAAGGGGTTGATGCGGTATTTGTCATCCAGAGATCAGGTAAAAAATTATTTCATTGTCAATTTATTTATGCGATAAATTTAGTTGTATGTATTATGATACTAACCGGGCAACATCTTTTCAGTCTACCCCTCATCGGCCTCCACCTCCTCCACCTCCTCCACCTCCTCCACATGATCCGACCGGGGCACATCTTCTCGGTTTTCCCCGATGGGTCACACGGGGTCATCGTGCGATCGGCATGCGATCGGTCTCCCGGCGGTCATCGGCCTCCACCCGGTCGGCATCGATCGGTCTCCGGTGGTCGGCATACTCATCGACCTCCACCTGGTCAGCATACGTATCAGCATACTTATTCATCTCCTACCCCGTCCGCCGACGACCCGATGATGAAGCTCGGGTTTGATAAGATTCTTGAAGGCATTTCCCAACCCGGGCAAGATGGAGTGCAGCTGGAGGGAGTTCAGAAGGAGGGAGTCGAGAAGGATTTCGTCGACGATTTATTCGTGGAGGAAGCTTATTCGGGTAAGCATTATGTTATTTATATATAATTATTGTTTAGTAGGTTATTTATATTGAAATTTGTATTATATATAATTATTTTTTAGTAGGTTATTGATGAGAGTGCCTAATTTGATGCAGATACCGTCGATGCTACTCCCGAGGCTACGCCCCCTCCCCCTCCCGAGGCTACTACCGAGGCTACGACCCCTCCCCCTCCCGAGGCTACGCCCCCTCCCCCTCCCGAGGCTACGCCCCCTACCCCTCCCGAGGCTACTACCGAGGCTACGCCCCCTCCCCCTCCCGAGGCTACGCCCAGCCAGGCATCGTTTGTGGAGCCTGAGATGGATTATAGTAAGTTATTTGATTTTTAATATCGGAATTATAAATTATATTGTGAAAAACTATCTAACTTGATCATGTATTGAAATTTGTTTATTTGGTGGCCCAAGCTTGTTGTACAATTGGGTAAACGAAAGGCGGTTGATGCAATTGACGAGAAGATTGACGACCCGTCGGACTACTAGCCGACCACGGTATTTGGCGATGGGTCTCACATAGTCAATATGCCCGGTGATAACGTTGTGAGATGGACTCCGTTGAAAAAGTTTCCGGACGAGTGGAAAACAAGTTCACAATGTGGTACCAACAAGTAGATCCGCCCCCGATTGAGATTCCGACGGGGTACGCGGTGGTTTCCGCCTTACAATTCCATTTGACAAGGAATGGTTCACGCGTCTCCTTGGCCCTCTTTCAGAGTTAGACCGAGAAGTATATTCTTGTGACTTCATTTACATATTTCTGAAATTTTCAAATTTATGATTTCATTATCTCTAACTTATTTTTGCATGCGTACAACATGTCGATGCGTATCGGACACGATAGAACGGCAAATGGAAGCACATCCAAGATGCTTTCACCCGCGTACGGCCATTGCATACTACGAATTAGCCGCCTTTTGCGGGCAAGGTCATGTAGATCGGGGAAAGCCGCCGGACAGAACGGTCATTCCGGACTTTGTGGATCGGTACGTCAAGCAATGGGATGAAAACACCGTGATCTACATTCCCTGGTCCATTAGTTATGCTCACTTTGGGCATTTGTCGAAGTGTACATACCCGAATGGAAGATTAGGGTGTGGGATTGTCTGTCGGGGCGGCCGTATAAGAATGATGTGAAGAAAAACATCAAAGCGTGGGGTGTTTCGTTTAGGAGAGTGTTGGAGACGAGATGCTCGTCTACGTCAACTCCCACAAATGGTTGATCCGGCGAAGCCTCTTTTTGATGTCAAAGTAGTAAAACCCGAGTTCGTACCACAAATGCCAATTCCGTAAGTGTTATAAACTTCAAACTATATAGTATATTATACGGTTTATAATCTTCTTACACTATTCATATTATACGGGGGTATTTGTGGGGTATACACGGTCAAGTTCATTGAGCATTTGATGCACAAGGAAAACTTTTCTACGATCCATCATGACAATATCTTGTTGCTAAGAAAGAAACTTTGTGTACGGCTATTTAATCAAATAGTAGATATATAGGTATTTTTGTGTATGTTGTTTTGACAAAGTTTGTGTAGGAATTTTTGGTGTATGTTATATTTTTGGTATTTTGTTGTATGTTGGTAGCCATTTATATTTTGGACGTAGATAATGTTGCAACTCAACTTAAAAGCGCAAAATTCAATTTGAATTTCTCTACGTCCAAACGTAGAGAATGTACGTCCAAACGTAGGGAATGCTACATTCTCTACGTCGGAACGTAGAGAAACTAGTCGAAATTTATTTTGCAACATTATCTACGTTCAAACGTAGATAAAATACGTCCAAACGTAGATAATACGACATTATCTACGTTCAAACGTAGGGAATGCAACATTCTCTACGTCCAAACGTAGGTAATGCAACGTTATCTCGTCCAAACGTAGGTAATTCAAGTACTAGTGTGGTACATGGCAATTATTGTTGTTGTACAAGTACGAGCCATTTCTCTCATTTCTTCAAACTCTTTTAAGCAGTTGTGTAAAGAGAACCACTTCTTCACCTTTCAATTTATAATCTACATTGAAGCAAATGGATAATGATCGTTTCTTTAAAGTTCTTGATGGCGGTTTCACAAGAAGTTTGGTATGTCATTTATTAATTTACTTACTTTTTTATCACTTGTATTATGATCAAACAAACGTGAAATGTTTCTTTTTTCATAGACACTACCTCCAGCATACGTTAATAGGTTGAACGACACGCTGAGGAACCTAGATAGGGCCGTTCTCAAAAGCCGATTAGGGACATGGGAAGTGAGGGTTGGAGCCACAAACAATGGAAATCTTCGTTTCTTTGGGGAAGGTTGGGAGGAGTATGTGGCGGCTCATTACTTGAATGAGGGGGAGTTTATAGTGTTTGAACACAGGGGGGATTTCACTTTTGACACTCTTGTTTATGATCACACTTCTTGTGCGAAGAAATTTTCTGAGTCCGAGAGTGAAGAAGATGATGCAGATGATGATGCAGGTGCAGGTAACCAGAATCCCCATTTTCAGACGACGCTGCCAAACTGGGTATTTTCACATGGTTGTTATTATGTGGTGAGATATTTTATATATTTTTAGTTGTTTTCTTGTTTGATATTTTTTCCCCATTTTGAAACAGTATTTAAATTTGTTTGTGATTTGTAGAGTATTCCAAAGGCATTTGCGAGAACAAACGACATGTTGCGAAACAAGACCGTGGAACTGCGAATTGCCACAGGGGAATCATGGCCTGCTAGAATTGACTATATGGTAAATCAAAAAGTTCGTTTAAGCGGGTTGAATGGTTTCATTACGGACAATGATCTAAATGCGGGAGATGTATGCAGCTTTGAATTCATTAATCAACCTATAGAAAATCACGTCGTGTTTAATGTGGTGATTACTAAATATTGAAGATCATTTATTTAAGCGTCATGTTTGTAAGCCCTGTATCATTACTCTTTTTTATTGTGTGTAAGCGTCGTGTTTTTATGTTTGTAAGCCCCGTAATAATTACTACAATCCATTAATAAAATACTACATTCTATTAATACGTTACACAATAACGATCCATTCTAATACCACCATAACAAAAATCAATGACTTCCTACCGGTATTGCGTGCAACTAGCTCTGTTATGTCCTGGATGTTTGCAGTTAGTACATACATTCTGATGACCTGGACGTTCCCATTCAGAAGGGATTCTAGTGGTATTAATTCTACCTCTTCTTGGAGCTCCACTGACATTAGGCGCATATCTCATATTAGGCACTCCGACTTTCATGTTTCTTACCGCCTCCGGAACATCCCAATCCTCCCTGTTAGGAAGCTGGATATATGCTACCCATGTAAATCTCCTTGAAACATTCGGCTACATAATACCGTGAACGAGTTCGGGTGGACTAATTACGCGTGTTCTTGCTTGTTGTTATAGCATGCGTACATGGTATTTCCATTTTCTCAAAATAACCACAATAACACTTCCTCTCTCGTAGATTTACCGTCCCATGAAGCAAGTTATTTCCATGAACCTCAAACTCATTGGGGTTAATAGGATTAACCCTGAACTTCCTTCTAGTAGTAATATTCGAAGCCATTATTTCATCGATCTCCGGTGCTAACACAGTCGCACAATCAAGCGCCTTCGTCGTCTATCATTATACCATCTCTGCGGTGTAGCTCAATGAATTCCAAGAGGCTTGGAACGGGCCAACGACGAGCTCCTCTAATCGCACGGTTGAAACTTTCGGCGTAATTGCTTGTCATTAAGGCGTATCTTTTCCCGGGAAATTTGGCACGCGCCCACCGTTCAACACCTATTTCTTCTAGTTTTAGATATGCACCAAGACATTGTGCCTTGATTAAGGCGTACTTTCGGAGAAATTCGGCCTCCGAGAATGCATAATTTGTTTGATAGAATGTGTCTTCACAAAAACCATGATCCTTCCATTTTTTTGTTAGATTGCCCTTTAAATGATGATAGCAAACACCGTGATATGCATTGGGAAATACACGACCAACCGCATTTCTAATAGCCTTGTGTACGTCAGATATAAAGCTCAAATTTTCAGCATGGATACCTTCAATGGCCACCCTCAATTGTCTCATGAAATACCCCCATGAATCATTGCATTCTTTTTCAGCAATACCGACGGCTACAGGGAATAGGTGGTCACCGGCATCTACAGCAACAGCAACAAATAGTTGACCTGAGAAACGGGTTTTTAGATGAGTGGCGTCCACACACAAAATAGGTCGACAATACTTGAAACCACGACGACTTGCTCCCAAAGCCATGAAACAACTACCGAACCTTCCCGGATTATCAAGGCGAAAGTCAACATAGGTCCCTTCATTGGCCTCACGCACCATCCACAGGTACGAGGGTATCGCATTGTAACACTCCGTCGGTGAACCTCTAACCAGCATTCTCATCATCTCGTGAGCTCGGTATGCTTGGTCATAAGTCAATTGTACACTATAAGTTGTGAGCATGTCTTCCATAATATGTCTGGGTTTATACTCATTGCCGAGTTCTTCCATTTTCGACTTAGCGAGACTCGCAATAACAATAGGTGTTGCTTGTCGATTGTCATTATCGCCGCATTACGAGAGGCACAAGTATGCATATCATTCAATGTTGTGATCTCAAATGTATGTGTTGTATTTGTCTTCACCTTTTTCGCCCTTACATGCCATTTGCATGTATCGTTTAGACATGTGTAATACAAGCAACGTGTGTCCGACCTACCCAATCTCATCTGAAAATTATTGGCAACCGCATACGATTTTATTTTCAAATTAAAATCTTCTTTAGAATCATAATGCTTCCCAATGAACAATTCGTTCACGTCATTCATACGTAACGTACCGGTAGATAGACACCGCGGTAAATCATCATCTTCAAATGTGGGAATCCTCCATGAATAATCTTCTCGTACACTAGCCCTAGCATTGGCACCCTGATTATTGTTGTCATCCCTGCCCGTTTGATCGGTTTGAATATGAGGTGCAAACGGAGAAGCCAAAAAACTAGTGACTGATCAACCAAACAAATTATATGGCTGTTGGATAGGTTGAGCACGACTACTTGAAGGTTGATTTGAAAGATTATGACTTGGTCCGACGGCGGTTCATCCGAAGCTGTTGGTCCGAAGCTTCACCAAGCCTTTGTGTAGGAACATGGTTTTCAAACCCACTACATCCATCTTGTTGCTCGAATGGATTAAAATTTGGATCGTAGCAAGTTCTTGTACCGGAGAAGGAAATTACCAAGACTATAATCCGAATTATTGTTATCATCCGGGGCATTGAAATCTTGATTTAAATCAATGCCATCATCCTCAAATATCGATTCATTGTTTGCATTCACGGTGTAGCATTCACGCAAAAAATCACATTTTTTGTCGAGAGGCCGCTTCGATGTAACCATTTAGTGTCTCGTCGTCTAAGATATCATCAGGTGGTATATTCCCCAAACTACCGTAAGTAAACAAAGCTTTTAGGTTGAGCTTTGAATCAGACCGATCAATACCAAGCCTCAAATGCACTTTATCCAACAACGCATTCAATCCTATTTTCTTTGGGACAAATAATGAGAACATCGATCCATTTACATGATTCCACCGGTTATAGAGAGGATCGTACGTAAATTCTCCGTTGAACGAGACAACAATCATAGAGTTGCGATTATCTGTTTTTTTTTTTTAAAAAAACAATTCAAGTCATTATAGACATTCAATATAATAATTCAAAACCCTACCTAAGCAAATTTATCACAAATAGAAAACAAAATATACTTACACGAAAACATAATCACTACTTAAAACACACATTTCGGTTGAATACATATCATTACTTACACTAAACCCTATTAATTAAACCCTAAACAATAACACTAATTAAGAAAAGACTTAAACACACTACTTAAATGTATAAACATTACATAAACAACCTACTAAAAAATACACAATTAGTTTAAGTACATTTCATTACTAGCATAAATAACATAATCACATTGAGCAATTGAATTAAAACAAATTAAATAGCAAAAACTTACCCATTTGAGCACTTGATTGATGAGGAAATGGACTTGAAAGATGAAGAAATGGACTTGAAAGATGAAGAAGTGGTTAGATAATGTATATTAACATGCAATACTCTGAAAGAATGAGAAAAACAGCTCGTAATGTGGTGTATATTGAACAAGTACCTTACAACAACATTAATTGCCATCTACCACTTCCAAACGTAGATAATTTCTTTGTAAACGTAGAAAACCTACGTTTAAACGTAGATTAATGCGTTCTAACCTACGTTCAAACGTAGAGAAATATACATTTATTGCTACTTCCATAATTTATTGAAATAACCTACGTTAAAACGTAGGTTATATACGTTTAAACGTAAGAAACCTACGTTTAAACGTAGGTTATTTAAATAAATTACGGGTTTTAACGTAGGTAACCTTATTCGATTTATCTACGTTTAAACGTAGTGTTCCGATTTACGTTTTAACGTAGGTAACATCATGTACGTTTATTCGTACGTGGCGCTTTAGGACATTATACATTGCAGAGAACATATAAACCAAGTCAACGCGCTTTGAAATTAACTGACTATTTTTTGACACGCTTAAAAATTTGAAAGAAAACCAAGAGACGAAATTGTAATATATTTTGATTTGGTCCAACTTGTTATTTTATTTCATAATTTAAAATTGAGAACAAGTAATAGCGGCAATAGGTGCTGTCCCAAATTCCTTGCTCCAAAACCTTTGTCGTCACCCTATCCCCCTATTTATATTTTTTTTTATGTAATATTTACTCATTTTCATTGATTTATGGCGCAACGTTTGTATAAAGATTGTACCAAATAGTATAGACTATAGCCGTTTATTTTTACTCTCTTTTATCTAATACATTTCTATCGCGCGTAAGATGTTAAAAATTAAAGGTGGTAACGTATGTTATTTGGTACAACCTTCATACAATAGTTTTATTCTAAAATTTATCCATATAGTGTCTTCCAAAAGCCGTAAGTCGTCAAAACCCACGTATCCCTCCCCCGCCAAAATTTAGTCGCCGCTTTCTGTTGAAAAAAATGTATCGTGTGTGAAGTGATTTATGAAACAGATCCGTAATTAACGGAAGTAATTGAGGAAAAATAAAATAGAAAATAAATATCACGAAAATAAAATTCGTTTTATTAAATAGATCTAATAAAATAACTATTACAGTACAAATCTAACTCGAAACGATAAGAAAATAAAAATAAAGGACTAAACATCCAACTGAGGCAAGTGAGTTACACTTTCATCAAGACAAATTGCTCCAGTATGGTGCTCACGGTAGTAGCAACTGTGTAACGCCCCGCTCCCGGATACCGAGCCCTTATCCGGAAGAGAAACGTTCGGCGCGTATAGCATTAAATAAATCTAATATTATACGCAAGCCTCTACGTCGTCGTATCAAAATAAAGCAAACGGAAGCTAAAAGGACTCGGGTAAAAACATAAAAGCTACTATGAATAGAAAGTAACCATACTAAAGATGGATAGATAAATTACAACGATGAATAACCCAAAGACTTATACAATACGAGGTCTTAAAAGTAGAAGTACAACAAATCTAAGAAAAGAAAAACAACTAGTCTAGTACAACCTCTACAAAGAAAAAGAACTAGAAGCTCCGTCAAGACTTCAAGTCTTCAAAAGCCGTCGTCTACACTTGGTCTACCTGTTCGTCTTCTCACCCCACAATGCACACAAAAATAAAATGCAAATGAGGTAAGTACAAAGTACTTAGTAAAAGTGAGAAGCTATGACAACAATTAATATTTATAAAGGATAGATATTAAATCGATTAGTTGTTTATGTGTGACCGACTCAATCTAGGGTTCACTTCATGCCCATCGACACGTCATGACTACACGTTTCTAACTTAGCTTATCTTTGTTACATCATGAATAACAAGGGCACTACGCCTAGTAATAGGATGTACTAGGACAACTAGGTGCAACCTACTCTAGAGACACGCTCTAAGTAGCCCCGGGAATATCCGAGTCCCGATAGTGTGATGACCGGCAGAGTGCACCAGACGCTTTATCTGGCCAATCGATTGACCGGCGTGGGTACAATCTACTTTGTCTAGTCAGAGAACACATCGCGATATTGTACTATGCCTTACCAAGCATTGCATGATGTTTAAGATTTTAAACTAACACATATGTTTGATTAGATGTTTAACTAGCCACCTAAGTGTTTTCAAGTAAGCTCCCTCACATCTCCTACTCTCGTACTTAGACCACTAGACACGGACAAGTCCTAGCAATTACACGAGACATCGATAAACTCTAGCTTATCGAAGCACAAGGCAAATCCAAAGCTTTCGACGGTCCCACACTTCATCTTTTAGGGAATCCATGTGGTGCCGGAACTAAACGCATCAAAAGCTAATTCGGGGCTTTGTTCATGTTCATTTAGTGTTATTGGATCAAAGGGTAACATTAAGAACTCATCTCGTAGCTTAAATCACATAAAAAGAATATAACACTTTGCTAGCCTCTATCCGGACGGATAAACGGGGTTGTCCGTACGGACAACTCTCCACGAACCCTCAATTCACAAGCAGAATTATCCGTACGGATAAGTGAAACATCCGTACGGATAGACTGCGCCAAAAAGGTCCTGACTGCACAAAAATCGGTTTTCTGCACTCTATCGTTTTCTACACAAACCCAAACAAGTTTGCCCTCACTATAACCCTCACAACAGCAGAAAAACGTAGATAAACATGCATAACCATACCATAGCATATATGATCCTTTGATCAACGAAAAAGCATCATTCTAATCATTGAAACGTCTTAGAACATAATCTAAACCCTATAAACAATAATTGGAATCATAGGAAGAGCCTCTTACCTTAAAGGCCTGCAAAACCAACAGCAAAATGATGACGGAAAAATTCACAGTTATTTTTATAACTTTTCACCCCGTTTCTGATATCATTTTGAGCACTTTTGTATCATTTCGAGTCTTTAATTCCTAAGTTTCATAAAAATATATAAGTAGTAACTATTATATAAAATATCGTATTTTTATCGTGTTTTTACTAGTTTTTTGTACCGGTTTAGTAACCGGAGTGTCGTGTCGGATTTACGTTTGGTATTTTGGTGGTTCTTTGCAGGATTATACATTGACCAAGATTCCACGTAACGACATGTTTTGAGTCAAAAAGATGTGTTTAGAGGATTAGAAGAAGATGCCACAAGTTTACGAGTTCAAATGGATCAAATTATCTTACATACTTAAAACCAAAACCTGTTTCGACGGAGATTTGACCCAGCTTAGAGGCATTTTCAGGGGATGACTTCTTAATGAAAGTTGTAGATCTTCACATAAGATTTCCAACGCACTTTGAATCACGTCAATTGGAGTTCTACAACTCAAGTTATGGTCAATTGACTAATCAATTCGGATTAGTAGAAATCCCGAAATATCTTCGTAATACGAATGGCTCATCAAAACGACATTTTCTGAAGAAGTTTCCTTCATAAAAGTTGTATATCTTCAAGAAAGCTTTCCAATGGATTTTGAATCAAGTCAATCGGACTTTTACAACTCAAATGGTGGTCAAGTGGCTAATTGATTCAATTTCGTAAAAATATCGAAAAACGTTCGGAGGAACACGAGGTACTCAAGAAGATGTTTTCTGAAGAAGAATCCTTCATGAAAGTTGTAGAGTTTCTCGAGACCGTAATTTTGGCATTTCGTTTGCAATTTTTGGAGGTCTACAACTCAAGATATGAATTTTAGAAGTTTTATTCCAAAATTATATAATTCTTATCCGAAAAATATAAATTAGGGGGGATGAATGTAATCATTGCACCCGGTCTAGACCGGCCCCTACCCGGTCTAGACCGGCCCCTGGACTTTGCTATATAAGGGGATGCAGAGAGCAGATCGAGGGGAGATATATAATATATATACACCTTATATATATATACTCTGTGTATATAGATCTAACTCCCTCGTTTTTTTCTTTTAGTTTTAGTAAAGGCATTATGCCGAGAATAATTTAGTAGTAGTAGTATCGTTGTAATGCTCGGGAAATTATCGGAAGTTCGGTGTTGCTGAAGTCGTTGTAATGTCCGGAAGACTACGATCTCGGAATCAATAGTTGTAATCGGGTAATTTTATTTATATATATATATAGATCTATTTCCATTTTCTTCCCTCTTCTTTTTTTATCTTATTCGGGCCGTATATATATATGTGTATATGTTTTGTATAAATTAATTAAAATACCGTTGTAATAGTATAGTTATCAATAGTTCGTTGTTTCGATCTTTTATTTACTTTTACGCATTTTACTTACGCATTTTATTTACGCACATATATATATATATATATATATATATATATATATATATATATATATATATATATATATATATATTTACTTTTACGCATTTTATTTACGCACTTATATATATATATATATAGTATATTTACTTTTATGCAATTATATATATTATTAGCTATATAACTATATGTCTATATTTATAAATACATATATGTACTTATAAAAAAATGAATTCGCTTTTACTTTCCGTTGTTAATATAATTTCCGTTAATCATTCCGTTATTATCGCCAAAATGAATAGCTAAACGTATGTATAGTCGAATTATGTAAAAACGAGTAAAAACGCCCAAGGGGGATTAAACGGGAGTTGTGTAGCGCGTAAAATAATATTTTAATGAGTAATCCACGTCCTAAAACTTAATCTCGAACATCTTTGAATTAAACCGATCATTTAGTTCACTTGTCACACATATCGAACCTATAAATGTATTTTGCGGTGAGATGTGGGAAAAAGGGGTTTTGGGATCGTTGCGTAGATTCGGCCTAGTTGTTAGGACCGTTTCCAATACGAGAGGTTTGTCATCGTTGTTCGAGCGACTCTAAGAGCGTAATCATGTTAGGTTAATTGGTTTTCTAAAGGGAAAATTAATTAACTTCGCATAGGGTGTTGAGCGAGAGTTGTTCGATCTTAACACCGAATTAGGAGTTGGCACCCGTGGATGTCGTTAAAATTACCTTGTGGAAAGGAAGGTTGGTTAATACACGCTCCTAGTCAAGTCTTCCCTTAGGGGTAAAAATAACTCGTTGGATCATAATTCGGCTATACCTTTTAATAACTAGAACTACAACCGTTAGCTAATTTTTACTTTCGCACTAGTGTAATATCTCTCCACTGCAATCTTGACCTAAACCAAGTTCTACGTCGACTTTGGTACTTAAACGTTGTTCCCTGTGGATTCGACCTTGTTATCACTATACTACTGTTGACCCGATATTCTGTTGGTTAAAGTTAGCAGTTAGTTATTTTGCTATCACAAAACGCCAAGCAGGTGCAACAACTGTTGATCCTCAACCCCAAAACCTATGCAATCAACAAGAACCCTAAAAATCCTATTTTTCCTTTCAAAAACGAAACTGAAAAAGTGCCATAAACTGCAAATTACCTGGATTAACTGCCACAAAACTATTTTTAGAACAATCTACGTTCCAAGACGATCGTTTCGACTACTCATGGCTGCGAAACAGAGCTACGGATTAAAAGATACGAATTTTTCAAGAATCGAACTCTACGAATACGAAAAACTAAGGCTAAAGCGAAAACTTACGAAATTGAGAGATGTTATTTTCGAAATTTGCGTCTCCTCGCACCGATCACTTTTCTCTCCCCGCGGCATCTTGAACGGATGAACGGATTGATCACACGGTTGATGCCTACAATTTCGCTTTCTCTCTCGCGTCCGTCTCTCTCGATGCGCCGTTCCTCTTTTATTTTTTGTCAAAATATGCGTGTGAAAATAATGAGGGAATAATTGAGATTATCTCTATTTATAGCCAATAATTAAACCCGTTATAATTAATTGCTAAATCCTTTTAATTAAATCCCTTTTAATCAAATAAATAGGATAAATAATAATTAGGTCATAGTAAATACGCCCAATGACTATTTTACCCTTTTACGAAAAGTCGGGATGTTACAAACTGTCTCCCAAGATACAACGGCTTCACGTCTCGGATTTAGAGGCACTTCAAAAATCCGAGCTCTGGCGAACTTACAGAGTGCTCGACTTCTCTTCGACTCAAGATCTAGAACTATATGAGAGACTCTTTGTAGTCGAAGACACAAGGTAAATTTTTTATACTCTAACCTTCATCAATGAGGTTCTTTATATAGTGGAGATGATGAGCCAATGTTCGAACCTGATTGGTCATATGACACAGTCGGCCGACTTTTCCCTCAAGGAAAGCCATTCTGGCGTGTTCAACTTGATGGCCAGCCTCATCCTCATTTCTGATTGGTCGGATGACATGTCACCTGAATTCTGATTGGTCGGATGACTCAATCACACGAATTCTTGAATTCTGATTGGTCGGATGACACAATCACATGCCAAAAATTAATTTTTGGTTAATTCCATAAAGATATTTTGTCTAAATAATTAATAGCAACACATGAACATTCAAGGCATCCTGGGCATTTTTTCTTCTTTTTGATTTAATCAAAAGGATGCATTAGGTTTGGTCCAAACCAAATTTAAAGGCATCCTGAGCCTTTTTTAAAAATCGAGTATTTTGGAGAAGGCCTAGGCCCTTAGGTCTTTTCCAAAATCAAATATTTTGGAAGAGACTTAGGCCTATTCAAAAAATTTGAAATGACTTAGATTTGGTTCCTAACCAAAACTTATTTCTTCCCAACAAATCGGGTGATGCCACATTGCTTCTCAATGCCCAAACTATGTGAGCCATTGGTTAGTCACATGACATCAACTAAACAAAAGAGAGATTACAACCATGGACCATATTGAATCATTAAAGATACACAAAACAAAAAATTAAAAAGGGAAAGAGGACGGCAACTATGGGTGAAGTTTAATCCATGACTTCATGTTTTGATACCACATTGAATTGTCATCTCTCCTAAAAGCTTAAGTTGATGTCAAGTGATTGTTAATCAGTAAAAAAAAAAATGGAAATATAATTTTCTTGTTTGATTATCACACATTTTATTTCGTATTATAATTGGTTTCTCATTTTCTCAGGTATCAGTTCCCTGTATCATTTTGAGATGCTCAAAACACATGGAAGCGAAAGATGTTGAAGACCCGTGGCCTTTACGGCCAAAATGATCGGTCATAGACATCTTGCTATTGACCTTCTTGAGGCAGGGCTGTTGGATCCTGGTTGGGTGAAAACTATGCTTAGTAACTCTTGACAAAGGAAGTCACTCTGGATGTTCTTATGATTATATCAGATTTAGCTCGCATGGATAAGGTAACACGCATATGCATGCCGATTGTTCCGATGATTTAGCGTTTGACCGTGGGCCTTTGTTTGCATGTGCTAGTTATGCGACTTTCGGGGGGGGGGGGGGGGGATTGTGGTTTAAATTATTTTTCACCACCAACTAAAGGTCTGGTGAATGTAAAATAGAAATGTTTTGCTTTCTCAAGAATGTTATAAAGGAATATAATTTCCGTTTTTTGTTCTTTTTTCTCCAAAATTTTCTTTGTCGATTAGTCAACTGCAAACTGGGGTCTGAAAAGGAAGTGTGTTCTAATTGAGCAAGTATTCAAGTTAAACAAGAGATCAATACTTCTTAAAAGGGGGGGAGAGAGAGAGAGAGAGAGAGAGAGAGAGAGAGAGAGAGAGAGAGAGAGAGAGATATGGTGAACTATGTGAAGGCTAAGTAGATCCATCTCTAGCCAGAAACAGAAGACGCATGCTGTTACATTGTTCTGTCTGTCAGTCTGTTTGTGGTATCAAAACATGAAGTCATTACATATAAACTAACCCTCCATATTATGCATTAGTATGATATGATGTATTGAATTATGCTATTTTCCTGATTCCCTATTCCCAATATTACTATGCCGCATTTAGTAATTGTAATTATTAATATGCTATTTTGAAAGTATATTTGCATTTAAAAAACAACTATGAGTGTATTTTCCAGATACTACCACGATCCTCTTTTAATTATATTTTCTTTATTAGGCCGTCGTGCTTACATCTTATTTAACGATTTCTGATATATATAATGTTGAGACCGAAGAGACATGTGAATATACCAGCGGAAGATAGTTGTTAAGCCTTTTAGTGTATAGTGTTTAGGTTGTTCCCATTTCTTTTGATATATTTTGTATTATTTTTATTTTATTTTATTTGGGTTGCATGCCCATAGTTAATGATCTGACATTTATGTCTGACTAATTTTAGGGTGATTCAGGTGTAAGTATTAGATCACCAAATTATTAATCAACATCATTGATTGGTGAGTTTTTTTTTCAAAATATGGGCCCATTTTAATTATAAAAATTTCTATTGGTTGGGGTATACCAAGTAGGATTTACACAAACCATTCTAAAATTTGTGTTTATGTCTATTCAGTTTCTTTCTTTTGAGATACTACCTCCGTCCCAAAATGTAAGTCTTTTAGGCCTTTTCACACATATTAAGAAAGTTGGTTAAATTTGTTATTTGTCATTAATTTTGATTAAAAAGATTAAAATGGTCTTTCATTGGTTTTAATGCAAAATAATAAAAAGTGGTTGAATATATAATAAATGAGAGGTAGAATGAGAAAAGTGTAATAAATGTTTTATTGGTTTTAATTTGTAAATGGACTTACATTTTAGGATAAAATTAAAAAGCTAAAAGGACTTATATTTTGGGACGGATGTAGTAATAGATAGTAAAATTATGGTGTATTTCGTTTTATTTTAATGGAGTTGAACATGTGTAGTTTATTTAGGAATCATGGCAAATTTTGGAAAAAGCATATTCTTACTCAAGAGAAAAAGGTTATCTATTTGTGTTTGATGTCATTCTCACAGTTAACACAAAATAAGAACCATTTTAACACAAACACACTAACTTTGAGACATATATCAAACGTACCTAGACAACATACACACTTAACTTTGAGAAAGACAAATACCTAAAATAATTGTATTCCTTGAACGAAGAACAAATACCAAAAAAAAAAAAGTTTATCGTTAAAAATAACATTTTGAAAATAGAAATACGTAAAGATGACAGTGAAATATTTTTTTGAATAAAAAGAACATGTCTTTTCCCCTAAAAAAAGGACATATCTTTATTCAAATGTGATTTAAATTCTCTCGTATTCAACTACAAAAACGAATATATCTTTTGATCTGATTGCCGAAGAGGGTAATTCTTCCTCACATTTTTTTCTTTTTTCGTCCTTTTTATTTAGACATATCATTTGATATTTTCACAACGTTTTTTTCGAGGTCATTTTTGTAAAAAACACATAAATAGTGGAATAGTGAAATATTGAATTTGAGGTCAGTTCCACTGCAGCAAACAGTGGATTTGGTGTTATGAATAATGGATTTGTCTTTATCATCCAATTTGTATTTTCACTATCCTGATTCCTATTTTTTCCTTTTTCTTTTGTCTTTTTAAACCACTACCTAAAAAGGAAAAAAAAAAATGACTTACATGAGATAATGAGCGAAAGAAAGACTATACAAGAAAACTTTTCCATATCCTTTAAATTCAGAAGGAATAAGTTCTTAATTGTGGAGAAAGTATATGCCCAAAGTAAAATTTTGTTACAATTTATTATATTAATCTTAGTTTTTTTTATCTTGGACTCGTTAGTGAGAGCTAAAAGGATTCCCTGCCGATCCAATAAAAAAACAAGCAAAAGGGATGGAGAAAAAAAAACCCTGAGTGGGTGGGATTGGGGGGGAAGGAGTCAACTTTTTGTTAATTTTAAATTGCTCGATGGCCAATGAGGCTTTACCAACATGGTTAAGCCAGCGATAGTTTCAGTATTCGGAGGTGTTGAGTTTGAGTTTCACCAGGCATAACGTGGTTTATTTATAACCATTATATGTAGCAATTATTTTGTTTCAGCAAAAAAAATTGCTGGATGTATTTTCGGTATCTTTTCTGTAAACGAATTTCGTATTAGAGATAGATGTTAGGATATTTCTAGATATTATATTTATTGTATATACTATTGTGTTCATATTCTGTATTTATTGCACAATATCGTGTTTATATTGTATTAGGCTGTGTATATATCCATTGTATTATACACACAATTCATCAATGGAAAATACTTTCCGTCATTTATCTTACTGCTGGATATACAGAAACTCGAATCCGGATCCGATCCATAATTGGATCGTCAGATCTGATTCACACCACCGATCGAGACACCCGATCTAGCACAGTGGAAGCTACGAATAAATTCACATGTGATTTTACCACGATTCGATTCACATAAATAATTAATCTAACTATGAGAAGGTTGAATATTTACCTTAACGGAGAGGAATAATAAATTGATAGAAAGAGAAGCCACAATCTTCCGGATTGTATCTCCTAGTGACGACTGGTGGACGTCGATCCTCGCCGTAGAACCTCCTCGAATATGCACAAGAAAAACCTAGGGTTTTTCTTCTCTTAATGACTAAGGCAAGAAACTAATTTTTCTTCCTTTTT
Organism: Gentiana straminea; assembly: GCA_036785695.1. Lineage (NCBI taxonomy): Eukaryota > Viridiplantae > Streptophyta > Magnoliopsida > Gentianales > Gentianaceae > Gentiana > Gentiana straminea. The sequence goes on from JAVUPR010000479.1 coordinate 7,621,682, forward strand.
ATTTAGATGTGGCGCAATTTGATGTGTCAAATTGTGTTGGGAGGAACTCTCTTTATATAGAAAAATAACTAGTGAAAAGAGAGTTATCTTTTTCACACCACAATTACCTACTCCCATAAGGAAAAGATATTTGCCAAAAGATAAGAGATAATTCTCAAAAAATCAATCTCGTTATCTCTTTTCCATTAATTATCCAACAAATAGATAATTAATTAATTACACATGTGACATAATCTAGGAAAATTTCTTCTCCTAATTATCCACATTGGGGCACCACTTTTAAGCCAATTTTAATAGAAAATGTCTTTTCTATTTTACATATTATTTACCAAATAAATAATATTTGCATATTCATTAAATAGACCAACTATTTAATTTATTTTCGAGGTTCCATAAAACGAGAAAACACTCTCGTGTTAGGAGCCAACACGGGGACCATGGACCTATAACCAGTAGCTACAATAAATTAAATAAAATATTCATCGAACATAATATTTCTACTTAATTCATTAATTCCGGAATTACGCCACCATAAATCCGAAACTGAACTCTATCGATTATAGATATAACTTATTCTCAAAACGTCGAGTCGAGTCGATAAACGTCCATTGATATAATCATTACATATAAACTAACCCTCCATAGACTACCCGTAATGAAGTAGGATTATTTCTGTAAACCTTCTTCAATACATCTTATCCTTATTTACCATTAACCCACTAGTGATCAATTGGTTCATAACCAATACGAACTCCGTGAATCGATCAGTTTCTAGGATCAACAAATAAGGGGATTGTTTTTCTACTTCCCGCAGGAAGGAATGGATTCCATATCTGTGAGACACACACTTCTCACTGATTCCAGAATAGTGCCAACGTGAAAGTGATTCGGACCGCGCCTCTTAGCGATCCTTAACGAACACATCAAACCCTATCTTGAAACAAGCAGGAGTATGCAATCACTTCAGGATTAAGGTTAATTATATGATCATCTTGTGATTTAATAAGATTTCTCAATCATGGAATTATATGAGAAATGCATATTAAATCGGTCCAGTCCTATATGACTACATCATATATAAATGCCCCACTTAGACAACCAATGTCGACGGTCCGGATAAGACGGTCACACCACAAAGTGTTCTGGCGCATTAATGGTGGTTTAATCAATAAACCGCATACTTTGATTAACTTCACCACGGACTAATAGTTCAAGTGTATCACCATAAACTTAATCCTCATGTGTGACACACACTAAGTTATATGGCTACATATGATACGACTTAGGGTTTTCAGTAGTGTATTTCTTATAAGCACGAAGCAAATAATAAGATGAGAATAAATCTGTCATTTATTAATTATAAAAACAATTAATTAAATTGTCTTTCGGGCGTTACTTCCAACACTTACATGATATCAGAGCATTGAGACCTAGTCTCATTTTTCCTATCCCGATTGCCTTCCTCTTCGTTCGTTTCTTCAATTGCATGCAACTTTTTCCGCCTCCATCTCTAATCCGTTAATTCTGGTGTCCCTTCCTCCAATTCATCCCAAATCATGTACTCCATTCCTTCTCCCTGCTCTTTCCGTATTACCTGCAACATTTTTTTTCCGACAAATTTTCTCCCGTTGATTCCGTAGTCCGTTCGCACCTTGATCACACTAAAATTAGTACTATAAACTACGTTTATTTACCCTGAATTATGCTTGATTGGTAAGTGACAGTTGGAATATTGTATGAAATACGTGTCAATTGCCTAGTGTCGGTTCCTTGGTCAGTGATTCTGCGTTTATATATTTTACCCCGTGAATATGGTATTGTTCCGTCACGTTTTGCGTACTTTTCAGGTTTACCATATTTGGTGCTGAATGAGTATGGATCCGAGTTAGAAGAGGTCATTGGGCCGAAGTCAATAAAGTTTGTGAAGAGTCTGCTGACCCTGAAAGGGAGGCAATCAGGCCCGCAATTGCGGAAGCCCTAGCCGCAATTGCAGCACCTTGGAGGACTCGAAACTGAAGTTGCCGTAAATTTTATTAAGTCAGCTAGGTTTAGGTTTATTAAGTCGGTTTACAGCTCTATATAAAGGCCATGCCAGTCTATTGTAACATATACTCGAACACATTATAATCCATTACATACACTTATTGATGAAATAAAGTTCTAGCTTTTATTTTGAGTTCTTTTGCTTTGTTATCTTCTCTGATCCATCAACTAGCTTGAGTTGATCAAGCCAGATCCATCATTGTAAAAGGTATAAAGCTTTGAACTTTATCATGGTAGATTAGGTTAGATTAACATGATGTAATTAATCTGCATGTCTAAACGAACCGTAATTAACCATAATTAATCAGAATAGAACGATGATATTCTAGAAGTAGGAACCACCGCTCCCGCAATTATGGCTGTCTTTACCGCAATAGCGAGGCAACTTTTAGGTCACCCTAAGTCTGGAGATTCGGCATCAGCTACGTTGATCTATAGGTTTAATTAACAGTAGGTTAGATCTGGCCATTCCGCTTATTGTACATTGTAAATTAACATGAAGGACGATAAAGTGAAGCGTTAGTTTGGACATTATCTGGATCAATCCCTAGGAATGTGCTAGTCAATCCACGGTAGCTGCTTAAGAAGGTTCTCGGTCTTGAGCCTACACTTTCTAGAACTTATAGCGTGTGATTTAATACAACCAACGAAGGAGGTTAACTACACAAAGATGTCTAATGTCCTTTCAATGGAAGTAGATAAGGTTAGGAGATTGCACCTATAGCTAAAATTGAATTAGAAACACGTGTTCTGGTTAAAACGGGGAATTACGGGGAAACGTAGACATAACGATTAGTTACACCAAGTTAGGAGATCGGTGAGGAGGGGTAAACCACTTTCTTTTATGTCTTTATGTTGGTCTAAGGACTATTATTTGTCTTCTTAGTTAGATTTATGAATCTATTATCTATGTTGCATCGTCTCTGTGAGATCGACCTTGACTCACCCTTACTATACAGCGATTGACCTAGTACTCTTGCTAGTATTTCGTGAGTAGAGTGACTTACACAGCGGATCACACCTCGGCTCTACAAGCAGTCATTCTTCTTGACAATTTATTACACGCTATTCCTGCTCAAACTCCCAAATCACCCATCGTCCCCCAAGTTTGTCCGTTTGTTCATGCCGCTGATTCAGTCCTTGAATCTTTTTTTTTTCTTTTTACGTTCAGCAGCAGCAAAAAAATAGATAGAAAAAAACAAAAAAATGATACTCCCTATGCCCGCACCAGTAGCAGCTCGGCCTCCCTATCAACCGAGACCTTATCTTGGCAAGTGTCAGTTCTGTGGAATACATGGTCATTCCGCCAGATGATGCCTGACCTATCCTTTCTTTCAGTAGAGGCAGCTGATGTAAGTCAACCGAATGATGTATTTTTATCCCAATTCTTATGCTTTTAGTGGCACTTTTATATCAAATTCATGCAATTATGTAATGTAATATATCAAAAGTTGTAAATAAGTTTTATTTATCTAACCTTATATTTTAGGCTTTTATGCCAAGTTTTGTCATCGGAATTATACGGGGCATCTTTTTTTGGCATTGTTTTGCAGATACCCAGGTTAGATATTAGTTTTGGAAGATCTTGAAGCAGACCATTTAGCTTTAGAGAGGTTTCTTGTTGAAGAAGTTAAAGATTTAAGCCAAGATTAGAAAGTCGCCGCACGCCGAGTACACAAACGGTGGGCGCCGGAATTCGACAATTGGAAGTCTGAGCAGCATTTAATGATTCTGACTCACCCAGCTACCCGCCAGAAGGCGGTGCACGCCGACTGCACAGACGGAGGATGCCAAAAAGCCTGGATTTCAAGTTTTAAAACTTATTCTTGACTTCATTTCGAAGGGGGGCTGAAAAAAAACCTCTTTCTCTAGACTTGAAGGCACTTCCACTTTCAAGGCTCTTCTAGCCAAAATTATCATAACTTTAGCTTTTAAATTGCAAGTGTAAACATTAAGAATTCTTGACTTGATTCCTTGGATGAATTTTAGTTGGAAAAGGTTGTAGCTTCTGGGATACACTCTCTCTCATTAGAGTTTTTGAAGGTTGTAATGAAAGTTTTCCTCTTCAAGTTGTTAGCTTGTGATTGGTATAATTCTTAGCCTTTACTTTGATTTAATTGTTCTTATTGTTATGAATTCTAACCTTGATATGTTGGAACTCATAACTATGAGTGGCTAGTTTCATACTAGCCAAGATAATGTGAAGTGAATGTGGATTCTTTTGATTGTGAATGAGTTGGTAGTTTTGCATTTGAGTTTCTTGTAGTGTTGAGCCTTCTTCTACTTGATATTGTTGATAGCAATCTAGGAAGTAATTAACCCTAGTTTGCACACACACACTTGGTAGAGACCGAAAGGGTTTATTGAGTGTGGGAAAGGGGTAGGAGAATTGGAAGGTAAAACCGACCTTAAGTGGAATTCGGTTTCTTATCCGAGGGTAGCTTCGGCTTGTGTTCAAGTGCATATCATGTCGAATCATTAGACTTAGGGTACCTAAGTCAAGGAGGAGGCATATAATGATCTCATTCATTCGAAAGAAGGGGGATTGCTAGTCGAGGAACACACCGGTCCACACGTTTGAACATCTTTGGGAGGAAGTAAGGTAGCCAACTCTTTCATAGTTAAGAAAGTCCATTGGAACAAAGAATTGTCTTGGTTAGTTCCATTTTTCATTTGAGTTTAGTTATATTAAGTGTCACTCATCTTTTGAAAAAATTGCGACTTGGATCGAAAATATGAACCTAATCGGTGGTTAACCAATACACTCCTTGTGGGATACGGACTTGACTCACCAACTAGGCTACAGATGACCCGGTACACTTCCGGTTAGACTGAACACCCAGTCGGGACACGTCAAGTTTTTGGTGCCGTTGCCGGGGAGTGTAACGATTAATACTTATATTAGCTTAAGATTTTCGAGCAAAGGTCAAGTCTTTTTCTAATCTCATTTCAATTTATTTCTTTGGTGCTTACCACTTGCTTAGTTACCGAGTGCGTTTGATCATTTTCTTGTTGTTTCACTTTTGTAGTTGATGACTCGTTCCCGAACCGGTAAAGCTCCACTCACTCTATATCGTTTGGACATTAACACGTACGAAAGACAATTGAGAGCTGAGCTAAAGTTGGCCAATGTTCGGAGGATTTGCATGGAGAAACACTTGGTAAAAGAATCGGGTAATTGCTAGTAAAGCGTAATGAGTAAGGGGTCGATCCACGGGGAATTGGGTTGTTGAATCTAATTTTATTAATTCCTCTAAATTATCACTCAAGAAAGCAAATCTGGGATCAAACAGAATACAAACTAAGTGATCTCAATCCTAGTTCATCTCATGATTTTAATTCAAATTGTGGTTTCACCTTTAAGAGATACAAATTCCTAATCTCTTAGTGAATCCGTTTCTCAACTTCCTAATTCCTTAGTGACTCGAAGAAGAGATGGCGGAGAATATTAAGAATGCACTATATGGACCCTCGAACCGGAATATCCAAACAATAGCCCCGACAAAATCCCAATAACCAAGGTCAAAACAATCACCCGAGCACAAGGCCTTGAAACAACCAAAATCAAAACCACAATCAAAACCGCAATGCAAGGAAATGAGAAACAATCCACCTTTGAGACCCCTTTGTGATCAACCTTTGAGAAGGAATGCACCTAATGATCCTGTTAGGTTGCCCGATGAAGGGGCGAATAATTTTGAAGTGAAAGGGCATCTTTTTGGATTGATTGGTACCAAATGCCAATTCGTAGGAGAGAATTTTGAGGATCCACATTACCACCTCTATTCTTTTGAGCAAATTTGCAACACAGCTAAGAGTCATGGGATTCAGAAGGAGTTAACAAGATTATCTATGTTTCCGTATTCTTTGACAGGGAAATCCAAGGAATGGTTTGTATCCTTTCCCCACCACTCATTAACTACGTGGGATGATGTGCAAAATGTTGCAATAGCAAACTTTGCACAAGCACCCGATAAAACTTTAGGGAGTGCATGGGAAATATTCAAGAAATTATTGAAGGCTTGCCCCGATCATGGTTACCCATTCGACATGCAAATCCAACTTTTCTATAGACAATTGAGGACAAAGTCGCGTTCTAATATTGACCACGCATGTGGGGATGTGTGATGTCGCGTAATGCTCAAGAAGTCTATGACGCTATAGAGAGAATTTCTGTTGGAAATAATATCTTTGTTTTGATGATGATTTGTCACGTATTTAGTAAGATCACTTACAACCCATGATGATGAAGTCGTAACTAACTGTTATAGTGCATAATGAAAGAAGAAGCAAGAAATAGTCTAGAGAAAAATGTATAAGTTCTATCTAGAGTTTGAACTTTGTATAGGTTGTTTCAGACAAGCATTGTAATAGATAGGAACTAGGCGAACAGTTGAGTCACAACAAGAAAACTGAGTATACATATGAAGAACTGAGGGATCAGACTCAGTCATAAGAATACTGAAGAAGATAAGTTCGCTGAGGGACACAGACTTAGTTGGCTTATCTAAGAAGACTGAAGAACTGAGGGACACGGACTCGGTTATTGAAGACTGAAGAACTGAGGTGGCAAACTCAGTTAGAAGTTGATTAAGTCGTGACTATAAGACAGGATTCAAGCAAGTCTGTGGTGACCTGAAACTGAACTATAGAGCATGTAAAGCTGAATAATCTTAAGGACAAAGATTATCAGTTACCAAGAAAAGAAGAAACTGAATGGTGTACCCTGACTTAGTCAATTAAGGTCAGATGTCAAGTATACGAGGTATTCAGTTTTGAAGAAGAGTAGAAAACTGAGTTAAGGCCTTGTATAAATTGAAATAACAAAACGGCAAAAGGTCGTACATATGAACGTTGGCTAAACGACAGATGTAACGGCTATAAGATTCATTTGACCGTTACATCATCCCTAAAAATACTCAAAAAGAAGTGCGTGAAGAAGAGAGATCTGGAAGAAGCTCTACAAAGCATATATCTAAAGATCCAGATTCAGAAAATCATATTTCATATCTAGAAAAGGGGAAGCCAACAGAATTGCCTTGAAGATTACAAAGAAAGATCCAGTAACCTATTAAGGGAGAAGAAGGCATCTTGGAGCTACAACGCCATATCCAGAAGAATCAGACATCTCACTGAATTAATCTTTTGATTAATTCTAAACCTAACATTTGTGAAGAAGGGTTGGTTGTGCATAGTTTGAGGAGAGCAACTCCACCTTTCCTCATACGGTTGCAACTTGATTACCACAGATGTTGGTGCGGTCTGCGGACTGTGTTTGTGTTAGCGGTGAGCTGGTGAAAGAGTCATTCCACCTCCGAAGGATCAGTGTGCAGAGTGAATGGAGCAATCTTACTTTTCTTCATTATGTGTAGACAGTGAAACTAGGGTGTCGTGAAGGACTATCATTGTGCTAGGATTTTGTAACAGTTATCTCAAGATTCTAGTGATACCTCCTACACCACAGGAGAAGGGGAGACGTACAGGATTACACCACCCGGAACTTCCATAAACAAACTCTGTGTTGATTTACTTTACGCATTTATATTTATTGCATAATCATTTTATCACTACACTCAGAAAACATTAGACACTGAGTCTGCACAGAACTGATACATAGGAGACTTAGATCTTTATGGACACATCTATTGCACAAAAGGCTTGATCTTATCCGCTGCAAGTTAGTTCAGTTATAGCATCAGCTAAACTGAATTAGCTAACTCCCACATAAGATTAAAGGGTTGGAACGAAACTGAACTGAGTCATATTGTACATCAGTTTGATAGTTCAGTTTGAGTTTAGTAGAAACTCAGTTCCTGGGGTACTTTCAGTTTTGGGAAAGCTTTTGGTGACAAGTTTATTCACCCCCCCTCTAAACTTGTGTTAGCCTTTCCAAAGGACCAACAATTGGTATCGGAGCAGTTCTTCCGTTTGGAAGTGATCCAAAGATATCTTACAAACCAGTTGTTGAAAACCGCTCACTGTATCAGTTGTAAAAGCACTTAATCGAAATGAATACATCTAGAATTAGAAGTTGGCTTATTCACCCCTGACTAACTGTTTGCAAAATGTATCTGATTTTCAGGATCAAGTATTTCAAAGGTTCAGCACTACAAATACACATACAAATCCAGAATCTCAACTCAGTGATGATGTGGATATCAATATCAATGTACATGATGATAAATCCAGAGGAGTTCCATCACTAAGTAACTTCTCAAAAGAAGAAGAAAAGATGTTGTTGCAAGAAACTGATGATATGGAAGATTCATTAGAGCAACCAAAGAACGTATATTCATATCGTGAAGCTGTAACAAGTAATCAAGAAAAGGTACATTCTACAACTCAGTTATCATTCGCTGAACTCAGTCAGAGAAACTCTGAGCTTGCCAAGTTAACAGAAAAACTCACACTGGAGTTGAAACTTAAAGATATAGAACTTGGCAAAGCAAAAGATTGGAATGAGTTTCTTGAAACTGAGATGTCAAATCTAGCTGAAAGGTTACTATCTAGTAAATTTGATAAAAGCAATGATAATTCCCCATCATTACCCAGTCTTAAGATCTCACGGAGTATAAACTCTAGACATCAAAATACTGGAAGACCTAGTGGGTTACACAAAGAAAATAAAGGTGATAGATCTAAAAGAATCCTTGTGAAATCAACTAAGGTTGAGCGTAAGGGCCTATCTAGAAAAGAGATGAGAAAGGTTAATGTTGGAAATAATATCTGTGTTTTGATGGTGATTCGTCACGTACTTAGTAAGATCACTTAAAACCCATGATGATGAAGTCATAACTATCTGTTATAGTGCAAAATGGAAGAAGAAGCAAGAAATGGTCTAGAGAAAATGTATAAGCTCTATCCAGAGTCTGAACCTTGTATAGGTTGTTTCAGACAAGCATTGTAATAGATAGGAACTAGGCGAACAACTGAGTCACAGCAAGGAAACTGAGTATACACACGGAAAACTGAGGGATCAGACTCAGTTATGAGAAAACTGAAGAAGATAAGCTCGCTGAGGGACACAGACTCAGTTGGCTCATCTAGAAGATTGAAGAACTGAGGTGGCAAACTCAGTTAGAAGCTGATTAAGTCGTGACTATAAGTCAGGATTCAGGCAAGTCTATGGTGACCTGAAACGAACTATAGATCATGTAAAACTGAATAATCTTAAGGACAAAGATTATCATTTACCAGGAAAAGAAGAATCTGAATGGTGTACTCTGACTTAGTCAATTAAAGTCGTATGTCAAATATACGAGGTACTCAGTTTTGAAGAAGAGTAGAAAACTGAGTTAAGGCCTTGTTGAATTTGAATTGACAATACGACAAAAGGTCGTACATATGAACGTTGTCTCAACAACAAATGTAACGGCTACAAGAGCTAGTGACCGTTACATCGCCTCTATAAATACACTAGAGAATCACTTGAAGCAAAAAAAAAGAGAAGGATCTGAAAAAGGTTTTAATAGCATATATCTAAAGATCCAGATCCAGAAAATCAGATTTCATATCTAGAAGAAGGGAAGCCAACAGAATAGCCTTGAAGATTATAAAGAAAGATCTAGTAACCCATTAAGGGGGAAATAAGGCATCTTGGAACTACAAAGCCAGATCCAAAAGAATCAGACAGCTCACTGAATTAATCTCTTGATTAATTCTAAACCTAAACTTTGTGAAAAATGGTTGGTTGTGCATAGTTTGAGGAGAGCAAATCCACCTTTCCTCATACGGTTGCAACTTGGTTGCCACAGCTGTTGGTGCAGTCTGCGGACTGTTTTTGTGTTAGTGGTGAGCTGGTGAAGGAGTCATTCCACCTCCGAAAGATCAGTGTGCAGAGTGAAGGGAGCAATCACACTTTTCTTCATTATGTGTAAGCAGTGAAACTAGGGTGTCGTGAAGGACTGTGATTGTGCTAGGATTTTGTAATAGTTATCTCAATATTCTAGTGAGACCTCCTACACCACAGATAAGGGGAGACGTACGGGATTACACCACCCGGAACTTCCATAAACAAACTCTGTGTTGATTTACTTTTTGCATTTATGTTAGAGATATGATTGTTTTAAATATTGCATAATCATCTCATCACTTCACTCATCAAACACTAGATACTGAGTCAGCACTAAACTGATACATAGGAGGTTCAGATTCTTATTGACACATTTATTGCACAAAGGTTTAATCTTATCCGCTGCAAGTTAATTCAGTTCTAGCTCTAGCAAAACTGAATTAGCTAACTCCTTACAAGTTTAAGACAGGAACAAAACTGAGCTGAGCATCAGTTTGAGTTTGGCAAAAGCTCAGTTCCTGGGGTACTTTCAGTTTTGGGAAATTTTTTGGTGACAAGTTTATTCACCCCCCTCTAAACTTGTGTTAGCCTTTCCAAGGGACCAACAATTGGTATCGGAGCAGTGCTTCTGTTACGAAGAGATCCAGACTTGAATTCAAGTATCAGTTGTTTATTCAAAGAAACTGTCCATCAGTTATTTCCGATATCAACAATTGGTATCAAGAGATAGTTTACACACCAGTTGTTGGAAGCCCTCACTGTATCAGTTGTAAAAACACTTAGTTGAAATGATTACATCCAGAATTAGAAGTTGGCTTATTCACCCCCTGACTAATTGTTTGCAAAATTTATTTGATTTCAGGATCAAATATTTGAGAGGTTTAATGATTTTCAGACAAGTCCAGAACCTCAACTCAGTGATGATGTGGATAGCGATCTCAATGTATATGTTGACAAATCCAGAGGAGTTCCATCACTAAGAGATCTCTTAGAAGAAAGAGAAAAGAAGTTGTTGCAAATAACGGTTGATATTGATGATTCATTAGAGCAACAAAAGAATGTACAGTCAAATCTTAAAGCTGTAACAAACCATCAAGAAAAGGCTGAGTCAGTTATCATATTGCTGAATCCTTACAAAACTGACTTCTAAACAAAAGCTGATGAAGGGCAAATGGGTCAAAAGCAGAAAACTTTCCAGCTACCATCTGTCGCTTGGGCTGACATGACAAATCACTCAAAGCCACGTGTCAATCCAGGAGAAAAAGTAGATGTACAACCCTACAAATCTCATTGATTGCGACACAACTCTCATTTTGAAAACGATTGAAAAATGCAATCTTGACGAAATCATGTTCAATCAATTTCAAAGCATTCAAGATTCTACCAAGAATTCCTAATTCAGAAATTCATGGAGCGATACAACATTGATGAAGGAATCACCACAAGTCTGGACGATTTCAGGCAAAAATTCTCAAACTCCATCCTCTCAACTCAAATTGCAAACAAAATCAAGAAGATTCGAGGACTGGAGAATTTGATTGATACAAAGATCACTACTCTGTGCCCAGAAAGTATCAAAGATTTCTACAAAAATGTTGTAATCACCGATGATGGAAAGAGTTTCAGGACAACGGTTCAAGATAAGAGCATTACTGTTAATGAACACCTGCTTTCCCTAGTCTTTGGTTTAGACATATTTGGAGGACCTTCATCTCTCACCTTTGGAAATGAAGAAAAAGGCAAACTTTGGGATGTCACAGCACTTAACAAGGACGAGAAAATTTTCATTGGATCCATCTATCAACAGAAACAAGAGTTCGCATTCTTGACGATTCTTCTGACTAGAAACGTCATTGGTCACACTTGGAATCTCTACACACTTTCGACAGAAAAAATGAAGCTGATCTATGCCATTTGGTTTGAAGAAGGACTGGATTGGAATAAGTTTGTTCTCAAGCAGTTGATCAAACAAATCTCAGATGAAAAAGAGAAAGCCAAAGGAAGGAAGGCTACTGAAGAAAAGTTTTTATTGAAAAATGGATTCACTTATCTAGTTCAAAGGATACTAGACTATTTCTCCATCTCAAAATCCACAGAAACAGATGTGAAACACAAATCAGTGTCCACTGGAGTGAAGAAGAGGAAAATCGTTGAAGAAAAAATGAGAGAAACTTCAGACTCTAGCTCAAGAGAAACGTAAGTTTGGATGAAAGAACCTTAAGAAGACAGAGAAGGATGTGGAACAAATTTCAGGCAAGGAAAACTGAAACTGAAGATGTAATTCAGATTGATGATGAAACAGAGGAAAGTAAATCCTCAACTGAAATACATGAAGAATTTACTGAAGAGCAAAGAGAAGCTTTGGAAGATGCTGAATTTTGCGAGGCTGAGTATGAGAGAGAATTATCAAGTCATGATTCTCATTTTCATTATCATGAAGCCAGCTCCTCATCTCAAGTTCATGAAGCATCTACAAGCAAATCTGCAATTGAAGGATCTCAGCGCCAGTCAACTGAGATTGAAGAAAGATTAGAAGTATTAAAAGAGATCATCGAAAGCCTGATGAAGACTCTACAGCAGAAACTTTACAATTTACATGAATTAATTGGAGAAGCACATTATTCAGGTTTGAACAAATACTCAAACATCATCACCTTGCGAAAGTTATTTGAAGAAAGCCTCTACATATCTTCAAACAAGGGGGAAGATAAAACTGAAGGTGATGAAGTTGAAGGCGATGCCGATGCTGACAAAGCTGAAGAGGCCTATGCCAGACTGTTGGTTGAAGAACAAGACAGACAAGTAAATGCTGATCTACTTGCAATTCAACAAAATGCAGAAGCAGTTGATAATCTGATTCAAGAGCTAATTGCAGAAGAAACCTTTGAAGAAACAAGAACTGAGGAAGATGAAGAAGCCTCAGTTAAAGCTGTGTTGAACATCAGGAAGAAGCTTGTAATCTGTGCTAGATTTCTTGAAAAGTTTAAGGCCGATGAAAGCAAAGAGACAAAAACTGAGGGGGAAGCTGAAATGAAACTAGAGAGAAAAGCTGATAAAGAAAAACATAACTTGATTTCAGAAGATGAAGAAAAGTTGATGAATGAGGAAATTAAAGAGATTTTGATAAAGCTCAAAAACCAAGAGAATGAAGAAGCAAATCGGCTGATCAATGAGTATCTGGATATCAAGCCTAGAGATGGTGAATCAAGTGAAGAAGGAAAAGAAAGAAGGCTTCTGGAAACTAAAAGAAGCACTTTCCTTGGTGAAAAGATGTTATCTCTTGAAAAAGAAAAATTGTAATCTGTCCAGTTATTCAGTTTGTTGTGTAATGAATTCAGTTGTCTTTAGTTTTGTTATTTTAATTTGTTATGATTTCTTGCGTTATTCTTTTATTATTGCTTTTAGGGAGGGTTATGATACATCATCAAAAAGGGGGAAATCGTTGGAAATAATATCTGTGTTTTGATGATGATTCGTCACATAATAAGTAAGATCACTTACAACCCATGATGATGAAGTCATAACTAACTGTTATAGTGCAAAATGGAAGAAGAAGCAAGAAATGGTCTACAGAAAATGTATAAGTTCTATCTAGAGTCTGAACCTTTTATAGGTTGCTTCATACAAGCATTGTAATAGATAGGAACTAGGCGAACAACTGAGTCACAGCAAGGAAACTGAGTATACACATGGAAAACTGAGGGATCAGACTCAGTTATGAGAAAACTGAAGAAGATAAGCTCGCTGAGGGACACAGACTTAGTTGGCTCATCTAGAAGATTGAAGAACTGAGGTGGCAAACTCAGTTAGAAGCTGATTAAGTCGTGACTATAAGTCAGGATTCAGGCAAGTCTGTGGTGACCTGAAACTGAACTATAGATCATGTAAAACTGAATAATCTTAAGGACAAAGATTATCAGTTACCAGGAAAAGAAGAAACGAATGGTGTACTTTGACTTAGTCAATTAAAGTCGGATGTCAAATATACGAGGTACTCAGTTTTGAAGAAGAGTAGAAAACTGAGTTAAGGCCTTGTTGAATTTGAATTGACAATACGACAAAAGGTCGTACATATGAATGTTGGCTAAACAACAAACGTAATGGCTACAAGAGCTAGTGACAGTTACGTCGCCCCTATAAATACACAAGAGAATCACTTGAAGCAAAAAAAAGAGAAGGATCTGAAAAAGGTTTTAATAGCATATATCTAAAGATCCAGATCCAGAAAATCAGATTTCATATCTAGAAAAAGGGAAGCCAACAGAATAGCCTTGAAGATTATAAAGAAAGATCCAGTAACCCATTAAGGGGGAAAGAAGGCATCTTGGAGCTACAAAGAAAGATCTAGAAGAATCAGATAGCTCACTGAATTAATCTCTTGATTAATTCTAAACCTAACCTTTGTGAAAAAGGGTTGGTTGTGCATAGTTTGAGGAGAGCAACTCCACCTTTCCTCATACGGTTGCAACTTGGTTGCCACAGCTGTTGGTGCAGTCTTCGGACTGTGTTTGTGTTAATGGTGAGCTGGTGAAGGAGTCATTCCACCTCCGAAAGATCAGTGTGCAGAGTGAAGGGAGCAATCACACTTTTCTTCATTATGTGTAGACAGTGAAACTAGGGTGTCGTGAAGGACTGTCATTGTGCTAGGATTTTGTAACAGTTATCTCAAGATTCAAGTGATACCTCTTACACCATAGGAGTAGGGGAGACGTACAGGATTACACCACCCGGAACTTCCATAAACAAATTCTATGTTGATTTACTTTATGTATTTATGTTAGAGATATGATTGTTTTACATATTGCATAATCATCTCATCACTTCACTCAGCAAACACTAGATGCGAGTCGCACTAAAGCGATACATAGGAGGTTCGAGATTCTTATTGACACATTTATTGCACAAAGGCTTAATCTTATCCGCCGCAAGTTAATTCGGTTCTAGCTCTAGCAAACCGAATTAGCTAACTCCTTACAAGTTTAAAGGACAGGAACAAAACTGAGCTGAGCATCAGTTTGAGTTTCGCAAAAACTCAGTTCCTGGGGTACTTTCAGTTTTGGGAAAGTTTTTGGTGACAAGTTTATTAACCCCCCCCCCCCCCCCCCGCTCTAAACTTGTGTTAGCCTTTCCAAGGGACCAACAATTAATTCTCTCATCAAAGAAACCGAAGTCTGTACTTCAGTAACTAATCCAGCCAGACCCAAGAAGATATGGGTACCGAAGAAAACTTAAAACTGTTTTGTAGGATAAGTCAGTTCTTACGTTGCTGAAATCGGAGAAAACTGACTTTCTACACAATGCTGAAAAAGGGTAAAAGCTGATGAAGGGAAAATTGGTCAAAAGCAGAAAACTTTCCAGCTACCATCTGTCGCTTGGGCTGACAAGACAAATCACCTGAAGCCACGTGTCAATCAAGGAGAAGAAGAAGATGTGCATCCCTACAAATCTCATTGATTGCGACATGACTCTTATTGAAAACGATTGAAGGACTCATAAACGCATATTTGACAAAATCTTGCTCAATCAATTTCAAAACATTCAAAATTCCCCCAAGAATTCTTAATCTATGGAGCGATATAACATTGATGAAGGAAATTACCATGAGTCTGGATGACTTCAGTCAAAAATTTTCAAACTCCATCCTATCGACTCAGATTGCAGACAAAATCAAAAAGGTTCGAGGACTTGAAAATCTGATTGATACAAAGGTCAATACTCTGTGCCTAGAAAATATCAAAGATTTCTACAGAAACTCCGTATTCGCTGATGATGGAAAGAGTTTCAGGACAGCAGTTCAAGATAAAAGCATTATTGTTAATGAACATCTGCTTTCCCTAGTCTTTGGTTTGGACATATTTGGAGAATCTTCATCTCTCACTTTTGGAAATGAAGATAAAGACAAACTTTGGAATGTCACAGCACTCAACAAAGATAAGAAGAATTTCATTGGATCCATTCATCAACAAAAACGAGAATTTGCATTGTTGACAATTCTTCTGACCAAAAATGTCATTGGTCACACCTGGAATCTTTACACTCTGTCAACAGAGAAACTGAAACTAATCTATGCTATTTGGTTTGAAGAAAAAGTGGATTGGAACAAGTTTGTTCTCAAACAATTGATCAAACAAGTTTCAGATGAAAAAGCGAAAGGCCAAGGAAGGAAGGCTGTTGGAGAAAAGTTCTTATTGAAAAAGGGATTTACATATCTAGTTCAATGTATACTAGACTATTTCTCCATCTCAAAATCCACAGAAATAGAAGTAATACAAAAATCAGTATCCAGTGGAGCGAAGAAAAGGAAAGTCGATGAGGAAGACAGCAGAGAAACTTCAAACTCTAGCTCAAGTGAAACTGTAAATCCGGATGAAAGAACTTTAAGGAGACAAAGAATGATGTGGAACAAATATCTTGCAAAGAAAACTGAAACATAAGACACTATTCTAATTGAAGATGAAACTGAAGAAAGTGAACTTCCAACTGAGATGCATGAAGGATATATTGAGGAGCAAAGAGAAGCTTTGGAAGCTGCTGAATTTTGCACGACTGAGTATTAGAAAGAATTATCAAGTCATAACTCTCATTATCATGAAGCCAGTTCCTCATCTCAGGTTCAAAATACGTCTACAAGCAAATCCATATTGAAGGATGAAACTGAAAGGTCTCAGCACCAAACCAATGAGAAATTGGAAGGATTAAAAATGATCTTCGAAAGCTTGATGCAGACTCTTTAACAGAAGCTCTACAACATACATGAATTTATTTCAACATCACATTATTCAGGTCTGAACATATACTCCAACATCATCACCTTGCATAAATTATTTGAAGAAAGCTTTTGCATATCTTCAAACAAGGGGGAAGATAAAACTGAAGGTGATGCTGATGCTGATAAAACTGAAAAAGTTGACAAAGCTAAAGAAATCCTTGCCAAACTATTGGTTAAAGAAACAGACAAGCAGATGCTGATCTACTTGCTATTCAAAAAAATGGAGAAGCAGTTGATAATCTGATCGAGGAGCTAATTACAGAAGAAACTTTTGTAGAAACAAGAACTGAGGAAGATGAAGAAGCCTCAGTTAAAGATGTGTTGAACATCAGGAAGAAGATTGCAATATGTGTCAGATTGAAAGAAAATTTAAAGGCAGATGAAGGCAAAGAGACAACAACTGAGGGGGAAAATATCCTGAAGCCTAAAGAAAAGTAAGGCAAACAAATTTATAAAATACTCAGACAAGAGACAACACAGAGAAAGGTGTGTTTGTGAGTACCAAAGTGAACTTCAAACTTAGTCTAGTGCAATCAAGTTGTTGGAATATTTATACACTACAATATAACTAAAGTGAATTAAACCGACGAGTCTAAAGGAGAGAGAAACATAGCCGAACCATGATCAATATGAGGGGAAAATATCTCATCTAACACCTTGTGCCGAAGCCTAAAGAAAAGTAACTTGGTCTTTTATCAAAAGAAGAAGAGAAGATAATGGATGAGGAGATTAAAGAGATTTTGATAAAACTCAAGAATCAAGATAACGAAAAAGCAAATCGGTTGATCAATGAATACTTGGATATCAGGCCTAGAGATAATGAATCAAGAGAAGAAGGGAAGACAAGAAGGCTTCTAGAAATAAAAAAAAAGTATTTTTCTTGGTGAAAAGATGTTGTCTTTGGAAAAAGAAAAGTTGTAATCAATCCAGTAACTCAGTTTGTTTTGTAATGAACCCAGATGTTTTAGTTTGTTATTTTAATTTGTTATAATTTCTTTCATTATTCTATTATTATTGCTTTTAGGGAGGGTTATGATACATCAACAAAAAGGGGGAAATTGTTGGAAATAATATCTGTGTTTTGGTGATGATTTCTCACGTATTTAGTAAGATCACTTACAACCCATGAAGATGAAGTCGTAACTAACTGTTATAGTGCATAATGAAAGAAGAAGCAAGAAATAGTCTAGAGAAAAATGTATAAGTTCTATCTAGAGTCTGAACTTTGTATAGGTTGTTTCAGACAAGCATTGTAATAGATAGGAACTAGGCGAACATCTGAGTCACAGCAAGCAAACTGAGTATACATATGAAGAACTGAGGGATCAGACTCAGTCATAAGAAAACTGAAGAAGATAAGTTCGCTGAGGGACATAGACTAAGTTGGCTTGTCTAAGAAGACTGAAGAACTGAGGGACACAGACTCAGTTATTGAAGACTGAAGAACAGAGGTGGCAAACTTAGTTAGAATCTGATTAAGTCGTGACTATAAGACAGGATTCAGGCAAGTCTGTGGTGACCTGAAACTGAACTATAGAGCATGTAAAGCTGAATAATCTTAAGGACAAAGATTATACGTTACCAGGAAAAGAAGAAACTGAATGGTGTACCCTGACCTAGTCAATTAAGGTCAGATGTCAAGTATACGAGGTACTCAGTTTTGAAGAAGAGTAGAAAACTGAGTTAAGTCCTTGTGTAAATTGAAATAACTAAATGACAAAAGGTCGTACATATGAACGTTGGCTAAACGACAGATGTAACGGCTATAAGATTCATTTGAACGTTACATCATCCCTATAAATACTCAGAAAGAAGTGCGTGAAGAAGAGAGATCTGGAAGAAGCTCTACAAAGCATATATCTAAAGATCCAGATTCAGAAAATCATATTTCATATCTAGAAATGGGGAAGCCAACGGAATTGCCTTGAAGATTATAAAGAAAGATCCAGTAACCCATTAAGGGAGAAGAAGGCATCTTGGAGCTACAACGCCATATCCAGAAGAATCAGACAGCTCACTGAATTAATCTTTTGATTAATTCTAAACCTAACATTTGTGAAGAAGGGTTGGCTGTGCATAGTTTGAGGAGAGCAACTCCACCTTTCCTCATACGGTTGCAACTTGATTGCCACAGCTGTTGGTGTAGTCTGCGGACTGTGTTTGTGTTAGTGGTGAGCTGGTGAAGGAGTCATTCCACCTCCGAAGGATCAGTGTGCAGAGTGAAGGGAGCAATCTTACCTTTCTTCATTATATGTAGACAATGAAACTAGGGTGTCGTGAAGGACTATCATTGTGCTAGGATTTTGTAACAGTTATCTCAAGATTCTAGTGATACCTCCTACACCACAGGAGAAGGGGAGACGTACGGGATTACACCACCCGGAACTTCCATAAACAAACTCTGTGTTGATTTACTTTACGCATTTATATTTATTGCATAATCATTTTATCACTACACTCAGAAAACATTAGACACTGAGTCAGCACAGAACTGATACATAGGAGACTTAGATCTTTATTGACACATCTATTGCACAAAAGGCTTGATCTTATCCACTGCAAGTTAGTTCAGTTATAGCATCAGCTAAACTGAATTAGCTAACTCCCACACCAGATTAAAGGGTTGGAACGAAACTGAACTGAGTCATATTGTACATCAGTTTGATAGTTCAGTTTGAGTTTAGTAGAAACTCAGTTCCTGGGGTACTTTCAGTTTTGGGAAAGCTTTTGGTGACAAGTTTATTCACCCCCTCCCCTTAAACTTGTGTTAGCCTTTCCAAGGGACCACCAATTTCAAAGAATCATCGGATGTGAGAAACCTGGTCTAGCACGAGGAAGGTTAATTTTACAGAAGGACCAAAGGACAATTCAGAGCTTTTAGAGAAGATGGATAAGTTGTTGAAGAAGTTTGATAATTTGCAGTCAAGCAAGAAGATGGAAGGAAAATTTTTGATTGAGAGCAAGAAAGATAATGCTTATGGCAATGATGATGAGATATCTTTTGAGATGGAAGAGCCCTGTGATTTACAAGCGGGGGAAGTAATCTTTATGCAACAACACCGGAGTTTAAACAATTCATATTCTAACTCTTTCAATGTCATCAAGAAAGATCATCCGAATTATCGTTGGAACGATAACGCACACAATCTTAAGAATTGGGTAAAAATACATCATTCAGTTGACTTACGTTAACCACTCCCCACTTAGCTTTTGGTCGTCCTCGAGCAAACAAGCGACAATACAACTCATGCACACAAAATGGTGTTGTGATTATCAAGAAAAAGTGTCAACGGAATGATGCGACCTAATGATAGTCATGATCACATGGTAGTCACAGTCAACAAGAATAGAGTGGTGCGCGTGTGCATGCATAATTCAAATCTCTACCAAGCAATTCATCATAAAAGTGAATTCTTACAAAGTCATCTTGGTATAGTCTAGATACACAAGCGTGGACTCACTCTCCACTAATGGAGGCAATAGGAGTCTAGGAATAAGTCAAGTAGTTGGCAAAGGGCTTGCAATGTTCAAGCTAGGGTGGTGGCTAACCGAAGGGTGATCAAGGAAAATCAAAGAAAATAAGGCAAAATAGCAAGAATCTACACCTTCATCTTCTAATCAACTAGTGCTCCGTTTAGTTATACCCCGTATCAACATCACCAAAGGATTGTATACGTGAATTCTCAAAATTCGCCTTCATTGACTTGCCATTTATTTAATAGTATTTACGATTCAATCTAGCTCCTCTTCAATTTGAATTTTTGGGATTTTGGAAACTAAATTGAACAATGTACATAAAATTTGAAAGAGAAACTTTTTTTTTGAAAGAGAACTTTGTAATGTGGGGAACACAAACTCAAGCCGACTAAAGTCATCCAACCACTACTCCGCACTGTGGCAACCCACTCAATCCATAAATACTTCCTATACTTGTGGGAAGCCAAGGGAATGTAGACCAAAATTGGGTTAAGGGTCGGATTATCATGAGGTTAAATACGATGGCTAGTTTCGAGTGGGGTCTCGCCACTCTACAAAGGTTGAGGTGGGGACAGAAAGGTAATTTATGTACAGGTAGGCCATTTGGCTATGGTTGAGTCAAATTAATGCCAAAAATCGTCATCCCTATTCTGTTTCCAATGCCTATTATTCATCTCAAATGAGTGACAAAATTATGTTCTAGACTCTATCATGATGTTTGCTTGAAAGATTTCACAACAATTTGCAATGCAAGAAAAATCAAAATTATGCGTGCATAGGGGTTCACACTACCCTTTAAGATTAGACTTACATGTTCTCGTGTATCACTCAAATCACATTTTCCATTTAGTTTGCACAATCAAATGACAACACCCTTTCATCTACACCAGGGGTATTATATGCTTGTAATGTGTGAAAACGAACAAAGTCTAGGTGTTTCTTGACTATTTAGTGACATTTCCCTCTATCCGACTAACTATGGATCCACTCCCCACTTACGAACGTGCAATGTACTCAATTCAAAGTGAGTGTCAAGGAGTAGTTAGGAGGAAAGAGAGTAATCAAAATGAGCAATTATGAGACAGAATAAGATCATAACAAAACTGTCGGTGTAGACCGACTAGGCTATCGGCGTACGCCGAAAAAGCAAGTCTGGTACTGGGATATTCGGTGTTTTTTTGGCATACGCCGAGTTCGTCAGTCAAGCGCCGATTATGCTGAAAAGCAAGTGTCTAGGTGATCAAATTGGCGTAGACCGGAAAAATGCGAATATGAAGCAAAATTGTGGTAATTGCATGCATGGGGAAAGTAATCAAGCAAGGCATCACACAAGCAAGGACAACCACCATTTGTCCCACAACCACAAACTTCCTACAATTCCAATATGTCCTACCAAAGCCACCAAGGAAATACCTCAAATCAATCACCAAACACTCGTTCTTACCCTTAACCCACCACACAAATTATCCCAATAACTGAGAGTTCGAACCAAGCGCGAGAGCATAGATGGGACAACACTTTGGATAAACTCATGGGAATAGTTGCCACTCAAGCCAAGAATATGAAAAGTGTGATGACTTCGATTACTACAGTCACCAAGGACATGAGAGTGTTGAAAACATCTATGAGTGGGCATGATGTGAGAATGAAGATGATAGAGACATCTATGAGGAATGTGGAAGAACACATTAGTAGAGATAGTGAGAGGAGAACTAGTAGACCTCCGGGAGGACTACCAAGTAAAACCGAAAGGCATCACAAGGAAGTCAACATTATTTGTATTCGCAGTGGAAGGACCTATGGTGGTGGTGATTACTTTGGAGTTGGACGAAGTGAAGTTGAAGAATATTTGGATAAGGCATTCTATGACACACCGGTAATGAAAGGAGAGGGTATAGAGAGTGAAGATTAAATGAGATCAGACGTGAAGAGGATGAGTCTGTGATCTTTAATTTTTTGAGTCAGAAAAGGCATTTGAATGCTGACAGTGATGATGAACAAGGTATGAATGAAGCGAGAACTTGGAGAAGCTTGAAGAATCCTCGTTTTAGTCACGGCCTTTGTTTGAAGGATGTCATATTAGGAATGAAGGGGAGCCAGAGAAATCGGTGCACGCTGAGTTGGAGACATTATAGAATTCAACGGATCAGAGAGTTTCGGAGTTTCCACCGGCGGCCGCCGAGGGAAATCCTAAGAAATTGGCCTATGCCGAAAAAAGGGAAGTTCACTATTTTGAGAAGGCCTGAGAACAAAACACATGGGGATGATTCATGGAGACCAGTTGAGGCATAGAGAGAGATTTGAAGAAACTCGCCCATCATCATCCAAGGGCAAAAGTAAGGAAGGTATGGATTCCAATCCTAATCTTATTGATCTTGAGTCATTACCTTACCCACCTATGGAGCAAGTTAAAAAGATGCAGGTAGATACCCAGGTTAGATATTAGTTTTGGAAGAGCTTGGAGCAGACCATCGAGCTTTAGAGAGGTTTCTTGTTGAAGAAGTTAAAGAATCATGCCAAGATTTGAAAGTCGGCGCACGCTGAGTACACAGACAGTGGGCGCCGAAATTTGACAATTGGAAGTCTGAGCAGCATTTAATGATTCTGACTCACCCAGCTACCCGCCAGAAGCCGGCACACGCCGAGTGCACAGATAGCGGATGCCGAAAAGCCCGGATTTCAAGTTTTAAAGCTTATTCTTGACTTCATTTCGAAGGGGGGCTGAAAAAAAATAACTCTTTCTCTAGACTTGAAGGCACTTCCACTTTCAGGGCTCTTTTAGCCAAAATTATCATAACTTTAGCTTTTAAATTGCAAGTGTAAACATTAAGAATTCTTGACTTGATTTCTTGGATGAATTTTAGTTGGAAAATGTTGTAGCTTTTGGGATACACTCTCTCCATTGGAGTTTTTGAAGGTTGAAATGCAAGTTTTACCTTTCAAGTTCTTAGCTTGTGATTGGTATAATTCTAAGCCTTTACTTTGATTTAATTGTTCTTATTGTTATGAATTCTAACCTTGATATGTTGGAACTCATAACTATGAGTGGCTAGTTTCATACTAGCCAAGATAATGTGAAGTGAAGGTGGATTCTTTTGATTGTGAATGACTTGGTAGTTTTGCATTTGAGTTTCTTGTAGTGTTGAGCCTTCTTCTACTTGATATTGTTGATAGCAATCTAGGAAGTAATTAACCCTAGTTTGCACACACACACTTGGTAGAGACCGAAAGGGTATATTGAGTGTGGGAAAGGGGTAGGAGAATCGGAAGGTAAAACCGACCTTAAGTGGAATTCGGTTTCTTATCCGAGGGTAGCTTTGGCTTGTGTTCAAGTGCATATCATGTCGAATCATTAGACTTAGGGTACCTAAGTCAAGGAGGAGGCATAGAGTGATCTCATTCATTCGAAAGAAGGGGGATTGCTAGTCGAGGAACACGCCGGTCCACACGTTTGAACATCTTTGGGAGGAAGGAAGGTAGCCAACTCTTTCATAGTTAAGAAAGTCCATTGGAACAAAGCATTGTCTTGGTTAGTTACATTTTTCATTTGAGTTTAGTTATATTAAGTGTCACTTATCTTTTGCAAAAATTGCGTCTTGGATCGAAAATATGAACCTAATCGGTGGTTAACAAATACACTCCTTGTGGGATACGACCTTGACTCACCAACAAGGCTACAGTTGACCCGGTACACTGCCGGTTAGACTGAACACTTAGTAGGGACACGTCAGCAGCCAACCCACCCTTCGACACCTCGACCTACTCCTCGGGCACACCCTGCTTAGTCCAATTCAGCTCCGAAGATTTTTTATGGTGGGGTGTCTCATCCTATGACCAATGAACTCAGTCTGTTATCGCTTCCTGAACTCTATGCGGGTGGCGATGCAATTATTATCGGTGATGGTAGCTCTCTATATCTCATATTGGTTGTCCCAATCTCCCTTCCCATACTTCTACATTTCATTAATCTAATGTTTTATGCGTACCCACCCGTTTCACAACATTTATTACCTGTTTCAGAATCCTGCTCTGACAATAATGTCACCATTGAATTCTTACCTAATTCGTTCCTTGTGAAAGATCAACACACATGCACATGCGTTCATCAGGGCCAAGATAAAGATGAAGTCTATTATTGGTCCAGTAGTCCCCTTTTTGCCTTTTCAGTCACTAAAGCTTCTTCCACCACATGGCATCATCGTTGTATCCATCCTCCCTTCCTATTATTTAACACTTGGTTAAAACAAACAATTTGAATTATCTTCTGTTGCCTTTTCCCCTTGTGATGCGTGTCTGCGTAATAAAAGTCATACATTGCCTTTTGGTGATTCTACTTTACATTTCCCGTCCCCTTGAAATTATTTACTTTGATGTTTGGAATGCTCCACTTTATTCTGTTGATGGCTTCAAATACTATGTTATTTTCGTTGTTCACTTCACACACTATGTTTGGCTTTATCACTTAACTCATAAATCTGATGTGCCCGTTGTGTTTGAAAGTTTTACCCTACATGTCGAAAACTATTTTTCTGCTAAGATTAAAATGCTTTAATCTGATAATGGTACCGATTTTATTGATTTTCATCCCTTCCTGTCCTCCCGTGGTATTACTCACAACATTTTATTGAAGCCGATTCCCTTCCGTGTGTCTTCCATGGCTACTCTCTCACTCAAAGTGCCTATCTCTGCTATGATCTCTCCTCTCACCGCCTTTACATCTCTCAGGATGTTTGCTTCGTGGAAGATATATTTCCCTTCTCCTCCCACCCTTTTCATGACTCTTCCTCCACCATTGACCAATTTCTTCCCCCTATTATTCCATCGGTTCCCAACCCTACTCCTCTACCTGCCCCTCCCGCCCCTTCTCTACCTTCCCCTCTTTCTTTCTCACCCTCCCCTGAACCTCCTACCACTCCATCCACCCCTTCCTCATCCTCAAAGGATTCCTCCCCACCATACCCCAGCCCTCCCTCCCTTCCCACCCTATGGTTACACATGCCAAAACCAAATCTTCAAACCCCGCACCCTCTTAAACCTCACCGCCCAACTAGACTCTCAGTTCTCTGATACTTAACGCTCCACTTACAAACAAGCTTCAAGAAGTTCTCACTGATGTCAAGCAATGTCTGAAGAATTTGATGCATAGGTTCGTAGTGGTGCGTGGTCCTTGGTTCCCTATGATGATTCTATCAATCTTGTTGGGTGCGAGTGGATTAATCGGATTAAGCGTAAATCTGGAAGAGTTTGGACCGTTGAAACGCAAATCCGACCAGTCAGATTAATAAACAAGGAGTTATTGACATGGCATAAAAATTTTAGGTCGATCGGGTATCATCTCGATTCCCGATCGGCCTCGGGAAGTCACTGATGCGCTGCTGTAAGAGACAGATTCAGCAGCAAGTTAGGCGGCTCACTGGAGAAAATTGACAAGTCAAAACTCCAATCCAACCGTCCATATTGAAGCCCGAGGAGTGAAGAACAGATCTGGAAAGTTTCGTCACGATCCGAGTTCGTTTGGTTTCCCGATCATCAAAGGATTTGAACAGCTGCAGATTATGTTAGAAAGTAGTAAACCCTAGTCAGGGTTTGGTTATTTTTTTTAATAGGTTAGATACAGGGGTGCCAACGGTCCATCTTGGTGTTTATTTTCAGCACTAGAATACATGTTTAGATTGTATGTGTAGAACCGGAAAATTGTCATGACATGCATCATATCATAAACTCCACTCCATATGCATACATGTAGAAATTAATTCGAGGAATTAGTTAGGCATGTATACAACACGCAATTAGTTTTAATTAATTGTATGATATTAATTAGAAACTAATTAGGGTAAAAACCGAGGAACACGGGTTTTGTCAATCGTCGAGGTTGGGTGATGGATTCTCGGTGAATTCCACCTTACCTAGACGAGATTACGTTTTTGCTCCGTAGTGTCTACATGAAAGTTTGATGTTTAAGGATTGGATAATCACGGGCAATCATGGTTCGAAAATGGTCAAACCATGGTTGGGTGGTCAACTGATCCACGGCTCGATCGACTTAACCCTCCACGTGTGGCGTTTGCACGGGGGTCCGGCAAGGCTAAGCCATCCGACGAGCCACTA
The DNA here is from genome assembly GCA_036785695.1 of Gentiana straminea. Taxonomy (NCBI): domain Eukaryota; kingdom Viridiplantae; phylum Streptophyta; class Magnoliopsida; order Gentianales; family Gentianaceae; genus Gentiana; species Gentiana straminea. The sequence continues at coordinate 7,647,871 of JAVUPR010000479.1, forward strand.
CGGCTCAACGGAACTCCCCTAGGCTTGACCCGTCCGACGGCCACATATGTTCCAACGAATAGGTCGGGTGGGCTAGCCCATATAACCGACACCATTCGGGCCTATGATTTATTGTTCCTTAATGTAACATCAAGTCCAAAAAACGCGATCAGTAAACCCATCACTTTTTCAAAATATTGAGTGGGAGCAGGAGAGGCGACAGCCGACCCCACAGCCTCTACTGTTGACTCAAGCACCGTGAGAGAATGGTGACGCCTCGTGCCGACTTTGATTTCGCCCCCTAAGGAAGGCCTTCACCGCTATCAAAATTCAAGGCTTGGTCTCCGAAAGGATAGGATTTTGGGTACTCGCCGAGTCACTGACCGACCCTAAGGCGGCACACTCGGGGTCTACCTAAAAATCTGAAACAGTAGGTCACACTCATAAAGGGTATTTTGGTAATACCTTGGCTGAAAAAGGAAAGGTGATTGACGATCAAAAATGAGATGTTCGATTCTCAATTTGATCTTCAATATTAATCGAAACCTCTTTGACCTACCCTAAGGCGGCACTGAGGTAAGAGATTAAATCCTTGGAACGGTAGGATAGACTATACATTTAGTTTATAGTTCCTAAAATTTATTAGTAGTGTATAATTTGGATTTTTTTCTGTCAATTTTATTTACAACTATTTAAATATTTCTATAGGGTATTAGACTGCTAGTGTATGTATTAAATTGACTAGTAACGACTTCGTTAAAAAGTGGTAAGTAACTAGAGCGTTGTACTTATTAATCTTACATGCGATTAATTTTTCGGAAGAGATATTTCTCTTGAGCCTTCAAGACTTAAGTGACGTAAATAAGTATGTCATTGCTGTCACTCGTGTTGAACGAGAGACAACCATAGTTAGTTTGAAAGATGATTGGGACGATAAAATTCTTCTTGTGAATTTTTAATAGTGTAGTGACTACACGAGAAATTTTCTAATAGAAAATTGAAAATCATAAATTAAAGTGTTGCTAGTTAGACGGTATTTGGAACCGATAAACTAGTGGGAGCTTTAATCTTATGTTCTGTTGTTTTTCTAATTTATTAGAAAATTAGTCCCACTGGGTTACGCTTTCATTAGACATCCCACAGTTCATCAGTAGTGTCTACTCAAACGAACTGCTAGTTCAAGACTATTTCCTTTTAAGGAAAGTCAAGAATGGGAAAGAATGTCTACAAGTGTTAATCATCTAAACTAAGTTTGAGGCTAAACCGAAATATTAATTAAAGAAAGTATAGGATAAGGAAAGTGATTTCGGATCACTAACCAATGAATCTTTAGCGACTTTCTTAACTGAGTAACTCGACTCGGGAGCTAAGTTTTCTGGAAGAACGAGGAAGCTTTGCATTAATGATTGATAGAGTAGACAACGGGCAGTAATTTCAGCTAGAATAGTGGGAGTGGTATGAGGAAATGAACTTTGGATTCGATCCTTGAATATCACGAAAAAATTATTTTCCTGTTTTCAGATTCGTTGGAACAAATGGATTCACTTTCAACTCGACATATTGTTGCCTCATAGAAAGTGAATATGACATTTATAGTATGAATCCGAGTCTCGGACTTTTGTTTGATAAAGTCAGAACCACTAAAGAATGCTGAAAAGGTATATGTAACACGTCTTAAACTATTATAGACGAACGGTTTCCGTATTAAGATAAACGATTCTTCAAAATCTATTAATTAGTGCATATATCCTAGAGATAAGACCTAACGACTGGCTAAGGGTGATTCCTATCTCCTAGTCTCGGAACACTGTCTCAAAGGAACAATGGCTAAGCTTACTTTCTATTAGGAAAGGGTAATAGATCTGAAGAAGTAACGTAGCTTGTTCACAATGACCTTCGGGGTCTAGTGAAAGATACAAGCTAATGGGAGCTTTTGAGTGGTGACATTTTGTCTGATGACTACTCAAAACACGGTTTAGTTTATCTAAAGAATACGAGGAGGAGTCTTGATTTTAGCAGAGAATAGAGTATTCCATGCTCATAAATTGGCTATCACATAGTCTAAGGACTGATGCTCGGCCTGCCTCCTAGTGGAATGTTTTTCACTGAGGAAAAACCATAGACTTGCCTTATATAGTTATTGATGTGCTGCAATACACTGCTAAACTCGATTAAGATAATTTGTTGCAAAATAATGGTTAACATTATTATGTAAACCAAGAAGTCTACCTAGAAGATGCTAGTGAATTTATGGATAATGAGTGAATTCGGTTCACACCACTTCCGTAAATGTAGGCATTTAGCACTTAATGCTTGAAGGTAGGACTGAAGATTTTGCGCATACGTTCAGATTGTTTGTGAAATATCTTAATAAGACGAGTGAAGGTTGGTTATAAGATTCTTGAGATAAGAAAGTGACGGTTAAACTGTCACAAGCCTTCTGATAGAATCTATAAGTAACAGCCTTAAACCTTGGAGTATGGTTACCCAAAGGTAGTTACTATCTGAATTAATCAGACCACGTCCAACATCGGGTGTTGGTGATTAAACTGATAAATACTACTAGATCAGAATGTCAATCCACCCAAAACGCAGTGGGAGTATGGTTTAACCGTTGACCCATTGTGGTTTTGTGGACTTTACAGTCTGCTGGGGTGATTGATAACCTATGGCTCTTGGTGGGTTGTATAGGATTGTGATCATAGAGGTTGGTTTGAAAGCCTTAACCCTGTGAATGGAGTTTTGGTACTCCAGGTCTGTTCAGCCTCTTGTAGAACCACCTGAGTGTCTCAGGCCCAGTAGGAGTCATTGGATCTACGCCGAAAACAGTCGAATGAAGAGGAAAGTTTAACTTTCAGCGCAAATCTGAGTGGTCTAGGGGTGATTCCCTGACAAGTAGAGAGTTAACCAGACCTTGAACTCTCTCACCAATCAGTCTTGCTAGATTTCATTAGAAAGCAGAGAATAGGGGTGATTCCCTGAGACTTTCTTGCCAAAAAACAGAGTCTGGATTCATTCGGAACAGAAGGGTCTTGGTTAGAACAAATGGCAGGATGATTGCCGGGGCTTATATCCTTTGTGGATTTAAGAGAACCTCTCGGTCATTTAAAGTCACATGTTTTAAAATATGTGGACTTGACCAGAATATTGATAAGTCGTTCGTAGGCTGAATATCAATATTGGTGAGTAGTAGTATTAGTGTTTATAAATGATTGAAAACAACACGGGTGTTCTATCTGAAGTCGGAAACTGACACGCCAAGATTCTCTGGATGAGAGAATTGAACTATATTCTAAGAATTTGATTCGGTCAAATTCACAAGAATGAGTCATTGGCTATCCCATCCGTCTTATTGGTTAAGATGATCTTGCATATACGGATGCAACATTCAACGAGAGTAGTCCTACCCTGCCGCTCAGGAATGACTCTCTAAATCTTCGGATAAAGAGAAAATGGGATAGAGTCACCCTTGGATAACGGCAAGTCAGTAGAAGTCGAATCTCGGATTCGAGCATTGAATAGCGGTTTAGTACGTCCTCAAGTATCTTTGAAGAACGAGGAATAATGTGCTTGTATATTCGGGTGCAAACTTGAATATGGTTGACTACACTGATTCTGACTTATAGTCAGATTAAGGATGATCGTTAGGACAATCTCGGGCTCATTGTTTACTGATTGTGATAGACCTGTAGTCTGGAGATCCAGCACCGCCAATTCGACTTTAATTAATCGGATACGTAGCAGCTTTCGGGGCAGCTGAAGTGGCGATATAGCTTAGGAATTTCCTACATGATCTGGGAGTAATTCCAGGTCTAGTTAGCCGATATCACTTCATTGTGAAAACAGTGAAGAGATAGCTTAGAAGGATCTTCTCAGTCACTAGAGGTCAAAAGCATATTGAGAGAGAGTACCGCCTGATTAGATGGACCGGCGACGTTTTGATCCAAAAGATCGTCTCGAGCCGACAACCTAACTAATCAGTATACCAAGTCGAGTGCTTGGAGGGTACGTCATTGAGGGATATGTCTCATCTGCTTTTAGAGCAAGTAGGAGAGTGTTGTGAATAAGATGAGAAAGGGTGTGCTCTAAAAACAATCGTTGCTTGTCATTTCGTGCAAGTGGGAGATTGTTAGGTGTAGTGCCCGAAAGACAATTTGTGTAATTGTTTTTGATAACAAAATTTATCTCACCTTATTACTTGCTTTGTGCTTGTAAGTAATACACTGCTGCAAACCCTAAGTATATCAGTATGTAACCGCTTAACTCAGTGTATGGCATGCACATGAGGGTTGAGTTAGTGGTGATATACTTAAACTGTTAATCCGTGGTGAACTTAATCAGAGTTTATGGTCTCTTGATTAAAACACCAATTATGCTCCCAGAACACCTTAGGGTGTGATAGTCTTATCTGGACTGTCGGTAGAGGGTACCTACGTGAGGCATTTATATATGATGGCATTCATATGGGACTGGACCGATTTAATATGAATTTCTTGATATAATTCCGTAATCGAGGAATCTTATTAAATCATTAGATGATCATATATGGATCAATATTAATCCTGAGGTGATCGCAGGGTGCTGCTTGTCTCGGGGTAGTGTTTGATGTGTTAGTTACGGTTTACTTAAATATGTGTTCCTAGCCACTTCTCATTGGCACTATCTCCTGATGAGTGAGTAGTTCTGATTTTCACAGACATGGAATCCATTCCTTCCTGCGGGAAGTAGAGAGACAGTCCCCTTATTTGTTAGCCCTAAGAAAGTGATCGATCCCGGGAGTTCACATTTGACTAATTAGCTACTAGTCGATATGTGCACTAATTGATCATCAGGGGGTTAATGGTAAATAAGAATAAGATATTCTGTGTCAGGTTTACGGAGACATCCCACACAGAGTGGACAGTCTATGGAGGGTTAATCCGTATGTAGTGATTATATCAATGGACGATTATTCACTCTATGGGTTGAGTATAAGTATATATCTATAATTGGTAAAGTTCAGTTTCGGGTTTATGGTGGCGTAATCCCGAATTAATAATTTAATATATTTATTCTATTCGATGAATAATATATTTAATTATTGGAGCTAGTGGTTATAGGTCCATGGTCCCCAATGAGGCTTCTATAATTCGGGCTAATATTCTTGTTTATTTGGGCCTCAGAAATAATTAATTGTTTGGGCCAATTAATTGATATGCATGAATATTATTTAGTTGGGCTAAATAATATAATACATATAAAAGACATTTTATGTGGGCTTCTAAACCCTAAGGGTGGCGCCATTTTGGTTCTTTTAGCACAAGAATTGATTTTCTTGTGTTATGGAAAATAAAAGATATTCTTGTTATGTGATTGGTTGTATGACATATTTGGTTTCCTATTAGTCAATGACATGTCACAATTATTCATTAAGGAAAATATCTTTTTATTTTATTTAATTATTTATTTATTTAATTAATTGAAACTTGGAGACCAATGATTTACTCTCCTATAAAAAGAGAGTTATTCCAAGTGTAAAACATACTTGAAATTTTCGGCCACCACCAAAAGAAAAGAGAGAAAAATTAGTTTTCTTGTCTTGGGTTTTAGAAGAAGAAAAACTACAAGTTTTTCTTGGTGTTGCATATCAAGGATGTTCTCATATCAAGAAGGGTGTCCACCAACCACCGTTTGGAGAAGATCAAACATTAAGATTAAAGCTTCTCTTCCTTATGATGACGATTAAAATATACCTAAGTCATCAATTCTAACCTTAAATCGGAGTTACTTATATATTTCATATTTAAATCACGTGTTTATATTTATTATTTAATAATAAGTGATTATTAATATGATAATTGGTATTTAGCTATTTTTATTATAAAAAGCAATTAAATTGTGTGATAAATCTCGATGCTATCATGATAAATCGGGAAGATAAAAGCGGGGAGATTTCAAGATAAAAGAGAAGAAAATCATTGAAGAAAGGATTCGATCAATTTGGGAAAAGAAGTAATCATGATTTGTTCCGGCACGAATCGTGTTCGGTCGACCTAGACATGTCACTCGGTCGCCCGAGTGCCGTCATTCGGTCGACCGAGCGTGGTGATGTGTAGGGCAATATTATGATCGGCTTCGACTACGTCGATTCTCGATTTGGAATTAAAACGAGTAATTAAACCGATCAACTTAATTATTTGTCATCATAATTTAACATGAAACTCAAAAAGTGATTGTTACTTAGGATATAGATTGAATCGGCATCTAAGAAGTACGCCTCACCATAGGAATGTTGCTTAGATGAGGTTACGGTTTATACCGGCGTCCCTAGTGAAATAATTGTGTCAGAAGTTATATGAGATGGAGGCATTAAAAAGCGAAGTCACGTAATGGAGGCACGATGATTTAGATGGCCTAACCGGAGCTAAATCTACCTTAGGGGATGACTCCCGTAGTCATAATAATTAATCTTTAACGTTTGTTTTGTCTCGTTATCAACCTAATTTACATGGGGGAGTTATGATCTACTAGCGTAATCAATACTATTTGTCTAGATAATATCAACCGTATTATCCGTGTTTTAGTAGTCTTTAATTTGTCTTTGTGATATTTTGTGTCTTGTGGTTGTCACTATTTTATTTTCGCATTTAGTTGGTCGTAGACCGCCCTTTCAATTTAGTTCGATAAAGTAAGTTGTGTTTTGTTTGTGCCGAGTCTCGTGGGATCGACCTCGACTCTATCTAGCTATACTACAATTGAACCTAGTTCTCTTGCTAGTAGGTTAGTAGGTCTCGAGTTAATAATTTAATTTGACCTCCATCAAGTTTTTGGCGCCGTTGCCGGGGACTCGAGTCATTAAATTGAGATATAGCTTATTTTTTGCCGGCGGATTCGTGAATATTCGTGAATAAGAGTCCGTATATTAAAACAAGTTGTCGTAAAAAAAAAAAAAAAAAAAAAAAAAAAACGTTCGGTCGACCGAACCACGGCTCTCGGTCGACCGAGAATTTATTTTCTTTTCTCGTTTCGATTTCGTCTTAGTTTTAAAACATTCTCGCTTCGTTTTATTTACGTTTTCTTTTCTCAAACTTATTTCGAGTCCGTTTTAGTTTTACTTAGTTAGTTAAAGGCCTAGCCTTTACTAGTGATTAATTGTTTTATTGTTGTTTACTATTTTATAGTACGCTACTCGGAAATCGAAGGAACCGCTTGAACCTTATAATCCTGAGATAGAAAAATTTGCGAGAAGGAATAGGAAATTAGCTAGGGAACTGGCTAAACAAGGAGAAGAGGATCCAAATCTTGAGGAAAGCGAGCAAGGGGTGGAAGAAGGACACACAACCGATCATTCTGAGCATTACGAATCTGAAACAGAAATGGAAGGAAATCCGGTCAATCCAAACCAGGTACCTAATCCTGTTATTAATCCTGTTATCAATAATGCTAATAATGTGAATGCAAATGTTAATAATGAGAACCAAGCCCTAGTTCAAGGAGCGAGGCGCACTTTGCAAAGTTATGCAACGCCCACTATTGAACAATTCATTCCCGCTATAGTAGCACCGCAAGATGCTGCGGAAGTCTATCACCCTAGGCCTAATGTAATTCAAATGGTGACCAATTATTCTACCTTTCATGGAGTCCAAAACGAGGATCCTGGTGTTCACGTGACGAATTTCTTGGAAATCGTTAGTACAGTGAAACCAGAATTAATCCCGGAGGGTAACATTCGTCTTAAGCTTTTCCCTTTCACTTTGAAAGATAAAGCTAAGCAATGGCTTCTCTCTTTAGAATTTGGATCAATCACAACTTGGGAACAATTGTTGCAAAAATTCATGAATAAGTATTTTCCCTTAGGAAAAACTTTTAAGTTACGCCAAGATATCCTAGGATTTAAGCAACAACCTGGGGAGAGTTTTGATCAAGCTTGGGAGCGTTTCAAGGAAGCTATGAGGAAGTGTCCTCATCATGACATCTCTCTTTGGCTTTTAATGCAAACTTTTTACCATGGGTTGAGAGAGACCGAGAAAATTAGAGTAGACGCTTCCAAAGAATGGAGCGTTTGTTCTTTTATCTCCCGAGGAGGCACAAGGGAAGATGGAACAAATAGCGATGAATAGCCAATGGGGAGGCAATGACATAGCTACCGTGAAGATGGCCGCCGATATATTTGATGATAGTGCATCCACCAAAATCTTAGAACAACTTTCGTTATCAATAATAAGGTAGATGGGATGCAAGAGAGGATGACAAGAGTAGAAAAAGGGGTGGAATCGAGGTAGCACCTCAAGGTGAGAATGCCGGTACCGAAGAAGCCAATTATGTCGGGGGAGGGTATAGACCTAATCATAACCATCCCGGATTCCGATATAGTGACATTAACGCAGGAGAAAGGCCTAAACCGCCTACCCCTTATGTACCACAACGGACTAAAACTTTTGGTTGGGAAGCCGCCATAGAAAAAGCGAGTAATGTCGTCACCGACAATATGGGACAACTTTCAAAATCTATGGCTGAGTTAGCCACTAACTTTAGCCAATATTGTCAGAAGACTGATGCCAAGGTAACCAATCAGGAAGCTCTAGTCCAAAATCTCACGCACCAGGTAGGACAACTAGCTGAGCAAGTCTCAACAAGACCTCCTGGAGGGTTGCCAAGCAACACTGAGAAGAACCCTAAGGATTTGAATGCGATCATGACAAGAAGTGGAAAGGAGGTAACTCCACCGTCCTTGCAAGAGAAAGAAAAAGTCACAAAGAGTAAGGATAGTGAGCCAAGCAATGAGACTTCTGAGACTTTGCCTGAGCAAAGAACGTATAAAGAACCTGCTGGCCCTAGAGTTGAACTTTACGATAACAAGTATCCAATTTTCACTAATGTCGACCCTTCAACTCTACCTTATCCTCCACCAAAGCCGAAGCCTAAGTTTGATAATAAGAGGTATAAGAAGTTCGTGGATATGTTTAGTAAATTACAAATCAATATACCCCTAGTTGAAGCACTAGCTGAAATGCCTGAGTATACCAAGTTTTTAAAAGACGCCGTCTCAACTAAAAGGAAACTTCTAGATTTAGAGACCATATGCCTTAATGAGGAGTGCTCACCATTCTTCAACATAAGTTACCCCCAAAATGCAAAGATCCGGGAAGTTTTCTCATTCCCCGCACCATAGGTAACGTATGTCCGAACAAAGCTTTGTGTGATCTAGGAGCAAGTGTGAACTTTGATGCCACTATCTATTTTTCGGGAACTAGGCATGAAAGATCTTAAGAAGACCTCAATCACATTACAATTAGCGACCGTTCGTTAAGGAACCGTGTGGAGTGGTTGAGGATGTGCTAGTAAGAGTTGAAAAGTTTGTATTCCCTGTCGACTTTGTGGTATTAGATATGGAAGCTAACTACGAGGTACCATTGATATTAGGGAGACCTTTCATGGCTACTAGTAGAACGCTAATTGATGTTTACAAAGGCGAGTTGGTGTTAAGAGTGAACGAAGAGAGAGTTGCATTCAATGTCTTTGACACGATGAAGCAACCTGATGATGGAGAGGATGCATGTTTCATGTTAGATTCCATTGACAGGATCGTTCAAGAATTTCAACAACATGAAAGTATCAAGGATTTTCTAGATCTTTGTCTTAGAAGAAGAAGATGAAGTCAAGTACGTGAGTAGTGAGGAGGAGAAGATGATATGGCCCGGATGTAGTAGGGGGACCCCAAGACCGGTAGAGGAAGTAAGTGCTTTGCGAGAGATTGAAAGATTCTATCATAGACCAACGTGGCATAAGTACTTCGAACTTAAACTCACCGGTCAAAAGTTGAAGACCTCTTTGGAAGAACCTCCCACAAACTTGACTTTAAAACCTCTTCCCCGCGACTTTGAAGTATGTATTTCTTCAAGATGAGACTTTGCCGCTAATCATATCTTCTTCCTTGACGGACTTACAAGAGGAGAAACTAATGAGAGTTACGAGAGAGTACCGCGGAGCATTTGGATGGACCATAGCTGACGTTAAGGGCATTAGTCCTAGCGTATGTATGCACAAGATCTCCGTGGATCCTGAAAAGAAAGCGGTTGCACAACCTCAGAGGCGTTTAACCCCACAATTAAAGGAAGTGGTTAGGGATGAGGTTATAAAAATGCTAGAAATGGGAATTATATTTCCAATTGCGATAGCGAATGGGTAAGCCCTATCCACGTAGTTCCCAAGAAGGGAGGATTGACGGTGCAAGCCAATGAGTTGAATGAGTTAATTCTGTGAGGCTAATCACTGGTCATCGAGTGTGCATAGACTTTAGGAAACTAAATGACGCAACTCGTAAGGACCACTTTCCTCTTCCCTTCATCGATCAAATGCTCGAGAGACTGAGCGGGCATGCTTTCTATTGTTTTCTTGACGGGTATTCGGGATACTATCAAATCCACATCTCGCCCGAGGATCGTGAGAAAACGACATTTACATGCCCATATGGGACATTTGCTTATAATCGAATGCCATTTGGATTGTGCAACGCCCCCGCGACATTTCAACGGTGTATGATGTCACTGTTTGCGGACATGGTGGAAGATTTCTTGGAAATCTTTATGGATGATTTCTCCGTATTTGGAGACGATTTCGATTCATGTCTCACACATCTAGCACGAGTGTTGAAGAGATGTGAAGAGACTAATCTTGTGCTTAAGCGGGAGAAGTGTCATTTGATGGTTACGGAAGGTATAGTACTAGGTCACCGCATATCCAAGAACGGTATAGAGGTGGATAGAGCTAAAGTCGAGATGATCGAGAAACTACCTCCACCTACTAATCTTAAAACTTTGCGAGGTTTTTTAGGCCACGCCGGATTTTATCGTAGGTTTATCAAAGACTTTTCCTTCATCTCTAGACCTCTTACCGAATTATTGGCCAAGGACGTACCATTCGTGTTTTCTAATGAGTGCATAAAAGCTTTCAACGAAATAAAAAGTAGGCGATTCTTCGCACCCGTTCGGTCGCACCGGATTGGGACCTGCCATTCGAACTGATGTGTGATGCAAGTGATGCTGCTGTTGGCGCCGCTTTGGGTCAAAGAAAAGATAAGATCTTCAGACCTATCTATTATGCGAGCCGGACTTTGAATGCTGCCCAAAGAAACTATGCAACAACGGAGAAGGAGCTTTTGGCCGTTATCTTTGCTTTTGACAAGTTTAGATCTTACTTAGTGGGATCTAAAGTCACGTGTGGACCGACCACGCAGCTCTTAAGTATCTCCTAGCAAAGCAAGATTCAAAGCCGAGATCGTTGAGATGGATTCTACCGTTGCAAGAATTTGACGTAGAAATCCGAGATAAGAAAGGAAGTGAGAACGTGGTGGCCGATCATCTATCGCGTTTACAATTAGAGGATGGTGAGGAATTACCCGAGATAGGAGAATATTTTCCCGATGAACAACTTTTCTCCATCACCACCATCGGGGGACAAGGTGATGATTGTACCTGCGGTTTCTTCGCGAATAGAGGTTGTGAAGGAAAAGAAACAACCATGGTTTAGTTTATTTGTTAATTATCTATCCGCGAAGTATCTACCACCAAATCTCACTGTCCAAGAGAGGAAGAAATTCTTCAAAGATATTAGACACTATTATTGGGATGAGCCTTATTTGTTTAAGCTAGGATCGACAATGTTTTTTCGAGATGTGTGCCAGAGGAAGAGTATAATGATATCCTAAAGCATTGTCATTCTTATGAAGTTGGAGGACACTACGGGGGAGATAAAACTGCGGCCAAAGTCCTCCAATGCGGTTTTTATTGGCCGACATTGTTTAAGGATGCACACCAATATGCAAAGGCATGTCATGCCTGTCAAATGACAGGTAATATTTCAAGGAGAAATGAGATGCCACTCAAGAGCATCTTAGAAGTGGAACTTTTTGACGTTTGGGGAATAGATTTCGTTGGACCCTTCACTTCATCATTATCTAACCGATACATCTTAGTTGCTGTTGATTACGTATCTAAATGGGTTGAGGCCATTGCTTCACCTACTAACGATGCTAGGGTTGTGGTTAGATTCTTGAAGAAGAACATTTTTACACGGTTTGGGACGCCGAGGGCAATTATAAGCGACAATGGTAGTCATTTTTGTAATAAACCGTTTGAAAGGTGATGATTAAGTATGGGGTTCGACATAAGCTAGCAATCGCGTATCACTCCCGGACTAGCGGACAGGTAGAAGTCACCAATCGAGAGATAAAGCGTATCCTGGAGAAAACTCGTCAATACAACTAGGAAGGATTGGTCGTTACGTTTAGACGACGCTTTATGGGCATATATGACCGCATATAAAACTTCGATTGGAATGTCACCATATAGGATTGTTTTTGGAAAGGCATGTCATCTACCGGTGGGCGGAACACCGGGCCATGTGGGCAACAAGGATGCTAAATTTTGATGAGACGTTGGCCGGTGAAAAGAGGATGTTAGAATTAACTCGTCTGGAAGAGTTTCGTTTAGAGGCATACGAGAATGCCAAGATTTTCAAGGAACGCACGAAGAAGTTCCATGACAAAAAGATTCCGGATAGGACCTTTCAAGAGGGTGATCGGTTCTCTTATACAATTCGCGCTTAAGACCTGTTCCCGGGTAAGTTGAAATCAAGATGGTGCGGCCCATTTCAAGTACAACGAGTCTTTCCTTCCGGAGCGGTGGAGCTATTCAATTTCAAAGACGAGTCCGCATTTGTGGTCAATGGACATCGTATAAAGCATTATCACGGGCTTCCGCCCGCTAGCGCCGAGGAGGAGGTTTTGTACCTCGATGACCCCGTCTACGACTAAACCATCTTGAGCCGAGTCGAGCTAGCGACTATAAACTTAGAACTACTACTTATCACTATCTTTTTCGTTTCTCGTTTTAATAAAGTAGCATGCGCCTATCACGGTTTTTTTTCATCTCGCCATGTTCCGAGTCTAAGTTCGGAATAAACGAGGTTTTTTCCTTGATAGCCGTCATGTGAGTTTTTAGGTTTAGATCCCTTTTGGTCTTGTCCATGGCAGTATAAAGTATAGTGGCTTAAATTGTTTTTAGATATTTATATCTAATTACTGCCACATTATTTTATAACTTCCATGGACATGGTGTTTGACGATTTCGTGGAGCTTGTTTGTTTATACAGGATGTGTCTGTCTCTCCACGCTGTGCCGATGATTACTCCGATATTGTTCCTTTACTTGGGAGCCGTTTCCGAGCTAAGTCTTTCTTCCCGACCTCTCATTTATTTTTGTCATTGAGGACAATGCCATGTTTAAGTGGGGGGCATGGGACTTAGCTATATATATTGTGCTATATGTTGAAGTCAAGGAAAACGGAATACCGAGACAATTTTGAGCTAAATTTAAAATTTTTATGGATAAATGCCAAGTTGTTTAACTCGTACCCTTAAACTTGTGAAGTTCTTATACTTAGAATTGATGGGAAATGAACCAAGGTCGCGTGAGTACGTGGTCATGTTATACTTTTGCGATAAATTGTTAGTAGACTTAAGGATATTCATGCCAACAATTGCAAGTAGTTAGGTATTGTTCAATTACTCAACATGTGAATCGCTTAGTACCGCATGAGTTATAATAATTGAAAGAAGTATGTGTATATTGCTTAGATAATTGATTTTGAGGACCCAAAGTGTCGACATTTGTCGACCGATGTATTCGATCTTCTAGCCAACAAAAGCGGAGTAATAAGCTTGGGACGTGCCTCGTGTTTTGAATGTATTAAAACACGGGCTTGTAGTAACATTACCAAAGTAGCCCCGCGCTTGTGGTAATATTCGATGCTATGCTTAATCTAAGATAGGGGGATGCTCTTATAAAGTTTTCTTCCTTGAGGTTAGTAGCATTCGAAAAATATGCAAAAATTTGAAACAAACTTTTCGAATTTTCGAGGCTTCGAGTAGTACTCGGTCTCCAAGTCCAAAAACCCTATAGGTACGCTCTTGCTTATTGTTCTAGTGCTTTAACCATTGCGAGGCATAAGAGGTATGAATCTTCGATGTTGGTGGATTTAGATATGAAGTCCGCATAAACTCTAAATCGGCTACATTTATATAAAACCAACGCACATGCACACAATCACTTCGATTCATAGCAAGTAGTGAATAATGCTTATCTTATGAGCATGACCGACTGGTATGAGTTGACTCGGGTTTCTTGTGTAAGTATGAGATGACCACGGAAAATGTTGTCTTGGGGAATAACTTGTTAATGCTTTGTTCGGGACGAAGCAAAGTTTAAGTGGGGGGCATTTTGATGACAGTTAAAATATACCTATTTATGTCATCAATTCTAACCTTAAATCGGAGTTACTTATATATTTCATATTTAAATCACGTGTTTATATTTATTATTTAATAATAAGTGATTATTAATATGATAATTGGTATTTAGCTATTTTTATTATAAAAGAGCAATTAAATTGTGTGATAAATACCGATTTTGCGAGATCATGATAAATCGGGAAGATAATTATCATGCAATCGGGGAGATTTCAAGATAAAAGAGAAGAAAATCGGAGCATTGAAGAAAGGATCAATCGATCAATTCAAAAGCGTGGAGTGGGAAACAAGTCGGACGAACCAAAGTGAAAACGCGTGAAGAAGGAGGCTCGGTCGACCGAGCCATGCCATTCGGTCGACCGAGCGTGTAGGTTCGGTCACCCGAGCCTAATTTGATAAATGCACGTCAATCTTCTGGATTCTCCCTATGTCGGCTACAACTCCTATATAAACAGCAGCCACGATGTTGAGAACACACACCACTACAACACAAAACAATTCATACAATTTTAGATTTTGAGATTTCGTTTTATTTTCTTTATGTTCGTTCATTGTGGATTCATCGGATTCTCCGATTAGGGAGCGCATTAAAGAGTGGGAGTCACTCTCGTCTTCGAGGGTATGACTATTCAATTATGCAATCTTTATTTGTAGATCTGATATATTTTATTATGGAGTAGTTTTATTTGTATTGATTGCGTGATGTAGATTTATTTACGAACCCATGTGCTTAGGTTAGAAACGTTAAGAAGTAATCATGATTTGTTCCGGCACAGAACTGTGTTCGGTCGACCTAGACATGTCACTCGGTCGCCCGAGTGCTGTCATTCGGTCGACCGAGCGTGGTGATGTGTAGGGCAATATTATGATCGGCTTCGACTACGTCGATTTCTCGATTTGGAATTAAAACGAGTAATTAAACCCGATCAACTTAATTATTTGTCATCATAATTTAACATGAAACTCAAAAAGTGATTGTTACTTAGGATATAGATTGAATCGGCATCTAAGAAGTACGCCTCACCATAGGAATGTTGCTTAGATGAGGTTACGGTTTATACCGGCGTCCCTAGTGAAATAATTGTGTCGAAGTTATATGAGATGGAGGCATTAAAAAGCGAAGTCACGTAATGGAGGCACGATGATTTAGATGGCCTAACGGAGCTAAATCTACCTTAGGGGATGACTCCCGTAGTCATAATAATTAATCTTTAACGTTTGTTTTGTCTCGTTATCAACCTAATTTACATGGGGGAGTTATGATCTACTAGCGTAATCAATACTATTTGTCTAGATAATATCAACCGTATTATCCGTGTTTTAGTAGTCTTTAATTTGTCTTTGTGATATTTTGTGTCTTGTGGTTGTCACTATTTTATTTATCGCATTTAGTTGGTCGTAGACCGCCCTTTCAATTTAGTTCGATAAAGTAAGTTGTGTTTTGTTTGTGCCGAGTCTCCGTGGGATCGACCTCGACTCTATCTAGCTATACTACAATTGAACCTAGTTCTCTTGCTAGTAGGTTAGTAGGTCTCGAGTTAATAATTTAATTTGACCTCCATCACCTTACTATTGGTATGATTTTCTTAACCCTCTTGTAGTAATTAAATCATTTGTTTATGTGTTATAATATATGAATCGTGATCCATCCGCTGCGCATAGATCTAGTTTGTTTAGATCTAAGATCCTACTTCCTACACTTACAGGGTTCCCTCACTGAGGATTGCTACATGCATGGTTCAGCCACCTGGGTTTGAGGATCTGGATAATCCTCACCACGTGTGCAAACTTCATAAAGCTATTTATGGTCTCAAGCAGGTCCCACGTGCGTGGTATCAAGAATTGAAATTTTTCATCCTCACTCTTGGTTTTTATAATTCGGCTGCTGACACTTTCCTTATCGTTTGGATTCCATTACTACTATTGTGCTATTATATGTGGACGATATTATTGTTACATGTACTTCTCAGGAGCATGTTCAGCACACTATCTCTCAGCTCAATGCTTGATTTTCTATTAATGATCTTGGGCCCTTGTTGTATTTTCTAGGGGTGGAAGTCACTCCTAACTCCTAGAAGATACTTCTCACACAGTCTCAATATCTTCAGGATTTGGTCCACCGCACTAATATGAAGGATGCTAAGCCTGTCACCACTTCACTCCCTACGGATGCCTTTTCCTCTCTCAATGCCTCTGCCACTCCTCATGATGATTTTACTCAGTTTCAGAAGGTTCTTGGAGCTCTTTAGTATTTGCTATTCACTCGTCCGGATATTGCTTATGCCGTTAATGAATTATCCCAATACATGCATGTTCCCAAGGTTTTATATTGGAATTTGGTTAAACGTCTTCTGCGTTATCTTGTTGGTACTATCTCTCATGGCTTGCAGCTTTTTGCATCTCAACTCTTGACCAACATGCATTTTCTGATGCGGATTGGGGTTGTAATAAAGATGACGATTATTCCTTTACTAGTGTGTATCTTGTGTTTCTTGGTCATAATCTAGTTTCCTAGAGCTCCAAGAAACAACTCACCATTCATCAAAGTAAAATACTTTCCCTCATTTATCTTACAATATAATATATTATTTTGTATATTAAATATAGATTTCCTCTAGAACATTCTAGACATACTTACGGTAGGTTTTCAGTTGAGTCTGATATTGTATAGGTTAATCATACAAGCTCACTATAATAGTCATCTGATAGGTTTCAGTAGACTAGGCATTCAAAATCTCCACAGTTAAAAAATTCAGTAGAGATCGGAAAACCAGAGTTGAAGATTGATGAACCAAGGGGTCAAAATCAATACTGAAGACTTGAAGACTGAGGTTTCAGACTTTGTAAATGTTTAAAGCGAAGTTAGAAAGTTTATTTTCAAGTAATTCTTTGATGGCTTGAATTAAACTTTACAACTTTGCTATGAAGGCTTGAAGGTAAGAGATGTGATGAAAAACATCAAGTATGATCAAATATGGTGTACTTTGATTTCACAATAAAATATCATAGAAATTTAAATAATTATTAAGAAGATATTGCATCAAGATTGAGAAAAGCTAATATTCAGAAGAGAACGCGAATTCAGACGAGTAAATCAGCTGAACAGAATCAGACTTAAAGTATTTCAGTTGTAAAGGATACTCAGACAAGATGGGTCATAATCAAAATTGAAAAGTACAATGATTCAATAAATGTCTTTGTCATTTAATTTAAAAGATATTATTCAAGATAAGAATGAAATCTGAGATGTATGATGACGATCAAATCAATGGTCATGCTTAAATTGCAAATGACAGTTGGAGACCAGAATTTCAAGATATTCTATAGGCCGACATCATGTTCATGTCGAAGGTAATCGTACGTGGAACAAAGACATTATACCAGTAGTGATACATCAACTATTTTTTCTACCACAACATCTTACACAACACAATCAACACCACATATTTTGTTGGGACCCATCAAAATAAATAATTTATCACTTTAATCAATGTTACACAACATGTTATGGTTTGTGCACTACATAAATGTGTAGTGCACGTATCATTTTCCGACATTATACATTGCGCAAAACATGTAAACCAAGTCAACGTGCTTTGAAGTTAACTGACAATTTTTTGACACGCTTAAAAATTTGAAAGAAAACTAAGAGACGAAATTGTAATATGCTTTGATTTGGTCCAACTTGTTATTCTATTTCATAATTTAAAATTGAGAACAAGTAATAGCGGCAATAGGTGCTGTCCCAAATTCCTTGCTCCAAAACCTTTGTCGTCACCCTATCCCCCTATTTATATATATTTTTTTTTTTGAGGGGTCCCTATTTATATATTTTTATGTAAGAGCATCCACAACAGCAATGCTTATTTTCAACCCACAATTGCAAAAGTCTGACACAATTTTATTAATATTTAAATCTAAACCATTTTGTTGGTACAATGGCCTATTCATTCACAGTCAAAATATGATGGAGGGACGTAAAAGAAAGAGGCTTTTTGGTTGAAAAATATTGGAAGGAAATAATATATATTATTTTAATAAAATTTATGGGAACAGGACGAAAAACAAGTGGTGGGAATTTTTTTAACCTGCAAAAGCACCTAGAATTGTGTGCACAAGGGGTGGTGGTGGGAGTGGGTAGACACCCTTCCACCTTCACGGTTTAACCCCCCATGGGGTGGAAAAAGAGGCTATAGTAGAATGTTTTTGTTAATTTCTAACAAAAGGGGTTTTTTTTTGGGTGAAGTTTT
This sequence comes from Gentiana straminea, assembly GCA_036785695.1. Lineage (NCBI taxonomy): Eukaryota > Viridiplantae > Streptophyta > Magnoliopsida > Gentianales > Gentianaceae > Gentiana > Gentiana straminea. Next base: position 7,666,386 of record JAVUPR010000479.1, read on the forward strand.
GTGTCATTGTGAATGCTCTAATATTTACTCATTTTCATTGATGTATGCGCAACGTTTGTATAAAGATTGTACCAAATTGGATAGGTTATAGCCGATTATTTTTACTCTCTTTTACTTAATACATTTCTATCGTGTGTAAGATGCTAAAAATTAAAGGTTGTAACGTATGTTACTTGGTACAACCTTCATACAATAGTTTTATTCTAAAATTTATCCATATAGTATCTTCCAAAAGCCGTAAGTCGTCAATACCCACGTATCCCTCCCCCGCCAAAATTTAGTCGCCGCTTTTTGTTGAAAAAAATGTATCGTGTGTAAAGTGATTTATGAAATAGATCCGTAATTAACGGAAGTAATTGTGGAAAAATAAAATAGAAAATAAATATCACGAAAATAAAATTTTGTTTATGAAATAGATCTAATAAAATAACCATTACAATACAAATCTGACTCGAAACAATAAGAAAATAAAAGTACAATGCATAAAATAAAGGACTAAACATCAAACTGAGGCAAGTGAGTTACACTTTCATTAAGACAAATTGCTCCGGTATGGTGCTCACGGTAGTAGCAACTATCTCCCAAGATACAACGGCTTCACGTCTTGGATTTAGAGGCATTTCAAAAATCCGAGCTCTGTCGAACTTACAAAGTGCTCCGACTTCTCTTCGATTCAAGATCTAGAACTATATGAGAGACTCTTTGTAGTCGAAGACACTAGGTAAATTTTTTATACTCTGACCTTCATCAATGAGGTTCTTTATATAGTGGAGATGAGGAGCAAATATTCGAATCTGATTGGTCATATGACACAGTCGGCCGACTTTTCCCTCAAGAAAATCCATTCTGGCGTGTTCAACTTGATGGCCGGCCTCATCCTCACTTCTGATTGGTCGGATGACGTGTCACCTGAATTCTGATTGGTCGGATGACTCAATCACACGAATTCTTGAATTCTGATTGGTCGGATGACACAATCACATGCCAAAAATTAATTTTTGGTTGATTTCATAATGATATTTTGTCCAAATAATTAATAGCAACACCCAAACCGAGCCGAGCTGAGCCGGCCGGCCGGACAGACTACAGCGCGCACGTATGTGGAATTATCTAAGTCCTCTCTCATACACAAAAATGTTTTGCTCATTGGGGCACATCCATATGAGACACTCAAGCTCTTATTACTTGAGTTCCCAACACTCAAGTTTTCAATGTGAGAGAATGGAGTGAGGTTCTCACTTCAACTCCTTTCTTCTACAACATTTTCAACCAATTTTAGACATTAATTTCTCACCCACCCGATATCCGAATCGAGTAATTCCAAAGTCAAACATCATCTAATCCGTGAGTAGTATTTATAGACGTAATAAGCTCCCGGTGAATCTCACCGGAGCGTATCCCAAATTTGCGCAAAAGTTGATTGTTTCAACACATTTTCTAAGCCCCGATTTCATGAGTTTGTATTATATCTCCAACACTTTCAGCCTGTGATCTCCATTTAAAAAAAAAATCCATAGATTCTAAAACCGTATTGTAGAAAAATATAGTTGTATCGTATAAATAGTAATAAATAATTAAAGGTCACAGATAGAAGTATAACATAAGCTATGAAACAATATTTTAAAGACAATCGTGAACTACAACTGAACATATTAATTTTAACCGAAATTATTGTCTCGTAAATGATATACTAGTATTGTCTAGAAAATAAGAATTCGATGTATCAATAATAATAATAATAATAATAATAATAATAATAATAATAATAATAATAATAATAATAATAATAAGCTGAGGATTGTAATTCAAAGAGAATCATGTATCGAATAAAAATAATAGATTTTTGTCCAGAAGGAGTAATTAGATTATGACATTGGAAGTTTTAGACGGTGTCTTGAGTTAGAGTTTGAGGTTGTGTTTTGATCATGAAATACTCTTAATTGAAGTTCATTGTCTTCCCATTGCATTGTTATTGGGGGAATGGGCCACAAGGATAAAAAAATTTAATAAATGGGTCTGGAAAGACAAAAGTAACATTTTCGTGATTATAAAGGACAAAAATCACAATTGTTACTTTAAAATTGTTACTTCACGTGTTAATTTTACTTTGTGTTTCACAATTGTTACTTCATATTTACTCTATTCCACATTTGTTACTTCATAATTGTTACTTTTGTCTTATTAAATTACAGTTTCCTTCTATCCCGATTTTTTTTGATTCTTTATGCCATATCCTTAGATCCCTTCAAAAACTATATACGCTGACTAGTAAAAAAGAAATTTATAATTGTCACTGCTACCAACAACCTGGCTAATCATATTAGTAGTGTCTGCAACTCGTACATCAGGAACACCAACAAATCTTTCAATTTTCATGTTGGTATGCAGCTCTGAGTTGGACTTGATCGGATTTTAAGGATTATATGGATGTTGTGCTTATGATCAACTCACGGTGATAGTTTAATTAATGAATGTTAATATGAACGTTATAAAAAAATTAAATAATTAATGAAATCAGCCTTGGGTAAATTAATTTTGTTGATGTCTGCATTGCTATTCAGCCCGAATCCAATAGTGATTTCTTGATTTGGATCAAACTATGACAAAAATATAAAGAATCACATAGACTGAACATTGCATTGTTGAAGATACCGTTACTACTCGGTTTTGGCAAATCCAGATTGAAACCTTATAACAGCACCCTTGAAGGATTCTCCAACGACAAAGTTCAGGTTATGGGCACCATCGACTTGGATGTTCAGATAGGCGACTATGAGCCTAGCCGAACTGAGAGGGTAACTTTTCTTCTGGTCGACCTTCAGTCTCACACAACATGATCATAGCGATTCTAGACCGTAGGCAATTTCAAATGGTCGTCTCGGTGTCACACTAGAGGGCCAAGTTTTATACCGGAAATAGGGTCAGGGTCGCCGTCAGTCGACCATGAAAGCTGCTCGAACATGTTACCAAGTACCGAACTGATATGTTGAAACCCAACACAAAGCCCGCGAATCCGAGGACTGGCCCAACATAAGACCAGCAAAGGATAACACTCACGGCCCGTCTTGCTCGCACATCATAAGCCGAATTACGCCGAAGAACAGAGCCCGCCTCACGCCTACACGAGCTTTCACGATCTATCAAGACGAGATGACCATATGTTGGTCCCTTGAAAAGGCTTTGGTTAAGTTTAGAGGGGGGGGGGGGATGAATAAACTTAACACTTGAAACTTTGGAGTTAACAAATTCTACAACTTCGGCGAGTCCGCTCGATACTTCGATAGTCCGTCGATACCTCGCAGCCTCGCCGATAAACAAGAATCATCGATAGTTGAGTTTGCCGAATTTGTGCGGAATTATATCAAAATTATGCCTTAATACTTGTTGTTAAATATGATACTAAGTATTAGATACTCGGTAGTGTATGTGTGTGATTTCGGTTGCTAGATTCGTAGGTTGATGTGTAAAATAAACTAAGTGCGTAATGTAAATGCCGAAAGTAAGTAGTTAGATTTTATAGTGGTTCCGGGTGGTGTAATCTGTCGTCCACTCTTCTCCGTGATGTTGGAGGTAATTCACTAGAGATCTTTGATGTAGCCGTTACAAAGATTCCTAAGTTGCTTGTCCTTCACCAATAACTATGGCTTCACAACCGAAAACTCGGGAACATATAGGATTGTCGCTCCCGAGTCTTCCACCGGTCCTTGAAGGGTAGGATTGCCTCTTCACCGCCTCCACCACAAACAACAGTCTTTCACACAACCGTGCTTCACTGTCTTCGCAGTTCTTTATAAAATAAAGATTGAATCAAATAAATGATTCAGTTGCAGCAGCTTGATTAGGATGATATAATCAGCAGCTTGCAGTCTTCAAGTATGTATACTTGATGTGGCTTGAATGCAGAATACACTTGAAGAATTTCTCTGGATCAGTAGCTTTAAGTTCAGTAAGTTCAGCAGGGTGTTTTTCAGCTCAGAAAAGTCTCTTATATTTTTCTCTTAAAGTTCATCAATCATCATCTTTTTCTGAGTTGAAAGTCCTCTATTTATAGGTAAGAATGCATCTGACTTGTATCTGAAATTCAAATGTAACCGTTCCTTGTTTTTGTCCCATCTGATTTGCTTTCTTGTCACTATTCATAGGATCGACACCGTCGAATTCCTTTTGACAAGCAAGTACCGTCCACCCTTTGACTTATAACCATTGGATAAAAATATGAATCATCCCAACGTTCTTTTAATCTTAGCCTTTGATTTGTTTGATAAGTCGAGATAGTTGGTGTCATTTTTCATGTAATCTTCCAATGTAATCTTGAATTACCCGAGGTATATTATCGCGGGTTCATCGATCCGTCGAGATACCTATCACCGTCTATTCGAACCGCAATTTGCTGTGTATAAAATACAATGCAGCTGACTTCTTTTATCTAACTTTTATTTGTGAAGTTAGATTACACCCTTTTTAATTATAACCAAGTTCCAAACATCATCCAACTTATGGAACTTAGACCTTCTTCACAAGGTATATGTAATCAGTTTAGGTCATCACAGACTTGCCTAATTCTGATCCATATCCTTGACTTTAATTACTAAGTTTGATCCCTTAGCCTTCTGTAACTGAGTTTGAGCCCTCAGCCTTCAGTCTTCAGTCTTCAGCAGGTTCCTGACTAGTCTACTGACCTATCTACCCTACTGATATTGACCAGTCTGCTGGATATGAATAGCAGACCATTACAGTGCTTGTTTGATCAAACCTATTTATGAATCAAACTCTAATAAACCTATACATTTGATCTAGACATCTTTTTGCCTTTGCACTATAACTGCTAGTCTGGCACTCATCATCAAAACATAGAAATAAGTCCAACACCATCCCATATGCAACTCAGCTCAAGCACCTCGGAGTCAATCAGCTCGCCCACGTCTCATCATCAGCTAGGACAAGACTCAACAGCGACCTCCAAACAACAGTGCTCGCAAGGGCCTTGGCATAAGCCCACTCATCAATGCTCACCCCACGAACACACACATCTTATATAGGCCCATTGTAAGCGCCGACTATGCATCTATAAATAATGGTATCCTCTAGCACACTAGAACTACGTTATGTGGCTTGATCCCTTACATCAAGGCTACGTAGGTAGCCACCTCGGCTCAGTCACAATCCTCCCAAAATCACCCTTTTTTGTTAACCGAACAAGCAGATACAAAAGGCATTTAAATTCAAATTTGAGGTTGGATTGATGGAAAAGAGATTGCACGCATTGAATGGATCCGAGAAGGCAGAGTTACTTTTCATACAATTAGCATGATGCCCACAACATCTTCTTGTTTGTGATAATCCGGACATTATTTGTTGGCTCTGTTACCGGGAATCTCTTTAGCGCCATTTTTTTTCCGATCAGATCTGTGGGCTTTTCTCTATCTCTAAAGGTCTTAAGCAACTACGTTTTAGTTTTCCGACCGGTAATCACCATGGTACCCATTGGAATCTTCATCAGCTTTCTAGAATCCTCATCAGATCTACACCCAGAGCTTCAAAGTCTCGCCGGGAAACTCGCTCAAATTTTTAGGATCTCTCAGGGCACTGGACGAACCATCCTCATCAGGATCATCACCGGTGCCTCGAATCTTACACGACGCCCATAGACTTACGCGTGACCCGGCCATGGTCTAAAGACACACAAGACGACCAATCTTGGCCAAACATTTTTACAACAAGAACTTACAAGTGCCCAAGACCTTGTCACAAACCAAGGGGCCCACGGTGCTGCTCAACAGCGTCTGCTCGGCATCCTGAGAATCGCTCAGAAGTTCAACTCTCCACTAAAAATTGAAAAACTTTAACAAAAATATAGTTCGAATGTGAAATGGAACAAATACAGAAGAAGTAAAAGTTATGCGAATCAAAAAAGCAAGGGCCAAAAAGTGTGGCCGTGCAAAAGTTTCGGGAAGTTACAAAGCAAGTATTTAAAAATGAATAAAACAAGGTCTCCATCGAATTCACTTGCCAGGATGTCCCTCGGTCTCGTCACGAAGGTCCGGAACTCAGTCCGCCGCCTCATTTGGATGACTCTCATCTACTTTCTTCGTGGCTTCTCCCCCCTCTAGCCTTTTTATCGTAGCGAGTCAAGTTATCGGCCTCCACCGTACTCATCTATCGAGCCTCGGACCTCTTTGATGGTAGTCGAGTCTTTCATGTTCGGGAGAGCTTAGATCTTTTTTGGGTTCGCCTCGATCCCACTTTGGCTAACCATAAATCCAAGAAACTTGCCCGCCTGGACACCAAATATACATTTGGCCGGATTGAGCTTCATCGAGTGTTTCTTAATGTTCTCGAAGGTTTCTTGGAGATCAGCATTGTGGCCTTGGCGGGATAATTTCACAACCATTTCGTCGATGTAAGACTCTATGTTCTTCCCGATCTGCAAGATGAAGACACGATTAACCATTCTCTAGTATGTTGAGCCAACATTCTTCAACCCAAGTGGCATCATCTCATAACAGTACAACCCCCAGCAGCTCTGAAGGCTATCTTTTCTTAGTCGCATTCTGCCATTCTGACATGATGATATCCGGAATAGGCATCTAGAAAACTTAATGTTTCAAAACCAGCGATTGAATCCACTAAGCGATCAATTCTCGAAAGGGCGTATGGATCCTTAGGGCATGCCTTGTTGAGATCTGTGAAATCAACGCACATCCTTCACTTACCGCTGTGCTTTTTAACCATCACCGCATTTGCCATCCAATCGGATAGGTTAGCTCTTTGATGATACCAGCATGTAGCAGTTTATCGATTTCAACCTTTATAACGGCATGTTTCTCTGTAAAGAACTGTATAGCCTTTTTTGTATCGGGGTGAAGGTTGGGTCGACGCTTAGTTGGGGCAGCGCGATCTCGGGCTCGACTCCTCTGACGTCCGTTACAACCCTATGAAAACGCGTCTAGGTTGGGCTTGAGTTGAGAGATCGGCCCCTCTTCTTCTTGATCAGACAAGTGAGCTCAAATCTTAACCTTCTGATCGGGATAGGCTTCATTGATTATGACCTCAAATCAGTTCATATTCCGCCGTGAAATCGGGATCGTCTCTGACCTAAAACGTTTCACATTATTTTTGAGGAGCGAGTTCGTAACCATATTGATTCGGCGGGGCCTTACTAAGAACTCTGGATGTTCAATTCAAGCCCTCTTGTTTTCGGAACGGGTTATCCGGACATGCTCGAGCATTTACCCCGGATGGCTTACTGCAACCGCAATCATGTTTCCTACTTGCAATTTGACCCTCTAATCTTGGATGGAGACGACCATTTGAAATAGCCCAAGGGCCGTGACCCCTAAGATCATGTTATAACTTGAATGGAGATCAACCATGAGGAAAGTTACCTTTTTGGTTAAAAATGGCTCGTAATCGCACATTTGCTCCTCGATGTCGATGGCGCCTTTCTCCCGAACCTTGTCTTTGGTGAATCATTCGAGGATGCCAAAATGAGGCCTCGTATGTGATTCAAGGAAGCCCAACTTCTTGAAGCAATCATAGGAAGCCCACCACTCACCTCTCTATCATTATGTTGAACATAAGATCCCCTTGATTGGTCTAGGGTGGTGATGTATTTGTCCAATGCGGGCGACCTCGGCGGGGGGACAAACTCGCTGATAGGAAGTGTTAAGTGATTCAGACGGATGAGCTCTTGATTGGTTTGATGTATACTTTCCGGATAGGCAGCATGAGCTAACAATGCTTTAGCGTAGAGTTTGTCATATGCCTCTATCTTCTCACGGGGAGTATTTGGTGCGAACGGGTTGGCCGAGATGTCTTGCCTGCGTTCCTTCCTTTGTTTTGATCATTAGCGAAGGCGAGCTGGCCGAGAGTTTCCTTGGACCTCGCTTTGTTATCTAGGTGAGTACGTGCATCACATTAAGGTATGTCCTCGCCTTGAGGATTAGGTGCCACGTGTTCTTCAGGGTCTTCGTGTACGGTATTTTGACACATTGTCGCGTCAGTAGCATGTATGGTGCCCTTACCCGTTCTTTTGGCGGTTATGGGTAGGCCCTCATGCAATGGGCCCCCTGCAGATCTTGTTTTTGACATGTTAACGTCGGAAATGGTGATCTGCTTACGTGGATGTGTTATTGATGAAGAGGTGCTGAACTGAGAGAAGATTTAACGACTAGTGGCATCTTCAAAGAGTATTTGGGGTTTTAAAGGAACAAGAGGAATATCTTGCTAGATTTCTGAGAATCTGGGTGAATATCTAGTAAATCTGAGGATTCTAGATGAACTGGATGAAGATTCTGATGAATATTCAACCGGAAAAGTAAAAAGGACGGCTTTGGAGCGTGTAGAAAAGGACGCCTATATGAATCTGGATCTAAGAACAAGAAAGCCTACGAAACTCAGATCTGACCAGAGAAAAATTCTAGAACGCGTAGATTTCCCGGTAACAGAGCCAAATGATAATGCCGAAAATATCAGGAATGAGATTTAGTGGATGTTTATGAGAATATATGGATTAAAGGTGATGTTTGGTTGTGTTTAGCTCAAGAAATATATGAAGATATAAATAACACTCAAAAACACAAAGTCATTCGACAAATTGGCGAGTTTGATCTCGCTTTTTCTATTATGCCCCCTTTGAGGGTAAAAGGTGCCGCTATATTTATAGGGATTACATTGTCGGTGATTACATGGCGGGTACAAAGAGTACATGTAGTTCGTAAATATATAAATGTGGGTCGCGCTCTCGATTATGCATCTCGGCCACTACGGACTCTTCACTTGTAACTTGACTTTGCTGCCTAGTCGAGCGGGCTGCGAGCTGAGGGGTGGTCGACTCGGCCCTCAGTGCTTCGTCTCGCCTTGTAGATGGTGTATGAAGGCTTTGTTACCGACGCCCCTTTTCTAACCAATGATAAGTATCGTAATGGTGTGTGGCGGGCTGGATTATTCATGATCCAGCTCGTCTTATATGGATGCGAGTTGATTGGGCTATGACCATATTCGTTATTGGGCTTGTATGGAGGCCCAACTTGAATCCGAGGACTTCTTTACCGGCTTGACGTATCACTACACATTAAATACGGTGTGAACCGAAAGTATATTAACACAAATATTATGCATGTGTAAATAGCTAATAATAATATCTCGTCTCCGTCTCTTGGCTCGCCTTCCGGAACGGGCATATGTTGTATCTTATGCTAACTATGGTTGACATTGTATTTCATGTGATGAAATGTCCAATATTTAGATTCTTTCCATATTTTGTTTCCATCAACTCCGGTTCCTTTTTGTTGTTTTTTTCCGGTCTACATGGATATTTGAATAAACTGACGTTTATCGGGTACTCTATACGAATTTTTTATTTTATAGTTTTAAATACTACACGTTTTTATGGTCTATGGAATCTTTATCTAAAATGAATAATAGCAGATTCTATATTTTACATTATGCATGCGGTAGATATAAAGAAAAATTTACGAATCCGTCGAATAGATGTAGATGTAGAAAAAAACATTATTTTTCCTAAATATGATTGCTGAAATCTCTAAAATAAATATTTTAAAGGATTTATAGGTTCTACTTCAAATGCTATTACTTCACACCGAGCTGGGTATATATCTCGGTCTCTATATATCCATTTTTATAATGTATTTATTGAATTGGTGGGTTGTGTGTCTGTATATTGGTTGGCACTTGGCAGGGGATCCTTTTAGGTATAAAATGACGAGTACGTCCAAAGACTAAAAACCAAGTTTACCACTATAAATTGAAACTAAATTTAACTATAAGATCATATACCCTTTAATTTCACACAAATAAAAACTTATTTCCTTCTTATTTTAAGGAAAATGGAAAAGCTTTCTTGCATTGTCTTTCTTCTGCTCATTATCACTTGTAAGTCAAGTTTTAAAATTTTAAAATTTTTTTTTTACGATCGATTGTTTGTTCATCTCTTTGAATGAAATTTTACTACTACATACTCCCGTTTAATCCTAGCAGATTCCACTATGGCGGCTGCTGAAGCTAACGAAGGACCGAATGGAGCAACAATCTCACCAAAAAAGAAGACACCAAATAAGCTTTTTGGGTTTACTTCTTTCCAGAAAAACGAGGATGATGCACCGGAGGCTTGTGCCGGAAGAAATCTATGCCCTAAGGGAACTAGTTGCCGTGGTGAGTGCAAATGCGTCTTCGGGGACTGCTATACTCCTCTAGGACAGGGAGGAGACTGATTCTAAAATCTTTTTTGAAAAGGGGTGCCAAGAATAGACACAATTTGAAATTTACAAAATACTTACATTTAGAATAAACGGGTGAACATGATAACTAAGTTTACTGTGAGGGTTTTTCTTTATTATTATGGTTGTCCGTGTATCTTCGTTTAGATTTTAGATTTTTTTTTTAAGGGATCTTCGTTTAGATTTGTGGTTTTTATTTGTGACGCCCCGTTTTCGGATGTCGTGTCTTTTTCCGGAAATGAACGCTCGGCACGTATATAACTTAATACTTAATTCAATTATATACACAAGCCTTATGTAATCAACATCAGAGTTAAAACGGAACAAGAAAAGACACGGAAAGCTTATATGACATACGACATCCAATATAATACTAAACATCACCAACTATTCATCTTACACGTCAGAACGTTTCAAACAAGCCAAACTGTACCAAACTAGCATATTACAACCAAAGGAAACCATAAGTTTATACAAGTAGTCTAAGCAAAAGATGTAATATCATATATCGTCACCCAAAACGGAAATAGGTAAACTAGTAAAAAGAGCTTCAAAAGCCATCAAGAGCTCACTCCTCAAAATACACGTCTTCTTCGCATCCTGCATCATCTTTTCGGGGTGGAAAACAACATAATAAAGTATGGGTGAGTACATAAGCACTGAGTAAAAGGTAGAACAACCGAATCTAAAACAAGCATTATCATTACTACCACATATGTATAAAAGCTCACTCCCCTCTACTAGTCTCACTAGTAAAACTCAACCAATCAGGGGATTTGTTACACACAAGATCTAAGAACACTTTACATGGTGAGAATGCACCACGACATATCCTCAACTCCTCATAAGACATGGTGCTACCCATGTGAGAGACTACCCTGGGTCCACGCAAAGGGCTACCTTTGTGGAAGGGTAATAGTCCCAACCTCGCGAAACATAAACGTGCCTTACCAAAGACCAAGGTGTTTTATATTTTAGACTCTCAATTATGTTCGTGCGTTGTTAAGCTAACCATCTAAGTTCATTCCACATAAAAGACTTCTTAGGGACTTCTAGTCCTAGGTCGTTCTATATCATAGCTTAACACATTGCACGTAAGACATAGGTTACTAAACACTACATCCCGCAAAGTCAAGTGATGTGTTCCGATGCTCCCATACTTATTCCGCGGAGGAGGTCGGTACGGTGCGGAGCCAAAGCCACTAGAACCCATACACCTTAATTTACCACATAACATATAAGGTTTTACACTAACACATGCTCAAATATGGTGAAAACAGATTTTAAAGATTGGGGTTGAACACCCTTTTACCTCAAATCTTTGAAGAAAAGCGTCATCGTGAATCTTGTAGTGTGCTTGATAGTGATATTATGCTAATACAAAATTGTCTTTCTACAGCACTTCAAGTGTATTACTATTACTCCAGCATTATAAAGGTATTTTTATTTCTGTATGTAATAAAAATATATATCATATATGCATGTATTCACGGCAAGGGTTTATATAGCCATTTACACAAAACGTTTGCAAGGGAATAACTTGGCTGTGTATATTATTGCCACTAACCTTTAACAGATGGTGAGTTATTAGAGAATGTGGCCAACACTTGGATATTGGATTGATACTAATCAGCAATATATGTTTCCATGTAAGTATCAACGTGGCTTCAAGAAATTCCAAGCTAATCAACTTGAGGTACATACATATATAATAACTCATATATAATACATACATACATACAATAATTATTTATATGTTATAAATACATAAATAAGATAAGAGACAGATACATGCACACTTATACATATATATTAACAATAACTTTAATACAATTACCTAATAAATGTGATTGATTTGTCGATCCGACGGGTAGATCGATTAGAAAAGATAAAAAGTGAATGGCTTAATTAATTTTAATGTGGGAAGATAATGGTAACATTAGTATACCCATAAAATCTCCGAAATGACATATTTGCCCTTTCGTGAAATTACGGGGTATCACATCCTACCCCCCTTAAAAGAAGTTTCATCCTCGAAACTCGTACTTACTCCGGTAGGTCAAGGAATTCGAAACTCGAAGTCATGTCGCTCTCAACTTCCCACGTAGCCTCGGCGGGTGTATGGTTGCTCCACTGATCCAATACCAAAGGGATCTTTCGATTTTTAACCATCTTCACTTTCCTTTCAAGTATTCGGATCGGTCTCTCTTCATATGATGGATTTTCCTTGACCAACTCCGGATCCACATCAGCTCCCACATCTTACTTAGTCTAACACATTTTCAGCATTGAAATGTGGAAGACATTATGGACTCTTGATAGGGATCCCGGTAACAAGAACTCCATAAGCTAAGGGTCCAACCCTTTCCACAATCTCAAAATGACCAACATAACGAGGGCTCAACTTTCCTTTTTGCCCGAACCTTCTTACTCCTTTCATTGGTGAAGGTCTCGTATATACTTTATCGCCAACTTCAAATTCCAAAGGTCGTCTCCTCACCTCGGCTCAAATTTTCTGTCTGTCCTGAGCTGCCTTCATATTCTGTCGAACCAAAGCAACTTTTTCTTTCGCTTGTTGTACTAACTCTGGCCCGGTAATAAGTTTCTCACCAATCTCATCCCAATAGAGAGGAGTCCTACACTTCCTCTCGTATAAGGATTCGAATGGTGGCATCCCAAAGCTTGCGTGAAACATATTGTTATAGGCAAACTCAAAGAACCGATAAGTAGTTCTCCCATGAACCACCTACCTCCAGAACACAAGCCCTTAACATGTCCTCGGGGGTCCGAATGGTCCTCTTAGACCGTCCATCCGTTTGCGGGTGAAAGGCTGTGCTCGATCCAATTTAGTGCCAAAAGTTATCCGTAGGCTCTTTCAAAATCTACCTACAAATCTCGCTATCTCGATCTCGAAACTATCGATACTAGAATTCCATGTAGTTTCACTATGTTATCCAAGTATAAAGTCGTCAACTGTATTAGGGACATATTCTCCTTAACTAGTAGAAAATGAGTTGATTTAGTCAAACGATCAACAATGACCCATATCTTATCAAAACCATGTTTGGTACGTGGTAGTCCACTCACAAAGTCCATTGTGATTTTCTCCCACTTCCATTCTGGAATCTCCATGGGTTTAAGCAAACCACTTGGTTTTCTATGATCGGCCTTAACTTTCTAGCAAGTGTCACATCTAGCCACGAACTCTACGATCTCCAGTTTCATAGAGGGCCACCAGTAGTATTGTTTTAGCTCCTTATACATCTTGTTTGCCCCGGGTGAACTGAAAAGTCTATCTTATGGGCTTCTTCCATCACTGTCTTCCTTAGATCACCCACATTCGGTATACATAAGCGGTTCATAAACCATAGGTTACCGTCTTGATCCAACTCATAGCCATTGGCTGGCTTAATCCTTGTCACTCTATTAAAATCAACCATTACTATATCTTCATCTTGTTTCTCACAAATCTGGTCTCGTAACTATGATCTTGCTATCAATGGAGATACATAACATACCTTTTCATGTTGGCCCAAACCTGGTAGGTCCATTATACTTATCCGCTCCGTCACTTTTGGCACACCGATCGAGCACTCATTGCTCTTCGGCTAAGAGCATCCGCAACAACATTGGCCTTGCCAGGGTGATAATGAAAATCTAAGTCATAGTCTTTCACAAACTCAAGCCATCTCCTCTCGTCTCATATTCAATTGCCGTTGAAGAAGTACTTAAGGCTATGATGGTCCGTGAAAATACGAGCCTTGACACCATAAAGGTAGTGTCTTCAAATCTTCAAAGCAAACACCACCGTAGCTAGCTCCAAGTCACGTGTCGGGTAGTTCCTTTCATGCGGTTTCAACCGTCGTGAGGCATAAGATATTACCTTCCATTCGTGTCAATACACCGCCTAATCCATGTCCCGAAGCATCTATATACATATCATAATTATCAAATACTTCGGTAATGCTAACACCGGGCCGTAGTCAACCTCTCCTTTGGGCGTCTCGAACGCCTTCTCACACCCGTCGCTCCACTCATATCTTACATTATTTTGAGTGAGTCGAGTGAGAGGATGCAATCATCAAAAATTCTTTAGCAAATCTCTTGTAGTAGCCTCGCCAAACCCGTAAAGCTTCAAATTTTCGATATCGTTGTCGGTCTTGGCCACTTTGTAATTACCTCAATCTTTACAGGATCAACCATTATTCCTTCTCCCGAGATTACATGACCCAAGAAACTTACTTGGTTAAGCCAAAACTCACACTTGCCGAATTTACCATAGAGCTTCTTCTCCCTCAAAGTCCGCAAAATGATTCTAAGGTGCTCACTGTGTTCCTATTCATCTACTGAGTACATTAAGATGTCGTCAATGAACACAATGACGAACTTGCCCATATATGGCATGAACACTTTTTGCATCAAGTCCGTAAATGCTGATGGTGCTTTGGTTAAACCAAAAGGTAACACTCAAAACTCATAGTGACCATATCTCGTGCTAAAAGCTGTAATAGGTTTGTCCTCTTCCCTTATTTTTAACGGATGATACCCTGACCGAAGATCTATCTTTGAAAATACTTTCTTCCCTTGTAGCTGGTTAAACAAATCAGCAATCCAAGGAAGAGGGTACTTGTTTTAAACTCGTCGTGCTATTTAATTCTAGATAGTCAACGCACATCCGCATACTACCATCCTTCTTCTTAATAAACAGGATCGGGCTCCTCAAGGTGAAGTCTTGTGTGAATAATGTTCTTATTCAGCATGTTCTTCAACTCGTTCTTTCAACTCCTTAAGTTCCACCTGGAGCCATTCTATAGTGATGCTTTAGCCGCCGGTTTTGCTTCCGGAACAAGCTCAATCTCGAAACTTTATCTCTTCCCGGAGTATTACCCGGTAAATCATCCGGAAAAACAATGGGGTACTCATTCACTATGGGCACATCCTTCAACTCCGGACTCCTTTTCCCATTATCAAGAGCAAAGAACAAATATCCCTCACAACCTTGTTGTATATCTTTTGCTGCTCTAAGGGCGGATATGATCGGATATCGCCTCTTGCTGGACTTACTAGCATGACCTTGAAAGGTGACTAAAAACTTTCTTGGTGGTTTGAAAACCACCTTTTTGGCTTTACAGTCAAGATGAACATGATTCTGGGATAGCCAATCTATACCCAAAATCACATCAAAGTCCGCAAAATCTAGAACAATCAAATCATGGCTACACTTATACCTCTCAACTTGAACTTTACAACCATGAATCATCTGATCTACCCTAGTTGACTTTCACAAAGGTGTAGTGATATACAAGGACTTTTTCAACTTACCGAAGGGCAATCCTAGTTGCGTTGCTACCTTAGTAGATACAAACGTGTTTGATGCACCGGTAACAAATAAGGCAGAAGCAGCTAAACCTCCTACCCAAAATAGGGCTTGATGGAGTACCGACCATACCGGAGCAAAGGTCAATTAGCTACAAGCTCCGGGAAACTCAAGGAACTTATCTTATGAAACTTTACGAGACTAAGGAACTTTCGCTCTATTACCAACTGTGACGCCCCGTTTCCGGATATCATGTCCTTGTCCGGAAATGAACGCCCGGCACGTATGTAACTTCATACTTAATTCAATTATATATGCAAGCCTCACGTAATCAACATCGAGTTAAATCGGAACAAGAAAAGACACGGAAAGCTTATATGACATACGACGTCGAATATAATATTAAACATCACCAACTATTCATCTTACACGTCACGCGTTTCAAACAAGCCAAACCGTACAAAACTAGCATATTACAACCAAAGGAAACCATAAGTTTATACAAGTAGTCTAAGAAAAAGATATGATATCATATATCGTCACCCAAAATGGAAATAGGTAAACTAGTAAAAAGAGCTTCAAAAGCCATCAAGAGCTCACTCCTAAAAGTACACGTCTTCCTCGCATCCTGCATCATCTTCTCGGGGTGGGAAACAACATAATAAAGGATGGGTGAGTACTAAGAACTCAGTAAAGGGTAGAAGCACCGAAACTAAAACAAGCATTATCATTACTACCACATATGTATAAAAGCTCTCTCCTCTACTAGTCTCACTAGTAAAACTCAACAAATCGGGGATTTGTTACACACAAGATCTAAGAAAACTTTGCATGGTGAGAATGCACCACAACATATCCTCAACTCCTTATATGTCATGGCTGCTACCCATGTGGGAGACTACCTAACTAACCATCTAAATTCATTCCACATAAAAGGCTTCTTAGGGACTTCTAGTCCTAGGCCATTCTATATCATCGCTTAGCACATTGCACAGAAGACGTAGGTTACTAAACACTACATCCCGCAAAGTCGAGTGACGTGTTCCGATGCTCCCGTGCTTATCCCGCGGAGGAGTTCGGCACGGTGCGGAGTCAAAGCCACCATAACTCATACACCTTACTTTACCACATAACATATTAGGCTTTACACTAACACATGCTCAAATATGATGAAAACATATTTAAAAGATTGCGGTTGAACACCCTTTTACCTTAAAATTTTGAACAAATGTGTCGATGTGAATCTCGTGGTGTGCTTGATAGTGATATTAGACTAATATTAAGTTGTCTTTCTACAGGACTTCAGGTGTATTACTATTACTCCAAAGATTATAAAAGTATTTTTATTTCTATGTGTAATAAAAATATATGTCATATATGTATGTATTCACGGCAAAGGGTTTATATAGCCATTTACACAAAACGTTAGTCATACAAGGGAATAACGTGGCTGTGTATATTATTGCCACTAAGCTTTAACAGATGATGAGTTATTAGATAATGTGGCCAACACTTGGATATTGGATTGATACTAATCAACAATACTAGTGATACTATTTGCCGTGCAAAGCACGGCATGCCCACTACAAAATGTTTATTTTTAATAGATGGTTTAAAGTATTGGGTATGTCCAAGAGTAAAATTATCGTGAAATTAATCGTGTAAGCTAAAACATCATGCTTAGCATGATGCACAATATGTTGCATTATTATAGTAATGAACAACAAACGCTAGATAAACTGAAAATAACATCATATGAACAACCAATCGTAGTGTTTCACACAACATAACAGATACAATAGACTTGATGCAAAGAAACCTATATGCATAGAAGTCGCAGCAGCGAAAATGTTGAATTAAGATAAATCAAGCAGCCTTGTAAAAGATGTTGGTAGACGGATAAAAAGCACTTTTTATGTGGTTAGGACAATCTTTAACCGTCTTCGAATGCATTAACAAAACACAAACCCCTGAAAAAAATCAAAAATTAAAATTTAACTTCAAAACCCTGTAATAAGAAGTTCCGTAGATACAAATCTCCCAATTTCACATGTAGGAAAAGTGGAAAAAATTAAAAATAAAATACAAGATATCACTCGTCCATGAAATTTGATGTAGGTGCTTCATTACTATCAATATTTCAACAAGGGTAGTGGTCTCACTCATTATGCAAAATCAAGATAAAGGCAAGCAAAACATTAGATTACATAAAAACAAACGGCAAGCAAAGACCCATATGTTATAAAGTAAATTTCTACAAATCTTTGATCATCTTGAACAAAAAACAACGTTTTAGAAACATCTCCATAGTATTTTACTTGTGCAAGCACGAAGCTACTCATAAACACATCATGCACCATGTCAAATGGCAAGCTACATAAAACCCCAGGAAACAAAGTGTAAGGAACTCGTATCTTGCACCGGTTGCATCGGGGTTCGGTGAGTCAACGTCCGGTGTAGTTATATTCCCCAACCCCGTATCTCTCATCCACCGGCCTTACACCAAAGCATTAAACACATAATAGCGCCTAAACGGGAACAAGATCTTTCCGACAAGAAGAACGTTTGCACCAAAAGTGCCGCCTCCAATTCTAGTACCCCGTTTGCGTATAATAACAGGGGAAAAGTAAGAGTAAGTTCATTCATACTATTACACAAAAATAGTACATTTTCATGTATTACCTTCATATCACTCAAGACATAGTTACGGTACGGTAAATTGTTCTTTTGAGATTCCCTTGCCTTTCGTTTTTCACCACCCGAACCAAACCTTCCAGGGGCCTTGTAGACATGTTCACAAACTAGTAGCATCAAGCAACGGTGTTTCGGTTTTTTTTTCTCGCATAAAGAGAACAGCTTTCTTTTCTATAATTGTGCTTGCAGATTTCAATTTAAAGAATTCCATGTGTGCTGTACCAATAACGCTAAAATCATTCAGCCTAAGAAGAAAGCAAGTTAAGGTAAAACGCACTAAAAAAAACAACAGTCAGATGACTATGAACTTGTTAAAATTTCTCGGTATACAACATTTCTTGTGAAGTTTTTTTAGCATTACTATCGTGTAAAATTTCGATTAGTACTTCGCCGAGGCCGAAGTCCTTGCCCGAGATAATGCAACATACAATTGACCATGTGAGATGGCTCTTTCAAATAGACCCCGACAAAATCTAAAGTTTGCCCATGTGCCTTATTAATAGTCATTGCAAAACACAACTTTATCGGGAACTCGTATTCTTTTGTAAGGAATTGGGTTGATTTCATCGTTTGGTGGCCGCATTGGTAATCTATGTATAAAGACATTTTTTCTAGCATGATCCCCAATCGCTATTTCACTTGTATTACATTCTTGTCTAATACTTTGCATATCATTCGTGTGCCATTGCATAAACCCTCTCGAAGGGTCCAGGTTTCTTAATAAAATTATTGGAGCATTTGGTTTGAGGACTAATCCGTGAGGTGGCAAACCGTTTGGAGAAAAGTTGTTCAACATATCTTCGTATTGGCCTTGATCACTTGGATTTAGTGTTTTATCAAAGCTTATATATTCTCGTTTGAAGCCCCGGCGAAGTTTTGATCAACATATCATTTATTTCATCAACGAAAACCTTTTTTGTCGTAAGAATCGCTCTATTAATAGTATGCCGATGTTCATTGCTCTCGTAATGTGGTTTTGAAAAGACGAGCTTTATTAGATTTTCTAAACCATCTTTAGAACTACCGTACGGCATAATAATATTTTTCGTGCAATTCAATATTTGCAATATCGTGATCTTGATTAAGGCCTCCACCAACTTCTAAAAGGAATGAAGTAAATTCGTGGTCAAGTCGTGCTCGCATGTTTTGAACTAAATTAATCTTCTTAAGTTGCGACCACAAATAAGATCTAACTAATGCCACATTTATTGTTTTCGCATTTTGTGCCTCTTCGTACCACTCGGCATTGTTTGCCTAAAATTACCTCCTAGAACAACAACCTTTCCTCCAAACAGCTGCTCATTCCCCGTTAGATCTTTTAGCAAAAGGTCCAATGCTTCAATCCCTGTTCTCTTACACATGGGAGCCTCATCCCATAATATCAATTTAGCTTCTTTAATAAGGGTTGCCAATGGACTTTGTTTACTTATTTTGCATGTTGGTCCTTCACTTAAGTCTACAGGGATTTTAAACCTAGAATGCGCCGTTCTCCCCCCTGGTAAAAGAGAAGTGGCTATTCCTGATGTCGTGGTGGCAAGCGCAATATGGCCTTTAGATCTTACGTCTGCTAACAATGCTCTGTATAAGAAGGTTTTCCCTGTCCCCCCTGGACCGTCTATAAAAAAACATTCTGCTTTATTGTTAAAAACAGCAGCAATAATGGTTTCAAATGCTAACAATTGTTCTTTATTTAAAAGAGCTATGTAAGCTAAATCTTCCTTAGGCACAATAATATTTTGTTCAATACGCAACTCTTTTTAGTTGGATCATCGAATTGAGAAGTGTCCATGTTAATAGGCACCAAGCCGTATGAAGCAATGTCTTCTCCCATGGACCGTAAAAATCCATTTATTTGTTGGAGAACAATTTTTTGAACCTCAACCTTGGATAAATGAGCCTAGTTTGAAATATCTTCGCATGCTTGTGGTTCAAACCGCCTCCACAAGCTTACAGATCGAAGGGCATGAATAAACTAAGAGCGTAGAAAATAGTGGTCTTAATTCACAAGGCATTCCATAGGTCGCCGCTTGGCTTAAACACTCGCTCTTGGCTATTATTCTCGTTCAAGGAATCCTCGAGCCAAGGCAAGAGTCATGCGGTAAGAAGGAAACGCCCGGCCATTGAATATTTTGAGATCCATAAAAGAGGAAGTGGCATCTAACCTTAGACAATAAGAGTTTTAAGTAGTATCTTTCCCCTTCAATCGGATTAACCGATACAATCCTACCAACGTAATCTCCTTTCACTCTACTTTTCCAACGTTTTTTTTATCGTTTTCCCATACAAAGTAGTCGTGAAAGTCTCCATAAGTGCATTGATATTCCCGTGCATTGTGGTCAACCCTATTCATAAAAAAATATTCGTAAGCATTTTTTTTTCAGCTTAAACGGGTTGGTCATAACATTTTTGAGTTTATGTTTTTGATTAAAAGTTATTGGCTGAAAATTCTCTAGGTGAACTCGAAGCTGTATCACAGCTGGACGCATGTCCCCTAAAGCAAACTTATATATTCTCCACAACGCTTCTGGAGGAGAAACCCATCGAGCTGATTGATATTGGTTTATTTCATTTAGTTCATGAGAAGAGTTGTGGTCTCAGGACAAGAAACATGACCCTATCATTCCCTTTACATATATACTTATATATATATATTTCACAAATTTTTAACCGTAAAAAGATTTCTACATTAATATGACTATCAAATTTTGCAAGTAGGTATGGATTATATGGTACAACCCACCTGTTATCCAGAAAAGAACCACGCACTTTGACTTTTGCGCCATTATTTCGACGTCTATAGGTTGGATATGCATCAGATGTTACGAAAATTTCTTCACAGAAATCTCTAGGGAAAGAGTCTTTGCATGAACTATTCTTTTGCATATAGACATTACTCGGGTTTAGCCGACCACATGGTCCATGTAACATATGTTTGACAACCAACCTAAACAAGCGAGGGTTAAGATTTTTATCCGGCAACTCAAGACATACTATCTTGTCAAAATCTTCAGTTCGTAAATTTTATAATGAGGTTTTAGGATTAACGTAAAATGGGCACGAGGCAAACCGCGTTTCCGGAACTCAATAACGTATGTGTAAGCAAGAACCTTACCAAAGATATTGCATTTGAACAATTCTAATTTTAGTTCTTCAAGTTTCGCCCTAAATACTCCGTCTAATAAATCGTGTATATCTTGAGCTAGCTCTCCATGTCTAAGACATTCTTTAACCTCGTGCCGCTAGATTACAAGTGATTGTTAAGAAAATGTCGGGTTTTCCAAATTTTCTCACTAAAGCCATTGCGTCTAAGTATTTTTTTCCGCATGTGCCTTGGACCTCCCGTAAAAGCAAGAAAGCGCATTGTACGCCGTCCAACATTAAGCATTGGTCTCACCACTATCAATAGCATCAACAATGCCTTGCATAAATTCTTGCCTAATATTATTTTGTTGCAGCCTAAAATAATCTAATCTCTGTGTTTCTAATTTAACAAACATATCCACGGCATACTGCTGAAACAATCTACCAAAGTGCAGTAAATAAGACGCATCATTTTCTCTAATTTGAAACTTATAGCAATAATACTCTCTTATAGACACGTATGCCGGATCATCTGATAATGCGTTTAATGTAGCATCTTCTTTCGTAATAAATCGGCGTATTCAAGCATTATTTGGTTGAATAAGGAAACAATTTTCATCCATTCTCTTCATTTTCCTATTTTTTCCTTAACACCTTGCTTACCTATGCCTAGTTATTCTCGTATGCTCGGAACGCTTATGCTTACGGGCCAAAGTAGAGCACTTATGGATGCTCGCTTCGCCGTCCGGTAGGTTGTTTTAGAGCGCGCAGAGCGAACGAGACTCGTTCGCTCCACTCGCGCAGTACTTCGCCTATTACTCGCGGGACCGCTCGCCGCAAGTACGGAGAGCTCGCGGAGCGCTCGAAAGCCGGAGCGCACTTGAAGTTTTCCAAGCCGCCGCTCCACGAGTCCGCTTCGGAACCGGTCGATTCCTAAGAATTTGGAAGCCGATCAGATCTATAAGGCCCATCTTGCCCCATGATACTCGGGTCGAGCGCCGTTGGTGTTCTTTCCGATCTCTACGCATTTCACCGCTCCACCGGAAATTCCCTCCGCCCCTACCGTACTCCGCCTTGGTAGTTTCCGCATCGTTACGCCTTTCGTGCGGGTCGGCCCAAGTTGACCGTAAGAAAACATAAGAGGGTATTGGAGAGGGTCATAACACCCATAATAATATTGGATAGAATGTGGTTGGCCACTACGTGCGTAGACCTTTATACTTCTTTGTTGGTTTTCTAAACAATCACTTAGTATACCAAAGAACTTGTGGCACCGTGGGCTTGTTATAAACTCTTTGATCAATAGTTGGGTTACAAAACAACACAATATCTAATTCCTCAATATTTGGAGTGCCGCTCAAGTCTCTAAAAAAACGAGCATACGGGTTCTCACTAAGCACCGTTAAGATTTTGTCTACAAATCATCTCAAACAGCCGCGGACAACGCTCTAGACGGCTTGTTTTTTCATATCGGGTATCATGAAAGTAGAATTGTAGGTTAGTGCACCGATCATCGGGCTCCAATTAGATCATTTATGAAATGGTATACTTGCCCTTGCACTCTAAAAGTGTATACCCCTTTATTTCGCTTAGCTAGTTCCTTATCATACGTAGGTCCTAAAGATGTAAACGCGAAATGATTATTATATGTTCGAATAAGCCTTGAAATCGGTAGATTCGTAATTTTGGGCTATAATAAGATCCACAAGAATGGAAGGCAACCTAGTACCGGCTAAAACCACATCACCATACGAGCACCAGAAATTTTTAGTTTCATGAGCAAACTTTTTGGCGCAACAATAAGGACTGGTTCTAACACGTCGCTCTTCTCTCGCAATTACCGTAAGCAAAGTTGTCGCATTTATTATTTGTTGAAGTAGTTAGGGGAGCCGGAGCCGCCGTACAAGCGAGTTGGTTTATCGGACCCGAAGCTATGGGGTTTGAGTAGAACGCTTTTCTTTCCAATTTTTTATTTTTCTTGCCCTTTCAAAGGTTGCATCACAAGTTAAGGCAAAGATACCGCAGGTTGAACAAACTTAGTGGTGAACTATTGCCTATATGAACAGGCAATTGTTGGGTCGAAGAAGTCCCAACATAGTTGGGCAAATGGTATGCTGAGGTGGGAGATTCTAAAGTAATAATTCTATTCAATGAAGCGAGCAAAGTAAGGTCTGATTATGAAGCATTTAAGGCCTGGGCCTCGGTTTTATTAGCCTTGGGAATACTGGATTCACGAGTACAAGCAAGGCTACAAACATTTTCTCCGATCAACTGACAGGGCCGTGTTTTTTTGTTAGTAAGCATGCTTGAAAGTTTAAAGCATAATTTTTTTTTGCGTTTTTTAGCCTTCCATCTAAGGATTGCACCATGCCTATATGCCTTAGAAGAGGACATATACTTTTCACCCAACATGGACCGGAACAAAGACCCGACTTTACCCATGCAACAACTATTGTATGCCTTATATATTTGTGTTCAAGTTATGTAGGTTGACCGACTAACAACCCTAGAACGGGAAAACAACGTAGAAACAAGGAACAAAAAACCATCAATCTTTAACAAACGAAGCAGGCTTGTAGCATAGTTACTAAGGTAAATGGCCAATACAGCAACACATTACCTGTGAAGCAGATATGATCAGCAGGTTTAACGTACAGAGTCCACTGTCCTAGCTTGCAGTATTCCTGCAGGTGCAAATGAACCACAAGAGAAAGAAGTCAGAAAAAATGTACAAAGGCATAAGTGGCATCTTATAAACAAAGGCTCGAATGGTGCACAAATACCGCAAAACACAGAAAGAAACAACTAAAAGCAAACACCGTAATGTGTTTTTGTTAAAAGGAATCAAGACCATGATATAAACACAAAGGCAGTAACCACAAGCAGGGAATAAACCTACAAACGCAAAACGAAAGGCAAGAAACAAGCATACGAGCTACAAAGGCTATTAAGAAAAAGGCCACAACCGTAAGAAGAAGAATGCAAGGCTTGACCACAAAACCGTATCCTTTTAAAAAGCTAAAAAAAACATGTAAAAACATGTATGTAAGACTTGAAGAAGACGTTAGTACATGTATATGAATCTATAAAAGAAGGATGTAGCCTAAAGGCCAAGGGAAAAATCTAAAAGCGCGTAACATGTTTTAATACTACTCAAAGCCTCTAAAATCACAGGAAACAGAAACCTTAAGCGACCAGCTAGCTATGTGTTATTAGCGACACAACACTTATCAAATTCTCGATTACGGAAAGCTCATTTGAAAAAGCTACACAACATCACATGAACATGTAGCAGTAACCATCAATAGTTTTATCATCAAACAAATAAAAACATGGTATACAAACGACAAAGTTAAACGTAACCTAAGCATCGTAACGTAACATCCTACTGGGAACCTAAATGTGAAAGTGGTGGATTATTCCAAACCACTCTTATCACAATTTAACAACCATTATGCAACCACAAATATGAAACAATAAGGAGTGATGGTTATTCCATCAAGAAATAGTCATACCATGGACATTTGATTCCAAAGATTAGTAACACCATGGTTTAGCTATATCAAGATGTAACACTTAACCTATCCATCTACCAAACCTCATTAAAAGAAAGTCTCAACATTATGCAATCAAGATATATAAGCTATTCACCGTATAATGTGAGCCATAGTCTATTGCTAACAAACACAACCCAAATATCAAAGGAGGCAACCAACCATACCAATGTCGGAAAAGAAGTGTGTGCCTTTGTAATTCAAACAGACTAATACCGCTTAAGAAATAAGGAAATAACATGCAACCAGATTGTTTGTTTAAAAAAGGACCGGAGTTGTGTGGAAAACCTAATCATTCCATTCACGTAACCCAAAAAAGCCTAAGCAAAGAAACCGCTTTATCACAATTAGCACAAATTTATTATGCAACCACAAAACCGAAACCAAACCGCAACACAAAGATGCATGTCAATTAAGGAAATAAACCGCAAAGATTATGCTTAATAGGCTTAATTTAGAACTACATTCTCCCATACATACCGCAAGAGGTTTGTTGACTCGAATGACCTAGAAAGATGATGTCTTTTACTTGCAAAAACCGATTCAAAAGCAAGTAGTGGTGAGAGAACCGAAAGAGCCGATTGTCCTATTTAAAGGGCAATTAGTCACGGTCCCGTAAAAATAAACCCCTAAAAAAGACACTGCTCACTTAAAAAAAAACCTAACCTGTACGAAAAATCCCCAATTTTCCTGAAGACTATTAGCATGCATAACCCAAGCTACAAGAATCCGTCATTCCTCGCCAACTTCGCTCGAGGGTTTGGCAAAACACTCGATTACACCCCCACCTAAGCACAACCGAGAATTAATTTGAGCCGCACACATGAGTAGTTCGTGTATCCAACCACGAAATCTTCCATCTTTCCGCCTGCAGAAGATCAACTCGGGCATGGATGGGACAGAGGAGTGACGCCCAAGAAGAGAAAGTGGCTCAACCACCGGAGAAATAGAAAACGACTCCTGTCATTTTTTTTTTGGGAGTCTATGTTTGTTTTGGGTAACAATAACCACAATATTAAACAGCTATAATAATCCCAAATAAGCCAAAATCTTATATATCAATTTGATATGTTTTTTTTTTTTTTTTTTGTTGATGAACAGCATTTTTTACAATTTATATTTTTTTAAGATCAAATACAAATTCTTTTGGCACTGTTATAAAGATCGAATATATATTCTACATACGCATAAGGTTTATCTAACGTGTCGGTGACGCATCGAATATATATTCTACATACGCATAAGGTTTATCTAACGTGTCGGTGACGCATCGTGTTTTTAAATTTTACGCTAGTCGTATCGCCGTGTCCGTGTCGTGTCGTGTCACGACGTGTCCGTATTCGTGTTTATGCAACATAGATCGGTGTATTAAGGACACCATTTCTTGATACGTACACTATATACACTAAAACGGAAGAATGGAAAAGGGAAAAAGCATTTTGACTATATATACACACCATCGCGTCATGTTCGCTTTAATACACGATATAATACGTTCCAACACCGTGTTTTTATCAAATATATATTTTTTTTCTTTGATAAACAATAATTTTGAGTCGGTGTAATTTTTTGAAGGTCAACCACATTTTTTTGTGGAACTATATAAAGGTCGAATATGTATTTTACATACTCACAAATTTGATCTAACATGTCGGTGACGTGGTGTGTTTTTAAATTTTGCAATTACCCGTATCGCCGTGTTCATATCGTGTCGTACGCCGTGTTTGTGCAACATACATCTGTGTATTAAGGAATCATTTATTGGTCTTACCAATAAACTCGAACAAGACGTGAAATGAATTTTATATGTTTTTTTTGTTGATAAACAATTTTTATTACAATTTATATTTTTTTGAAGATCAAATACAAATTCTTTTGGCACTGTTATAAAGGTTGAATATATATTCTAAATACTCATAGAGTTTATCTAACGTGTCGGTGTCGCATCGTGTTTTTAAATTTAACAATTAGTCGTATCGCCGTGACTAAGGGGAAGGAAAAAAAAAAAAAAAAAAAACGCCACGTGTGAAGCACACAAATTTGGCCACATTTTTCACATCACTATCGTGGCCCATTGCAGGGGCAGCATTCTTTGCTCTTACTAAGAGTAACTAGTGTAGCAAGGTATGTCGTGCAAGGCACGACATGCCCCGTACAACCTGATACCGTACGTAGTAGTGCAATAAGAACCCTAAATACATAATAAAACCATACCATAAATACATAATAAAACCATGAGTGCCAAGGATGAAGTTACAATAGAAGCAAACTATTACATCCAAAATGATAAAGTTTCCCGAAAAAGCTTTAGAGAGAAGTACAACTACTACTATTTTACAAAGAACAAAAAGCATGGTTACATATTAGCTAAAACCATTAATCGTCAATAGAATAACGACTAATGGCTATAATATGTAAATGCTTTGATTACTTAGAACTACG
This sequence comes from Gentiana straminea, assembly GCA_036785695.1. Classification (NCBI taxonomy): domain Eukaryota; kingdom Viridiplantae; phylum Streptophyta; class Magnoliopsida; order Gentianales; family Gentianaceae; genus Gentiana; species Gentiana straminea. Next base: position 7,693,712 of record JAVUPR010000479.1, read on the forward strand.
GAAACTTAATATATACCATATGGGATGCTTGGTATGGTACAAAAGCACAACACAAATGTTTTTCTCTTCTCGAATAATTTGAACAAAAAGGGCAAAGAAACAAAAAGTGGCGACGTGGGTTGATGGCCGAATAATTTGAACACACTTCTTATTTGAACACACTTCTTATTATTGGAGGATAGTTGTCACTCCCAGGTAGCAACTTATTTTGGTGCCGCAAAACAAAAAGGACGACGTGGGTTGATGGCCGAATAATTTGAACACAATTCTTATTAGTAGTAGGATATTATTTTTATTTAATAATAATTTTAATTCCTTGTTGTGGACACGTGGGTGCCAATTTTCATCCAAAAAGACCGACGTGGCCTATCCTCCATAACTTCCCCTTTCCTTTTTATATTTAGGTTTTTAGGTTGATGATATACTACATCCATGACATAAAAGTCTCTATTTTAAAAAGAAACATGTAATTTAATTTTTTTTTTCCAAATATACTCTAAATATAATATTTATTGTTGTACGTTAATTTCATATTCCAATACAAGTAATAGTAATACTACGTGGTCCGATTAATTCAAAGACCGAATCGAACCAAAAAAATGTACGATATGGTAGGTTTTGATTTCATATTTTTGTTGTGAAAATAGTTAAAACCAAAGTAAAAGGAACCGTGAACACCCCGTAACAAAGACATTCTGAACTAAACCGTGTATGATATGGTTGTTTTTTATTTCATATTTTTGTTTTGAAAATAATTAAACCTGAGGTAAACCGAACCGTGAACACACCTAAACAAATACAATATAGGAGAAGCCAAGGTAAATAAAAAAAGAAAAAAAATTATCCATTACATAAAAAGTGGCTACATATGAAAAAGATTTGTCCCGTAAAAAGTGTCTATTTCAAAAAACAACACGTAATTTAATGTTCTTTTACAAATATACTCTGATCATAACATTTATTGTTGTATGTTAATTTCACATTCCAATACAAGCATTAGTAATACTACGTGGTCCGATTAATTCGAAAACCAAACCGAACTAAACATTGTATGATATGGTTGGTTTTGATTTCATATTTTTGCTGTTAAAATAGTTAAGACCGAAGTAAACCGAATCGTGAACACCCCGTAACAACGACAAACCGAACTAAACCGTGTATGATATGTTTGGTTTTGATTTCATATTTTTGTTTTGAAAATAGTTAAACCGAAGTAAACCGAACCGTAAACACACCTAAACAAATACAATATAGGAGAACCGTGAACACAAGAGCAAATACAATATAAGAGAAAAAGCTTAAAAAAAAAAAAAACAACAACAACATAGACAAATGGACACGTGGCAAGGGGGGCATTGTTCAAACTTTGCACACCCAAAAAAAAAAAGGGGGGACGTGGCTCATTGAGAGAGCTTGCTCTTTCATTTTATAGATAGCTAGATATAACGAAACGAGAAAATCGAACCGTAAACACACCTAAACAAATACAATATAGTGAGAACCGTGAACACACCCGAACAAATACAATATAAGAGAAGGAAAGTTAAAAAATAAAAAATAAAAACACCACAAAGATGGACACGCGGCAAGTATAGGTAGATATAACGAAACGAGATAACCGAAATCACGAAAAAAAAAAATTCGCAGTAAATTTACGTGTCGCCCACAGAGGCTGCCACGTGACACACAATGGGGAGAAATCACTTCTTATTAATAGGTCCGATCTTATCATTTATTGTACATTTATGTTAATTTCACATTCCAATACAAGCATTCAAGTAATACTACGTGGTCCGATTAATTCGAAAACCAAACCGAACTAAACATTGTATGATATGGTTGGTTTTGATTTCATATTTTTGCTGTGAAAATAGTTAAGACCGAAGTAACCGAATCGTGAACACCCAACGAGAAACCGAACTAAACCGTGTATGATATGTTTGGTTTTGATTTCATATTTTTGTTTTGAAAATAGTTAAGACCGAAGTAAACCGAACCGTAAACACACCTAAACAAATATAATATAGGAGAACCGTGAACACACCCGAACAAATACAATATAAGAGAAGCAAAGTTTAAAAAAAAATTAAAATAATAAAATAACAACACAAAGATGGACACGTGGCAAGCAGGGGCATTGTTCAAACTTTGCACACCAAAAAAAAAAAAAGGGGGGGGGGGGGGGGGGGAGGGGGGACGTGGCTCATTGGAGAGAGCTTCTTGCTCTTTCATTTTATAGTTAGGTAGATATAACGAAACGAGAAAAACCGAACCGTAAACACACCTAAACAAATACAATATAGAGAACCGTGAACACACCCGAACAAATACAATATAAGAGAAGCAAAGTTAAAAAATAAAAAATTAAAAAACAACAACAACACAAAGATGGACACGTGGCAAGTATGTAGATTTAACGAAATGAGATAACCGAGAAATACCGTAGAAAAAATTTATTAGTGTGCCACGTGTCGCCCACGTAGATCGCCACGTGGCACACAATGAGGAGAGTTCACTTCTTATTATAATTATTTATAGATTTTTGTCCCGTAATGACAAAATTATCAAAAAATCGATAAGGAAAACTCGTAATTTAATTGTGACAAAAGAATAATTATGTAAGAACAAACGAAGTAACAAATGTGGAATAAGTAAATATGAAGAACAATTGCGAAACACAAAGAACATTAACACGCGAAGAATAATTTTAAAGAATAATTGTGATTTTTGTCCTTTATAATCAGCGAAAACGTTACTTTGTCCTTCCGTACCCATTTATTAATTTTTTTTTCCTCGCGCCCCTTCCCCCAATTATTTATATGTTATATATAACTTTAATACAATTACCTAATATTTGTGATTGATTTGTCGATCCGACGATAATTATTTATATGTTATATATATACATAAATAAGAAAAGAGACAGATACATGCACATTTATACATATATATTAATAATAACTTTAATACAATTACCTAATATTTGTGATTGATTTGTCGATCCGACGGGTAGATCGATTAGAAAAGATAATAAGTGAATGACTTAATTAATTTTAAAGTGGGAAGATAATGGTAACATTATATATACCCATAAAATCTCTGAAATGACATATTTACACTTTTGAGAAATTACGGGTATCACATTATTTGTGTTAACTATTTTGGTTTAATTAATATGTGTCTCGATTACAAATATAAGTGTGTTTCTAATTAAAGTAATGATAGAGGCACAACCGTTGTGCCACAACGAATGACACAACGATGATATGTACCGTTGATTATATGTAATAGATTTACATCATTATCAACTTGACTCATTATGATCAACGGTACATTACCGTTGTGTCATTCGTTGTGGCACAACCGTTGTGTCTCTATCATTACTCTTCTAATTACTCCCCGAGGAATGCTACAACCACATCCCACATTACACAACCAAAACCACATCCCGATTCGGGAACCACCCCGTTTAAAGGCTCGTCCACGACGGTCTCTACTACTTCCACAACCTCACTCGAAGCCCAAACCCAAGCTCATCACTCCTCGCCTCGCCGTCCGCCACGTGGCATCAACGTCTTGGCCACTCGCTCTCATCCCGTTCTCTCGCCAAGCTCTACGTAGTTTGTCTATTTTTATTCCTAATAAATCACCGGAAGCGGTTTGTGCTCCGTGTCAACTTTCCAAAAGTCATCGTCATACTTTACGTACTTCTTCGTTTACTTCTAAGTGCACCTTTAGACTTGATTTATTCGGATGTTTGGGGACCAACCGAGTCCTCTATTTATGGCAATTACTACTATGTTAGTTTTCTTGATGACTTCACCAAATATATATGGTTGTATCCGTTAAAACGCAACCGACGTTGAGATTATTTTTCCCAACTTTCTTTCCCTTATTGAACGACAATTTAATACTAAACTCAAAGCTATTCAAACCGATCGGGGCGGCGAATTTCGTCACTTCGCCCGTACCCTTGTCCAACTCGCATTCGCATCGTCGCTCGCTTCCCTCATACCCACGAACAAGGCGGTGCCATTGAACGTCGGCATCGCCAAATCACCGAGGTTGGCCTCTCTCTCCTTGCTCACTCGAATCTTCCGTTATCCCATTGGGAGGATGCATTTGTCACCGCCACTTATATTATCAATCGTCTTCCCTCTCGTGTGCTCAACAATAAATCCCCTTAGCGAGCTTGTCCACCACCGCACTCCCGACTACTCATTCCTTCGCGTTTTTGGTTGTGCCTCGCCGGCCCTACCTTCGACCCTACAATCGCCACAAAACCGACTTTCGCTCCAAAACGTGTATCTTCCTTGGCTATAGTCCTTCTCACCATGGCTATAAATGCCTTGATCTCTCCACCGGGCGCGTTTACATCGCTCGGCATGTTGTCTTTGATGAAAAGGTCTTTCCTTACACTCCCACCGTCCCTGCCCCACCAACCATCACTCCTACTGTACCTCTTCCGTGTTACCTACCTTCCCACCCTACGGCCCCTCGCACCATCAAAACCACCTCCTTACCTCCACCCTCTGAAAGGCCCATCCCTCCACCCCTCCCACCAACCGACATCCCTCCTTCTTCACCCGAACCCGAGAGCCCACCACAACCAACATCTCCTCCACCACCCCCTCCTCCCCCGCCTCACCCTATGACCACTCGTACCCGAACCTGCACCCTTAAACCCAAACAAAACCCGGACTTTATCCGTTACCCTTTGCCCAAAGCTCTTATTACCACCGCATCTTCTTCCGAGCCCACCTCCTACACCGAAGCCGTCAAACATAAGGTGTGGCGTGATGCTATGCAAGATGAGATTAACGCATTACTTCGTACTAACACGTGGGAGCTTGTACCCTATCGCACGGATATGAATGTCGTTGGAAATAAATGGGTATTTCGCACTAAGCTCACGCCGACGGCCACATTGAGCGCCACAAAGCCCGCCTTGTTGCCAAAGGCTTTCATCGCCCGGAAGTGTATATACTACACCGAGACCTTCGGGCCCAATGGTTAAGCCCGTCACTATTCGCGTTTTGTTGTCTCTTGCTATCTCACAAAGGTGGTCTCTCCGCCAAGTTGACATCCAAAATGCGTTCCTTCATGGCCATCTCACCGAGATCGCTTACATGGCCCAACCGCCAAGCTTTGCGCATCCGGATCACCCCGATTATGTTTGTCGGCCGAAACGCAGCCTTATATGGCTCCGAAACAAGCCCCTCGGGCATGGTTTTCTCGGTTTACGCGTACGTCCTCACCCAATTCGGTTTTCATGGCTCTAAGGCCGATACGTCTCCGTATGTTTACTCTCGGGCACCATTCGGCTCTACATTCTCATATACGTCGATGACGTCATTATTACCGGCAATAGCCATGCTCACGTTGGAAGAGGTTATCAAGTTTCTTAGCACTCATTTTCCGGTTAAGGATCTTGGCCGGTCGTCTTACTTCCTTGGTATTCGAGGCTCTTCACACGTCGGATGGCTTATTTTTGACACAACGAAAGTATATCTTCAACCTCCCGCAAAAGGCCAATATGGATAAATCTAAACCATGCTCCACCCCTATGGTCGCCTCCACCCGCTCTATCATGATCCGGGCCCCTTATTCTCGGATCCGGCTTTATATCGTACAAGCCGTGCGGGGTCTCCAATACTTAAGTTTTACTCGCCCAGCATATTGCCTTTGCGGTCCACAAGGCTAGCAAATTCATGCATGCTCCAACCGAGGCACATTGGCTCATGCAGGTTAAGCCGTCCGCTTCGTTACCTCAAGTCTACGATTTTCGAGGGTCTATTTTTCGCGCGTCGCTCCACCCTTCACCTCGCGTGCCTACTCCGACTCGATTGGCCGCGGACCCGGACAATCGTCGATCTATTGGTGCCTACCGCATCTTTCTTGGTGATCACCTTATTAGCCGGTGTTCCAGCAGCACCTTACCGTTTCGAAAAGAAGACCGAAGCCGAGTACAAGACCCTATCCAATACCGCGGCTGAATTGCAATGGATTCGGGCAGCCTTCTCACCGACATGCTTATTGTTACTCCTACTCCAACGCTATGGTGTGATAACATTGGGGCCACATATCTTGCCCACAACCCGGTTTTTCACGCAAGAACCAAGCACATTGAGATTGACTTCCACCATGTTCGCGAATTGATCGCCGCCAAGAAACTCACGGTTGCTTTTCTCACCTCTAAAGATCAACTTGCGGATTTACTCACCAAGCCACCGGGCGAATCCGCGCTTCACTATACATTGAAGTCCAATCTCCGTGTCTACCCCTACCCACGGTATGCGGGGGCGTTGTTGAAGATATTTTAGATAACCCTATTAGTTAACGTATTCTTACCGTTTTACCCTCTCGTAAACTTGTATATATAAAGTGTACCTTGAAAAACAACTTTTATTATCATTAATACAATACACAATTACCACATGACAAGTTAGTAGCGAGAAAAAACTATACTTTTTTTTATAGTGAAAAAAAGTTTACTAAATCCGCATTGATTCTTCGTAAACATCAAATAATATTACCGGAACCCAAAAAAAAAGGAGAGTTGTTTAAAAAGGCAAAAAAATAGGAAGGAATGGAAACCAGGATGAATGGAAATATAAATCGGATGATAAGGACAAATTCACCGTTCATAATCCTAAATCCACCGTTTGTCGCATTGAACCGACCACAAATCTAATGTTTAACTATCACAATGTGCTTTCAGCGATACGTCTTTTTTACCCGTAAAAATATTCTATCGTTTTCTTTATATATTTCTATGTTTAAATTGTCCTTTTTGACAATAAACCCAAAAAAAACACATAATTTGGATCGAAATGAGTATTTGTTTCTAAATTGATGCAAAGAGTATAGTGTAACTTCAATTTTTTCTTTAGTCAACATCTATTTTACTGATAATCTAGTCAATTTTGAAGAATTCATATCAATATATCACGGTGCATCGTTTCTTTTAAGAACGAGAGTGATGGAGTTTTATTCCCTTGTTTCACATCATTTTTACACTATCATCATATCACCATATGTTTTTTACTTGTAAATAAAATTTAGAAAAACTTTTAAAATCTCAAATACAAGATTATGTTGAGTGTAAAAATGGTGCGTACTTGACGGAGTAACTCTATCATTACTCTTTAAAAAACTTCACCTCGATCGACAGCGCAAATGAGTTAAAGAATAAGGCGACAACAACTATACCGAAAGACCCTTGAAGTTTCGCATCACGTGACACATTGAGATCTCTCTCCCTCCCTCCCTCCCTCCCTCCCTCTCTCTCTCTCTCTCTCTCTCTCTCTCTCTCTCTCTCTCTCTCATCTATACGAAACCGAAAAATATATATTTTTTCACGTTTAGCTAACTTCAACGGGGCTCCCGAATTACTTGTGAATCAATTTATTAAATTCCCAAGAAGATCGAATTGTTTAAGAAGTCTTTGAGAAAGTCAATAAGTTTGTATTCCCGATTGATTTTGTGACACTGGACATATACAAAGGTGATATCACTGCTCTTATTTTAGGGAAACGCCCTTCTTGGCCACATGAAGAACTCCAATTGATGTTCAAAATGGTGATCAAGTTAATTTTAATTTAATATCTTTATATAAAGCAATGAAGCCCCCAATTGCAGCCCCCTTTTTAATATCTTCCATTTCCTTCTTCCCATTCACTTCTTTATTCTCAGAGCTCCATCACAACAGTAGAAAATTGAGGATAAAAAATGACAATGCCTTATTCACACAATTGACAATATTCTAAAAGATTCTACCTACTTGAAAGTGTCAGAAGACATCATGTTCTCTAACTTACTCTATTGAGAATATTCTAAAAGATTATAGTAATCAATCATAATATTTAACATTTATTGTATTCACAAATGACTATATATATATATATATATATATATATATATATATATATATATATATATATATATATTGCATTGTAATCATTATGTTTGTTTGTTTGTTTTTGTTTATCCCAGCGGTGTGCCTGAGGCGGTCCGGTTGTATTTCTCCGGTGTTAGTCCGGTTGTTTGTCTCGGGTTCTATAAACTTTCATTTCGGGGAAAAAAATAATATTGCATTGTATCATTAGTTTACATCTCTATTATTACCGCCCTCTAACGGCCAATTTAATTTGTTTTTCTTTTCTTTAACGGGGAAAAAAAATGGTTCACCACAATTATTACAAGGCTGATCACTTGATATGGTTACAAATTACAATAGCTTGTGTCTAAAAAGTGCGTCCAATATGCATGTCTTCAAGTAAATACACCGTCGTTTCCATCCATTCTTTTATTACCCTTCTACTCCAATATGTAATGTCTAAGTAAATACACCGTCGTTTTTTCATTCTTTAATTGTCCCTACTACCCGGTCCACCAAAAAAAAAGAATTCTTAAGTTTTGTCATCCTTGCTAGGTACGGATAATGACCGTAGAGTAATGGCCAACGCAGCGCCGGTGTTGGTGGGCAGACGTGTTGATGTTATGTAGTGAAATTTGATCCTCAAAGTAGAGAACTTTTGACATAGGCTTTGGTGAAATTGGCTCAGCCTGCAGGAGATGGTGTTCAATGCTCTTCATGTTCTTTTTACACTATTAAATTATATTGTTGTTTTTATTTTGAGTAAATTATTGTAGTTTTCTTAATCATATAAACAATTATATATCCCACTTTGTAACCATCCTTTTAGCAGTAAATTGATAATTCTGCTGCATTTTACTACAGGCATAAATATTGACTTGGATTTTAGAAGGTCTCAGATCAATAATTTAATGATAAAAATATAGGGTTTCTCTGTATAAAGCATAAAAATGCAGAGGACTTATAGACTGAAAATGAATAGTGTCAAGCTCTTTAGACCACAGTAGGAAATAAAATCTATTAGGGTGAATTAAGATCTCACGGTTACTGTAATAAACAATGTAATCGCAGTCATAAAAAGTGGTAGGGTTCTAAACACATCGTACAACAAACAGTTTCCGTGGCTCTGGGTGATTGATGAATTAGCCGTGGTTCCCGATGCACGTAGATCAAGTAATAATTAAAAGTACTTGACCACCATAAACCAATACTAGCAAGTAGGACTAGGTCCATCGTAGTATAGCTATAGCGAATCAAGGTCGATCCTGCATGGGGAACCAAATTGTCAGGATCATTTTATATACAAACAATTAATTATTCATATCAGGACACAAAGGCGGTCTACGACCAACGAAGTACACAAGAAAAAGTAAAGGACACGACCCGACACAACACATAAACAACGTAATTAACCTCCCCAATTATTATGTTATCGTTTGGCTTCTGTGAGATTCTATATAATTAAGCCGATACTCGACAACTATAAATCCGATTCGTATTTCTTTTATATCACTACGGGAGCTCATCCTCGCAAAATAAAGATCTAGCTCCGGTTAGGCCATCTAGATCATCGTGTCTCCATTACGTGACTTCACATTTTTAGTCTCCATCTCATATAACTTCCGACACATTTACGAAACTAAAAGGATGCCGGTATAAACCGTAACCTCATCTAAGCAACATTCCTATGATTACAAGCGTACTTCTTAGACACCGATTCAATCTCTCGTCCTAAATAACAATCACTTTTTAGGTCTCATGTTAAATTACGATGACAAATAATTAAGTTGATCAAGTTTAATTACTCGTTTAAATTACAAGCGTAGAACCCGACGTAGTCGTAGCCATACCTACTAAGATAAGAAATTCTAGCGTGGACAATCACACCATAAAGACTTGGCTAGATTGACGCGGCGAAAACCTAAATCTTAGCGTTTTCTACATACGTAACGGATAAAATGTAGAGATCATAAAGCAATTATATAGATTCTACTAAAAACACGGTTGCCGATCATACCGTTTGTCATCTATAGGTCAACGTGATAAATCGCATCCGGGGGCGTTTGGATCCTTATGTGACAAGTGAATCCCCACCGCCTCATATCGATTCCTTAGATCTACATCGTCCGGTGAAAAACGAACAACCCTCAAACGATAAACAATAATTGGGGGCTTAATTACAAAGAACAAAAAGAACAAATAAATACAAGAACTTACATTATTGCGCATCTTGCATAAAAATCGCTCTAAGAAAAACTCAAGTTTTTATTATAAACCGAGAAGTGTAAAAAAATGTATTGTGCAAAGAAGTGTGTAAAAGCAGCGTGTATAACATGCCTTTATTTATAGGGGTTCAAGCTCAATTAAGAGATATACATTAAAATGTCGAAACAAATAAAAGCCAGTATAACTCCCTGCCGATCTCCAATTAAAAGATAAAAATGCGCCCCCCCTAGAAATGCATATCCTCCATTGGCGCCATCTTTGAGTGGTTTGCCATGCCTCATCCGATCTTTTCGTGCTAATCCGATATTTATCTTGATTTTCCTTTCGATTTACTGGCATTTAATTCTTCCATTTGTATTTATCCTCCATAATTATCCAAATCGCAAAATAGATATTTATCCCAAAATAAATCATATTTAAATAAAACGGATAAATATAATAAAAACGGACAAATACCGATTATATATAATAAAAAACGGATAATCACCAAATTATATCTTATAAAATGGATAAATACCAAATTATATTTTATAAATCACAAAACATTAAATAATACATATAAACATGTGATTTAATATAAAATACATATTATTAATCCCGACGGGCGTCAACGTCGACGACTTTACTTTACGTACAATTTGACCGCTACCGCCTCCTCCCCCAAACCGCTTTGTTCTTGCAAAGAAGGTACCTTGTTCTTTGGTTTTGGTAGCTCATGATATCCATCACTTGTATTGTTCTTTGCTTTTTAGCTTTTCAAATATCAAAACATAATAGACATCACGCAAAGTCGATCAGTAAATGTATCATTTGTTCTGCTGTAGTCATGTATAATGATGATCAAAATGAAAGTCATACCATTTTCAGCTTCTTGATAATTCTCTTGAAGCTGCCTTCTGGCTGAATTTAGCCTCGTCATTATCTACGGTGGATTCTCTTGACCTCTGCAAAACCCAAATAATGTTTAAGAGATTAAATTAGCTCTCATGCATAAGAATCTTTGTTTACAGAATATCTTCTTTTCTCATGGTATAAAGCCAAAGTGATTTAAGTATAATCACAAGATATTGAGGTTATCTGGTTTAGTACAAGTGGTTAAGGTCGTTCAGTTAAAATATAAGTATGGAGGTGCGGAGTGCACGCTTATATAAGTGTTTACGAGTGTACGGATGTGAAAATGAAAATCCAAATTTTCTCGATTGAGAGTTGGTCCGTACGGATAAGAATCTATCCGTACGGATGAAAGGCTGAAACTGTAAAATTTTGATACTGTGATTTATCCGTCCGGATGATAACTGCATCCGTACGGATGGGCACTTGTGGTCGGAAAACTGATTTTTGGTGTCTTTTCGTCGTTTTAAGTGGGTACAACCAAATGGTACATTTTCTCTTTTGGTTTCTATCACTTAAAGGACGTATTCCTTTGTTCTTTTTTCGATCCAAGTGCTATACATTAGCAAGTTTACATTGTTAAACATAAGAACAACATATGTAAGCATCATTGTTATTTATTCTATATAACTCAAAACTTCAAAGTGCTCCTTTAATCTTTTGTCCAAAAGTTTAAAGGTTGTTCTCTCGCTTTTATCTCACTTAAATATTCGTGATACTCGGTGACAAAGTATGTGGGTCGAATACCCCAAGGACAACGATTCTTTCGTGAAACGGAGAGGTTCCAAGCCTTTTATTTTGCAGGAATTCGAAGTATTGCCGATCATCTTCACACCCTCAAACTACAACATTCTTCTTAAATTATTGTTTGACTACAATGGTGAATGCAAAGGATTTGATGATGAATTTTCATGAAACCAGACAAGTTTGAAGGCGTTGATTTCCTGTGAGGTGGCAGTCGAAGATGCATTTCCTTCTCACAACATTGAAAGTTGGTATATGCTCTTAGCACCGAGATACCGTAAGCTTGATGATGATGCACCAACGCGAGGAATTGCATGTAGGCGGAACAAATGGGAAAATGATGACTACATCCGCCGTGGTCACATTGTAAACGGTATGTCCGATTCGTTGCTCTCGATATTTATCAAAACTTTTGTATCCGCAAAAGAATTATTGTGGGATGCACTAGAAACTAAATACTTAAATGTACATGCATCTCATAAGAAGTTTCTAGTTGGTAATTTCATGAAATACATAATGGTAGATACACGGTCCGTAATTGAACAATTCAATGAACTTCGACGCATTTGTGCCGCCTTGCACAACACAAGATGGAAATGGACGAAGTTTTTTACTGCTTCTAGTATCATTGATAAACTACCACCATCACGGAAAGATTTTAAGCATATGTTAAAACACAAAAAGGAAGAACTCTCCTTGGTTGAACTTGGTAGCCATCCGCGCATTTGCGAATCCCTCAGCATGCCAGGAGAATGTAAAATCCAAGGGAAAGGAAATCGATGAATCGACATCCATTCATGTAATTCGAGGCCGGGGAGTGTTCCAAAAACTAATGCGGAAAAGGTAATGGTAAGAAAAACTAAACCGTTCAATGTCGGCAACAAAGAATCCGGAAAAAGGCCAAAGGCAGTTCTGTTGGATTTGTGGAAAAACAGGGCACTACAAGGTCGATTGCCGAGTGCTGAAGAACGGAAATAACAAAAGCTCCGTAATGGGTCGAGAAATATCAAGGACCACCCAAACATCAAGGTCGAATTTTAACTTTCGTATTAATTCGGTTACGAATTACGTGCCATTTATTTCGAAGCATTTTATGTGCAGGATGATGATGTTTCGTGGTGGATCGACTCGGGATCAACAAGACATGTATGCAGCAAAGATCAACGCCGGTTTGAAGACTTTGAACCGGTGAATGATGGTTCCATACTAAAGACGGGAAACGAGTCGACGGCTGTCACAAAAGCGCATTGGAAAATGTTATTTTAAATTTCAGCTTCCGGAAAATTTGTAAAACTATTTGATGTTTTATTTGGTTCCGTGCTTCCGGAAGAACCTTGTATCCGGTGCACTATTACGTAAATCGGGCTATAAACAAGTATATGAGTCCGACAGGTATATATTGTCTAAACATGGTGTATTTGTAGGCTTTGGTTATTTGTGTAATAATATGTTTATGCTTAATATTGTTAATAATAAAGTTAATCAAGTTATGCATATTTCGATGTTAATATCTCAAAGTTGCGGCATGCTCGGTTGTGACACGTGCATTATAAACGTATGCATGTTATGTCTAAAAATGCTTTGATTCCCCCGTTTGATATCAATATGGATAAGTGTACTACTTGTATGCTTAATAAAATTGTAAGACAAACATTTCGTGGTGTTGAAAGATCGTCTGCCAATTTTAGAACTTATCCATAGTGATTTGTGTGATTTTGACGCATCACCGTCTGTGGGAAATAAGAAATATGTGATTACTTTGATGTATGATAGTACTCGTTTTTGTTATGTGTATTTACTTAATACTAAAGATGAGGCACTTGATAAATTCAAGATTTATAAAAGTGAAGTAGAATTGCAATTAAATTCTAGTATTAAACGTTTTCGTACCGACAGAGTGTGTGAGAATGCCATGATCCAACCTACTTCGGGTCGTGTGGTATTATACACGAGGTTACCGTACCGTATACGCCACAACAAAATGGTATCGCGGAGAGGAAAAAACCGTACTTGCAGATGGTAAATTCCATGTTGTCCTACCTGTGATCGAGTAATGGATTTCTGGGCGAGGCCATGTTAACGGCCCGTTATTTACTAAAACAGAATTCCTAATAAAAAGAATTCTCGCTACCCCGTATGAACTTTGGTTCAAAAAGAAACCAAACTTAAGTTATTTGAGAAAGTTCGGGGTCACAGTGGCGGTTTTTAGACTTCCCGATCCTAAAATTAAAACTTTGTGGAGAAAGACAGGCATCGATTGCATATTCACTTGATATGCAAGTCATTCAAAGGCATATAGGTTTTATGTTATGTAACCTTAGCGATTCCATGGCCGTACGTTCGGTTACAGGTAATCACGTGATGCTATCTTTGACGAGAATAGATTTACTTCTATTCCTAGACCTGTGTTGTTAGCATCGTCCTACAATAAGCTTGGAGTGGATTACGTGGAGAACGAACGATTCTCAAGTGCCGAGTCTTCCGAACTTCGAAGAAGTAAGAGGGCTAGTAATAGCAAAGATCATTTCCACCGGATTTTGTCACTTATTTGGCAAGGTTCGAGAAATGAAGTTGGATATCAATACTCATATTGTTACAATATCGAGGATTGATCCAAGAACATTTTCTCGAGGCACATGGAATCCTCGTGACGTATCATTTTGTTAAGCAATCAATGTACCTACGACGATGATTCCATAATGGGTAACAATACGTGATTCTTACGTATTTACTACGTGGTTGCAAACCGTTAGGTTGAAAGGATTTTCAAAAGCGGAAAATGAGAGTTGACGGTACGCGTCATGGACCGACATAAAGTTCTCGGTTAGTTATACAAGGCTTTAGGCAGTACGAAGGTATCGATTATTTCGATACTTATGCTCCCGTTGCCGTAGTCTCCTCAATCAGGTTATTGATTGTCTTAGCCGCAATTCATAACTTTATGGTCCATCAAACGGATGCTAAAACAACATTTCTAAATGAGATTTGGATTAAGAATATACATGAAGCAACCGGAAGGTTTTATTATGCCCGGTAACGAGCATAAAGTATGTAACTTGTAAAATCATTGTATGGACTTAAACATGCCTCTAAACAATGGCATCAAAAGTTTGATTGAGGTTGTCTTCGTCTACCGGTTTTAAGCTTAACCAATCAGACAAGTGTATTTATAGTAGATTTGATGATACCGGCAACGTGGTGTGATAATCATTTTATATGTTTCCATTTACATGTTGATTTTTGGTACGAACCAAAGTCGTGGTTGATAAGTGTAAAGAACTCTTATCTTCTAGCATTCTCTACGAAAGACATAAAGGAGTGCGTATGTTATTCGTGGGTATTAAAATTAAAAGAAATCAAGGAAGGTTTTCACTAACACGGTCTCATTATATTGAGAAAGTGTTCAAGAAAATTTAATTGTGAAAATTGTGCTCGGCAAATTCTCCCATGGAGCCTCATGAGAAACTTGGACCTAATAAAGGTGAAACCGTGAATCAACTTGAATATTCACGAGTCATTGGTTGTTTGATGTATGCAATGACTAGTACACGGCCGGATATTGCCTTATGTACTGGGAAATCCAAGGGTATTATACCAAGAACCCTGTAACTCCGTCATTGGAGAGCGGTTGTTTGTGTATTGAGATATCTCAAGTCTACCAAAGACTTTGGTTTGACTTATGTTGTATATCCTTCGGTGATTGAAGGATATTCATACGGCTAGCTTGGATATCTAATGTATAAGATCATTCTTCTACTAGTGGATGGGTGTTTGTTTTAGGTGGAGGTGCCATTTCTCGGGCTTCTAAGAAATGTACATGTATATCTAGCTCGACTACGTAGCCGGAGTTTATTGCCTTGGCAAGCACTCGAAAAAGAGTGCGTAATGTCATAGTAATCGATTCATGAAATTCCTCTATGGCCTAAACCAATATCACCAATATCTATCCATTGTGATAGCTCATCTACACCGTAAATTAAAGATTCACCTATAATGAACATTGCGTATTTTTACGCTTCAAGGAAAGTTGGGTTGACTTTCTATATGCTCAAGAATGGATAAGTACACAAGGCCGGATTTCAATAAATGGTGTCGGCATTAACACTTTAAAGTAGTCTCAATTCATGTGGTATCGTTATGTACACGTATTCAAAATGTGTAAAGGGGTTCAATGCATAGTCACACCCCAATACTCGAATATTTGCATGTAATAATACTAGGTGCAACTTCAATCTTCGTGATATTTTCATTGAAGCATTTAGTTGGTTTATATTATGATTGTTGTTTTTACTAAACCAATGGATTACACTTAAATTGAGTGAGGAATGTTGGTGATTTAAGCATAATCACAAATATTGAGGTTATCGGGGTTTTATACAAGGGTAGGTTATGCTCGTAAAGCTAAAATATAAGTATGGAGACGCGGAGTGCACGCTTATATAAGTGTTTACGAGTGTACGGACGTGAAATGAAAATCTAAATTTTCTGATTGAGAGTTATCCGTACGGATAAGAATCTATCCGTACGGATAAGAATCTATCCATACGGATGAAAGGCCGAAACTCGTAAAATTTTGATATCGTGATTTATCCGTCCGGATGATAACTCGCATCCGTATGTGATTGGCACCCGTGGTCGGAAAAAATTGATTTTCGGTGTCTACTGGCTGTTTTAAGTCGGTACAACCAAAATGGTAAGAGCATTTTTCTTTTGGTTTCTATCACTTAAAGGACGTATTTCTTTGCTTTTTTCAATATAAGTGCTATATATTAGCAAGTTTACATTGTTAAACATAAGAACAACATATGTAAGCATCCTTGTTATTTATTATATATAACTCAAAATTCTCAAAGTGCTCTTTAATCTTTTGTCCAAAGTTTAAAGCGTCGAGCTCTTCGCTATCTCACTTAAATATTCAAAGTGATACCTGCGACAAAGATATAGTGCAGGTCGAATAATTCTACACAGGACAACGATTCTTTCGTGAAACGGAGAGGTTCCAAGTCTTTTATTTTGGCAGGAATTCAAGTATTGCCGATCATCTTCACACCCTCAAACTACAACAGAAAGAAGTAAGCAAAAGTTGCCACCATAACGAACAACTCCGGCGGGATGAAAACATGTTTCCATATTAGGATAAACTACGTCACCGTCATTAAAGACTCGATGCAGAAGCAAAAATTTGCATTTCAACCACCAAGAAGAACCACTACACAAATATACGTGGTTTAGGTAAAGATCAACAAATAAATTTATTTCTTCCCTGTGGCATTCGTAGTGAAGCCTATAAATTGTTCCGTATCCTTAAATAATTAGGGATAACATTTAAGGATAGCCCAAAAATCAGCTCCAACAGCATCCACCAACCTTAAAAAAGAAAATGAAAAAAATTAAAAAAATAGGGAACGGATATAGTAAATCCCCATATATAAGGAAAGCTCACGTGGTAATCTCTAAACAAATTTAAATGATTAAATAATATATAGAGATAGGGATGGAGAATTCGCTTCGTAGTGAAGAATAAATAAATATTAATTGGTGGAGATAGGGATGAGAATGCCTGGATATGAATAGGTTAATGAAGGAGAATGGGATGAGAATGCAGTATTCTGATTTTTAAAGAATAAATATTAATTGTGGAGATGAATAGGTTAATGAAGGAGAATGGGATGAGAATGCAAGGATATGAATACTCAAATGTTGCAGATTAAGGAATGCCATACTAAAGACCTCCTTACTGAAATTGCATGCCCTTATGCTGCATGGTTGAATACGTTAAAGCAGCTTGGTATATCACTGGTTCTGGCTTCTTCAAAGTTGTGGGTTATTTCTTCAATAGCAATTGCATATGTATCACCCCTTAATAGCACTGTCATCACTCATATTTGGAAAAGTGGAAGGAGCTATCAGGGCTTTATATTTGTTAGTTCTAAATTGAATAAAGTATTCTATATAACAGAATTTAATCCGAACAAAACGACTCAAAGGCCACGGGATCAAATTCCCTCGGTCCGTATTTTTATTTTCAACTCTTCAAAATGGGCCCTACATGCCACGAACCGCCCACATCATATTTTATGGGCCCCACAATACTGCGGAGCGACGATTTATATTCCGGTAGGGCTAGAATATATTTTCCATCACGTTTTTCTTACACCGTAAAAAATGTTCAAGTCTTGAAGTGAGCGAAAAAAAAAGTAATTTTGGAAATTCACAAAACGAATGTGCGAATTTCTTCAATAGAAACTCTATAAAAAGTATACATCGTTATTTTACGGGCCCCACAATACTGCGGGCGGAGCCACGATTTATATTCCGGGGGGCTAGAATATATTTTCCATCACGTTTTTCTCTTACACCGTAAAAAATGTTCAAGTTCTTGAAGCCGAGCGAAAAAAAGTAATTTTGAGTCCACAAAACGAATGCGGAATTTCTTCAATACAAACTCTATAGGAGAGGGTACGTGTTGTGCGTTTATTTTCAACTCTTCAAAATGGGCCCCACATGCCACGAATCGCCCAAACATCATATTTTTAAGCGTCCCACAATACCAAGCGGCGGAGCCACGATATATATTCCGGGGGGCTAGAATATATTTTCCATCACGTTTTTCTTACACCGTAAAAAATGTTCAAGTCTTCGAAGTGAGCGAAAAAAAGTAATTTTGAGTACACAAAACGAATGTGGGAATTTCTTCAATAGAAACTCTAAAGGAGAGTGTACGCGTTGTGCGTTTTTTTGTTTTTTTTTTTTTTGTTTTTGCCAGTGCGATTTATTCTAAAGAATGAAAAAAAAAAGTGTTTTCTTTTTTCTTTTTTCTTTTTCGAAGTGGATGCGTCATAATAACGTATACCCTATAAAAATAAAATGATTGAATGTCTCATCATAAAAAGGCACGGTTTT